>CM053574.1:24759886-24889711 GCA_028646485.1 Cryptoprocta ferox
GATCTCTCATTACCACACAGTCCGTAAGCGTTCCCCATTGCTCAAAATGGCTCCTCAGACTCTCATCGGTTGTTTCAAAGCTCAAACCTCCGATGAAAAGCTTCCGCAGCTGCTCAGGCTCTTTGGGAGACTCTGACTTAGACATAACGGCGGTGGGAGGGGAGACTTTAATGATGCTTACTCGGCGGCGTCCACAGGCAGAAAGCTGAATTGTAATTCTTAATCTCTGGTCTTACCTGACTTAAAGATTCATCTTGAATCTCGATGTCAAATTCATCTTCCTAAAAAAGGCATTACTGTGTCTCTTCTTTAGGAAAGCAGTAGGTACACTCTTCAAGTATTCTTCTCACCCAGCCTTTCTGCCTACTGAGGCCATTCCTCTTACTTATTAATTCCTCAGAAAACTCACCCATGCATTTTGCTGTCTCCTTGTCTTTGCTTAGTATTCTGCACCATCTTACACTTCCATAAATCTTATGTTTATTTATAATAAACATTTACGCAAGTATTTATTGAATACTTTCAAGACCTACTTCTTTCTCCATAAGTGCCTTATTATGACCATCATTTCACCTTCCTCGGGATTACTTCCATATGAGTGTCACCTGAGCCACAGGACCTTTGTTTGGATAAGTGATCCAGTGGTTCTCAACCCAGGCTGCACATCAGAATGACTGAAAGCATTGAAAAAATATCCATTTAAGGCCAATTAAATCAGAATCTCTGTAGATGAAGTATAGACATTAGGAAAAAACATTTTTTTAATATGTTATTTTTAAAATGTCTCAGATGATTCTAACCTAACAACAGGAAGTTGAGAACTACTCAGCTAAAGAATATTAGATTTCCTTGTTTTTTAATTTTTTTAAGTGATTTTTGTTTTTTTAAAATTATTTGAGAGAGAGAGAGAGACAGAGACAGAGAGCATGAGCAGCAGGGGAGGGGCAGAGAGAGAGGGAGACATAGAATTGAAAGCAGGCTCTAGGCTCTGAGCTGTCAATACAGAGTCCAACACGGGGCTCAAACCCACAAACCATGAGATTGGTGACCTGAGCTTAAGTTGGACACGTAACTGACTGAGCCACCCAGGCGCCCCCAAAATATTAGATTTCTTGATTTGTATGTACTATTTGTTCATTTGGTCAATAGCAATGGGTATCTATTACAGAGGTGAAAAACTGGTAGCCCTGGCATGGTTTGTTAGGCTCACAGAGTCGTCTCAAAAAATTTCAGACTTTAGACAATATTCTGAAGTTGGAAGACTAATCATAAACATGGAGACACCCAGTTTCTCTTGAAAAAAAAAAAAAAAAAGGAAGATCTCATGAGACTGTGTCTGAATTCTTGTAAGACAACACTTGGCTAGAATGGAACTGTGGTATCCCTTCCACCTGGAGAATGAGCTTCTTCTAATTTGCTGCAGTCCTCACCACTCCCTGTCGTTCCCTCACAGGGGCTGAGTGTTAACTACCATTTTTTCTATGATTTGCATAGTTGTCAATGTTGCTGTTTTAGCAGTAGGGAACAATTTTTTTAAAGTATTACCTCATTCCTCTTCCCTGACAACCCCTTCCACTCCCAATATGGTGCACTGTTGAGTAGAAAATGTTTCTGTAAGTCAAATATCCAGGCATCTGGCCCACTTTATTCATTTATGTTATCTGACTGGCCTCCACAGTAATTTGGGTTTGCAGCCTCTGTCCTCCAAAAACAATGGCAAACACTGTGTTAGATGCTAGGGATATAGAAGAATGAGGTACAGTGTCCTTTTTGGAGGAAGTTACACTTTATTGGGAAATGTAGACATATTAAAAAGTATTGCAAAAAAAAAAGGGAAAAAATTCACGGAAAGATGACAACAGTGCCTGTCAGAATTAGGAAAGACTGCTCAAAAGTGGTAGCATTTGAGTTGGATCTAAAAAGATGAATCGGGAGTTTTTTCAGGCAGAAACCAAAGAAGCCATTTTAGGCCAAGAAATGATAATCCTCAAATATGACTGTGTACAAGCCCACCGAAAGTGGTCAGAAAGTCACACACAGGGTATGAGAGATGAAACTCTGGAGTAGGCTGCGCTAGGGGAGGTTGGCTTTGTGTGAGTTCCCAAGGGGTTTTTCATTTTGTTTTCTAAAATAGTGAGAAAGGGCATTAAAGGTCTTTAATCGAAGAGTGACAGGATCACATTTCTATTTCTATAATCAGAAAGATAATTCTGACAGCAATGTGGAGTTAACTGGGAGGCTAGGGTGAGCCACGGTGGGGACCCGATCAATGAAAGTAGCAATAGAGGATAGAGTAGGAGACAGATTGTTTAGGAGGGATAGTTGGCTGGGCTTGGAAGCATGCAGGAAACGGAGAGGAATAAGCAAGGATGTTTTGATTTGGTATGTAAAATCCTAGGAAGTATTTTAGTTGCTAAAGAACAATTTATGATGATTTATCACAGACATGGGTCGATGTTGGAGTGACTTAATATTTAACTTCAAGCTATAAAGCATCATTGCAATGCTGTTTTTTTCCTTTTTTTTTTTTTTTTTGGCCTTACAAATAAATATGCTTATACTTTAGGTGCCTGAGTGCCTACCTGATTCTGCTGAATTCAGAGGATGACCTCCAAATTTTATTTCAGTTTGGCGGAGCTTAGTCATGTTTAGCAGCTGTGTGACTTGTGGAACATCTGTCGTCAGCTGGCAGCTTCGTGGAATAATGTCTGTAGGTTCATCTGTTGGAAAGGGAACCCCATATCCAGCTGAAAACAGAGGCAAACATTCGTTTCCCAAACATAAGTCATTTCTGCTAAACGGACATACCTTACAAATGAAACCAATTAAAGTAAAACGTTTTTAGAGTATAACTCTGAACAAGTTCAGAGACTTGTGCAATAAATGAGAGCCATCAGTGGATATATTTTACGCTTATGTTTCAATACTAGAAATGTGACTCAAGAAAAGATCTAGTTAGGAGTGCTCTTAATCAGATTTCTGGGAGTACACTGGCTCATTTATACAAGATTAGTATATGCAATGACATAATCGAATAAGCACCTAGATCTTCTATATAAAGTAATTTTTTACCTTTTTTATATTGAAATAATTTTAGGTCTATAGAAAAGTTACAAACATAGTACAGAGTTCCTAATACCCTTTATCCAGCTTCCCCTAATGTTAACATCTTACCTTTGAATACTTTCAAAGAAAGAACAGTTTATTAAATTAAAATAGTATTTTTATTATTATAATCTGTATTTCTAATGAGATGATATTATTCATATATACTTATGTGGATATGCAAATTTTCAGTTTAGTAAATCTTCTGTTCATGTTCTTAACCCATTTAGGTATGAGAATATTATTATATTTTTAATATATTTTTTTAATGTTTATTTATTTTTGAGAGCAAGAGCAAGAGAAAGCATGAGCAGGGGAGAAGCAGAAAGAGAGGGAAACACAGAATCCAAAGCAGGCTCCAGGCTCTGAGCTGTCAGCACAGAGTCTGACGCAGGGCTCGAACCCACAAACTGTGAGATCATGACCTGAGCCGCAATCGGACGTTTAAACGACTGAACCACCAAGGCGCCTGGAGAATATTATTTTCTTATTTATTTGTATGTAAGACCTCTTTTGTGTAAGAGATATTAAGCCTCGTCATATGTAGCAAGCAGGAACTGGTATTAGTTCCAAAAAGCAATTTTACTATATCCATAAAAGGTCTTAAAAAAGTACATGCCATTTTACTCAGTAATTTCACTTTACAAATCTTTTCTAAAGATGTTCTAAAAGAACATCAGAAACTCAGACGAAGATCTATGTAAATAGGTGTTTATAATTTCTGAAAAATAAACAACTTGAATTACCAGTAAAGAGCCACAAGAAATTCTATTTATGAAGATGGCTTAATGATAGGGGAAAGACTCGTGATAGGAAGTTAAATGAAAATAATATATATAAAACTCTAACTCTACTGTAGAAAATCAATAAATAAAATGTGTGAATGAAATATACCAAAGTGAAAAATAACTTTTGATGGTTTAACTTAAGTGTAGGTTTTATTTTCTTCTACATGAAAATGTCAATAGGTGTTTAATTTTTATAAGTAAAATTTCTAATTTTAAAATCTGGTGGAAAAAATTTGTGCATGTATATGTGAACGTGAGTAGTAAGAAAAATTCAACCAACCATCCCTTGAAAAACATCCTATGTAAGTATAAACTGTAACCACGTTTATAAAGGCAAATGATGTTAGGTTTATATGCACCCGAGTCATGGCAGTCTTCTAATTAGATCCTAATGTTCTAATCTTGAAAAGGAAATGAATCATTTAACTAAAAACTTAAATACTCATCAACAATGTATTGGTTTCTAAGTGTCCTAATGCTCCAGTCATTAAAAATGCAGTAGATTTACAAATCTTAGTTTTCAGGTATTCTTTGTTGGTCCATTTCTTATTTGTCATCGACATTTAGAAAATCAATATAAAGTGGTTGAATAAATAAACTTTCGAGATAGAAAACATTTGGAAAAATAAGTAAACTAACTCCAGATATATATCTGACATATCATTTCAAACTCCTCTGAGGTAGAAAAAGATAATTTCCACATCAATGCCAATATTGATAAACTAAGATTTTATATTAAAAGAGGCAGAGAAGGCTAAAAGGCCCTGAAATAAAATGCTGCATTGTCAGTCACATAAAGACAAGTCATAGAAACTTTAGCTTATAGGGATTGTGTGAATGGTACAGGACACAATGCCACACAAAGTTTGAAATGTATCCAAAACAAAATCTGAGTTTCTAACTAATGAGAAATAACCAGCTAACCCCTGGGAATCAAAAATCCAAGGCACAGACTATTACAAAACTCCAATCTGAATTTTACAGGAATATGGTTGA
This sequence comes from Cryptoprocta ferox, assembly GCA_028646485.1. NCBI lineage: Eukaryota > Metazoa > Chordata > Mammalia > Carnivora > Eupleridae > Cryptoprocta > Cryptoprocta ferox. The sequence continues at coordinate 24,764,776 of CM053574.1, forward strand.
CATGCAAATCAAATTTCACAGTAAAAGGCTGTGTCATCTTTCCTTTCTATGTATCTACTCTCCCTTTGCACCCACAATTGTCTCACTACTTATTAGATTGTTCATTGAGGGAAACTGTGGGGTGTATAACACCTGAAATAAAAGGAGAATTAAAAGAAAAACTATTGGTTTATTATTTTAAAATAAAGACTAATTATTAAGCCCATTTAGCAACTACTGATTCTCAAACTTTGTGGAGGAATATATGGATAGGACCTTTAGTCTCATTTTTGTGAAACCAAACTATGAAAGAGCTTCACAACCTGGTAGTTGGATGTTCTGAAAGACCGGAGTGGAAGTTAACTCAGCTCCCCACCACCCATCTCACCAATAAACACCCCTTTCTCCATGTCCAATTACTAGGTCACTTTATTTTATTTTATTTTTTAGCATTCATGGCTTAATTAAAAAAATAAGAATTCTAAAAAAGCATTGATCCTACATAAAAATTAAATAGTGCTAAACTGTGAGTACATAGAGGGCATAGTCTGCCTTCATTTATTGATTTACTTGTTTTATCATTCAGCAAATACTTATTGAGCCTCTACTATGTGCCAGGTGCTTATCTAGTGGCTGGGAATCTAGTCAGAGTGACTCTGTCCCTGGTCTTGGAAACTCATACCTAGTAGAGAATATGAAACAAATTATAAATAATTATTTAATTATATTTTGTTAAATGCTCTGAAAGAAAAGTTCAAGATGTTGAAAGAGGCAATGGGTGTCAGGGAAAGTCTTTTCTGATAAAGAGGCATTTAACCTCAGTCATATAAGATAAGCAGAGAGTGGCCAGATGAAGTAGATGGAGTGATCATTCAGGTGGAGGGAACACAGTATTTGAAGACTCGGAAGGCAGAAGGACTCTAGTGCATCCTAGGAACTAAAATTAAGACAATTCTACTAAAAGATTCTTAGTGTGGGAGAGAGAACAGTGAGAGAATCTGATGGATGTATTTAGCACAGCATCTGGCTCAAAGAGGATGCTCAGTAAACGGTCATGGTCATGAATGAAAGCCCCTTAAAACAGCTGACCTAGATTACAAGCAGCTGCCAAGTCCTCTACTTTTCGTCTTTGGTTGTTCTTTGCTCGGCTATATCCTGAGAAGTACACCATGCACATATTCTTTGGATATCCTATCTTTATCTCCAGATGGCAAATAATAAATCAAGCTGGTAATCAGACACTAAGGGACCAGAGTATACCTGCATTGTTCTTCCAGACAAGCTGTATCTTCTGTAACAGGCTGAGTATGGAAACATGCAGACTGCTTGATTAATGTTGGAAAATGACATATCAAATTTTAAAGTGCTTTTGCTAACAAATCTAAAAGAATACAATATTGGCTGGAGGGGTCAGCTCAAAATGGCAAAATTGTACATGAAGGAGAAGGCTATAAGAAAACTGACAGATCTGCTCATGCAGCATTGAAACACAACCAGATAGTGGGGTTTTTTTTGCTATCTTTGCTCCCAGTATGAGTTAGAATGTTTGAGTCACTCTGTAACCCTGTTTGGCTTTCTTCGGTCATAATGCTATCATAAAATGAATCATTCTGTAGGTGCTGAATACCTTTGATGAGGATCTTAACTAGCTTTAAAAATTAGTCATCAATTTTAATACATATACAAAGCACTTTATGCATTAAAAATCATCACACCCATTTTATTGGTGGGGGAATGCCTTATAAAATAGTGACATTTACTTAATTTTTAAATGTTTATTTATGGGGGGGGAGCAGAGAGAGAGAGAATCCCAAGCAAGATCCAGGCTCTCAGTGCAGACCCTGATGCGGGGCTTGATCCCACCAACTGTGGGATCATGCATAACCTGAGCTTAGATCAAGAATCAGATGCTTAACTCACTGAGACACCCAGGTGCCCCTAAAGTAGTTAAATTTATAGATGTATCAGTTTCTGAGTTCTCCTAATTCATATAACTTAAATAAAGATTAATTTTTTTAATAGCTCAATGGTCCCAGACTCAACCATATTCATCTTATTTATCTGGAAGAGCCTGTAGTACCTAGCACAGTGACTTTATATATAATCTCACCTCTCTGAAACACCAGCGAGAGCCAAGTAGAAACCACAAAAGTCTCTAACTGCCAAAATATGTGTCTTAATTGTTTGGGCTGCTATATAACAGAACACCATAGACTGGGTGGCTTAGAAACAGCAGAAATTTATTTCTCACAATTCTGTAGGCTGGGAAGTCCAAGATCAAGGTACTAGCAGATTTGGCATCTGATCTGGGCCCTGTTCCTATTCCTGGTTCAGAGATTGTTGTCTTCCTACTCTTACCTGACATGGCGGTAAAGGTGAGGGAGCTCTCTGGGTCTCTTTTATAAGGACACTAATCCTATTCATGAGGGCTCTACCCTCATGACCTAAACACTCCCAAAGGCCCCCACCTCCAAACACCATCACATTGGGGATTCGGTGTCAACATATGAATTTTAGGGGGACACAAACATTTAGTCTTTAACAATATTGCTACAAAGTCTGTTTAATTTTTGTTTGTTCATTTACTCATTTGCCATGTAACTGTCAGATTTTCTCTGGGCCTGGCACAGGTTTGAATCTGTGCCCTTATGGAGCTCACTGTATAATGCAGAAAGAGATTAAGAGACAGCATAATATAGTGGTTAAAAGCACAGTTCTGAATCAAGGCATCCTGGGTTCACATTCTAATTCTTTCACTTGTTAGCTGTGTGACTTTGGCATGCTAATCTACCTTGCTGTGCCATGGTCTCCTTATCTGTAAAACATGGATTAAAAAAATAATGCTAAACTTATAGGGTTATTGTGATGATTAAATGAGTTAATGTATATAAGGGCCTAAGAACAGTGTCTGGTACATATATAAGTGTTTATGCTTAATAACAAAGACTTACGTCAATTATTTCATTATAATGGACACAAACGGACACAAACCCACCATGTCTTAGCATGTGTTTTTTATAATAAAAGGTCTTGATATTTACAGGGGTAAATAAGCCTTAACTACACCAGACACTTGGCTATCTGAAATGAGTCATGCCCTTGGTTTTTTTTTTTAATATTTTATTGATGGGAAATATACATTAATATAAAATTAAGCATTTTAAAGTGAACAATTTATTGGTACACATTACATTTACAATGTTGTGCAACCACCACCTCTATATAGTTCCAAAAATACATTTCCATCATTCCAAGGTAAAATTCCTTACCCATTAGCCAGTTTCTCTCCATTCCCTCCAACCCCCATCCCTAGCAACCACAAATCTGCATTCTATATGGATTTATCTATTCTGGACGTTTCATATAAGCAGAATCATACAACGTGTGACTTTTTGTCTGTGTGTATAATACATAACCATGTTTTGTTTATCCATTCATCTGCTGATGAACATTTGGGCTGTTTTCCGCATTTTGATTATTGTGAATAACACTGCAGTGAATATGCATGTACATGTATCTGTTTTCCATTCTTTTGGGTATATACCTAGGAATGGCACTACAGGGAATTCTGTGTTTAACATTTTTAGGAACTGCCAAACTGTCTTACATAGTAGGTGAACCATTTTGTGTTCCCATTAACAATGTATAAAAATTCCAATTTCTCCACATCCTTGCCAACAGCTGTTTTCCATTAAAAAAAAATTATAGCCATCCTAAGTGAGTGTGAAGTGGTATCTCATTGTGGTTTTGATTTACATTTCCCTAATGACTAAAAATGTTAAGCATTTTTTCATATGTTTGTCAACTATTTATATATCTTCTTTGGAGAAATACCTACAATGCTAAGTCCTTTGACCATTTGTTAATTGGTTGTGTGTCTTTATTATTGAGTTGCTAGAGTTCTGTCAGATATATGATTTGCTAATATTTTCTCCCATTTTGTAGGTTGTCTTTTCAATTTCTTAATAATGTCCTTTGATACACAAACGTTTTAAAGTTTTAATGTCCAATTTATCTATTTTTAAAATTTTGTTGCTGTGCTTTGGGGTCAGTCTTATCTAGAAATCCATTGTCAATCTAAGGTCATAAGGATTAAGCTCTATTTGTTCTAAGAGTTTTATTTAGCTCTTAAATTTAGGTCACTGATCCATTTGAATTAATTTTTATATATGGTGTGAGGTGGGGGGGGATCTATCTTCATTCTTTTGCATTTGGGTATCGAATTGTCCCAGAACCATTTGTTGAAAAGTCTCTTTGCCCCTAATTGAATGTTCTTGGCACTCCCATCAAAAAATCAGATGTATGGGTTCATTTCTGGACTCAATTCTATCCCATTGGTCTATATGTCCATTCTAACTGTACCAAACCATTTTGATTACTGCAACTCTTGAGATAACTTTTGAAATTGGGAGTGTGAATCCTCCAACTTTGTTCTTCTTTTTCAATATTATTTTTGGCTATTTGGGTCCCCTTGCAAATCCATATGACTTTTTCATTTCTGCAAAGAGGTCATTGAAATCTTTAGAGAGATTGCACTTAAACTCTAGATCTCTTTGGGTAATACTAGCATCTTAACAATATTATCTTCTAATCCATGAACATAAGATGTCTTTCCATTTATTTAGGTATTCTCTAACTTCCTTTAGGAATGTTTTATAGTTTTTGGTGAACAAGTCTTTCATCTCCTTGGTTAAATTTATTCCTAGGTATTTAATTATTTGGGATGAATATATTTAATGAAATTGTTATCCTTAGAGTTTTTGAGATATGAAGCCCTATTAGAAATAATATATAAAATACTTATACAATTGCTATTTAAAAAAATGTTTATTTATTTACTTTGGGGGGGCATGCACACACATGAGCGGGGGAGGAACAGAGAGAGAGGGAAAGAGAGAATCCTAAGCATGCTCCACATTGTCAGTGCAGAGCCTGATGTGGGGCTTGATCTCATGAACTGTGAGATTATGACCTGAGCCGACATCAAGAGTTGGAAGCTTAAGCGACTGAGCCATCCAGGAACCCTTAACCTTTCTTTGTTTTAGAGAGACAGAGAGAGAGAAAGAGAAGAGAGAGAGAGATGGAGAGTAAGTGAGCAGGAGACAGGGGCAGAGGGAGAGAATCTCAAGCAGGCTCCACACCTGGTATGGAGCCTGATGTGGGGCTTGATCCCACAACTTTGGGATCATGACCTAAGCTGAAATCAAGGGTTGGGGGCTCAACCGGCTGAGCCGCCCAGCTGTCCCTACAATTGATATTTTAATGAAAATAGTTCTGTGTCTTGATATATTGATATTCATAACCCATTTTTGTGGGATCTATTATTGGCTAGGTACCTCTGCTATGCTGAGATCTTACCCCTTTTCTTGCCCTGGGGTGGTTTACTAGGTAAGGGCAATAAGACTTCAACTCCACTGCAGGAAGGAGTGGGCATGCAGCCTTAAACTTATGAGATCTGAATAGGACATGCACTCACCTGACCTGGAGATAGAGAGGCAGAGAAACTCTCAACAGTGTTAGTTATTAAAAACACTAAACCATTTCAGTTGCTGAGGAAGGTAAACATGTATACTGTTGAGGAAGGAACAGTCATAGGCTTGGCCTAGAGTTCCACCTTCTTGACCTCAGCATAAGACGCCTCATTTCCATGGGCCTTATTTTCCTCTTCTGTATAATTAAGACATTAGATTAGATGCTCTCCAAGGCCCTTCCCTGCTCAATGAGTCCATTATGGCAAGATGTCAGGATTTCTAGTTTTTTCTCTGGCCTTTGAAGGGATAATTTTCTTCACATTGCTTGACATTCAATAAAGGCTTATTGAATAGAGACAGTGACTGAATGAATAACTGAACAAACCCTTAGCCAACCTTTACTTCATTAATTGATCAAACATGTATGACAGATTACCAGCACCAGACCATGTGCTAGAGATAAAAAATATGGAGACTTAACCTATGCCCTCAAGGGACTCTCTCAGTCTGAAATCATACATTTAATTATTCTCTTCTTGGATTTCTCAACACAGAACACATGCCCAAGTACTGATATTTTACTTTGTTTTAAATTTATTTAATTATTTTGTGAGCGAGCACGTGCAAGTTGGGGAGGGGCAGAGAGAGAAGGGAGAGAGAATCACAAGAGGGCTCCACACTGTTAGTGCAGAGCCCCATGCGGGGGTTGATCTCACAGACCGTGTGATCATGACCTGAGCCAAAATCAAGAGTCAGAGGTTAAACCAATTGAGTCACCCAGACTGGCCATCAAGTAGTGATATTTTAGGAAGAGCACTGACCTGGGTGTCAGAAGACCCATAAAATCATCAATGGCAGAGTCTAAGTCCATGCCTAGAGTCAGAGGACAATCACTTGCTCTTTCCTCTCTTTTCTCTCCTCTTGTTTTTCTCTTATCTATGTATACATATATTCTGGTTTTTTTTTTTAAATGCAGAATGATACAAGCTAATCAATAATTCAGTCATGAAAATACCTAAAAATGCCAGTCCATGTCCCCTCGGAAACTGTAAAAGTCATAAATTCATTTGAATCAGCATGCTTTACTACTTGTCCAGCATAAGCCATTCCTCTGGGCAAGTGAAAAACTGGTTAATTTCTTGTTTTAGGGTTCCAGTAATTCACTTTCTATTATATCGCACTGTGTGAACAGAGAACAGCAATGGAATCAGGCAACACTTCCTAGCTTGGGTGAGTTTAAGAGGTTCTAGAGTGAAATGTAGCAGTTTAAATAAGCCAAGGACAACAGAGTACTGAGCTTAAGTAAGCATTTAATACAATATCTTTAAATCAAATCTCAGAATGGAATCTAAGAAACAGGAAAAAGAATTTCCCAAGATAAAAGTCTCAATACTATGACTAACAGATTTGTCTTTGCAGGAGAAAATCAACCCTTCCAATACCTTCAGAATGAAAGACAAAGGGACATCCATAACTTACCGACTACAGACACCCTTACACCCTTAACATAGCCAGTCACCAAATCCTGATATTCTTATTTCAGGACATGTCTTGCCCCTTTTTTGTAAATTTTTTTTTTTTTTTAAGGAGGTTCCACACCCAGTGTGGAGCCCAATGTGGGGCCTAAACTCACGACCCTGAGATCAAGATGCTCAACTGACGGAGTCACCCAGGCACCCCCCACCCCACTTTTTAAAATTTCCCCTTCCTTCCATCCTCCCAAGAAGGGCAGTACACTGTAGTAATTAGGAGTATACACTCGAGTCCTAATGACAGGCTTCAAAACCTGCCTCTACTACTTAACAGTTGTGTGACACTGGGCACATTATCTGACTTCTCTGTGCCTAAGTTTCCCTATCTAAAAAATGGGGATAATAGTAACATGTGCTTCATAGAATTGTTATGAGTATTAAGTTCATATATAAAGTGTTTAGAACACCTACTGCTCCTATTAGCTCTTCAGGTGGCTCTCTCAAGTAAGAGGTAAGTGCTCCAGACTCTTCTTACACTGCTTGTTAAGCCCAATAGTTCAGTTTCTTCCAGGTATACAATCTACACGTGTGTGTAAATTTCCCTGAGTGATCCCAAGCTCCTCAAAGCAGAGGCTGTGCCATCCTTGTGCCTGATTATAGGAGGCAGATAAATGTTCAGCATCTACACAGTGAATTATAGTTTTTATCTTGTCACATATATTTTTATATTTTATTGGATCTTCACAACCACCTCATAGTAATTAATGAGGAAACAATGCTCAGAGATGTTTAGAACTCACACAAAGCACAAAGTTGGTACATGATCACAGCAATGGACTGTGGGACCATTAATCTGTATCTTTAGCCTCTACAATACCAATTTAGCTTCTCCAACATGTACTTGGTTTACACACTTTATGCTTTCAGTGGGAATGTAATGGTATTTTACTTAACCAAGGAACAATCATTATCCTCACTTTACTGATGCAGACCCTGAAGCATAGAGATAGGGTGAGCACTTGTATAAGGGTAAGTCCTAGCAGCTACATGAGGAATTTGGGGTTATATTCCACAGCACCCCAAACCACAGCATGCTTCCCCAAGTCTCTTTGGAACATTTGAGGCAATCTGAGATGCCACATTCATAAGGCTTTTTATCAGTCCTTCTGAAAAACGAAAAGAAATCATGCCAATGTTTGTTCTTGGAATTTCTTACAGATTACCCATTCATTTTAAAAATCAATTATAAGACAAAATACATGTACATGTATATTGTTCAAAAATACAAATGATACTGCAAAATTATGAGAAAAAGTCATCATTCCCTAACTGTGGCCCTCCCACCTCACTCACCCCCAAGCCTTACAATGCAGAGGCAACTATTCTCAAGCCTCTCACCAATAGCCTCTAAATCTCCTGGTACTTATTTCTTTGTTTATAAATAGCAGCCTCATATTGACATTTCTGCACTTATGCTTTAGATAATATCTCTCTGACTTTCCATTTTGGAAAAAAGAAGATTCAGCACTGTTAAACCACCAGACCACCTTCCTTCCCTCCCCACGTCTTTCAAATATGATTTTTCATAATTTTTGGATAACTTATTATTTAGCATGTTACATTATTAAGGTTATGTATAAAAGTTGTGCCAACATGCAACTATTATTAAGGCAAAAATCTAAAAGGTGGACAACACTAAATGCAGGCAAGGCAAGAGTAACTCTCATTCATTGCTGGAAGGAATACAAAATGATATAGTCACTTTGGATGACAGTTTGACAGTTTTAAAAACTAAACTTATTCTTACCCTATGATCCGGCAGTCATGCTCCTTGGTATTTACCCAAATGAGTTGAAAATTTATGTTCATACAAAAACTTGCACAAGAATATAGCAGCCTCATTAATAATTGCCAAATTTTGGAAGCAACCAAGATGTCCTTCAGTAGGTTAATGGAAAAATAAGCTGGTAATCCAGACAAGAAAATATTATTCAGCATTAAAATGATATGAACTATCAAGCCATGAAAAGACATGGAGGAACTTTTTAAAAAAATGTTTATTTTTGAGAAAGAAAGAGAATGAACGAGCAGGAACAGAGGAGGGCCAGAGAGAGAGGCAGACAGGGGATCCGAAGCAGGCTCCGCTCTGACAGCAGAGAGCTTGAAGTGAGCTTGAATCCACAAACTGCAAGTTTATGACCTGAGTCAAAGTCAGATGTTCAACTGATTGAGCCATCCAGGCACCCTTGGAGGAACTTTTAAAATGCATATTACTAAGTGAAAGAAATCAGTCCCAAAAGGCTATATGCTGCATTATTCCAACTATGTAACGTAAACTATGAACACAATAAAAAGACCAGTGGTTGCCAGGAATTAATAGGGAGGGAGGGATTAATGGGTGGAACCCAGAAGACAAGGGCAGTGAAACTATTCTGTACGGTACTATATTGTTAGATACATGCTATTCATTTGTCAAAACCCACCGAGTATACAACACTCAGAGGGAATTCTAATGTAAATTATGGAGTTTGGGTGATAATAATGTGTTTATGCAAGTTCGTTAATTTTGGCAAATGTACCACTCTGGTATGGGTGGCTATAGTTGGGGAGACTGTGCATATGTGGGGGTAAGGAAGATACAGAATTCTCTAATTTCCATTCAATTTTGTTGTGAACCTAAAACTGCCCTAAAAAGTAAAATCAATTTTTAAAAAGCAGTACACTTTTAAGCCATGTAATCTATGATTACATTTCTTTTCTTGCACAACTTTGTGTTTTCCTTGGAGTTGATCACTGCTTTATTTTGTCATAGATTTTTCTACACACCCCACATTAATTCTTCCCAAACTCCCTATTAGCACTATAAAATCACAATCAACTTTACTTTTCATGTTCAAACATATCATATTCTATCAGATATATTCTTTTCCTAGAGACTTTCCTCTTGAAAGCCTCCATTTTTCTGCTAAAATCTGGCTAACTGCTTCCTAGATGTGTTGAACATGTGTCATCCTTTGAATTCCTTTAACCATAATTCTGAAAATTCTCTTTGCTTTTCTCTGAAATCTTCTGTTTCTTGGATCCCACATACTCCTTTTTCTCAATCTACGCCTTAAATTTTGTGGAGAATATCTCCAGATCTTATTTAAATGATTTAAATAAATATAAATTTTTGAGACCTTGCATGTCTGCAAACACTTTTATTCTGAACTCACTTAATTGCCAGACTGGATGGGTGTAAAATTCTAAGTCGAAAGTAATTTTTCCTTATATTTTGAAGGTATAGTTTCAAGGTCTTCTACCATCTGATGTTGTTGTATGAAGTCAGACATCATTATTCTTATTCCTACTCTTTTGTATGCAACTTGAATTTAAAAAAATTCTGGAAGCTTAAATAACTTTTCTCTTTTTCCCTCCTATTCTGAAATTAACCAATGGTGAGTGTTCTTTCTTTTTTTCTTTTTTTGTTTTTGATGAACTATGTCAATCTGAAAACAGCTGGCCTTTAATTTTGGGAAATCTTCCTATATATCATCCTTCCTGTTTCCTCTAGTCTCTCACTTAGAATCTTATCATTCTACTGATGGGCCTCTTGGACTAACTTCTAATATTCTTAACATTTTGATCTTACTTTCAGTCCTTTGGACTTCTTAAAAAAATTTTTTTATTCTAAATCTCTGAAGAAAGACAATACAATACAGTCTCAAAATAGCTGTATAGTTTCTGAGTCAGAATGTCCAGTATACATTCAAAACTTACTCAGGATACAAGAACAAGAGAAAAACAGACAACAAAAACAGACCCACAGGAGAGACAGATATTGGAATTGTGAGCCATGCCTTTTAAAATAACTTTGCCTAATATATTTGAGAAATTAAATAATGAGATAGAGAATTTAGGTGAGGAATGGAAACTATAAAAAAGAATCTAATGGAAATTATAGAATCAAAAAATATAACTGAAATTAAGAATGCTTATGTGTTCATTCAGCTCCTTGACAAATATCTAAAGAAATGCCTATCTAGAAGCTCCAAGAGAAATGTAGAATGACTCTAGCAGCACTATTCAAAATGCCTAATATGGACAAATAAACTGTGGTACACTCACACAATGTCATACTATGTATAGTAATTAAATTAGCAATATAAATGGATCTCACACAGTGTTTTGTTAAAGAATGTACATATGGAAAGAACATATACTATATGATTCTACTTAAATAAACTTCAAAAATAAGGTAAAATTAATTTAAATTGTTAGAAGTCAGGAGAGAGTGACTTCTCAGAAGAAGACAGAGGGTCATGATTGGGAGGGGATTATGAGCAGGGATTCTAGGATGTTTCTAATATTCTATTTCTTGATCTGGGTGATGGTTACAGAAATGTGTTTACTCTGTGGTAATTCATAAAGCTGCACGTATTACTTGTAAATGTTTCTAAATTATATAAAAAGTTTATAAGGTAATAAACTTCAATAAAATGGTATTGAAATACAATAAGAACAAATTATTCATATTTTATAGATGCAGTATGTTTTCTTAACTCTGAGAAAAACATGTATTTATTTCCCACTTTATCTATTTCCTTCTTTCTGTTAGTTCTGGTGTCTATCTAACATGTATCCAATGTACCTGAGTGGAGAAGTTCTCTGGATCAGTTTCTCCAGAGGATAAATATCCTATTGTCTGGTTATTTGGGGTTAGAAAGGGAATCTGGGATTGGTTAGCAGCCCATATGGAATTTTAGCCAATTCCCTTGTTTTTAGCCACACTAGTTTATTCCTGCCTTTGGCAGGGGGCTGCCAATTCTTGAGCCCCTCTGAGCTTCTACATTGTGAATCTCATTGGCAAATCTCTCTGTAAACCCAATAGTTTCAGCTTCCTCTGCTCTTCTAAATCAGTTGTCACTCTTCAATCTTACAAAATTTATGAACACACTTTGTCTGTTGTTTGCTACTCTTCCATACTCTTCATCCTGGTTGATTTATTACCATTTTTAGTCCTATAATTTTAGTGGGGTTTGAAGAAGGATCAGAGATAAACATGTATTTAATATGCCATATTCTGATTTACTCTTTTCCTTATATTTATTTAAAAATATTAATCAGGTTATGATTTACCTCCTATGATCTGATGTAGAATGCACATATATTTCTCTGAATTTTGAGGTTTCTTATTAGCTAGGTGCTATTTTTTAAAAAAATGAAGTCTTTTGCTTTCTTGTATAGCTTTTAAATGATGCATAAGATGAGTGTCTACATTTCCTGCCTTATAATCTCTTTGGGAGCTGTTAATGCACTGCTGTGTTTTGTTATCAAATGAAATTTATAGGCACAATGTCCTGTTCCACAGAGTGAACCACACAAGGATTTCTCAGACACTCATCCAGAGCACCAGTCTAAATTCTACTTTATACAAACTTCTAAGAAATCACCTTTGCCATCTTATGTGCTACTCTGTTTCCTGGGCTTCTAGAAAAATTGATTTTGTTAAAAATAATCCCAGACAGAAATCAAAAGGAAGTATCAGTATTCTCTCAATACTTTCAGTTGTTTGAGAGTAGGAGTTGTAGGAGTTGGAGTTGGAGGAGAGTAGGAGTTGTAGGAGAGTTTGTGTCATCTTATAAACTCTAGATAGTTCAGTTATCTGAAGAATATATTAATCATATAATGAATAATCAATGTGTGTATTTCCAATCTTTCTACAAATAATATGAGGAATAACTTAATCATTTTTCTATTTTAACATGATTATTGGAAAATTAATATATAAATGTAATTTCTCCCAAATGAGTTCATCAAATATACATAGAATAAAGAGATAATATATATTGGACAATGGCAGAGCTTTTTGAATGTGGACATCTTTTGAACACCTTTGTTAATTTGGTGATTTTACTACATCAATGAGTCTTATCTCCTTAGAGCCCTGGGCCAGATGGCTTCCCTGGGGAATTCTACCAGACATTTAAATCAGAGTTAATACCCATTCTTCTCCAGCTATTCCAAAAATAGAAATGAAAGGAAAACTCCTTAGTTGGAAATCAGACATTTGCTTTGCTAGCTTCCCTTGCAGCATGTGACCTAGGCTCTATAAGTCCGACACAGCCATCTGCCTTTGTTTAGTAAAGAGAAACATTAAGAAGTCTACATCTGGTGAGGGTGGCGAGGAAGAAGACATCAGTTCTCCAGAGCAGTAATGACAGAAATTTTGGAACCTCGGGCCCAGCATTATGCTGTGACTTACAGAGTCTTTGTCCAGTTGCAGTAGCTATTCGGGGTCTTCCTTAGAGAAGTCCTGTGGTGGGAGCTGCATTTGTTTTTGGCTGTAGCCGCTAAGCCTGACTTTCTGGATATTCTTGAGATTCTAAGCTAATTTCCTTAAATAAATTCGTTTTTCTGTTTCAACTACCTAGAAAGGATTCCATTGATTACAACTAAGAATGTTGACTGATTCGCACGGTAAGTGCTATCATAAACAAAAAAGAAAAATAAACACAAAAATAAAAAAGATATTTTTGTGACATTCGGCTATAGTTAAAAAAAACACGTGATTCAGAGTAAAGAATGACATATTCTACAACAGGGATGAACCATGAGGTCTTATGCTAAGTGAAATAAGCCAACTATAGAGAGACAAATACTATATGATTTTATGTATATAAGGCAACTACAATAATTAAATTCATGGAATCAGAGTGGAATGGTGGTTACCAGCAGTTGAGGAGGGGGGAAATGGGGAGTTACTAATCAATGGGTTTTGGTCAAGATGAATAAGCTCTAGAGATCTGCTAAATGGCATTGCACTTGCAGTCAACAATAACGTGTTATACACCTAAAAATTTGTAAAGAGAACAGATCTCATGTTAAGTGTTTATTCCACAATAAAATAAGATAAATTTAGAAAAACCATTACCATGTACTTATATTATCCAAAGGTATGTCTAATTTTTAAAGACACATTGGAGAATTCAAAAATCTTGGTAGCAATTTGAACATACCGTCTTTATCAGCAGTGTCTTGAGGCTTGCATTTTAAAGTGAAGATCTTCCGTAGCTTACAGTTAGCTGAGACAATAATTCCATCCAATGACTGGAAAACTGCTCCCTTGAATATTTCACTGGTAAATGCTACCAAGTCTATGCATAGATTGCACCACTAAAATAAAGGGAAGAAGGGTAAGTACTTTCGGTAATCACATAGATGAACAAGCCATCTATATGTGAGTAGACCAGAGGGTTGAGGCAATTATCTGGATCAACTCACCCCAAAACAATTTTCCCCCATAAGTAAATCTCTATTTTGGCTTCAGTTTTCTTAAAAATTGCCTTGATTCTTCCAAAGAAGTCATCATAATCTAAACTATACATTGGTCATCTGACTGTAGAGTTCTCATTATGAGGCATGATTTTGACAACTTTGGGAAATAACTCTGGATCTGTAGGCAGTATGCTAGTGGGAAGCTAATTGCAGGTGTGTTAGGCCACTTAAATCTCGAAAATCAGGGATAAGTAGCCAATTGTTCCTTCAAGGGGACTAATTTGATCATAATTAGCCACTTATATTTGTTAAAAAAAATCATGGATGAAATTGGAAGCCGGGTTTAAATTGTGGCCGGTGCTGTCTACTTATAACCAATTAACCTATTGTACAGAAATAGATTCTTCTAAAGAATTTGTAATTATGCCTGGTATTTGCCAGTTTTTAAAGTACTCTTTGCAGGGACTAATTTCTACCCATTAAACAATTAGACTCCTCAATACTTCATCAAATGAATTCCCTAAATGATCTGAGTTAAAGAAAAGGAGAAAATAATCATTTAGTGAGAAATTAAGACATTGAAAATTGCAGGACAACAACAGGAAAAAGAATTTTTGATATTAAAATCAAAGTAGTATTTAAAGTTGTCTGTACTTTTAAAATATCAGTTTACATAAGGTTCATCTTATTAATCTGTCAAAACTGAAAGTTATATTTGTTTATAAAGGAAATAATGATGCTATTTTTAAAGGCATATTCTATTTAGGAATGTTGATTTTATTATGAAGGAAAACCTGAGGTTTTTTCCACAGTAGAAAAGTAAGACAGATTGTAGTAAGTTATTGATTAAATACGGGAAGATTATTCGCAGGTATCTCAACAGTAGAATTATATTCCCAGGCCATGGGGATGCTCTGGTCTTTTGGGTGAAAAGAAGTCTGGTGGAATAAGAGGTGGAAAGGAGGGCTGACTGTGATGTGGTAATGAGACTGACTTGACCTGCAGGGTGGTGAGCTCTGGGACGGTGTGGAGGTAATGTGGGGTGGGCCAAAAAGTCAAGTTCTGGAGAAGCAGAAAGATCAGAAGGACTGATCAGAAGGACTCCAGAGGGTAAGATGTCACTGCAGCTCCCGAAGAAGAATGTGACAAGAGTGGAGTACTGGGAATTCTAGAGTATCCCTGATGCAGGAATATTTGGGGGTGGGAGGAAGGCTGAGGTAGAGTGGAGACAGACTGAGGCACAGAAAGGCTAGTCAGTCACTTAAGCATGAAATGAGGAGGGTCTTGCGGAGGGCTAGTATACGGGGTAGGAGGTAAGGGACAAGTCCAGTAGGCATGCCACGGGGTAAATGAAACATCAGGGTTTGGTAAAATCCAGGTTATAGGGGATGGAACTGTTGGATTTGTAGCTATCCAATAATAATTATTAACATTATTATAATAGCATCACTATTGTTGTTATGTGGTTCCTATTCTTAAAAGATTTAAGATTATGTCCCAATTGCAATCATTCAGCTGGTGTGTCCCAAGAGTAACTAATTTGATCATAATTAGCCACTTATATTTGTTAATTCATCCATTCTTCCTCACAGGTGCTAAGCACTTCTCAGGTGTTAGATACTGGGTGTGACTCTGACATCCAGGAATGAATAAGAGAGTCCTTCCAGCCTGGGAAGGGAGGCAGACATGTGGCATCTGGTATGAATTTTATTGCAGAGGGAGCTCAATGTGAGAGGATGGGGAGGTTCAGGAAAGGCTTCTTTAAAAAAAATTTTTAATGTTTATTTTTGAGCGAGAGTGAGACAGAGTATGAGCGGGGAAAGGGCAGACAGAGAGGGAGACACAGAATCTGAAGCAGGCTCCAGGCTCCGAGCTGTCAGCAGAGCCTGACGTGGGGCTTGAACTCACAGCCTGCAAAATCATGACCTGAGCCAAAGTTGGATGCTTAACTGATTGAGGCACACAGGTGCTCCAGGAAAGGCTTCTCTTAAAAAAAATTAAAAAAAAAATGCTATGATATTATATGTAAATATAAGCCCAAACATGCCAAATTTTATACAAAATTGCAGTTCTTGTCACTTTTCCACTCTTCTAATCATACTGTCAACTCTTAATTGTTTTTTCTCTCTGTAATTTTAAATAATACCTTTTGATTTATCAATTTTAGACATTATCTACTGTTTTCCTGTTATGGTAGATAAGACTTGTAGTTCACTTACACACCCTACTTCCTCCACTTCATTCTCCCTAGGTAATTGTCTCCCCTTTCCTTTTTTCGTTTTTCCTCAAAATCCATATTCTGTGTTTTCCTTATTGTGACTATGTAACTATTGTACACAACTAAGCCAAGTGATACTCTATGATTACCTTTCTTCATGCAACTTCTTTATATTTCTAGAGTTACTGATTGTTTTTAAAATTATCGGCTTTATTGTATTTGAATCCAAGTTTTACTATATCTAGGAAAGAAAAGGCTTGGAGGTGGCATCTGAGTTTGGTTTTGAACCAGGAATAATAGTTTCCTGGTGCAGGGTAGCATGGGAACATGGTCATTTCTTCTCAGGGCCCTGCCCTTTATTCCCTACTTACATGAACCCTCCAACTGGCTGCACCTGTGTACCACGTCAGACTCCATCAGCTTGGCTTGGGAATTGGTGTTCACTGTCTTCAAAAACTCTGAGTCCCAGGAAACCAGGCCCTTACCCACAACACATTTTTCTTAGCTATCCTAATCAAGCTGCTTTTATTTCTTCTGCCTGGGATCGCGCATCATGGAAAGTACTCAAATCTGCATGTATATGTGCTTGATGTATGAAGACATGGATATACATACATGCCAACACACATGCTTTCAATCTTTCACTTTATTTTTCTAAGGTTTATCTTAATTCCAGTTAGTTAACATACAGTGTTACATTAGTTTCAGGTGTACAATATGGTGATTCAATACTTCCATACATCACCCAGTGCTCATAACAAGTGCCCGCTTTAATCCCCATCACCTATTTTACCCATCAGGTAACCATCAGTTTGTTCTCTATAATTAAGAGTCTGTTTCTTGGTTTGCTCTCTCTCTCCTTTTTTCCCCTTTGCTTGTTTTCTTTCTTAAATTTCACATATGAGTGAAATCATATGGTATTTATCTTTATCTGACTGACTTAGTTTCGTTTAGTATTATACTCTTTAGCTCCATCCAAGTTGCTGCAAATGTTAAGATTTCATTCCTTTTTT
The DNA here is from genome assembly GCA_028646485.1 of Cryptoprocta ferox. NCBI lineage: Eukaryota > Metazoa > Chordata > Mammalia > Carnivora > Eupleridae > Cryptoprocta > Cryptoprocta ferox. Next base: position 24,782,186 of record CM053574.1, read on the forward strand.
ATGGCTGAGTAATATTCCAGTGTGTGTGTGTGTGTGTGTGTGTGTGTGTGTGTATCCACTCATCCGTCAGTGGACACTTGGGCTGTTTCCATAATTTGGGTATTGTGGATAATGCTGCTTTAAACACTGGCGTGCATATATCCCTTTGAATTATTTTGAAGTATTTTTGTATTCTTCGGGTAAATACCTACTAGTGCAATTTCTAGATTGTATGGTAGTTCTATTTTTAACTTTTTGAAGACCTCCATACTGTTTTCCAGAGTGGCTATACCAGTTTGTATTCCCAACAACAGTGCAAAAGCATTCTCCTTTCTCCACATCCTTGCTAATATCTATTGTCTTGTGTGTTGTTGATTTTAGTCATTCTGACAGGTGTGCAGTGATATCTCATTGTAGTTTTGATTTGCCATTTCCCTGATGATAAGTGATACCAAACATCTTTTCATGTGTCTGTTGGCCATCTGTATGTCTTCTTTGGACTTCTTGGACTTCTATTCATTTCTTCTGCCCATTTTTTAAAATTGGACTGTTTGTTTTTTGAGTGTCGAGTTGTATAGTTTCTTTATATTTTGGATACTAACCCTTTATCAGATGTCATTTCCAAATATTTTCTCCCATTCTTTAGGTTGCCCTTTAGTTTTGTTGATTGTGCAGAAGTTTTTTATTTTGATGTAGTCCCAATAGTTCCTTTTTGCTTTTGTTTCCCTTGCCTAAGGAGACATACCTAGAAAGAAGTTGTGATGGCTGATGCCAAAGAAGTTATTGCCTCTGTTCTCCTCTAGGATTTGTATGGTTTCAGGTCTCACATTTAGGTCTTTAATCCACTTTGAATTTATTTTTGTGTGTGGTGTAAGAAAGTAGTCCAATTTCATTCTTTTGTATGTTGCTGCTCAGTTTTCCCAACACCATTTGTTGAAAAAAGTCTTTTTCCCATTGGATATTCTTTCCTGCCTTGTCAAAGATTAATTAACTACATAATTGCGGGTTCATTTCTGGGTTTTCTATTCTGTTGCATTGATCTATGTGTCTCTTTTTGTGCCAGCACCATATTGTTTTGATTATTACAGCTTTGTAATATAACTTGAAGTCTGGAGTTGGGATGCCTCCAGCTTTGCTTTTCAAGATTGCTTTGGCTATTGGGATATTTTGTGGTTCTATACAAATTTTAATATTCTTTGTTCTAGTTCTCTGAAGAATGCTGTTGGTATTTTGATACGGATTGTATTAAGTGTGTAGATTGCTTTGAGTCATATAGACATTTTAACAACATTTGTTCTTCCAATCCATGAGGATGGAATGTCTTTCCATTTCATTGTGTCATCTCCATTTCTTTCATCAGTGATTTATAGTTTTCAGAGTACATACAGATCTTTCATCTCTTTGGTAGGTTTATTCCTGCGTATCTTACTGTTTTTGGTATAATGAGATTGATTCCTTAATTTCTCTTTCTGCTGCTTCATTATTGGTGAATGGAAATGCAACAGATTTTATATGTTGGTATGGTATCCTGCAACTTTATTGAGTTCACTTATCAGTTCTAGCAGTTTTTTAGTGAGATCCTTTGAGTTTTCTATATATAGTATCATGTCATCTGCAAATAGTGAAAGTTCTACTTCTGCCTCGGTGATCTGGATACGTTTTCTTTCTTTTTGTTGTCTGACTGCTATGGCTAGGACTTCCAGTACTATGCTAAATAAAAGTGGTGAGAGTGGACATTCCTATCTTTTTCCTGTCTGGAGAAGGAAAAGCTCTCAGCTCTTCCCCATTTAGAATGATATTAACTGTGGGTTTTTCATATATGACCTTTATTATGGTGAGATATGTTCCCTCTAAGCCTACTTTGTTGAGGATTTTTATTATGAATGGATGTTGTACTTTGCCAAATGCTTTTTCTACATCTTTGGAAATGATTATATGGTTTTTACCCTCTCTTTTACAATTACTGATTTTTTACAGAAATATTCATTTTCATTATTTTTGTGTTTCTTACCACCATACTGTCATTTTTGGTCTCTTCTTTCCAGTCTGAGTCCTCTTTAATATTTCTTGCAGGGCTGGTTTAGTGGTCACAAACTCCTTTAGTTTATGTTTGCCTGGAAAACTCTATTTCTTCTTCTATTCTGAATGACAGCCTTGCTGGATAGAGTACTTTGATCACAAATTTTTCTCATTAAGCACTTTGAATACATCATGACACTCCCTTCTGGCTTGCAAAGTTTCTGTAGAAAAATTTCTCCTTGCCTTATGGGTTTTCCCTGGTAAGTTACTGACTTTTCTCATGTTGTTCCTTTTAAGATTTTTTCTTTATCATCATACTTCACAAGTTCAATTATAATATGTCATGGTGTGGGTCTGCTTTTGTTGATTTTGATGGGAGTTCTCTGTGCCTCCTGGAGCTGGATATCTGTTTCCCTCCCTAGATTAGGGAAGTTTTCAGATATTATTTCTTCAAATAAATTTTCTGCCTCCCTTTCTCTCTCTTCTTCTTCTGGGACTTCTATAAATATGAATGTTATTACATTTGATGGAGTCACTGTAAGTGACTAAGTCCACCTAAGTCTATTCTTTTTTCTCTGTCTTGTTCAGCTTGATAACTTATCACTACTCTGTCTTCTACATCACTAATTTGCTCCTCTTTCCATTCTGCTGTTCATTTCATCAAGCATGTTTCTCATTTGTTTTACTGATCCCTTTTTCTCTAAGTTATTCCTTGTCTCTGCGTTAAGGGTCACACTCATGTCTTCCACTCTTTTCTCAAGTCCAGTGATGAATCCTTATGATTGCTGTTTGAAATTTTCTATCGGGCATGTTATTTTTCTGTTTCACTTAGACCTCTGGCTGTGGCCTTGTCCTGTTCTTTCATTTGGGATAAATTTTTGGTCTTCTCATTTTGTCTGCCTTTCTATGTCTGTTTCTCTGTGTGTTACAAAAGTCAGCTGTATTTTCCAAACTTGAAAGTAGTGACTTAATACAGATGAGGTCCTGGGGTGTCCTGCAGTGCAATGTCCCCTGTTCACCAAAACCTGGCACTTCAGGAGAGCATCCCATGTGTGTTGCTTATACCTTGCTTCTGTGTCTGAGCTACTTTTCCTTTCAGTGCAATTATCTGCACTGACTCTCTGCCTTTTGTGGGCTATGCTTGCGTTCAGTGGTGCTAGTGGGACCTAGGCATGGCAGCTTTGCAGGAGTGTGCCCGCCAAGGAATTTGAGAGTGAGATGGCAGTATCAGCAGTCTGCAATGGGGCACTCCAAAATGCTGCAGTGGTGGGGGGCTGTACTCTGGAGCTGCCAGGAGTGCGAGACTAGGCATGGTGAGCAAAGATGAGTGGGCAGGGTGGGTAGCCAGGGTGGCTGGGGGTGCATGGCTGGGTGTGGTGACTGCACGTGGCGTGCAGTAGTGGTGGGTGGGGCGCACTATGGTGGCTAGTCAGAACCCATGTGTGGCTTTAACAAAATTTATCCTGAGTTGAGGGCTGAAGCCAGCAGACTTGGAGTGGGGTAGTTCTCAAGAGAACTTGTGGGCATGGCACACTGCCAGTGGGTCAGGCAGCAAGTATCTGTCCAGCTCCACCTCTTGAAGGTGGCTCTGTATTTATGCTAGAGAGATAGGGGAGGAAAATGGCATCTGCCAGTTCCTCTGCTTTCAGAGAAGTCCCCCAGCATGCTCTATGATCAGTATGTACAGATCTGTCTCCTTGCCCCCATGGCTGTGCAATCTACTGTTTTTTTGTTGTTGTCTCTCCATGCAGACTGCTGTCCCTTTAAGGGTGGAGACCCAGCTATTACTCATCCTCCCAGCTTGCCCAGTGCTGAGTCAGCTGACTTTTAAAGCCCTAGGTACCACTGGTTTTATAAACTCATGGAATTCAGCTCCTCTTTTTTTTTTTTTTAACGTTTATTCATTTTTTGAGAGATGGAGTGTGAGTGGGGGAGGGACAGAGAGAGCGAGGGAGACACAGAATCTGAAGCAGGTTTCAGGCTCTGAGCTGTCAGCACAGAGCCCAATGCAGGGCTCGAACTCACAAACTGTGAGATTATGACCAGAGCCAAAGTTGGACGCTTAACCACCTAACTGCTTGAGTGAGCCACCCAGGCACTCCCACCTTTTAAAGTGAACTCTACACCCAATGTGGGGTTCAAACTCATAACCCCAAGATCAAGAGTCATATGCTCTACCAACCGAGCCAGCCAGGTACCCCAGGCCCTCTGGTTTTTAAAGCCAAATGTTATGGGGATTTAGTCTTCCCTGTGTGAGCTCCCTGGTACAAGTGCCCATTTCTCTGCCCCCTCTGCACACAGCTCCCTCCCTCCTGCAGGCAGCCTCCCTTGGCCTTTCTGACCTTTCTAACCTTTTGGTTGCAGCTTCTTCTCTATATTTAGTTGAGGAGTTTGTTCTTCCAGGCTTCAGATTACCCTCCGGTTTGTTGACTTGGATGTGGACGATATCTAGTCGAAAACGTGGGATGGGGTGAGCTCAGGGTCCTCCTACTCCACCATCTTCCCAAGCTCTCCCTCAAACAAATTCTCAAACTTTCATTTTATAATCACTCAACTAACCCCATAAATGTGTGGGAACTGATAACTTTAGTGAATTCATCTCTTAGAGGTACAGATGGAAGTAGCTCCTGAGGAAGATGGGAATAACTTTCACGAATCTCCACTGGCTAGAGGAAACAGAAATTACTTTTTTTTAGCTGGTATCTGCAAAGGTTCTACTTTTCATAAGCTTCAACAAATAACTCATTATTCATATAAATGTTGTGATAGGCTTTTGGGAGTTTCAGAAGAGTATGAACTCTCTACTATCAACATGCAGCTTATCTGAATTATAGTTTATCTTTTTTAAAAATTTTTAAATGTTTATGTTTTGAGAGAGAGAGACAGACAGACAGACAGAGCACAAGCAGGGGAAGGGCAGAGAGAGAGGGACACACAAAATCCGAGGGAAGATCTGGGCTCCAAGCTGTCAGCATAGAGCTTGATGCAGTGCTCAAACCCACAAACGGTGAGATTAAGACCTGAGCTGAAGTTGGATGCTCAACTAACTGAGCCACCCAGGTGCCCCTCTAGTTAATCTTTATATTATTTTCCTTATTCTTGGTGATCAGCCAGTCTTAAAATCCCTTTTTTGACATTTTTCTTGACCTCTAATCACTTAATTCCTATGTGTAACTCTAGTCTAGCAGAGAAGAATTCTTGATCTACAATATTCCTAATTATGGGCTTAAGAATTATGTACCACAAAGACAGCAATCTGACAGAAGAAAGACAGTTTTGCTTAGTTTGTTGCTTCACTTAGTAAGAGAGTTTACACTATTTAGCTCCAGTATGTAATTCTGCATAAAGGAATTGACCAGCAAAGGGCAAAAGAATGATGTGAAGCATGAATTTCTAGGTTTTACTGACTCATGTTTTGGCCCTATGGCTTTATTATATACTGGTGAAAGGCCAATAGACTGTGTGAACTGAACACACACACACACACACACATACACACATACACACACCCCGTTCAAATGCGTGCAACAACAAGTTCTTGGTCATCCAGCACTTTCTGATTTTCCTTGCCATTATTGCAGGAAACATGTGAAGATAATTGGATTCATTTTGCCAGTGTAGAAAGGGCCTGAGTCACTGTGCACAGCTCTAGCTAGTGGTGCCTTTCTAAAAGAAAACAACAAACAAGAAACCACAATTTCATAGCCTAGCAATTCTAAAGTACATCTCTTCTCAGAATTTTAGAACCTCATTCTGTTTTTGTGTTCCTAAAATGATAACAAAGAATAGGGTCTTAAGATGTTTATTCTTGTGCCCTTTAAAATGATTTTCATATTAGCTTTAATATCTCAAAAGAAAATCTGCTTACAATGATCTTATTCATCTCAATCACCATCATATTGTTTTTTAAATGGTGTAAGCAGAAATCAAAATAGTAATGTTATATCTGCATGGTCAGGAGAAGCAATTACCGATTACTACTATATTAAAAAACAGTTTCCCCAGGAAAAGCAAATCATGACAAGTCCTTACATGGAGAGAGGGGAGTTAGGGAGAGGTTGGGGCTGTTAGTGTTAGTGCTGTTAGTGCTGAACTACAGAAAGTCAAACTCCTTATAACGTATCTTCATGATACCTATTTAGTAGTTGACCCCCACCTCCCATTCCTATCTGCATTGAGCAAGCAGTCTCTTCCTGAAATAGCAGCCCATTTTTCTCCTGCTAATTCTCAAGTTATCTTTCACTGTGCCCTCTGAAATCCTTACTACTGAAAAGTACTTACATTCTCTGTATTTTTCTAAGGGTCCTGCAATGCCTTACTTTAACTGAAACCTGGCTTTTCTCTGAGATATTAGTTTTCAACTCTGGAGTTGAAGCTCATTTATGGAGTTCACATGTGTTTCTACAGCCTCCAATTTTGAGACCATGGAGCTAGGTTGCATTGGGAGAGCGCTTGCACTTCTGATTGGGAACCCTATCTTTTTCGAAGCCTGAGACATTCCATTCACAGGCTCTTCTAGCCTTTTAACTTCACTGATCTTCAGTTCAGTCCTTGGTCACTTCCACTTCTGCAGACACACCCTTGCCAGCCCATATACACGTTCCTGAAAAATGCTTGGACCAGATTCACTTTACCTTCTAAAGTACTGTCCAATACCCTGAGTCTCTTAACCTCCTATCCTTCCAAAACCTTCTTCACCTCTTCACTCAGCAATCCACTCAGATGGCCACATCCTGAGATTTAACTTCATTTATCTGAAACACTTAACTTTTAAAATTTGGAATTAGAAATTATTTTCTATTATCTAATTATAATATTCTATTCCTTAACCCATCTGGAAATTCCCTCCAGTTAAACCCTACTGGCAACTCCTTTTAAATACATTCCTACTGGCAACTCCTTTTAAATACATTCATCCTAGGGATGCAAGAGTGTGGGCTCTGGAGCCTCTCTGCCTGGGTTTGGATTCCAGCTCCACTATTTACCAGTTAAATAATCTTTGCAGTTACTTAACCTCTCTGTGCCTTGCTCCTCATTTGTAAAATGATGGTAATAATAATACATCTCTCAGAGTTGCTAGGCTTAAATGTTTAAATGCATGTAAGCACTTATAATAGTGCCTAACATATATGTGCTTAATATATGTTAACCATACAATCTTTTTGACCTTCATACCATGAAATGCAGACTTTAAGGGCACAGTTTGATGATTCTGACCATTCATTCATCTGCGTACCATCAAGTTATAAAGCATTTCAATCACCCCAGAAAGATCTTTTGTGCTGCTTCCCAGTCAATCTCAGACTCACCCTTCCCAAGGGCAACCACTAATTTCTTTCACCTTAGATTATCTGTTTATTACTTCATATACATGGGATCATAGGAAGTGGTTTCTTTCACTTGGCTCAATACTTGAGGTTCATCAACATTGTTGCATTAGAAGCCCATTCTTGTTTTGCCAAGTAGTACCCCACTTTGTGAATACACCACAATTTAACAGTTCAATCTTCTGTTGTGGGACTTATGAGTTATTTCAAGATTTTGGCTTTTATAAATAAAGCTATTGTAAAATTCCCATACAAGTATTTTTGTATACACACACTTACATTTCCATGGACATACACCAAGGAGTGGAATTGTTGGATCAATGGGTAAGTGTTTAACTTTATCAGAAACTTCCAAAGGTATTTCCAAAGTGGTTATGCTGGAAATTCTCCATTTTTGCTGGAAATGTATAATTTTATATCTCACCAACATTTAGTATTCCCTGTCTCTTTTATTTTAGCCATTCTAGGGGATGACGTAGTGGTAACTGGATTTCTCATTTGAATTCCCCTGACTAATGGTATGGAGCTCTTCACATGTTTATTTGATTGCATAATCTTTGTGAAGTGCTTGTTCAATTGTTTTTGCCTTAAAAATGTTATTTTTTATTATATAGTTGTAGAATATACTCTGGATGTGTCTTTTGCCAGATATATGTATTAGGAATATTTTCTCCCAGCTGTGGCTTGCATATTCATTTTCTTAAAAATGTCTTTTTGATGAGCAGTTTTAAATTTTGTTGAAGCCCATTTTGTCGATTTATTCTTTATTAGGGTTAATGTTTCTGGGTCCTAAGAAATCTCCTAAAGTTGTTTATATTTTTAGCATTTACATTTAGATCTATGATTTGTCTTAAATTAGTTTTTGTGAATGGTGTGAAGTATGGGTTGTGGTTTCTCCATATGGATACTTAGAAGTTCCAGTTCTGAAAAGATGTTCCTATCTCTACTGAATTGCTCTGGTGTTTTGGTTGAAAATCAACTCACTATAGGTGTGTGTCTACTTCTAAACTTTTTATTGGTATCTATGCCAATAACACATTGTCCTGATTACTGTAGCTTTATACCATGTCTTGAAATCATGTGGTACAATTTTTACATTTTGAAAATTGTTTTGTAATCTATGACCTTTGAATTCCCAGACATACTTTAGAATTTGTTAATAAATTTTGCAAAAACTATTTAAAAAAATTAAAAAAGCCTTGGGTGCCTGGGTGGCTCAATCGGTTAAGTGTTGATTCTTGGTTACAGCTCAGGTCATGATCTCATGGTTTCAGGAGTCTGAGCCCCACGTTGGGCTCTCTGCTGGTAGTGCAGAGTCTGCTTGAGATTCTCTGTCTCACTCTCTCTTTGCCCCTCCCCCACTCACGCTGTTTATGTCTCTCTCAAAATAAATAAAAATAAACTTTAAAAGAAATAAAAAAATAAAATAAGAAAAAAGCCTGCTGGGATTCTGATTGGTATTACATTGGATATACATTTTTTGGGTCCATAAACAACATGTCTCCATTTATTTAGGTCTTCTTCAGTTTCTCTCAGCAATGTTTTATACTTTTCAGTGTAAAGGTTTAGCATATATTTTATTCAATGTATTCCTGAGTGTTATGTATTTTTGATGTTATTGTAAATATTTTTAAAATTAAAAATAGAATTGTTGACTAACCATATTATACATCTAAAACTAATATAACTGTTTATGTTAAGTATATTGGAATTAAAATAAAAAAACTTCATAAAACTATTTAAATTAAAAACATTTTTAAAATTTCAATTGTTTATTGCTGTAAATAAATAACTTACATAGAAATATATAAAAATACAACTGACTTTGATTATATCTACGCTATATTCTGTGACCCTATAAAACTCACTTAATCTAGTAGATTTTGTTCAGTTTTTGTAGATTCCTTAGAACTGTCTACTTCGATGATTATGTTGTCTGCAAAGAGAGAAAGTTTTACTTCTTTTTTTCCTGATCCGTATGTGTTTTATTTCTCTTTATTATCTTACTGCACTTGCTAGGACCTCCAATACAATGCTGAATAGAAGTAGAGTGGATAACCTTGCCTTGTTCCCTGTCTTAGGGAATAAATAGTCACTTTTTCACCACTAAGTATCATTTAGTTGTAAATTTTTTTTTTATAGGAACCCTTTATCAGGTTGAAAAAGTTTCCTTCTATTCCTAGTTTGATATAAGTTTTTATCATAAATGGCTAAAGAATTTTTGTTAAAAGATTTTTCTACATTTATTGAGATGATCTTATGATTTTTTTCTATTATTCTGTTAATGTGATCAATTACACTGATTTTCAAATGTGAGGCCGGCCTTGAATTCTTGATGTTAAGGATTCAAATATTTATGTTTATGAGTGATACTGATTTATAGTTCTCTTTTGGGAATTATAATGTCTTTGCTGGTTTTGTTATCAGAATTATGCTGACCTCATTTTATTCAATGATTTCGGAATGTTCATTCTCCCTTATGATCTGAAAGACAATGTTTAAAATTGGTATTATTTTTTTCTTAAATGTTTGGTAGAATTATATGTAAAGCCTGGATATAGATTTTCTGGATCTGTATTTTCTTTGCAGGAATGTTTTTAATTAGAAATCCAATTCCTATAAATAAATATATGGCTATTTTAAATTTTAATTTTTTAGTATCAGTTTTAGTAATTTGTCCTCAACAGAAATTTCCCACTTCATCTAAATTGTCAAATTTAATGGCAAAATATTGTTCATAATATTCCTTTATTTTCTCTTTTCCCTACTTTCATTCTTGATATTGGTAATGTGTGTTCTTTTTTTCTTCATTAATATAGCTAACAGCTTATCACTTACTAAATCTTTTCAAAGAACAAACTTTTGGTTTTATTGATTTCCTCCACTGTCTATTTCTTTACTTCATTGATATATTCTCTGATTATTTATTTCTGCATATTTTAGATGCTTCAGATGCAGGGGAATCTGAGAGGGGAGTGTTGAAATCTTCATCTAAAATTGTGTATTTATGTTTCTCTCTTTGATTCTGTTACTTTCTGCTTCATGCATTTCCAAGCACTGTTACTGGGTGTGAACACATTTAGGTTTGTTATATCTTCTACATGATATGACTCTCTCACCATTATGAAATATGCTTCTTTACATAATATTCATTTTCCTGCAGTCTACTTTGTCTGATATTAACATAGCCACCCTAGCTTTTTTTACAGTTAGTGCTTGTGTGGTATAACCTTTTTTTTTTTTTAATTTTTCACCTGTATTTAGATTTAATATACCTTTCTTCTAAACATTATACTATTGTATCTTGCTTTTTAATTAATCTACCAATCTCTGTCTTTTAGTCAGAGAGTTTAGTCCATTTCCATTTAATGTAATTATTCCAATGTTTTTGAGTTTAGGACTACCATCTTGCTATTTGTTTTCAATTTGTCACATCTGTTCATTGTTTAGTTCTTTCCTGTATTCCTTTGGATTGAATACATTTTTAGTGTCCCATTAATCTCATCAATTGGCTGATTAGTTATACTCTTTTTTTTTTCAATGACTGCACTAGAGTTTACAATATGAATCTTTAACTTATCACACTCTAACTCTGAGTAGTAATAGAATATCTCATGCATAGGAACCTAAAAAAGTATACTAGTATCCCTACCATTCTTTGTATTAATGTCATATATTTCATTTATTTTACTTCTACACCAGTATTATTTTTGCTTTCAACAAATACTTTTAAAGAAATTATTATATGGATAAAGAATATTTGAGATTCATCTACTTATATAATATTACTGGCACTCTTCTCTCATTTAGACTCACATTTCAATCTGGTACATATTTTTTTCAGCCTGAAGAACTTCTTTTAATATTTTTGTAGAGCAAGTTTGCTGGAAATAAATTCACCTTTTCAGTCTGAAAATGTTTTTATTTTGCTCCAACTTTGACGGATAGTTTTACTAAATAAAGAATTCTAGGTTGACAGGTTTAAAAATTTTTTCCCCCGGCATCATTCCATTGTCTTCTTACTCTCATTGCTTTTGATGGGAAGCTGTGATATATTTTATCATTGATCTCTGGTGTATAATATATTTTTTTCCTCTGGCTATTTTTTAAGATTTTCTATTTATTGTTGATTTTTAGCAATTTAGTTATGACATACCATGGCATGGTTTTAGGGTTGTTTCTTTTTGTTTGTTTTTTAAGTTATGATATACCATGGTATGCTTTGGTGTGGTTTTTGAGTGATCTTCAGCTCTTGATTTGTTGAGCTTACTGGATCTACTTTTTTGAAAAATTTTAACCATCACTTGAATAAATTTTCTTGTGCTCAATCTCTCTTTGCTTTCTTTCTACTACTATGATTATACACACATTAGACTGGCTGATACTGTGTCACAAGCCATTTGTACTGTATTCATCTCTTTTTAGGCTTTTTCTTCCCTCTGTGCTTTTGTTTGAATAGTTTCTATATTTCTGACTTCAATTTTACTCTATTCCGCAGTGTTTAACTTGGTATTGAGTCTCAGTGCCATTTTCTCCATTTTTTCACTGATTTTACTCCTTAAGTACCTTTCTTATCTGTCTTCCTCTTCTACTTCTTTGCTACTACTCTAATTCAGGCTTATATGTCTCACCTAGACTTCTACATTGCCTCTTAACTGGTCTCTCAGCCTCTAGCTCTTCCCATTCTGATATCATAGTTATTTTCTAGAATACAGATCATATCACAAAACTTCTCCATGTTAAAAATTATTTTTAAAATTTCTAATGGACTAAAATTCAAACTTCTCAACATGGCTTTCAAACCCTTTTATGGTTTCTTCTTGCCTTCCTTTCTAGCACTATAATTCAGTACATTTGAATCAGTTAATGGATCAAATGTGACATAAACTTTCATTACTTTCGTTTGTATGTATTCACAATTTAGCACAAATACCTCCACCATAACATTCCCCAACTTGGCTAGATTAATCTGATATTTTCCTTTAATAGCATTTGGTTCCTAAGATTAGCTTGGTGTTCACCAGAGCCCATTATCTTTAATTATTTATGTGTTTGCCTCCTCTGCCATATTATAATCACCTTGATGAGAAAGACTGTGTCATTTACCTTTGGATTCCTAACATTTGGCATAGACCTAGATCTGTAGCAGGGACTCAATAAATATTTGCCAACTGAAATGAACTATAAATTCAGAAGTGTATTATGACACTGTAAGTTAATAAACATGGATTTATGAAAAGAGAAAATAGTAAAATAAAAAGAGTATCAACTAACATTAACTGAGCACTTACTATGAGCTTGGCACTATTCTAGGTAATAACTGTTTTGATCCTAACAACTTCCTCTAGAAAGCAGGTTCTATTACTGTCACCACCTAACTGATGAGAAAATGAAGCATGGAGAGATTAACTGTCTTGGTCAAGGGACCACAGACAGGAAGTAACAACCAGAATTTGAACCCCTACAATCTAGCTCTAGAGGCCATACTTCAACTCTAATAATATCCTGCCTGTTAATGTGATTTATTAGGTAATCATCTGTTTTTCAGAAAAAACTTATTTTATGTACTTGTTCCTACTTCAGATAACCATTCAGGGTCAGCAGCGGAAGGCATGGATCTGCTCTTCTTTCCCCTAATTTCTTCAACATCCATATTAACCGACAGGTGAGTAGAGAGAGAAAAACGGGTATTTTTAAATGATATTCTCAAAAAGGAAATGAAAACATTTAAAGACCTTCAAATAAGTACCAGAAGGCTATAAACATTCTCTAGTATCTTAAGTGTATATCTAAATGATCTTGTGTCTAAATAAACCTGCTTCCTCTATTTCCTTCTCATTCAATGACATTCAAGAAATTAAATACTGTTAAACATCAAAAATTTCTAAATCACTGGCTTTATGGGAAAAATGATCTTTGAGGGGAAATTTAAAAACATTATCCCACACCTTCAGTTTGTACTAACAGCCATAACATATTCCATCAGAGTTGTGGTTGAAGAAAGTATAACTTCTAAAGAGTTGTCATTTAAATGACAAACACTGGGTATCTGAGTGGTAAAGGTTACTAAAAGATTTTGGCATTGTAATTTATCACACCACTTCATTATAGCTTCAATGAATGATTCATGCCCAATGATATTTCATACCTGAACTTCCTATTCAGATACAGTTAGATATACTGTACATTAATATATACTTTGGTGGCAAGACATTGATGTTCATCTGATACCATCATCAACTAACTGAAATTATATTGCAAAGGAAGTAAGATTGATTTCAGTGAGTCTTGACTAAGTGGCTAACTCCATTGTTTAATCTCATGGTTATTAACTTTTCAAACTGCTCTTACCATTGAAAACCTAAGTTAAAAGTATAAATTGTTGTAATTTAAATGTTAAAGTGAATCGCTCACAATTAAGAATAACATGAAAAATAAAATTTTTTATTTGAAGGGTTGAACATTTAATGTAACTGGAATAGTAAGTAGCCTATACATAAATATTCATACTGGTGTGGCTATAAGAATATTTATTTGCTGCCTTTGGCTATGTAAAGGTTTTCGCTAAAGAACCAAGGCAAAGTGGACCATTTAGCAATTATCCTCTAAATCGAGGTTGCAAACCGTATGCCTAGAGGGCCGACACAGATAACTTATATGAACGAAGCAGGGAGGGTCTGAGTGCACCTGCATTCTTTATGAGTGCAGAGGACTAAACTTCACACAGAGCTTAAAGCTCTGTTAAAAGTGTGCAGTTGCCACTCCGCTTCAGCTGACTGCTCAGTGCACAGCAGACAATATTGATAACTTCTGATTTATAAATGTTAGCTGAAGAGCTTTAAAAATACTGTGTTTCAAAGTTTACCACCAAAATATCTACCGTTCCTAAAAAAGTAGATATGAAGAAAGTTTTGGCAAAAAGCAGAGAACTAGAGGGACGGCTGGGTTGGCTCAGGTCATGATCTCATGGTTCATGAGTTTGAGCCCTGTGTCGGGCTCTGTGCTGACAGCTCAGAGCCTGGAGCCTGCTTTGGATTCTGTGTCTCCCTCTCTCTCTGTCCCTACCCCACTCACGCTCTCTCTGTCTCTGTCTCTCTGAAAAATAAATATAATAAACATTAAAAAAAAAAGCAGAGAACTAGAGCAACACCACACCAACACCAAGGAGGAGCCTAGCGATGGCATTTTGAATGGGTGGAGTGCTCTCTCTCACCTTGCTTCTCTCTATAGAAGGTTCCCCTAAAACATGGCTCAGCCTTAATTCGATGAGGCTCAATGGGAATAGACTACATCAACAGTGGAAATGAAAGACCCTCTGCTGCTGTAGCATCTCTTGGATTGAGGGGAAATGAGTATAAGTTTTAGAACTGAATTTCTTAATATCTGTTTGAATAGTACATAAGATTTCTGGGATCATCAAGCACATCTTACAAAGGTCCATGACAAACTCATTTATTTTCTCTCCCATGTCAGGAGGCACAGTAAGATTTGCCAATTTGTTGAACAAATATTTATGGAGCACTTACGACATGCCATGTACTAATAGGGACTAGGGATAAAAGTCAATTAAGACATACTTATAGTCTAAATGTGGGGAGATACATAAGCAAACATGATTTAGGTGCAGAGTGAAGAAGCGTTATAAGGATTATGAATTTGTGGATGGTAATGGTGAACTATACCCCAAATATCTAAACCACAGAGGGGATATCATGGAGGGCTTCCTGGAAGAAGTAGCAAATAAAGAACAAATTGGAGCTATAATCCTTTTCTAGGGCTTAGACTGTGCCAGGCATGGTTCTAAAAGACTTATGTTTATATACTTGTGTAAATCTCCACAACAACCTTAATAGGATGTATATCTCATATTAGTTATATTTTACAGATGAGGAAAATGAACACAGAAACTTGCACAGGGTCACTAACTGTGAGAATTCAGATATCATGCTCTTAACCTCTATGTATTATTTATGTGTTTGTATTTAACAAAATATAGAATAATTAGAATATGTTACAAGTAGTTATGACTTGGTGATTTCACTGGGATGGGGAAAACTATAGAAAAGATATCTTTGCTTATTTCTTAGGACTATCTCACATAAAAGTGAACAATTCTTTCTAGATTCAACCACACTGAGGAAAAAGTTCTAGATATGTTACAAATGTTAGGACTGCTTTGCCTTCTAAAATTTAGCATGAGCTTAAGTTACCTCAATTAGTGACCAGTTTGCTTTCTTCACACCAGATTTTTTAAAACCTATATGTAACTATTCTCCAGAGTCATCAGACTGGAGGCTGGGAAGATGAGGTAGGTGAGTCATAGAACACCGTCCCCCAGGACCTATTATATGTACTATTATTTTTTAGTTTCAATAGTCCATTTCTTATGTCATTAGATACTTGGTGCCATTGGCACAAATTCATCTGACTGATTTGTTAAATAAGAAATATCGATCAGTCAAGTTCACTTCCTATCTCATCAAGGTTTACTTGTAAAGAAAGATAGTATTTGATTTTCAAATACTGTATTCCTACAAATGACACTGGGCATGTGTGTGTGTGTATCATAGCCATGTATAGAATCATCAGTTTAGGTTTTAACAAAATATCTAGAACTTCAGTGAGTTAACTGACAAAGGGGACTGAACTCACAAAAGCAAGGTAATGACAGATTTGATTCATTAACCACACATAGAATAGTGTATTGGTCTCACAGATGATTTAACTCTTGGAAACCACCTAACATTGTACTCTAAAAAGTTTTAGATGAATAAGAAAATCAATACTTAGACATAGAAGGGTGAATGTAATTTTATATTATTGCAAATGAATTATGCAGCACTATTGCCCTGTTACAGACTCCAGTTCTTGACTATTAAATATACAGTGAGTTTTACATTGCTGTCTTACATTTGCATGTTGTGAGAGGCCTTTTATTTCTACTCCAAGAACTCCTTTTAGCATTTATTGTAAGATAGGTCTAGTGGTAATGAATTCCATCAGCTTTTGTCTGTTTGGGAAAGTCTTTATCCCTCCATTATTTCTGAAAGACAGCTTTGTTAGGTATAGTATTCTTGGCTGATTTTAAGTTTTTTCCCCAATATTTATCACATTCTCTTCTGGCCTGAAAAGCTTCTGTTGAAAAATCTCCCCATAGTTTTATGGGAGTTCCTTTGTATGTAACTTCTCTCTTCTCTTGCTGCTTTTAAAATTCTTTCTTTGACTCTTACCATATAATTGTTTTATGTCTGTGTAGTCTTATTTAGAGTCCTTTGGGCTTCTTGGATCTGGACATCTATTTATCTTCCCAGGTTTTGGAAGTTTTGAGCTATTACTGCTCTAAATAAACTTTCTGTCCCTTTCTCTCTCTCTTTTCTCCTTCTGGAATTCCCATAATGTAAATGTTGTTTATTTTCCTTGTGTCTCATAATTCCCATAGGATTTTTTCACTCGTTGTTATTCCATTTCATTTTTTACTCCCCTGACTGGATAATTTAGATTGCCTTGTCTTCCAGGTCACTGATTCTTTTTCTGCATGATTGAATATGCTTTTGAAGCTCTCTATTGAATTCTTCAGTTCAACTTACTGTATTTTTCAGCTCCAGCATTTCTATTTGTTTATTTTTGATGTTTTTTATTCCTTTGTTAAATACCTTGTACTGTTTGTGGTTTGTTTTCCTAAGTTCATTTGGTTGTCTGTCTGTACGTTCTTGTAGGTCACCAAACTTCTGTAAGAAGATTACTCTGAATTCTTTGTCGGACAGGTCACAGATCTCCATTTTTTTAGAATCATTTAATAGAGCTTTATTGGTTTCCAGGTGTCATATTTACCTGACTTTTCATGATCCATCCTTACACTGGTGTCCGTACATTTGAGTAAGTGGCTAAAGGTTTATTCTAAAATAAATGTATTTAAGATCCCAAAAGGCGAGTTAAAGGAAAGTATTAATCACAGGTTGTACACAAACATGGTAAAGTCATGAGAGTAGTAATAAAATAACTGAAGTTTGAGAAAGACTAGTCAGTCATGTCACGCTCAAACTTTTTGGCAGTAGCCTACTATTTACCTCCCCATACATTACTGCTGCTTTAGGTCTTAGACATCACACAACAGGCATAAAAATCCCCCAACCTACACCTGACTGTTGTATTCTAGGACGGCTGTTTCCTTAAGGCTATTTTTTAAAAATCTGGCAACAATGATTAATCATTCTCTGTTCTGCAAATCTGTACCAATTTTCAGCCTTCATGCTTCTGTTCATGCTGTTCCTTCTGCCTAGAATGCTCGCTTCCCTTCTCTACCTGTGGAATTCTTACAGTCCTTCATAGGCCCAACTAACTGTAATCTTCTTCATACAGCCTTTCCTCATCCTGCACTCAGATGGGCTTCCTTCCCTTTCATGGTACCAGTAGAACTTCTCTCTTCACTGCATTTCCTATCACATTTTTGTTAATATTCCAGATGCTCAAATAATTATATTCTCTCACCTAGTGGATTTTAAGTTCTTTCATGGGAGGGAAAAGAAGAGTAATGCATTTTATTCATTTTTATATGACCGTAGTACTTAACAAAGTACCTTATACACAGAGTAGGCCCATAATTAATATTTGCCGAATTGAATCTAATATTTTAAGCAACATTCATGTGACACTTACAATTTTGCGCTTGATCATGAAAAGTGGGATTTTTGCATGAAGAGGAGTTGAGGATAGTTCCTTATGGACCGTTGATAAATACAATCTTCTTTTAATGTTCCCTAAATCTGTAATTCTGAAAAAAGAAAGGAGAGAGAAAGACTTTCATCAATATAATAACCATTGCTTTAGATAATCATCAAAATGATATTGTTTATCATATAGGCCCTTTGCAATAGGGAGATCAAACACAGAATTTAAGAACTGCTTTTTTTTTCTTTCGAGAAGTAATAAAGCTTCTTCCTTAAATTCAAAGTGCTCACAAGCCTGAATGTATAAATTCACTTAATATGCTAATTTATTTCAGTACTCTGCACTAGATTTCCACAGTCTTCTAGCCTATGAAAAAATTCAATTTGTGTGAACTGAGAAACTGCTAGCCTTTAATAACCATGCTTGTTCCAGCCCCTTAAGCTTGTGTTATCTTGGGACATACTGTCACCTACTAAATAGGAAAACATTACGAGTTTCTCTCCCTAGAAATGCACCTGTCATTTTATATAGGCTCTTAGTCTGCTTAGAGACAGACACAAAACACTGACTGTCGGTTTCACTTCCTAAGCACATATCTTCAAACCAGAATTATAATACACAAGTTTATTGCTCACTATTCAGGTCAAGCCACAGTGATACCAAGGACACTGAATTTGAACATCTTTAATAGATTTAGACCACAGCCATGATCACAAAGATTAGGTTTGCTTCAAATTGATAGAGGTTCATTTTTATGTTCTGCTTCCTTTAGGTCTCAGAGGTAACAGGAGGCTTAAAATCTCCAAACCTGTCTCAGGCTGCTATATGGTAGAGTCGATGCTTATTAAAGACTGTCTTTTTACCAGAGAATAGTTTGATGTTTCCACCATTTTTAGCAACATTATCTACATGTAGAAACTGCTAATTTTCTACAATTAGTAATCTCCCAAGCTGACAACATTTCATTCAAATGAAGTACTATCAATATTTACAGTGTAATTAAATATTTTAAAAGTCAACATAGCCTTTTCTTTTTTAAAAAATGTTTATTTATTTATTTTGAAAGAGAGAGAGAGAGAGAGAGAGAGACAAAGACAGAGACAGAGAGACAGAGTGCATGCAAGCAGGTGAGGTGCAGAGAGAGAGAGAAGGAGAGAGAAAGAATCCCAAGCAGGCTCTGTGCTGTCAGCACAGAGTGCGATACAGGGCTCGATCTCACAAATTGTGAGATCATGACCTGAGAGCCAAGATCAAGAGTTTGGATGCTTAACCCACTGAGTCACCCAGGTGCTCCAACAAAGCCTTTTCTATAGCTCTTCCTTATCTGCCTTCCTACTTCTCTGATCTCATATTTCTTCCCTCTAAAATACATATTCTTCTGTAGAAAAACTATCAGTGAACAATATTAAGAGTAAGTACAGTAAAAATTAAATGAGATGAATTCAGAGTATGCCCCACCTAAAAATTCTACCCTACCTGCACTAAAGAATACTATAAGTTCATTTAAAAAGCGATAAAGCCTTTCAATCCATAGTCAGAGGGAAGGTTAAAATGCAAGAGTATTAAGCTTACTGCAGGTTTATACTTAGATGTATAAGTAAATATAGTATAATATTTGCCAAAAGGCAGTGTTTTCAAAGTGGGATGAGCACATGGGGAGGTGGGGTGTTTAGAGCCATCTTTCATCACATCCTTTAAAAATGTTATTTTTGTGCATCTTTCATTATATAGTAAGTACTGCAATATATTCATGTTTTTGAAATAGATAAATGTACCTATGTGGTTGATGTGCTCAAACATCTTACCAATAGGGTACTGGATCAAATATACTTGGAAAGCATTATCATGTTATTAGGTCTCTTGTGTAAGAAGCTCTGATTAGAAAATTGAAGGAAAACTATACTGGGATTCTGGAAATGGAAAGGGAAGAAAAAGTTCCCTTGCATTATACAAAAAGTTTGGTTGCATCAACCAAAAACTCATTTTGAGCACAGTTTCATTAAAGGTCTGCTTTGCTTATAGAGATAAGACTATGTTATTTTTATTTGAATTGGTAAGGATCAAACTCCAAACAGAGGAATGTTTGAGCAGACTACCACTTTATCAACATATAGAACGACAGGAACATTCATTCATTCACATGTTTAACAAAAACTCACTGAGCCAGGCAGTAGCCTGGGAATACATTGGGGAATATGATGGTGAAAAAGGCAAGGTAAAAAAGGAGAAAGAAAAAATAAATGCAAGTTATCCTAAATGCAATGAAGAAAACAAATAAAGAGTCTGAACTAGAAAACATCAAGAAATGACCTACTTTATAATAAAGCCAGCAGGGTTAGGTAGGACCTAGGAGGTAAAAAAGGGGGCATGAAGTAGAAAGGGTCGGCAAGAGCCAAATCACTCAGGGTCTTTAGCCAAGGTAAAGGGTATTATAAATTTACTGTTCACACTATGAGAGTCAACATTCCACCTTGCATGATGAATGGATATCATAAAAACAAACAGTTATAGTCTCTTTTATTTCTTCATTGGGGTAAAATATGTATAACTGAAATGAGGATTTTAGAGTACAATCTCATGTGCCTTGATAAATGTATACATTGATGTAATCACAACTCCAAACAAAATATAGAACATTTCCATCACCCTAGAAGGTTCTCTCCTGGCCCCTTCTCATCAATCATCACTCCTGATTTCTATTATCATGTCTAAGTTTTGTCTGTTCTTGAAATTCTTATAAATGAAATGGTGAAGCATATACTGTTTTGTGACTGGCTTCTTTCACTTAACATGACATTTTTGAGATTTATCCGTGTTGTAACATGCACCAATAGTT
Source organism: Cryptoprocta ferox (assembly GCA_028646485.1). Lineage (NCBI taxonomy): Eukaryota > Metazoa > Chordata > Mammalia > Carnivora > Eupleridae > Cryptoprocta > Cryptoprocta ferox. The sequence goes on from CM053574.1 coordinate 24,803,015, forward strand.
CCTTTCTTTAATTGCTGAGGCTTGTATGGCTATGCAATTTATCTATCTATTCTCTTGTTGATGGATACTTGTTTCCAGTATTGGTTTCTTATAAATAAAACCTGTCTGAATATGCCTATAGAGTCTTTTTCTGAACAAGTATTTTCATTCTCTTGATAATAAGCATGGGATTACTGGGTGGTTGGGGAATAAGTATGTATAATTTTATAGAAATAATTCTCCAAAGTGGTTGCAGTGGTTCCATACTCTCAACAACTTTCGGTACTAGCAGACTTTAATGTTAGCCAATTCTGATTGGTATGAATGAATATCACTGCGATTTTATTTGCATTTGTCTTATGAATGACATTGACCACTTTTCTTTTTTTTAAATAAGCTTTATGCCCAACATGGGGCTCAAACTCACAACCCTAAGATCAACAGTCGCTCACTCCAAAGACCAAATCAGCCAGGTACCTCAACCTTGACCACTTTTATATGTGTCTACTGGTATGTCTTGTATAATCTCTTAAGTCATTTGCTCAGTTCTTATTGGGTTGTTTTCTTATAATTCTAAGAGTTCTTTATATATTTTGGATATTTGCCCTTTGTCAGATATATGCATTGTAAATACTTTCTTGCCTATTATCATAATGCTATCTTTTGTTAACCTTTTATTTGGAAATAATTTCTCACAGAAAACTATCACTAGTACACAGAAACTCATATACACATTATCTAGATTAGCTTATTGCTTAATGATACCTTTTGATTAGCAGAAGTTTTTAACTTCATGAAGTCCAGCTTATCATTATTTACAGTAGTGCTTTCTATTTCCTAAAAAATCCCTGCCTAGCCCAAAGTTGCAAAGAAGATACTTTCCATTTTCTTCTAGATCTTTATAGTTTTAGTTTTTACATTCTATGATCCATCTAATATTAATTTCAGCATATTGTGTGGGGTAGTAGGTGTGGTTCTTTTTGTATGTTTATCCAGTTGTCCCAGCGCTGTTTGTTAAAGACTTCCCTTTCCAAACTGAAATGCCGTGGTACTTTGTTGGAAATCAATTGTATATGTATGAGTGTGAATCTATTTCTGGCCTTTCTATGGATCCATTTGTTTCATTTATTCATTCTTCCACCAACGTCACACTGCCTTGATCACTCTGGATTTGTAGTAAGGCTTGAAACTGTATGAAGAAACTCTTCAACTTGGTTTTTTTTGAGGTTCATTAGGCCCTTGCTTTTCCAGATAGATTTTAGGACCCACTTATCATTTTCTATTAAAAAAAGTTGTTAAGAGTTTTGGATTGTGTTGAATCTATAAGATCAATTTGGGGAGAACAATATTGAATTACGCAATCCACTTACATGGTATTTATTCTGTATTTATTTAGGCCTTGTTTAATTTCTTTGACAATGTTGTACAGTTTTCATTTTAGAAGTCTTGTGCAATTTTTGTTAAATTTATTCCTAAGTGTTTTGTTTTTTGGTGGGATTAAAAATGAATTTTAAAAGTTTACCAGCCAAATGCTACTAATATATAAAAATTCCATTGTTTTTTTGAATATAATTATTTCTGTGATCTTGCTTAATTCACACATTAGTTTTAGTAGTTGTTTTGTAGATTTCTGAGGATTGTATACACAATCATGTCTTCAGCGAATAAAGACTTTACTTCTGCATTTTTCAATCTTGTTATTTATTTTTTTTCTTGCATTACTGCACTGGCCAGCACCTCCAGCATATACTAAATTGAAGTGATGAGAGAAGAAAACCTTGCCTTCTTCCTGATCATAGGGGGAAAATGTTCACTGTGTTTCTATTACATATTATGTTAGATATAAGTTTCCTTTACCAGATTGAGGATGTTCTCTTCTATTTCTAGTTTTTTGAAAGTATTTTTTTTTTTTTTAGTCATGAAAGGGTATGGAATTCTGTCCAATGCTTTTTATGCATTGAGATAGTCTTGTTGTGTTTCTCCTTTATTCTGTCCATATTTTGAATTATACTGATTGACTTTCAAATGTGAAACCAACCTTGTACTCTTGGTATGAATGTCAATTATGCTATCATTTTGTTGAAGATTTTTATACCTGTGTTCATGAAGTACATTGGTTTGTAATTTTCTCATATCTATATCAGGTTTTGGTAACAGAGTTAAGCTAATCCCATAAAGTGATTTGGGAAGTTTCCTCCTCCTCTATTGTCTGAAAACTTATTTAAAATGGTGCTAGCTTATTTATTTTTATTTTGTAAATACTTATTTATTTATTTTAACGGGGGAGGGGCAGAGAGAGAGGAAGAGAGAATCCCAAGCTGGTTCCATGCTGTCAGTGCAGAGCTGGACCTGCAGGGCTTGAACTCACAAACTGTGAGATCATGACCTGAGCTGGATTCAAGAGTGAGGATGGTTAACCAAATGAGCCACCCAGGTGCCCTAAAATGGTGCTGGTTTAAATGTTAATAGAATTAATCTAACTCTAAAGTTTTCCTTGTGGGAAGATTTTGGTTATATATTCAACTTAATAGATTGTGAGGCTATTCAGATTTCTAATTTTTGTTGTTTCAGTTTTAACAAATTGTGATTTTATGGTCTTAAAGTTGTTCATATTATTCCCTTTGTCATCACTTAATATTAATAGGATCTGTAGTGGTATCCTCTCTCTTATTCTTGACATTGGTAATTTGTGACTTCTCTCTTTTTATTAATCAATCCTGCTATGGTTTATGAAGTTTAACTTTTTAAAGAAATAACTCTTGTCTTTGAAAAATTTCTCTATTCTTTGTTTTCAATTTTATTGATTCTTGGTTCTATCTTTATTTCTTTCCTTCTACTTGTTTTAGGTTTAATTTGTTCTGTTTTTCCCCCTTCACTTCTTAGGGTGGAAAGTTAGGCAATTAATTTTAAGCCTTTCTCTTTTCTTATACAAACAGTTAAAACTTATTTATAAAGCTTTCCTCTAAGCATTATGTTAGCTGTCTCCCACAAGTTCTGATATGTTGTATTGTAATTTCCATTTAGTTTGAAGTATTTTCTAATTTCCCAAATGATTTTTTCTTTGAATCTTGGGTTGCTTAGATGTGTACTATTTAATTTCCAAATAGCACAGTCTTTTCTGTATATTGCATTGCTATTGATTTTTAATTTCATTCCATTGTGGTCAGAAAATATACTTTGTTAAGTTTCCTTTTTAAAAAAAATGTAATAAGATATTGTATGATTCAGAAAATGACTGGTGAATGGTCTACATGCACTTGCATTTCTTATTTTTTTATTTTAAAACTTTAAAACATTAAAAACTACTTTCCCCAAGTCTACTCAGTACTAATCTATTTATCTTTATGCCATTCTTTCATATTTCTGGGCAAGTCTGGCACCTAGATCACAATTTTCTTCTCCCACCATTCTACTTTATCTACAGAAGAGAGCAAAATTTAATTTAAACTTAAACCTATTCTACCATGACAACCAATACATCTATTCCATTTTAGCAATTTGCACGAATAGCCCTACTTTGTAGCCCATCATCACTAGGAACTGTTAAACTTCAAGGTCTCCTATTCAAATTATCTTCCTGATTTCATTAATTCATTCAACTAGCATTCAGTCAATGCCTTACTAGAACAACACAAGGTACCAGAGATATGGCAGTAGCTAAGATGTAGAAATCATTCTCCAGTGTGGAAGGAAAAATAACCATTCTTCAGTAGCTGTTTTTTCACATTTCATAGACATTTTCTTATTAAGTCTCACAAAAATCCTTCACTAAAGGCAATATATTCATTCTCCGTTTTGTAGATAGGGAAATTAGACTCCAGAAACTAAGGAAGCTACTAGTCTATGGACATACAGCTTAGTTAAGTAGCAGAGCGTTAAAACTAGTCTCTTTAAAATCCACCGCGATTTCTGTGATATGATTGTATGGTCACTACCATAATAGGCTGAAGCTCTTTCATTCATTCATGCTCAGTGGCAACCATAGCCACATGCTGTGCTAGCAGTTACAAGACTGCCTTGGTGTCCTCCTCGAAGAACCACAGCCAAACACTTTCAATACAATACTTGTTCATCTGTTAAAACTAAGTACCCTTTTGCTTCTCTCCTTCTCACTCTTTTAAAATCATTTCCTGCTCAATTCTGGATTCCAGTCTGGATCCAGTTTTCCAATAGGTCACAAACATGTGTCTTACAACTATGATTCCAGGTAAAGCCTCCTGAAAGGTTGCTCCAAAGCTAGCAAAATGAGTGTAATCTGCTAAAATGTGGTAATTCATCTAAAGAAAAAAAAATCTATCAAATATCCAGGTCTTTTTGGTTAGCATACAATCTGAACAAGTGACTTAGACTTCAGTTCTTGATGTATGCACACCCCAAAGGAAAGGTAGTAACATTATTATTAAATATCTATTAGGGCGGTCTGGGTGGCTCAGTTGGTTAAGTGTCCAACTCGATCTCATGTGTTATGTATTGAACATTTTCTATATGCCAACACTGTATTAAGTATTCTAGATGGATTATCTCACAATGCTCTCATAAACCCCACAAGATTTCTACTAGTATTATCTCTACTTAACACATGAGGAAATTGAAGCTTTAATTCTCACACATCTAACAGAATGCAGATTTAAACTCCGATCTAATTGATTCTAGTACCTACATTCTTAACCACATGCTGATTTTCTTTTGGGCAGACAGTGCCTATAAAAATATCCATAGTGGAATAATCTTTGCTCCTGGGAACAAAGTATTTACCATCTGGTAGCTAAGACTGTTTGGCTGGACAGAGCCCATGTTTGCCTTTGTATGTATGTGTGTGCTTGTGCACACACATTCCATTCACAAATTCTTCTTTAAAAATTTGTAGAAAACCAAAAACAAAGACAAGACCCCTCTGATCCAGCAACTATTATCTTGCAATTAAAAGCTCATAGGCTAATCTGACTTTCTTCACTTCCATGTTCTTGGAGGTCACTTCACTGTGCCACCATAGCTTCCTATACTTACTCACAATACTCTCAGTTATTAGTGAGGACCTCTGTGAATCACTGATTCTTCCTTGTTTTGAACATCTGGGTTTCACTGTTCCAGTTAGCTGTCAGATCCTGTCAAAGTCACTTTCCTACAGTTTTGTGTCTGTTTGTTCTTCGGTTTTTCTACAGCCACAATGCTTAGTCATTCCTTGCTTTAAATACACTAGTCTCTCTGCTTCTACTCTTTTATCTCTCAGTCCATTTTCCATGTGGACCAGCCATGGGGACTGAATGACACCCTGTGGCTCCAATTTCTTTGTCATCCTATAGCCTAAGGAATAAAGTCCAAGTTCCTCATCTTGTTCTTCAAGGACCTCCAAAATCAGACCGTTAGTCACTACTCCATTATCACTTTTCACCACATTCCTCTATGTGCCCTCCGCTCATGTCAGACTTCACATAATAACGAGTGCAGGACTGAACCTAGGGAGTTGCAGAGACACCAGATGAGAACATCAGCAAGGAGTGAATTGCAGAATAAAGCCAGGGTTGGTTTTGAGGAGTCTTAACATGAGATGCCAAGAGTTGAATGGGGGAGATATCAAGGCTATACTTAACAGAAAAGGATGGAAAATCTAAAAGCAACATCTAAATCTCTACCATATGCCAGAACCTCAACTCAACTTCCCCACTGTTATCTCATTTATTCCTCCTAACAACTTTTTGAAATAGGAATTAATATCACATCTTATCAATGTAGTGAGAGGCTCAGAGACATTAAGCCATTTGTTCATGGTCTCAGAGCTAATATGTGGCAGAGCCAGTAATCTATCTAAAAAGATAAAGCAAGAGAAATAAAGGTACTTTATTTACAAGTCTATCTGACAATTGCAGAGGATGGCAGTGCATAGTTTAGTGTTTTTGAAAGGTTTCATGCTTACTAGAAAGGTAGGGATGAGTAACTTGCCTGCAATCCATTCAACCCCTTTACTAAAGGGCATTCAGTCAAAGAGAAATGTGACCAGCTAAAACTCCTTGTAAACATGATTGACATCTGGCAAATATACTAGTGGTGTTTATTAGGGGAAACGTCCTTACTAGCTTGGTTGTTTTGTTTGTGTTTTGCAGGTTATACCTGATCTCTCTAAGATGGCTTGTGGCTAACAAACTTGGAATCTATGAACTTATGGGGCATGGTTCTTGGAAAATGTCACATAAGGTAAAAGTGAAAGAGCTCCTTTTGGGTGAGTTAGAGTCTTAGGTATCGTTCTCTTGAGTATTGCTTAGAGAAGTAGTCTGTTAAATCTGGGCCAACGTGCATTTAGAAAGAACTGGAGAGCTGCCATGGTAGTACCAGATCACTTTCTGCTTCATGTGTATATCAGTACTGGCCAAGATATCTCTGATTCTTGACTCTATTTAACAGTCAAAACCTTTGTGCTATCTCATGTACCTGGCTGTGTGGTGCAGTCTCTTTATGAAGCACACCCTCAAAAGCAAAGGCTGAGGAAAGGACACAGGTGCAAGTAGTTTATTGGAGAGCTGATTCCATGAAACAGGAATGAAGGAAGAGGGAGAGTAAGACAATAAAAGAGGAAAAGCCAAGATAGGCCTGCACTGTCGACAACAGTGCTATAGACCACAGGGGCTCCATTCCACCAGGATGTCCAGGACCATGCAGGCATGTCCAGAGCACCTCCCAAAATTATCAACTTGAAGAGAGGAGGTGGGAGCATATATCCTCTATCTTCCAACTCTCCCCCGTGTTCAGGTGTGCCTCAGGGGGCCTAACCTCCCTAGTATTTCCAGGCTATGGTTGTCTATGTATATGTCTTATGGTGGAGTAGTAGGCTCCCACAATGTCAAAGAAGGTCCTGGATGGCACTTTACATGGGAAGCTATCCAAGCAAGCTTGCTCCAAACTGCTTGCTCACTGCAGCTGTAGCTGATAACAGACATGGACCCAGAGGACATGACAGGGAACACTGGAGTGGGCTGCCACAATGACAATACCAGCATGCTTTCTACTTAAACATACTCTCCATCCTGTCGTATTGTTGTGCCTTTGCTTATGTGTTTCGCTTGAAAGCCCCTTCTCTGATTATGCCAGGTGAAATTATATTGATCCATCACAGTTTGGGTTGTAATGCCACCTCCTCCTTGAAAACACCTCAGATCTCCAAATTAAAAATAATCACGTTTTTTTTTTTTTTTTTTTTTTTGACGCACCACAGCATGTTTTCAGCCTCTATTACTGAATTTCTTTCATTCCCTCTTGGTGTTCTAGGTCAGTAACTACAGTCCACTTTATGGGCCATAATCTGATGCAAATATGCAAATCTTTTCCTTTGTTTTCATGGGTGAATAACATGCGGTCCCATAAATTTCAGTTTTACCACTTCTAGTAATATTCTAATTGAGTTTAAAAGGGTTACTAGCATTTGGCACCACCAAGCCCATTTTAGAGTTTCAAGCAGTCTCTCATTCTAAATTCCACAAAGAAGTCTGACTGCCCTGAAAGGTTTGGTGATGGGTAAGAGTTCCCAGTATGTACATGTACAAACACAACAGAGGTGGGATTTCTACAGTTTGGGGGAAACACATTTCATTACAAAATTCATCATCAATGTTGTCTTGAGTTGATAGTAGTTTTTGAGTATTGCTTTTTTTTTTTTGGTGATAAATTGTTATTATTCTATGCTATTCATTATCAACAGGTGTGGAAATAAACTGTAATGGTTAAGAGCATTAATTTCAAAGCCACACTTTCTGTGTTCAAATTCTGGCTTCATCATTCCTTAGCTGTGTGACAGCGGGTATGTTACTTAACCTTTTGTGCCTCAGTTTCTTTATTAATAAAATGTGGAAAACCATAGTACTCATAGGATTGTCGTGAAGACTGCATACGTAAGAGAATATAAGAAAAATGCTCAGAATAGTGCCTGGCACACAGAAAATTCTAGCTAAGTACTAACCATCGTCAACTTGGGTGGCCTTGAATTGTTTAGTGAATGCTGTGTATTTTTAGCCTTTTTCTACTAACTAAAATATTTATTAAGAAAGATGGGCTCCCCCTGGGCTGTAAGGCTCCCTAAGAACCACACAATGGGTATATGGCCTGACTTTGCCCTTGCAGGGGTCAGGTTTTTGGTTTGCACAAAATAGTTCTCCATCTGATCTAGCCATTATGGCTCTGATCTCTGGAAGAATTTCTAAATGCTCATTGCGCCCAGTTTAGGACAGAGGTATTAGGACTAAGCCGCTCATATGGTGATGAGAATTTATTCTACTGTCTTTGCAAAAATAAATATGCAAACCTTCCCTATCTCATAATCAAGAATACTTGGTTTTGGAGGGAAAACAAAATCATGCGCTAAGCTTAAATGGTTCTGAAAGCAAGCTGAATTGCTACTTTAAAAAAATTAAAATTAGTCATTCATGAGAGAGAGAATATAAATGCATATGTGTGAACTACTTAAAAGCTTCATTATGCTCATGTGCTCATGTGCTTTTTTGGGGACAATTTAGTTGCTGTAAGGAAGGCTGCTTGTAAAACAGCTCTTCAGTTGTAACACAGGCTTGATTTTCACCATCTCAAACCTCCTGTGACCTAACAAAGCAGAAAAAGACAAGCAACACTGGCATTGCTCCTCTTACACTTAAAGATATACATAAAAACTCATATATGAGTTAGTACATTTTTATATCTGTAAGTGAGCATTCATAGCTAAGGGTCAGCAATGTGATAGAAAAAGTAATGAGACCATGTTGAGAAAAAATGGGGTAGTCAACAGGAAAATCAACCTCATTTATTATAATATTCTAGTGATCAGCAGGTGTAGAACTCTCTCAGCTATGGTCATTAACGAAATTCATTCCAAACTTAACATCTACATTTGCAAACCATTTGAAAGTAAAATTACTTTCCAATTCAGTTTCCAATTTGTTTTTATATCTTCATCTTTGATTGACAATTTTTTTTAACAATGGCAACCTCAGTGAGTATTTGAGTAAATGGTAGCAACCATCCAATAGTGTAGATAAACTCATCCATTTAGATTACCTATTCACTTTTCTTCTGTATATACAATCATTTACAACCAGTGAATTTTCACTTTGGCTTAGAATGAACTTGCAAAACTGATGTCAGGCTTCTGGTGATTAGATTCATTTATTAGACTTATTTGTTCTGAAAGCCAAAGTGGTATTTATTTTTCTGAACATGACCTAAAAATGACCAAATTTGAATGCACACCTTCAGTGATGCTACCAAATAACTCTAGGTATAATTGCAAGAAAATAGTGAATTTGCAAAATGGTACATTTAAATGTGTGCAATGATGTTTAGGTAGATAGTTAACATGGCTGTGTACTGAAATTTAAAGTCATGTAGAAGACGCATAAGGCCTTCCTTATATATTCATTCCTATTTTTCCTGATCACCACAGGGAATTCTATTCCATTAATCTTTCCTAGATCCTTTCTACTGAAGTTTAAATTCATTGAGGATTCTTTTGTCCTTTATAGAGAACAGGAATTCTGAACCTAAGATGCTTTCATATATTTAGTAAAACACAAGGAGCCCTCTTTTTATAATTAGCATTCATTACAAGGCATATTTCACAGGTAGGACTTTAAATTAATAACTGGTACTCTTTGAATTTTTCTCTGAATATAATTTGATCCCTTTTAAAAAGCAGACTTATTGGAGCATAATTACATGCCACAAAATTCACCATTTTTAGGTGCATCTTAGTGGCTCAGTTGGTTAAGTGTCCAACTCTTTCTTGATTTTGGCTCAGGTCATAATGTCACAATTTGTGGGATTGAGCCCTGCGTTGGGCTCTGCGCTGACAGAATGGAACCTCCCTGGGATTCTCTCTCTTTCCCTCTCTCTGCCCTTCCTCTGCTTGCAGGCTCTCTCTCTTTCTCTCTCAAAATAAATAAAGAAACTTTAAACAAAATTCACCATTTTTAGTCTATATTTTTAGTCTATTTAAGGAGTTATGCAACTATGACCAGAATTCAGTTATTGAACATTCCCATCATCCAAACAGATCCTGCATACCTGTCTGCAGTCAGTTCCACTCTCATCCCTAACCCCAGGATATCCTGAATCTGATTTGGGTCTGGAAACTTGCCTTCTCTAGATATTTCATATAAATGGAATACAAAATATAAATATTCTGCATCTCACATCTTTCACTTGGCACAATGTTTTAGACATGCATCCATACTGTAGCTTGTATCATTGCTTTTTATTGCAGAATAGTATTGTAATATATGGATATGCCACATTTTGCTTATCCATTCACCAACAGAATTGATAGAATTGTAGTTTGTCTCCAGGTTCGGCCAATCTAAATAATGATAATAAGAACATTCGTGTTCAACTCTGGGTGTGGTCAGGTTTTCACATTTCATAGGCAAACACCGAGACACAATAGACAGCTATTGTGGTGGGTATGGGGTGGTATCTCACTGTTTTATTTTTTTAAATTTTTTTCTTCAGTTTTTATTTAAATTCCAGTATAACTAACATACAGTGTAACATTAGTCTCAGCTGCACAATATAGTGATTCAACGCTTGCACACCACCCTGTGTTCATCACAACAAGTGCCCTCCTTAATTCCCATCACTTATTTAACCCATTCCCCAACCCACCTTCCCTCTAGTAACCATCAGTTCTCTATAGTTAAGAAAAAGTGCCAAACAGAACTACCCTATGATCCAGCAATTGCACTACTGGACATTTACCCAAAGAATACAAAAATACTAATTCAAAGGGATACAAGCACTGAATGTTTACAGCAGCATTATCTACAATATCCAAATTATGGAAACAGTCGTTGTGGTTTTAATTCGCATTTCCTTAATGACAAATGATGAGAATATTATCATGTGCTTTTTAGCCATTTACTTTTGTGACATGCCTATCCAAATTTTTTTACTAAGTTTTAAATTGGGTGATATTTTTCTTATTAATAAACAGTACGAGTTCTTTTTATATTCTGGATACAAGAATGTTACCATATATATGATTTGCAAATATTTTCACCATTCTGAGGCTGTCTTCATTTACTTAAAGTTGCCTTTTGAATGCAGAACTTATTTTTTTTATAAAATCCATTTTATTATTTTTTCTTTTATTATTTGTGTTTTGGTGACATATACCAATGCTTTGTCTAACCCAGGGTTATGAAGATTTCCTACTGTTTTCTTCCAGAAGTTTTATACTTCTAATTCTTACATTTAGGTCTACAATCCATTTTGAGGTAATTTCTGTATATGATGTGAGGTAAGGTTCTAATTTTTTTTGCATATGGATATCCAAATGTCCCAGCATCATTTGCTGAAAAGACTATTCTTTTACCCACTGAATTGCTTTAGCAATTTTGTAAAAAAAAATCAACTTGATCAGAAATGTAAGGTTTTATTTCAGCACGCTACTTCATTTATCTATCTTCTTCATGCCAGTACCTTACTGCCTTGATTACTATAGCTTTATACTAAATTTTGAAATCACTAAGGATAAGTCCTTCACCTTTGTTCTTCTTTCACAAAACTGTTCTACTATACATCTTTGAATTTCCATATACATTTTAGGATCAGTTCATCAATTTCTACAAAAAAAACCCCACAAAAAATAATTAAAAAATAAAAAGACAACCACCAATGGTGAATCTTTGGATAAATTTGGGGAGAACTGTCAACATAACAATATTTAATCTCCCAACAAAATGGCTCTCCCTGTATTCATATTTTTAATTTCTGTCAGTAGTATTTTTAAATTTTCAGTATAGAAATCTTGCACTAATTTTGTCAAAGTTATTCCTAAGCTTTTATTCTTTTTGATGATACTGTGAGCAGAACTGTTTCCTTAATTTCATTTTCGTATTACTCTATCTAGTATATAGAGATTCAATTAATTTTTGTATATTGACTTTCATATTCTTCAACCTTGCTGAACTCATTTATTACTTTTCTACAAACATTTATGCTGTTTGCAAATAACAGTTTTGCTTTTTCCTTTCCAATATGGATGTTTTATATTATTATTTCTTTTTCTTGCCTTATTGCATTGACTAGAATCTCCAATACAATTATGAATAGAAATGGTGAGAGAAGACAGGTTGTCTTTTTTCTGATGCTAGGGGGAAAGCACATTATTTTTATTATTTAGTATGATGATTAAGTCTCTCATTATTAAGTATGATGATAAGCTATATGTTTTTCATAGATGCCCTCTATCAGATTGAAGAAATTCCCTTCTTAGTTTGTGGTGAGGTTTTGTTTTTTTAATCACTTAACTCAAAATGGATCAAAGACAAAAATATATAGGCTAAAACTATAAATGTCTTGGAAGAAAACGCAGATGAAAATCTTCATGTCCTTCAATTAACTAATGGTTTCTTAGATATGATGTTTGAAGCACAAGCAACAACAACAAAAATAGATAAACTATATTTCTAAAAATTAGAAACTTTTGTGCTTCAAAGGACACTATCAAGTAAGTAAAAAAAATCACAGAATGGGGGAAAATTTTTACAAATCATATATCTGATAAGGGTCTAGTGTCCAAAATGTATAAAGAATTCATTCAATTCAACAATAAAAATAAATAATCCCATTTAAAAATTAGCAAAGAATTTGGATAGACATTTCCCCAAAGAAGATATAAAAATGGCCAATAAGTAGATGAAAATATGCTCAACATTATTAGCCAACAGGGAAATGCAAATCAAAACCATGAGAAACCATTTCATACCTATAAGGATGGGCATAACAAAAAAGAATGATAGTAACAAGTGTTGCTGAGGATGTGGGAAAACTGGAACCCACGCATATTGCTAGTGGGAATAGTCATACAGCCACTTTGAAAAGCTTGACAGTTCCTCAAAAGTTAAATGAAGAGTTCCATATGACCCAGAAATTTCACTCCTACATATATACTCAAGAAGATTGAAAACATATGTCCACACAAAACCTTGTACATGAATGTTCATTGCAGCATTACTAATAGCCAAAAAGTAGAAACAACTCAAATGTCCATCAACTGATAAGTGAATAAACAAAATATGGTAGACCCATACAATGAGTAATTATTCAGGCATAAAAAGGAACAAACACATGCTACAACATAGACAAATTCTGGAAACATGGTAAGTAAAAGAAGCTAAACACAAAAGACCACATATTGTATGGTTCCATTTACATGAAATGTTCAAAATAAGAAAACCTCTAGAGATGGAAAGAAAGGGCTTGGAATAGCAGGAGGTGGGGAGGAACTTCTCATGGATACAGGTACTTCGTGGGTGATGAAGCATTCTAAAATTACACAGTGGTGATGGTTGCACAACTCTGTGAAATATACTAAAAGCCACTAAATCATATATTTGAAAGGGAGAATTTTATGGTATGTGAATTACATCTCCATAAAAAGAAGCTGCTATGAGTTCAATCATTTATTGGTGATGGGACTTTGGATAAGTGGAAATATAGCAGAAAGGTACAGAAAAGAGTAAGCAGCACCTCTCTTGATTATGCTCTTGTGCTTCTGGAAAACATTCATTCAATGACCCACAGTCATTGTTGTGGGTTCACCTGTGTTCCCCAGAAAAATATGTTCAAGTCTTAATCCCTGGTACCTATGAATGTGACCTTATTTGGAAATGGGGTCTTTGCAGAAATAATCAAATTACGATAAAGTCAAGCTGGGTTAGAGTGGGCTGTAATCCAATGACTGACTGCTGTCCTTATAAGAAGTGGGAAATTCGGACATACACACACACAGAGGGTACCATGTGACTACAGAGCCAGAAACTTGAATGATGCATCTGTAAGCCAAGAAATGCCAGAGATTGCTGGCAACTGCTGGAAAAGCTGGCAGAGAGGGGCATGGTAGAGTCTCGTTCAATGCTTTCAGAAGGAACTAACCCTGCTGACACCTTGATCTGGGACTTGTAGCTTCCAGAACTGTGAGGCACATCATTTCTGTTGTTTTAAGCCACCACTGGTTTGTGGTGATTTATTATGGTGGCCCTAGGAAACTCCTACAGTAACATTTACATCTTTATTATTAAAGACAAAGGGTTCCAAGAACTAGAGTCAACCTCTTGGAGTCTCAATTCCTTCATGTATATATTGAGGATAATAACATCTGTCTGTTCATCATGCTGAAAAATAAATGAATTAATTAAATTAAAATAAAAAAATTATAAACATGAAATTGAGAACAGTGTTACCTGTGGAAAAAATAGGGAAATTTGTTTACAGCCATCAAGTGCTAGATACTGTTCTATTTGTTGGGATGGGTGGTGTGCACAGATGTTTGCTTTATTAATATTTTACGATGTATTTCTTGGGCATATGAGCAATAGTCAAACCCTTTTTGCCCTAGTCCCAGAAAATCTATATAAAACAATAGTTCCTTTTAATGTCCTACACTCTTGTCTTTTTGGCTATATTAATAAATATATACAATAAAACACAAAATTCTAAAAAGAAACTGTGAAGTACTTTGTAAATACAGGATATTACTCCTTTAGATGTATGTTTCTAATTGATTTGTCAGCTCCAATATATTGGGTTTTCTCTTTCTTTTTCTTCAAGATCATCTGTTTTCAAGCAACATTCACCTTCCTTTAAAGAGCTACAGCCTGAGCGCCAGAGTTCTCTAACATAAAAGTGAGAAGTCAAATCATGTAACTCTCATACCACTCACTCTCCTAACCCTCTACCCGCCGCTCCCCCCCCCCCCCCCAGCCGGCAAAACACACTTTGTTATAAATTGTAATGAACTCATGTTTATTTTAGGAAATACAATACCAATGCACTGCAACCTTTTATTTATACATAGAGTTAGGGCACTGCTTGTTCCATAACTGACTATTCTGTTGCACTAGATGGTATGATTATAAATGATCACATTTTGAAGACCACTATAAAGAAGATATTTGACACTAAAAGTACATTTTTCACAAACTGCAAATAAGTTAGGATGCTCAATTATCAATATAAAATACTACACAAACTCTGATTATTAGGGATTTCTGACTATTTCGAGTCTTGAAAAACTTTTTAAAAATTTTGCCTTCAGTGAAAATTTGACAGTATCCAACAAGGGGGGGGGATCTGTCAAATGTCCTTAAACACCTCCAGATTTTCTCTCCCTCTTCACCTCTGCTTTCCTGGTTGTATCACTATAGCTGTAGAAGATTATGAACCTTTAGGTAATGTATACATTCTTTAATTCACATGAAAATCTCACATGTCTTTAAATGGAGAAGATTTTACAAGTACATAAAGATATACTTATAGGGACGTTCATTACAACATGGAGAGAAAAACAAATAGAGAAATTTTAGATAAATATGCTATTCTACACCCATGTAATGATATATATAGTAGCTATTAAAAAGAATGAGACAGATTAATATGTAGTAATAAGAAAAGATTCCCAAGATAGATAAAAGTAGGTAGCCTCACTGTCACCACACCAAACCAATTTCTAAAAAGTATAAATGGTAGATTCTCTTTGTGGAAAAAAGGATTATAATACCACACACATGCACGCACGCGCGCACACACACACACACAGAGTTAATCTCTGAAGGTACTCACAAAAACAGTACTAAATGCAGTCACCTTTGGAGAATGATTCCGAAGATTCTTAATTTGGGCATGGATTGCTCTTATTATATAATTTATAAAGGGAAGGAAGAATTTTAGCCCATATGGACAAAGCAAAGATTAGTGGTTTACTATCTGAAATAAAATAAATAATCTACACAAACAATATACAAAAAAGAAGGTTTAAAAAACTCTTCACTTCTCAGGATCTCAAAAAAGATATTCTGCAACATTTCACAGGTACCACGAGGGGATTGTAGCTAGGGTCGTGCTGCTGGGCCCATACTCATGTGGGGAATCAATAGACCATCCTTCGAGGTAAGAGCACAACAATTTACTTATAGTGGTTTATCGAGTGCTTAGTTCAATACGAGCGGACATTTTGTCAATAACATTCTAATGGATGCGATAGATGACAGTTCAGCGCTATAATATACAAGCTGGAAGGCCATATAATAAAATCTATAGGTCTCTGGAGTCAGAGGATGATCATTTGTAGAGGAACTAAAGAAAAACACCAAGAAATATCTCATTGTAGGGCCTAGTAATTGTTTTGAAGTATGAAGCAAATAGATTTGGTTATTATGGATTGTATTAGTGGTAACACATTGGTGCCATTTTTATACATTCTTTTATCTTTAAAATTTTAGTAAATGAAAGGTGAAATTAGAAAGCTTTCATTCACTTGAAGTAGACTGGAAGCTTGTCAATGTAAACACACTTCCCAATTAAGTTAGACAACACATAGAATTCATCACCTGAATCCTGTAGGTTAGAATTAAGAGCTTGAGATGAGCAGCAAATTAACTCGTTCAATTCCATAGTTAATTCACAAGTTTCCAGCACAAGGCTAAAGTGGTCACATGAACTATATCTGTACCAGTTTTCAAAGCAAGGCAGTGTTCCCAAAAGGCACTTTTGCTCTTTTAAAAAATATATCCAATTAGATATTGAGATTATTTTATGGGGAGAAGACCTGTCATTTTCACCTTTGATCTCTGAAGCGTTCCATTTTTCGATTCCATTTTTCTTTTCCCTAAAGCTAGATTTATATATTATTCAATATTTTGGGAGGAATTAAAGTGTGGATTCAAATAGCTCCATAGACTTATATCTGAGAGGTTCTGGGTTCTCTTCTCTCTCTCTCCCTCCCTCCCTCCTTCTCTCTGTTAAACATTCTTTTCCTTGGGGACTATTTTCCACTCCCCATTCTGATTTTAAATGTTATCTCTATGTTGAAAATTCAATCTACATCTCTAGCCCTGATTCATTCCTTGAACTCCAAACCACTTACTTGAAACCCTTCCTGGATATTCCTTACACGTTGCAAATGAAACTCATAAAGAGGCAAACCAAGAAACAGACTCTTAACAATAGAGAACAAACTGATGGTTACCAGAGGGGAGATGGGTGGGGGATGGATGAATTAGGTGATGGGGATTAAGGAGTACACTTGTTGTGATGAGCATAGGGTGATGTATGGAAGTGCTGAAATCACTATATTGTACCTGAAACTAATATAACACCGTATGTTAACTAACTACTCCCCAGCAGGGCTCAAACCAGAAACCTAAGAGGCATTCTTGATCCAGATTTCCTCTCTGCCAGTCTACCAGTTCTACGTTGAATCCACTCATTTCTCTAACTTTTACACTGTCACTCTGGTCCAAGCACCATGTGTCTTGCCTGCATGGCTTTCCAGCTGGTCTCCCTGCTTCCATTCTTATCCTCCTTCCCCCAGTCAAGACCCTCAATTGCAGCCAGAGTGACCATTTTAAATGGGGATCAATTATCCTGTCTTATGTCAGTAACTTCATGCTGCTCTAAGAAAAAAATCTACATTCCTAGCTCACAAGGTCTATAAATTATCCACACTTGGTATATTCTGGTGACAGGAATTTGCACAGGGGTTTTCTTTCTGTGGGTACCTTTTTCCTTCCACTTGTCACATGGCTAGTTCTTCATCCTCCTTCAAGTCTTAATTTAAATATCCTTATTGCCCTACCTAAGAACAGGTACCACCTTGGTTAATCCTTTGCCGGTTTCCTTCAGAGTACTTACCAGATTTGTATTTTTATGTGCTTGCTTTTCTCTGCCTTCTCCTTCAGAATATGAGGGCAGCGGCAATGTGACTAACAGATGCCTGCCATATAGTAGGTGCTCAGTAAATATTAGCTGTATTAATGTTGGCAAAATTAGACAGCAAAATCATAAGTCTGTGTCTAGAGACAATGGACTTACAGAAACATCTGCATGAATTCTAAACTGAGGCAGCATTTAGGAAAACCCACTTAATCTTTATTTTTCTATAAGGCATGGTTTTTGCTTTTAAAAAAATCTTTATGCAAAGTAAAAATCTACATTAATAGATGCTCTATTCCTTGTTTACTTAAAAGGAGAATGTCTATTATGGCACCAATGGTCTAAAAGAGAGTAACTGAATAATTTCAAAGCAAGGTTTACACTCATTTCTTTCACTGCCATTTCTAGAGCAATAGCATAAACTCACCTGTTTTGGTCTGTGATTCCCTGTGTACGAGTCTTAGTCATTTCAACATCTTTTATTTCTTTTAATTGAAATAAGGGAACAAAAGAACAGGGAGTAGCATTGAATGCAGCCACGCTTGGCTGTAGCTAACATTTTTTTAGACGTAACAAGATGGCAGGTGCAAAGCACAGTCCACAGTGGTGACAACTCTTCCACATGATCGTATGTTTAAACATCCACGTGCTTCTCTCACCTGCTCTGAAAGAGGAGCATCAGCTGATCCTAAATTTCAGAAAATTTTAACCTATGAATGGCAAGGGCCTATTTGATTTCACAGGAAGTCTACAAAAAGCAACCTTTGGCTTCGCTAATACACCACATTATTTTTAAAGGCAACTGCATTTATAATGGGCAGTCTCCACTTAGGATTCATTCAACAAGGTGCACCTCAACATCTAAGCAGTTAACGGACTGAAAGTGGTTATGAGTGTTGGCAGGAGAAGGAAAGCTGGGAAACACCTGACTCTGGAAGGAGGTGAACATGGAAGTCAAAGCACACAAGGAAAGGGAGGAGGATCAAGGAAAACTGGAAGGTAAAAGTGGTTGTGAAAGAATGCTGGAGTTACTTCTAAAAGATGATAGCAGCCATCCCGGCAAGCACCGGGGTAAGCCCTGACTGTGGCCAGGAAACTACATTGTGCTTGTGGCTGGTATACTGGCCTTGTGGAGATCCTGTGTGTCACAGTGACCATATGGCAAGACTGTGGGGATGTAAAAATTCTGGACATCGATTATTCCCTGGTAAAAGTTTTACAGTTTTTCTGTCAGATATTTGGGGTGGTAAAGGTATGGCTGGTTCCTTCTTGGAGTTACTGCAGCCCAAGAGGGGGGGGTCTGGAAACTGGTGAGAGAGCACCAAGGCCTGCACGGCCCTTCGTTCTGGGCTGGAGTAGGGAGAGAGCAGGAGAACACAGAAAACAGAGGGACACGAGGCAGATTCATGAGGACCCTTATGGCCACCTTCTTACCCTTCAGGTTCTCACGGTCCCCACACCACCTCTGACTCCCCCACTCACTCGCATTCTAATATTGTCCCAACCCTGACCTTCACACTCCCATCTTTCTGGGCTTCAGAAGCCAAAGGCTTTTCCCTGTTCCTGACTTGTCAGGTTGCAAATCTCAACTAAAAGTAATCTAACTGCCTCATAGTTGACAGCTCCCCAGATGTATGAGTGTTAAGAAAAATCTTGGTTAATTAAAACAAAGCAACATGGGGCAGATATTTCTAGACTTGAGACTCCTGGCACTTCTAATGCAGTGGTTACAATGACCACATTTTGAGAAACACAGCTGACTTCACTGGAAAAGCACTCCTTGGGCTTTCAATTCTTATCAATCCCTACCTCTTTTTGGCTACCCTCTGAAATATCCACTCTAATCCCAGGTCCTAATGCATTCTTGCTATATTATTCAAGCCTAACCTTAACCGGGGTTCTTTATTATCCTGACGGTGGTGAGGCTATGATTTACGAGGTACCTTACTCCAGGGCTCAAGCTTTAGAAGTTACCACCCAATGAGGTCCCAAAGGGCTTGCTTCTTTGGAGCCAGAGGCAGGACTGGATGATATGAACCTTCAAATAAGCAGAATGATAAAACCTGCAACTCAAGGGAAGGCAGTGTGGGAGAAGAGAATAGGCTTTTCAGAGTATCTGAACACAAATCATGGTTGTTCCACTTATTAGTTGTAGAGCTTTGAGCAAGTTAGGGTTCCCTCTTCTCAACGTCCTCATCTTTGACCTAGGAATAAAAGTAGGCTTTACCTTGTAGAATTGCTATGGGGATCCAATGTGATAATGTATGGAAAATGCTTAGCATAGTCTAAATAAGGCATTTCTGTGCTTTATGTGTTAACTGTGATTGACTAAGTTTTGTTCATATTCCAGGACTTTAAGGTTATAACAAAGCATTTCTCTAAGTGTTTGAGCATAATCAAAGCTCCTGAGAAATGAGCCACTCTTGCTCATCGACCTTTGAACAAAAAGAAGATGGCTCTCAGTATGAGAATACAAGTTAGGTTCTGAACGTCTGTAACAGAATGTCAACTCAGTCTGGTATCTCCAGTACATTGATCTCACCTGAAGCACCAGCACTGAATTTCAGCACTTATGCACTCGTCAAAAAATTCGGCTATGAACTGACTCTAGCACTTGCCAAAGGCTTGCTTCAGATATCTGATGTTCTGAAGCATATTATAGTTTCCCCCCCTAAAGAAATGCCTTCACAAAGTTGAGATTTAATGTTTTGTCCTTAGGGTTTTTTTTTCCTTTTTTTTTTTTTATGGAGAATCAATATAAGAAAAATCCATTTGAAGAAAACTTTATGTCTTTTGCAAAAATCGTATCCCGGATGGCAAATAGGCTTCATCTTATGTGCCAACATCAAATGATTGGTAGTGACTGGAGCACTCTGTCAAGAAGGATTGCAAGGATGCTGTGATCGATGAGCACGGTCCGCCGGGGACACCAGCAAGGAGGTGTGGTGCCTCTGTGATACATCTACCCATGTTCCCTCTGCCACTGTAGAGGGCATGGCTCACTGTGCCACATGCTGTACCTTGTAGGAGCACCTGCTCCCTGTCCATGTCCCATAGGCCGCTTGCCACTGAGTCTTTGCACTGTGAATCTCTCTGTCAAGGTGCCCTGCTCCCACAATTACGTAGCCCTCAGACCTTGAAGAAAAGGTTACCTAAAAGTTACTGACGTGGACTCACAAAGAGTAAGGTTTGAAGACAGGATGCTTCTCAAATCAAGGTCCTACAGAGCAGAGCAAGAAAATCTAGTAGAAGCGGGGCGCCTGGGTGGCTTAGTCGGTTGAGCGGCCGACTTCAGCTCAGGTAATGATCTCACAGTTCGTGGGTTTGAGCCACATCAGGCTCTGTGCTGGCAGCTCAGAGCCTGGAGCCTGCTTCAGATTCTGTGTGTCCCTCTCTCTCTCTGCCCCTCCCCTGCTCATGATCTGTCTCTCTCTGTCTCTCAAAAATAAATAAATGTTAAAAAATTAAAAAAAAAGAAAAAGAATAAAAGAAAATCTAGTGGAGGCTAGACACTATGAATGAAACTTAAGCCTGATTAGTGGTTATGAAGAACACACAGATGAAAGAAGAGCATTTGAACAGAAGAAGGAGAGTCAGTGGGAGGGAAAAAACACATTTGAAGAAAAATGTTCTAACCATGGGCCATTAGGGTAATGATGGTATTTCAGACAGCTCAAAATGATAAATCATTGCAGTGTGTTTTAAAGAATTCTTTACCAGAACCATTTTAGTGACATTAAATTGTTTAAGTGGCCATCTGTGGAACAGTGCAGCAACCGGGTGGGTTTATGGACCAGTCTGGAACATCCATTAAAATAGCTACACCTGCTACATGAAAGCTGTTTGTGACTTTCCTTTGCCAAACACAAATCTGGTTAATCCCACCTTGGTAGTCATTTTAATTTTCTATAGGTTACTTAAAGCAGAAGGAATGTGGGTGCACTAAATTGTTTCCAATTTAACAAAGAATATATTTTTAAAAGCACAAAAGCCACATTCAATTTTAGACACCAGTTTTAGAACTTATGGTTCAGTTTTAAATCTTTCCTATTTGAAAGATTTACACAACAAAGTCAGAGCAAAACATCATAATGGGTAAGCATAAAAGACACTGTCTATTCTTATTGTACTCAAAAATTTGCTTACTGGAAGTAAGAAATCAAATATTTTATTATCGAAGCCTAATAACAATCACCACAACACACTGAAATAGAAGTTATTGCTTATAAATGTCAAGAATGATAGTAGTAATAATAAACACTTACGCAGGGCTTACCCGGTGCCAGCTGCTCCTCAGAGTTCTTCACATTACATTATAATCTTCAAACTAACCCATGGGATGTGTCTTATTCTTCCCACTTTATAGATGAAGAAACTGAGGCACAGGGGCAGTAAGCAACTTGCCTAAGATTACATGGCTAGTGAGTGTGAGAACCAGGTTTCAAGTCTAGGCAGTCTGGCTCTAGCATCTGTCCTCTAAACCATTATGATGCACAGCCCCCCACCTTTGGTCCAGAATCCAATTTAACCCCAGTGTAAGGCATGATAGGAAGGGTGGGCTCAAGCTATTTCTGAACTTCTTGCCTCTCAGTGTTCCTTTAGTCCCCATGAGTAGTGTTTAAAGAAAAGGGAAAGGATGCTTATGAATTTGGTTGGTAGGAAAGGAAGAATCCAGTTGGCAGGAAAAGATGGATTTCCATCTTGTTTATTATAATCAGATCTTTTCTACTCACTTACGTAGAACCTTTCTTTTGAAAAGCCCAAAAGAACTTCTGCATTAAACCATCAATAATTGCTACTGGCTTCCTTTTTCTTCAATTTATGGTGACACCATATTTGTCAGACATCCCTGAGCGATCACTGGTTTTTGAACTGTGAACTAGCTTAGCGATGAGAGCACAGCTTCTGAATTAGTTTCTGATAAATTTCACCAGAGGGGATGGGAATAATTATCACCCTTTGCCCCACCGCCCTCAAACCACATGTCGACCAACAGAAAATGCAGGGTGCAGAATCGTCACACTGTGAAGATGGATGTAGCCTAATGACATGGAAAGAGATGCCAAATCGTTTTCAACTTTAGAGGGGCCAGCCTTGCAAGATTTAATTAGCTTACAGTTGAGAAGTAATTTGAAGCTTCAAATTATAGTTATTTAGAGACTCTTGAATTGCTCATCATTTCACTTTATAAAACTACAATATGAGGCAGACTTCCGTGGAAAAAATGATTAGAATAATAAAAAAAAATTCCCTACAGAGGGGCAATAAAAGGAGTGGAAAGAATCAAGCTTGGGAGCCAGGCAGCCCTGGGTTATGGCCCCACAGGTGCAATGCTGGGCTATTCCTGAACTTCTCTGAGCCTGTGTTCTCATCTATAAATTATCATTCATCTTATGATGTTGTGTGAGCTACAGGGATTTGGCAAAATGCCTGGCATATGTCACTGCTCAATAAATTTTGGTGTACTTATCACCCTTCCTGTTCTCTGTTTATACTAACTCTGAGATCTTCTCTGAGAGTCTCCATTTCTGAAATCCACCGCTCCTTCCTCTTTGCCTCGCCTCGTGCTTTCGGAAATCTGTCATCACTGGCCTGACTGTGACAGCCTCTTAACTTGGCTCACGCCTTCTAGTTTTCCTCTCAGCTTCTTAACACATCTGTAGAAAGACAACCGCCAGTGTTATCTTCCTAATTTACAAACAAGATGAACCCCTTGCCACAGATTAAAGTCCGAAAACCTGTGCCTACTTCTCTGCCTTCATCTGCCATCATTCTTCACTCACTTCTATTTCTCTAGTCAAACCAAAATACAGGAGTGAGATCTCCTGTACCTGTGTCAGTTTTCGGGCCTTTCACTTGTTCTATAGCAACTTTTAGAAACATCATCCACTCTATCAAAGATCTAACTCTAACAGGCAAAGAGGAGACCTGGATTTTACTTACAGACTCCACAGAAATTACACACACATTTCTCTTACCATTCTATGTTATATTTATTCTATATCATTCTCTTTGATAGACTATGAACTCCCTAAAGAAACTGTATCTTTTTTTTACAAAAGTTAAAAGTTTTTATTGTATTTGAATATGTACATTATCGAACAACTTCGAGATCCAATATCTGTAACAATGACCTTCCACAAATCTCTAGTTTGGCACAAAGAGACTTCAAATATGAAAAACGTTTCCACAGGATCATGTACGGAAAAGAGGGAAGCACGTTCATATCCACTGCCTGGACATCAGTGCTGCATGTCAGCAGGGGCCTTGACACTTGAAGGAGGGCGAGGCTGCCATCTGCCATCCGGGCAGCAGCCACCTTGTTCTCCTGGCTTAGGGGGGCCTTCCTTAGTTCACCAAAGACATGGGCTGAGCTGTCTGCTTGTGCAGCACTGACTGAAGAACTGGTGGTGGAAAGAGAGCCCCCCGGTCTGTCCCTTAACAAGAGGGACCTGGCAGGAACGGGGGGGGGGGTGAGGGCCTGAGAAGGATCCCTTTTCCAGGGGTTGGAAGAAGTGGAGGTGGCTTGCCCATGACAAGGGTATTCATGCCTTGGAATGAGGAATGATCACTCCTAGCCAAAGACTCAGTGTCTCAAAGCCATCCAGTTGCCCTTTCCTGGTCTCCAGGTAGTCAATGAGCAGGTTCAACTCACGCCCATCCATTTTCCCTCAGTCAACAGGAAGAGAAGGTGCTGAATGCCCGAAGGACAGAGTCACTGGCAAGGCGCCTGCAGAGCAATCCCAGCATGTTCCTGCCGCTCCTATTCAGAGAAAAGTCTCCTGTTTTCTTTAGCCACAGCATAGGACATCTTCCAGGAGCATATGACAATGTACTAGGGACAAGAAAAAGCTTTTGATACACTCATGGAGCATAATTATGGTGCAAGAGGAAAGCTTTACAGTAGACTGTTCAACAAGAGTGCAAAATGGGGACCCGTCATCTTTGACTTCCTGGAATGCTCGTGTAAGACTTGATTCAGAGGAGAGGTGTATCATTTCCACCGCAAGGCCGTGATCCTGCAACCAATGACCTAGGCCTGTTATGTATTCCCTCTGTTCACTTTTGATAGAAACAATAACACAATCTGAAGGCCTCTCTCGATCACATTCTTTTTGAACCACTTGATTAAGTAGTGGAAAAGCCCTTCTTTCTGAGTGTCCCTGCTGCAGACATCACCGGAGTGCATTTGTGTCACTTAGGGTTGTCTTTGTTCCTTTTTGAGTCATCAGCCACATTCTGACGTAATTCTTTAATGTTTAGCATGTCTTCACCTTTAAGTAGCCCTCTTGGGGAGAATAAGAAATCAGCAGAATAGGTTTATATGGCTTGCTGCTTTTAGCTACCGAAGATCTTCCATATCGTTCCCCGTGAGGCCTGGCCGATGAAGACATCTTATGTCCTGGGATCACACAATTGGTAAGCAGCACAGTGCAGATCAGGTGCAAAAACTCTATCCGTGGAAGAGTGACGTGTAAAGCTCAGCCTGGGAGGACTTCCCAAAAGTACTCAATACATTGTATCTTCTTTACCTTTGTACCTCCAGGGTCTAGAACAGTGTGTCTACAATCTTATATAGTACATGTTGAATAGATATTAAGTGAGAGAATGTCCAAGCAGCCTTCCTCAATGAGTTCACTCTCATCTCTCATTTGGCCTATCAATCATTAGCCATTATTACATTTCTATATTTTGGTTAATGATTATTCTTCCTTTATTAGAAAGTAAAGGATTCTATCAGTACTGTGGTTTGAGCTAATGAATATTTTATGCCTGCTGCAATCACAGAGTCTGAAAAAAAAATGAAGTTTAAAAGATAAAAGAGTATGTTGATGAGGTGTCAAATGAAGAGGAAATAAAAGCCACAGCTGATAAGCAATGAGCTGATGTCAAAGTGTGGAGGGGGGTGGAGAGGAGGGGGAGAGGAGGAGGGGAGAGGAGATCTGGCCTAAATAAATATAAGGATCATGTCCTAATATGCATGTGTATGCATATAAAATCATGGACAGAGGTCCCAGGACTGGAACACCTATGTAGGGACAGTAGATGTGGCCTTGGGCTTACCTACGATGAGAAGCTAGAACTGCGATTCCTGCATAAAGCCAGACTCTGAAATGACTGTCCCTCTCCATGAGACAGGTGAGACACTCTTCTCAGTGATTCAGGCAACAAAAAAGCTGCTCTCTAGCCAGGCTCCGGGTTGAGGAAAAGTCTACTGTCAGAAATCAAAACCCCAAACTAAAGCCATATATGTGAATTTAGTCTGAGTTTAAACTACCCTTATGACAAGGAAATTCCAAGCTTCAGAAAGACATCTAAAAACTGGTCCTATCTCAGTAAAAAAGCCAGAAGCCAAAAGCCTTGAGGTAGCCAGAGGAGAATGCAAAGCTTTTCCAGAGGGACAGGTCAGCAATCTGCGGTACAGGCACCCCCCACAGATAAAACACTCCTCAACGAAGACAAGTGCACTTTCCAAAGTCACTCATCAATGTGAGGAAATGATTCACCAGGAGGGAGAGTCTGCAGATGTGAGAAACAGAAGCAACAGCTTCTTTAGAAAGCTATTAGAACTATTAGAGCAATCGGAAAACCACTATAAAATAAGCATGTTTAAAACCACATAAAATAGGATACCATAAACAATAGATTTGAAAAAATACCAAATAGAATTCCAAAACTTTTAAAAAGTTTATTTCATTAAAAAAAAAAAGGACAGGGAAAACAACATGTTAGATATAGCTAAGGAATTAGTGATCTGAGGAAATTACCCCAAATGGAGAGATACAAGAAGGAACGATGAGATGGGAGGCGTGCAAGTGGAGTTAAAGATATCTAAGGTGCTTGCTTTGTAAGGGGATGGGCTAGTGACTTTCAACTTTGTTAAGGTCAATATGAAGATTATAAATTTATAAAATGTAAAGGTTATATTCCCCAAAAGAATAGAAATGAAACATACAACTTCCAAACTAGCTAAGGTTAAACAAATACTACATACAAAAACTTGATTTGGATCTAAATGTATAGCCTTAAATTATTCATTAAAAATATGAGATTGGGGCGCCTGGGCGGCTCAGTCAGTTAAGTGTCCGACTTCGGCTCAGGTCATGATCTCACAGTTTGTGAGTTCGGGCCCCGCATCGGGCTCTGTGCTGACAGCCAGCTCAGAGCCTAGAGCCTGTCTTCGGATTCTATGTCTCCCTCTCTCTCTGACCTTCCCCTGCTCATGGTGTCTCTTTCTCTCTCAAAAATAAATAAAACATTAAAAAGAATTTTTTAAAAAATGTGAGATTAAGCTTCATGAGTTAAACATTCAACTCAAGAAACTAGGAAAATAACACATTCACAAAGTGGAAAGAGGGTAAAAATTAAGAGAATAACTAAAATAGATGCTTTAGAGTATCAACTAAAGCAAAAATCTGATTCTTTGAAGAGACTGATAGAAAACTTCTAGAAAGATTAGTTAAGAAAAGTATATATTAGAAATAAAAATATAATATTAACATTGTATAGATATGGTAGAGAAAAACTACATATATATTCCTCTCTCTCTCTATATATAAAACTCATGTAACTTTTATAGCCTTCATATTAAATTTAAAACAAAGTGACACTTTTCTAGAAAAATATAAATATTAAAATTGACTCAAGAAAAAATAGGAAAGCTAAAAATACCTGTAACCATTAAATAATTGATATTGAAGTTTAAAAATCCATTCACCAAAAACCACCAGGTCCAGATGTTTTAAAGACAAGTTCTAATCAAACCTTTAAAGAACTCAATACAGATTGAGATAAGAAAAAAGAGTGAAAGCTCTCCAACTTAATTTATCAAGTTTGACTTTGTTACTAAAACCTTATATAAGAATGGAAAGAAAAAAATTATAAATTAGTTTAATTAAAGAACATATAGTTAGAAGTCCTAAAAAAATAGAAAACAGAATCTAGCAATGTGTAGAACATCTACGATGATCAACAGGGAGGGGGTTAACTCAAGAATGGAAAGATGTATCCACGTGAGAATATCTGTGATGCAATCCATGACATTATCAGCTTAAGACAAAAAACATTATCAACTTGGCAGATGGAGAAAAAAAGCATTCAATAAAATTCAGCACTCATTATTGATAACAAGCCTTAGCAAACTAGGAAAATAAACACCTTAATTGGTGATTGAGTTATATGTTTAAACCTTGTATCAGTCAGGATGGGTTAGGCTATAATAATAAATAACCCCTAAATCTCAGAAGCTTAATGTAAAAGTAAAAGATTAGATTTTGTTCACACAAGTCTCATGGAGTACCAAGAGACTCTACTGACTCTAGTAACTCAGGTACCCAGGATGGTACATACTTCCCTAACCATCACGGCACTGAGATGGGAACATGGTGACTGGCACACTAATTTCTTTCTTTAATTTTTTTAATGTTTATTTTTGAGAGAGAGAGGGAGAGAGAGTGCGAGCGAGCGAGCACAAGCAGGGGTGGGGTGTGTCAGAAACACAGAGGGAGACAGAATCTGAAGCAGACTCCAGGATCCGAGCTGTCAGCACAGAGCTCAATGCAGGACTCAAACTCCTGAACTGTGAGATCATGACCTGAGTTGAAGTCGGACACTTAACCAACTGAGTTACCCAGGTGCCCCTGGTACACTAATTTCTAAAGCTTTCTAAAATGACCACATCTCTTCTATTCATCTTTACTGGTAAAACCAGTCATATGTCCCACCATTAGGTTAGGGTGAGAAAGTGAAATTCTACCATATATCTGAAAGAAAAACTGTAATATTTGGAAACAATGTAATATTTGGAAACAATCCAAATATATAACCCAATGACTATCTGGGTTATATATTTGAAATATATATAAATATTTGGTCCTCATCCTTGATTCCTGATACAGAGCTCCTAAAACCCTTGGAACTTCCTGATAGTAGTGACAGGAGAAAATTCTTTTTTTTTAATTCATAACACACTTTCAACCTTACCTGAGTCTATGCTAATAAGGTGGCTCTTGGTGGGTACCTAGATACTTCAGACTAGGGACTGGTTGCCAGAGAAACCAATCATGTGATTAAAGGGTTGGAACATTCAACTACCAACAGTCGATGATTTAATCAAATGTGCCTACTTAATAAGGAACCATCATGTAACCTCTACACAATGGGGTTAAGAGATCTTCTGGGTTGGCAAACACATCAAGGTCCTGAGAGGGTATGGGCCCTGGAAGCTCGGCACCCCTTTATCCCATACCTGGACCTATGAGGCCCTTCCATTTCGTGGTTCCTGAGTTGTATCCTTCATAATAAAACAGTGGTAGTAAGTCTAACACTTTCTGTTCTGAGTTCTGAGTCATTTTAACAATTATTGAACTTGAGTGTCAAGGAAACCTCCAGAGAGGGGGTTGTCTATGATTATTGGTCAGAATTATGAATAGCCTGGGTGCTCTATTGCAGTGAGTGTCCGAAGTGTGAGAGGTCTTGTGGCACTGAGCCTTTTACCCGTGGGGTCTAACACTAACTCTGGGAGCTTGTGTCAGATCTGAATTCAACTCCTGGGCATCCACCTGGTGTTGGAGAATCTGAGACTGTCACATACACCGCTCCCCCCAAAAAACACACACAAATTAAAAGCATGGCGGATGATTATTAATTATATATACTAGAGTTGAGAACTACTGTGTTCAATTACTAACTATTGTATTTCTGTACTTTCAGTTGGTCCTCAAAGGGAAATATAACTGTACAATATTTAGCCATAACTACTTCTCAATTTCCTTTTCTTTCTTTTTCTAAACTGTTATTTATCATTTAAAAAACACTTCCCATTTTTGTAAAATATTTATTATTACTTTGCAAATGGAAGCCTGAAGAAAAAATAATAATTTTCCAAGAACATCAATGCCCATGGTTCCAAATGTTATTTTGACATCTTCTGCCAGAAGCTGTAGTAAACTTTCCAGACAGGAGTCATTCTGAAAATATATACATTCTGAGCTTTTTTTTAAAAATCATTTTTTCCAACTTAGATAACAGGAGATGGAATTAGTATATTTCATTTTAAAAAGATTCAATATAAAATTAATGATAAATGGTACAAGGAAAGGAAAATCATAGATGAAAGGTCAGTGAACATTTTAAAGTCTTTCATCACTCAAATCAATAAAAATTGAAATTTATATCATGTTTATTTTTTCCTTTTATAGATTTGCTGTTACTAAAATTGAGACTAGTTAAAAAAAATCTAGCTGATGATGTAGAAGACACATAGAATCCAGGTCATTCAGTCGTAATTGGCTCTAGATCTGCAATACTAATAGTAGCACATCTTATGTAAAGAAGGCAAGTATATAGAATTAAGACAGCAAAGAAGTCAAAGCACTGAGTAAGAACATGCTGTTTTTAGAATTTTTGCTAATGATGATTACATTTTAAATTCTTCCTAGAGTTTCACTAGATACAGCATTACTCATATCCTGTCTTTAAGAGGTATTCAGTATTACTGAAGTATGGAAAGAGAACACTGTAAATAGTTCATGACCAAAGTTTTCAGGATTCATTAAGGACTTTCTCTAGATACTTCTCACTTTACTCCAGGAAGATAAAATTTTGTAATAGAAATCTCTGTTACATAACAAATCTATAAATGTTAACTCAAAAAACAAAAAAGAAATGTTTGACTTGCATACTACTTTGAATAAAATTAGCCAGAACTTAGTTTTCACTTCACAAGAAGATGATCACTTTTCAACAATAGAAGTATATTCATTTCCATAATTTACATGAAATTTTCCAATAGCAGTAGGATTTTGGGGCCAAGAAAAAAAAATTTAATTAATGCTTACTATATATGGCTGCACTGGGGGAAGGATAAGAAATGAGCAATTTATTGATTCATTATTAGCAGAGCACAAGGAAAGGCATGAGATATAGCAGAAATGGAAAGAATTATGACCTCTGAGAAAGGTGTTAGTCAAGAGTTTCAAAACTAGCTAATCATGTGGATAATGTATAAAAAATTACAGTAAATGAAAGTAATTTGTATCGAGAAAAACTCTCAGTGGAATTAAATGCCTGAGAGGTGCCTGCAGTGAGCTGATGGATAGCATGTAATAAAGTCAGGAGCAAATGGAATGCATTTTGCGCTCTGACAATGCCTTGGGAACTCTGAACTGCAGCCCTAATCAACCCTCAGAGAGGTCCTGGGAGGATGCGGTAGCTGATGAAGAAATTAGCAACTCCAAAGAGGCAGAAAGACTGGCACAGTAAATCAAAGTAGAAATGACCATTTTGGGGGGGGGCAGTCATTTCTGTATTCTTCCAGGACAGGTTATAAACAGCTGGAGAAAAGACAGTACCCACCACTACTGATGAGTTCGTCGCAATATCTGGTCGTCGCAAGGTACTGCACATCAGCCTCCCACCTGCCAGAATGCTCTTCCCAGCCTTCCAAAGGGCTTGCCCATTCTTGTCCTTTGGGTCTCTGTTCAAATGTTACTTCCTGATGGGAGCTTATCCTGACCACCTTTCCTAAAGCAGACCTTTTTGTGTGCCTACTTATTATTCTGGAGTTACACCATAAACATCTACTTTATTTTATTTTTTAAAACATGGTTTTCTTTCCTGCCTCCCCTACTGGACTGTAAACTTCAGGAGAGCAGGGACTGTATCTGCCTTGATCACTGAAAATATTCTCAGCACCTAGAATCACTCTTGGCACATAGTGGGCACTAATACATATTACATAAATGAATAGCAAAAACACTAAAAATATATTTTCTAGGTACACAATCATAAGTAATGAATGAATAAAATCTCTTTTCAAAAGAAGGCGTTTATAATATTTTCTATACCTTTTGGTCTATACTGTATTAAGTCTGATTGTATCCCGTATACTCAACAGTTTATATAGACATTTCCCTAAGAACCAAATACTCCTCAGTTCCACCAGAAGAAGTATCAACAGTTACTTACAAAAGCTAAGAGCTTTCCGCCTTTGGCAGTGGCATTATTACCAATGCAGAAATAATAATGATATTTCATTATGGATAATTCAAAAGGAATAGCATCTGCTTTTGGCTGCACAGCACCAAGCATGCCAACTTAAATGTCTGGAGACCAAGGAAAATAGTTCAAGCTAAAGAAGGGACAATGACATCTTTGTGACTAAGAAAACAGATATACCCATCTCCAGCCAGCTTTCTTCAACTGTGACCTCTGATAGAAGCACAGTGACAAGCTGCTCACTTCCTAGGAACCCCATGATGTCCTCTAAGGGCTGAATATGCAAAGGTATTTTAAGTAAATTTTCAATGAATATTAAATATTCTTTCATGTTTAATTTTTGTAATGTTTATTTTTTAGAGAGAGAGAGAGAGAAACAGAGCGAGCACAAGCAGGGGAGGAGCAGAGAGAGAGGGAGACAGAATCAGAAGTAGGTTCCAGGCTCTGAGCTGTCAGCACAGAGCCCTACATGGGACTTGAACCTACAAACTGCGAGATCATGAATGGAGCTGAAGTCAAACACTTAACTGACTGAGCCACCCAGGCACCCCAAGTGTTTAAATCATTCATTCATTTAAAATGAATAAATCACACTCCCCAGAATAATACTCTTGACTTAGATTACTTTCATAAAAGTAAACTAGGTTTCAACACAATTATTCTAGACAAGTTGGCAAAATATAGAAATTTCAAGTAGGTTCAAAATTCAGCTTGGTTGACTTAGTAACAGCACAGCTGCTAAATATGTAGTAAGCAAACTAAGTTATCAAGTTTTAAAGGAAGTCATATAATGCTTGTTGCAACCCTGTGAAATGGGTTAGCAGTGCTCTATCCCTGTTTCACCAATGAGGAACCTGAGGCACTGAGAAGTTAAATGATGTGCCTGGGGTCTCATGCCAGGATTCAGACTCAGGCAGTCTGTTTCTGGATGTGTGCTGTTAATCACTAATCTAACCAGTGTTATTCCCAGGTGCTTGCCTGCAAGCATATTGTTACCAGTCCATGACCAGTGAAATACCAAAACTGAGAGTAAGTATTCAGAAGCTTACATGGCAATCTGACGTTGTTATGACACCCCCGTATGTGATCAGTGGGCTCATCTCGTTGGACGGGATATAGACTAGGTTAGGGGTTGTCAAAGGCACATGAATGGCATGTGGCCCTAACTATGCACCAGTACTCTATATCATCTGTCGAACAATAATATGTTGGTCTTAGATGAACAGGAAAGTAAACGACGATGATGACAACAATAACAACAACAACAAAACAACAAAACACCTCTACTTTAAATAGTTTGAAAAGTCCTGAACAATGGTGACCTCATTTGAACAACAACAACAATAACAACAACAAAACACTTCTACTTTAAATAGTTTGAAAAGTCCTGAACAATGGTGACCTCATTTGAAGTCTCAGATTATCCCATCTCAGATGTAAAAGAATACTGAGAATATCACTTTTTGCCTGCCTCCATCAGACAACAAATAAAGAAAGAATTTTGGGATTCACTCAAGTTTGCATTTATAAACTTAGTGTGTATATTAATGAAGATGTTATATAAAAGCATTTCAAACTGAAATATCTGAATAATTTGTGGCCCTTACTGTAAGAAAATATAATGCTTGGTCTTTTAAGGTATATAAGAAAATACCTACAGAAACAGTCATCCAGAACTTTAAGCTTTCAGTTCTACTCTCAAAAAGAAAGCCTTTATAAAATGTTAAATACAATGAAAAATATTTAATTTACACCTTTTTTGTGTGTGTGTGAGACACCCACCCCTTTACCCAGCAAAATCAGTTTTCCAGAATCTAATTCCTTTTTTCGGATTTAAGATAATTTGGAAAGTGATTTAAATCAGATCAGAAACCATAAGGAATGAAACTTGAGGCAGTAATTTTCCATTTGATTGAGGAAATCAAAATATGTCTAAAATAATACAGTGATATGGAATATATCTACCTTCATGGAGGAAAAAATGATACATTGAGACATGGTGATTATACATAAATGACACATATACCTTAAAAGACCTTTTCCCTTTTAACTCTCCCTAATGCCGTAAAACATCTTTGTAAAAGTGCATTCTAGACATGATTCAGAAAACTTTTGCTAAGGCCTGTAAGCTCTGAAGCAGAGACCCAATACAGTGTGATTAACTGAGATATAGTAGACTGTTTCCTCCCGATTCTGGCCTTAGAATACTTCTAGGCTCCGGGGGTCTCTTGTCCAGGTACCTTTCTGGTGAATTTTTTTTTACGTTTATTTTTTTATTTTTGAGGGAGAGAGGGAGCGTGAGCTAGGCAGGTGCAGAGAGAGAGGGGGATAGAGGATCCAAAGTGGGCTCTGTGCTGTCAGCAGAGAGTCCCAATGCGGGGCTCAAACTCACTAACCAAATCGGTGAGATCATGACCCGAGGCAAAGTCTGACCCTCAATCACTCAATCTACTGAGCCACCCAGCTGCCCCCTTGAATTTCTAAGGAGACTTTTGCACTTGCCCCCACCATCCTCTCCCATCTTTTCATTTTCAAAATCTGTCTTCCTAGGTACCTACAGAGAGAAAAGAACTATGGTGAAGAAACGCACACACACAGACACACACAAGCCGCACATCGGCTTTGAGTGTCTGAGCTAACTTTACACACCATTCCAAGTCAGTGGAATCTGCCTTTTCTTAAAGCGTGCAGAGCTCTCCCGGGTCACAGGCCTCTTTCTGCCTGGTTCTGAGATTCATTACAGACGGCTGAGGCTGGGAGCGAGCTGGCTGGAGAAGCAGGGCATTACTTGATCTTCTATCACTCTGATAAGAATTCTATGAGGCAGAGAAAAGGCATATGCCATTATCCTCATTTTTTTTTTAAATGGAGAAAGTGCAGCATACAAAGAAAGTTAAGTAACTTGCCCAAGGCACCAAGCAAATTAGTGTCAGGGAATTCAGCTCTTTAAAACCCCTGCTCTTCTTCTCATCAGATAACAATACTGCCTTTCCTCTCCTCCGATACTTCTCACACATATTTTATTCAAGTTTGATATACATCTAAATTGTACTTTATGTATATGCACTTCCAGACACCTCAACCAAATCATCAAATTATAATTTCCTATTATGTTTTCTTTGAAATGTCAGCTTTTGAAATGATACCCATAAATCTTTCGAACATGAAATTAGTAGGAAGAGGAGAGAAAGGATAATTGGAAGCAAAAAATAAGAACAGTTTCAATGACTGTTTGGGTAAAGAACCCAAAGATTTAAAAAAAAAAAAAAAGGCCTGGGGTGGGGAAGAAGCTTCTTTTTGATGGAGGGGTTTGCTTCTTTGCCTCTTTCTGCAGTAGGTGGAGCTATGGTACTATTCGTTAGGGTTGCAGGAAGCCTATCAGTGAAAAATAATCCAATTCGTTCCTAGGATAGCCATTTTCTTTTGCATTTTCAAATAGTACTTTTCTGTTTTTTGAACGTTTTTCCTCCATGCCCTGAGACTTACGGCTGCTCTGCCTACATTCCTTTTTTTTCTGGAATGACAGAGGGTTACCACCTTCACTGCACATCCTTATGATGCCATTTTTAGGAGGATATTGGGAGATAGGGTTGCACAAAGCAGCCTGCTTCCTCCTGTTCCACCATTCAAAAGGTTTCCTCTATAATCTATCAAATCTATTTTTTAGCTCAGAAACAGAATGCTCCTGCAACTGAAAATCTTCCAGAACCACCACTGGCACATGTCTTTTAAATTTTCACATACAACCCCTCATAAAAATACGCTACTAGAAATTAAAAAGAGATAGAAATTAAAAATAGAATTGGGGCACCTGGGTGACTCAGTCAGTTAAGCACCTGACTTCACTCAGGTCATGATCTCACAGTTCGTGGGTTCAAGCCCCATATCAGGCTCTGTGCTGACAGCTCGGAGCCTGGAGCCTGCTTTGGATTCTGTGTCTCCCTCTCTGCCCCTCACCTGCTCACTCTCTCTCTCTTTCTCTCTCTCAAAAATAAATAAACATTAAAAATTTTTTAAAAAATTAAAAACAGAACAAAACAGATTTAATTTAAAAATAAGGAATTAAAATCTAAAACTAGGCTCTAAGTTTTAGTCCAGTAGGAAAATAATTCTTCCTTAAGAAAGTATATAGGAATAAAAAAAAGTCTGCCTTTAGTGGTGACTGTATTTAATACAACTATCAGACTAGCCGGATGGTTAATTTTATGGATCAACTTGATTGGGCCACAGGATGCCCAGATATCTGGTTAAACATTTTTCTGGGTATGTCTGTGAGGGTGATTCTGGATGAGATGAACATTTGAATTGGCAGAGTAAAGCTAAACACCCTCTCCAGTGTGGGTGGCCTCATGTAATTTGTTGGAGGCCCGCGTTGAAGAAAAGGCAGAGGAAGGGAGAATTCATTCTCTCTGCCTGACTGATTTTGAGCTGGGACAGTCCTCATCTTCTGCCTTTGGAGTTGGACTTGGACTTGAATTTAGACAAGGACTGGAGCTTACTCCATGTCCTGGCTCTCAGGCCTTTGAACTCAGATTGGAACTGGGCTCTCCTGGGTCTCCTGCTTGACAACCGCAGATCATGGAACTTTTCAGCCTCCATAATTGTAGGGCTAATCCCTCTCCCCCCATTTTTTTTTTTTTTTTTGAGAGAGAGGCACAAGTGAGCAAGGGGGAGAGAGAGAGAGAGAAAGAGAGAGAGAGACAGGGAGGGAGAGGGAGAGAACTCTAGGAGGGGCAGAGAGGAGAGAAAGAGAGAGAAGCAGGACTCCCCCAAAGCAGGGCTTGTGCTCATCCAGTGTGGGACTCAAACTCACTGTAAGATCATGACCTGAACCGAAGTCAGAAGCTTAGTGACTAAGCCACCCAGCTGCTTGCTAATTCCTTATAATAAATCTCTTCATATATATAACATATGCATAATATATAATATATGTAACACAAATCTACCTATCCATCTCTCTATATAAATTGATTTTGATCCTCTGGAGAACATAGACTAATACAGTTATGAATTTCATGTTAAGTTGCTTTGGTATAAATGAGGCAAAAAAGAAAAAGGAGTGTTGACATAATATTAATTCCTTTCTAGGTAACAACACCATACTTGTTTTTTTCTGGTAAACTAGAGGCATAGTTTCTAAACTTATTTACATAAATAAATCTCGCCTGTAAAAACTCTGCTTCGTTTTTACACTTGACTCTGAATAAATGCTACAATGACAACAAAAGGAAAAGGAAGGTGTCTCTATGTCTTCCCGCTATCTGAAAAAGCACGTTCTAGTCTTCACATGATGAACTACAGGGCTACCTTTATCCTTCACTACTAGAAAAATACAACTTTTACCAAAAACAATGGCTGCTATGTTTACTATTTGTAACTCTGAAGATATGGAAAGACTATAAATAGGTATAAGGGAGTGTCAAATCTATGAAATTTACTGAGTAGGAAATTTATTTACTTACCTTTGGAAGACATCTTAAACAGAGAGGTCTTTTTTTTTTTTTTTTTTTTTTTTTTTCTGGCTAGGGTAAATAAAATTACCGAATGCCTTCTACATCCTAGGCCACGAAACCAGAGGTGTGGTCTGTGGGCCATTTGGTACCGTCTACATGGGAGACACACAGCCAGAGCCAGAATACAAATGGTTTCGTCACCAAGCACACAATTTTTCCCTAACAAGAGTTATTCAAGGAAGGAAGGAGAGTGTTGATTCACATTATGGCACAAGTTCTTTACCTCACCGTGGATGGTCACTTTGAGTATCACTGTCCTAGGCAATTCTAAGTATTTTTATATGTTGTTACTTATACTACCTACACTTCTGGAATTCTTATTACGTGCCCAACACTTGCACTAACATTTAACCCTCACAATAACCCTGTGAAGTGAGTACTATAATCCCCATCCTATGGATGAGAAAACTGATGCCCAAAGTTTTTACAGACAGTAAATAGTGAGCGGGGATATGGGCTCTATGAGCTCCAGAGCAGACTCCTACCACTTCATGTTACTGCGTCTCATTGAGTCTGAATCCTCAATTCAGTTATGCAGACACTAACTGTCTCCATTTTAGAGCTAAGAGACAAAGCTCCTAGGCTGTGTGGTACTCAAAGAAGGGCTGTCCCTAATTCATGCCTGCAGGTTCTCTCTGGCAGCCTCTAAGGATGTCCCCAGGCTTGTAGGCACTGGGGGGAAATGCAGAAGGGTCATGAAACATGGTCTCTACTCTCATGAAGCTCATATCCTCATGGAAGAAGTACTATCAATAACCGAACCAAGTATGAGGTGGAAGGGTTTCCCTGCCCTGGGCTCAGAAGAGTGAATGTGAGGACCAACAAGTTCTTTTAAGGACATGCTCCAAACCCTGAGCCTGGAAGGTGGACAGGTCTAACCTCACAGAATTGCAAATGCCCACATGCTTTATTTGACAATTTGCCCACCAATGAGATATAGGAAGAGGGGCAAACGGATAACTTTCTCAATAACAATGCCCAGATGGAATTCTGTGGGGTCTGGCTTCTGCCTTGGGGAAAAGGCATGGGAGGCCCAGCAAGGAACTGGACAAGTATGATCCCGCACCAAGTAAAGTTGGGGTGGTATGTAAATTCAGCTCTCGATATATGTGATTGAGAGAATCCACGATCTCTGAGCAGATGTGACCTATCTAGCAGAAGTTCTAAGAGGCACACTCAGTGGGTTTTCCACAGAATTGACCTCTATGTTGTTTGAATAAAGGAACCAATGACACTAACTCAAATTTGAAGACCATTATAATGAGACAGAACTTTGGCAGCTGTGTGTCTTTGGGTGGGCAGCTGTCTACAGGCAAGTCCTTCAAAGTCACGACAGAGTATGGGTGTGGTGGAGATTGCTAGCAGCAGAGAAACAGGCTCATAAAGTTAGGGAGACTCTTCCCAATACCTGTCTACTGGAATAGTAGAAGGCAGACACACAGATAGGTCAGACACAAAGATTTTGAAGTCTGGCAGGCCTTGGGTTCAAATGCCCACGCTGTCCCTTTCAAACAGTGTGACTATGAACAATTTACCCATCCTCTGTAAACTTCAGTTTATTCATTTGCAAAATGGGAATAATACTATCGATCTTGAGAAGTAAACTATAGGAACATGTAAGATGAGGGGCACCTGGTGGCTCAGTAGGTTAAGCAGGCGACCCTTGATTTCGGCTCGGGTCATGATCTCACAGTTGTAAGACCAAGCCCCTTGTTGTGGAGCCTGCTTAAGATTCTCTCTTGCCCTTTCCTTCTGCGTCCCTTCCCCCAACTCATGTGAGTGTGCTCTCTCTCTCTCCCTCTCTCTCAAAAAAAAAGATATATGTAAGATGCTTAGCATAGAAACCTGGCACGAGACTTAACAAAAAAAAAAAAATTGACATTTACTAAGTCCTTATTGTATGTCAGGCCCCTTCTAAGCTCTCACACCCATTTACTTATTCATCTTCACAAGAGACCTATGAGGCAACATGGTGGACTGTATTATTATGGACACATATTCTCTACTCCATTCACTGTGAGAAAATACATCCCTACCCCAGTGACTCTAGGGTCAGCTGTGTGATAGCCTTTGCCAATGATATCACAGATGTGACCCATCTAGCAGCAATTCTAAGAGGCACCCAGAGGCTCCATCACAATACTGAACACGATGGCGGCGTGAGAGCCTGCACCCTGGAATGAAAAAGACAGGTAGAGTAGAGCTGCAGCATACCTACCCATAGCCTACATGTGCAATGAGCAAGAAATGAATGTGTCTTATCACAGGCCATGGAGAGTTGGGGATCATTTGGTACTTTAATATCCTCATTTGCAGCTGATAAAATTGAGGCACAAAGTGGTCAATTCACACAAATTCACACAGTGGGTGTGCAGTCCAATTCTAAACCACTGCTCACTGCCTCTGAGCTGCTTACCATCACCATCACTGATGAGGACTCAGTCACCAGGGGAGGTTTGTTAACAGCCAGGCACGGGAGGGAGACTTACTGATGGCTAGAGGCAGAGCACATGGCAGAACAGGAGTGCTAGTGTGTGTCTGATGGAGAGAAGCAAGATGTGTATGTAGAAGAGTGGACGCCAGTGTGAACACAGTTTAAGAAGAGGTGAACAAGATCAGTAGAATGTATGCTTTATGTGGTGGAAAATTAGAACCCATTGAAGTTTGGGGAACCAGAGAAAAAGCCATAAGACTAAGAGGCAGCCAAACAGTCTTAAAAAACTGAATGAGAGACTGAGTAAGGAGGCTACTCTGGGCTTGAGACAGGGACCTAGAATAGGGCAGGAGCATCGGCAGTTATCAACAGAGGGGACAAGACAGAAGATGGTTAGTGACTATTTGGAGGTACGAGAGTCACATTTCTACTCACACTTCTTAAATAGGAAGAGGGAGGGAAAGACAGATGAATTCTAAAGGACCAAGCCTGGGAGAATTGCATAATGATGGTACCCAAGCCTGGAAGATATAGACCTTGCATATTTATACAGGCCCTTGGCCCTCTGATTTTTCTCACTGGATTGTTTCCAGGAAAGGACCACATTGTGGCCAGTCACTAGAGCTAACTCAGAAGAGGTTTTAACAGGTCTTATCAGGGCTCTGGGTTTTGTACCTAATGGTATTTATTATTTGAAATGCCAGAAAATCTAGTCTCTGTAATTTAATTTACAGAACTGTAATTTAATTTAAATTACAACTCTGTAATTTAATATAGAGCTACCACATCTGAATTTTCCTTCTTTGCCCATTTTTACCATATGGTACTTATTGCCACACTGTTGTCTGTTTGCAGGAGTTCCTGCAATGACCGGTAATGGGGTGTAGACAAAGCTGAAAGGTAGAGGGACAGGGGGAAAAAGAAATGTTTCAGCTTCAAAATGCCAGTCAAGAGTTTTAGCAGTCTGATTAGGCGGGAGTCAGAGAAACAGAGCCGTGATAATGGTAAAGACACTGATGATGGTATTAATTTTTGCAGGAGAGGAAACAATGACCTGATGATAAGATCTGGAAATAAATCATTACCAAGGTGGACAGGGAGGTACCGTGGTACCTGACAGATCTGGGAATGCTGATGGAGGGAACTGGAAACATATCGGGGCCTGTCAGTTCATGAGACAGCCAGGACTCAGGGAGAATCCAGGAAGATGTGAGAGGTGGGGTGGTGGCGGGGGTGGGGGCAGACCAACAGAAATGGAGACAGAAGAACGGTTGGCAAACTGGAGGGTGTGCAGGATGTGAAGACCAGAGCAGAGTGCTGTGTCCCTCCAAAAAGGAAGGCCCATTTGGGGAGCTCCTGGAACAGAGCTCATGGGGTACCACCTGCAGTGGGGCTTAGGTGAATAATGTACAGAAAATACCATGCTTTGAACTAAAACTGAGGGCACTGAGGACACATTCAGCCAGGAAAGGATGTCACCCATGGAGAGAGGTAAACTGGATGATGTGAACCTGATGGGGAAAAATGGAGATCTCTGGATTTAAATTAGAGGACAAAAAGGAAGAATTCATCTATTAATCCCAAGAAGCTAAAACAATTAAATGTTACTAAAAGTAGGATGAAGATTGGAATCAAAAATTAATAATATTTATTTATTTATTTTGAGAGACAGAGCCTGCACACATGAGAAAGAGCAGGGGAGGGGCAGAGGGAGAGGGAGAGAGAATCCCAAGCAGGCTTTGCGCTAACAGCAGATGGACGTGGGACCTGATCCCTTGAACCATGAGATCATGACCTGGGCCAAAATCAAGAGTCCGTTGCTTAACTGACTGAGCCACCCAGGTTCCCTGAAATAGTCAGTTCAAAGGCCTGAAGCTTGCTGAATGGAAACAGAAGAAAAGGAAAGAGAAGACCCAGAAAATCTAAATCAATATTAAAATAACTAACACAGCACGGTAAGTTGTACTTAAATTCGACACTTTATACCTGAGGTCTCTTTGATAGCATAGTAAAAATAGGGCCTTGTACACTGCCTCTCTATGACAATGTGGATTGACAAGAAGACACAACACAAGAAAACAAAGGAGGTAGTAACCCTGATGATTGTGGGTTTGGCCTTTGAAGAAGAAAGTCTTCCTCAAATCTCTCAAAAGCAGAGAACCAGCCAGGAAGCACCTCCAATGAGGGATGGCCTTAGGGAGGAAGGGGGAGCTCCTGATGTTACTGACTGGTCTCATAGGAGTCAGGGGCTCCCCAGGCCCTCTGCCAAAGAGTGTGGTTGGAGGGGAAGGACAGAAAGGTGACTTGTGCTAAAGATGGGATTCTAAAACTGAGAACTTTCTAAATAGAAAAGGTGAACTACTAAACAAGGCTATAACTTTTAGCATTTTAAAATACCCACAGCGTACTGAAATGCCATGTGATTGGTCACTATCTTAACCATTGCCTAGGAGACAGAACAATGCAATTGAAAGCATACATACTGTCAGAGCTTGAAATAATTGAGTTGGGGTCCTACTTCTTAGCCTACTGAGAAGCTTTGGGAAGGATAGTCTTAGAACCTCAGTCTCCTCATCTACAAAAGGGAACTAGTAACCACATCTTACTCCAGAGTGTTTGAGATGACGCTACCAGTGGAACCTGTCATACTCATGTGCTAAATAAACATTAGCTCCCTTCCTAAGGGGATGCATGGTCCAAATCCAGGGGTCATACCTCCAATTTCTAAAGTCACTGGGAAAAATGAATGGGTCTTAACAGTGTTTTTTATATTCAGCATGACTAAATGGTATTATGGGAGAAAAGCTAGTGGAAGTATTTTTAAATGGGAAATCATTCACTCAATAAATTTTGTTGAGCAACTATCATGTGCCAGGCACAATATACGGTTAATTAAAATCTCATTTAAAAATCGAAAAACATGTACTTATTAATAATTTATGCTTTAAGAACTATCATTGATGATGCTACAGTTTTGATGATAAGAAATACTGAAGTATATCCTGGAACCCTTAAGGGGAGAAAAAAAACAATACAAGCTACGGACAAATCAACACCACAGAGAGTACTGCTGAATTTTACATTCTATTATTCCTATTCTCAACCATGTAAGTCTGATATACTTGGGGTGGTTTCCAGGTATAGTGAGGGATGCCGGATCAATGTCCTTGGGCTTATCAATTGGGATTGGTTCTATTTTTCTTCATCTTTCTCCCTTATCCAAGCGGCTGATATTTAAAGTTTATATGAAAAGGAGAGTACTTGAAACCTTCTTTTAATAGGAACTAACATTTGTACAGCTTAAAAAGCACTTTCTTTTTATCATCAAACTTAATCCTCACATATTAAGTAGGCGTTTTCTTCTTTTTCATATAAAAAAGCTGGAGCTCCTAGAAAATTAAATCACTTGCCCCAGGTCTTGGTTAATGGCAAAGCTGTAAGACATCCAGGATTTCTGACGAAAAATTCTGTGGGTATATGATGAATCAAAAGACCTATTTTGTAAGCATTTCAAGAGTTACCAGAGTTTGGAGGGGGTGGGAAATGCACTGATTAATCATGCTAAAAATGCACTACAGAAGGGAGGTGGAAAAAAATGGAAAGGTTTTAAGAATTATGAAATGCTGTATATAAGATTCTTGGTCATCTGAAGAAAGATACTCATTTTATGCATTATAACAACCTAGTTTCTTATTTCTCTCTTTTTTCAAAAGACAACAGTTAGAAGGAGTGGGTGTAGGACAAGCAGATGTTATAGTTCTACAGAAGTTCTGAATAGGAGAGAAGGGAACGAAGACTCACTGCACAGACCTATTAGCCAGAAACTTGTTGGTGTTTATGTGTCACTTACAGGTGTTATGTAATCTAATCTATTCAAGAGATTCAGACACAGAGTTAATACTTGGAAAGCTAGATGCATTTCAGAATAGCGAGCTCTAGGCTGCTTTCACAGTTGGACTATATTTATAGGACTATTCTTTACCTTTCTAAACCAACAATCACATATATGCCAAAGCACCACATATGTATCCCCATAAAAGAGCCACACTAAAAATATCAGAGGCACAGTGTTGGCAAATGGTAGGAAGTCTAGACACAGACAGATGAAATCTCATTTTAGTGGAACAAGTCTGAAAACACCTGTTTCTATTTTCTAGAC
The DNA here is from genome assembly GCA_028646485.1 of Cryptoprocta ferox. Classification (NCBI taxonomy): domain Eukaryota; kingdom Metazoa; phylum Chordata; class Mammalia; order Carnivora; family Eupleridae; genus Cryptoprocta; species Cryptoprocta ferox. The sequence goes on from CM053574.1 coordinate 24,846,786, forward strand.
ATGATATGAAAACGGAGCAGTCAATATACCTAAGTCGCAGACTAAGCCTGATGATGGTAAAAATTGGTCAATCCTTATTTTGCCACTGTGGAGCATTACAGGACAGGCATGAAACTAACTTGCAGGAAGAAAGCAGAGGAGCCTGTACTTAAAATATACAACAGGATGAAGATTTTCTGACTTCACTTGCATTGCCCCCAATTACTAATGTTTTTTTTCCAAAACTGGTTTTTGCTTAAACTAAATACACGGGAGGTTCTCTTACAGACCCACTGGATTAACTGACACTTTTTGTGAAAATACTTGTTGGAAAAGGCAGATTCATGTGCATAGTCTTTCAATGCCCCCCATCAGCTGTGCAAGAATGGGCCTTTAGCCTGGAATACTTTCTTATCAAGAAATAAAGAAAGTCCTCATAGCCTGTGCTGGATGTATAACCTTGCGTGGGAATACCTTTCCTTGTTTCAGACTCAGCGTGTGCTCTTTGTTTTGCTTAAACGTGTGGCACCTGGCCATGTGCACCTGGCCAACTCCCCTAACTCTGTCTGTCCCCTTCAGCTGAAGGATAGGGTCCTTGTGCTATAGCACAGGAGGGGTGTGTCTAGGTCAACTGCCCCCTATGGGGTAGCTACCCAGACAAGCCCAGCCAATATCAGTCAACTCCAACCTGACCCTTAGATGCATGAGAAATAATACATAATACTTTTCAGCCCCTGAATCTTGGAGCGGTTTGTTATGCAAAAAAAGCTAACTGATGCGAAGTCATCTTATACATCACTGTGTTCTGTGGTAAATACCACACGCTATTGGGAGACTATAACATACTTAATGTGTATCATGTATGAATTTTGCTCTCATATAATTTTCAAGTTTTACTCTTATGTAATTTTTATATAAATTAAATTTCATATTTGTGTTCAGTCATTTTATATCACTTTACCTACTTTAGATAAACTCATCTGATATGAAATGCTGGTAACATCATGTTTATGCACCTGTACGCTGTTCCTAGGCAGGTAGTAACTGTCATAGATCTATCGTTAGCTCTTATTGTCATAAAACTCTCAATATATTAATGTAACTGAATGTTTTCATCATCTGATTCTTTTTTTTAATGTTTGTTTTTGAGAGAGAGAGAGAGAGAGAGAGAGAGAGAGAAAGAAAGGGACACAGAGAGAGAAAGGGAGACACAGAATCCAAAGCAGGCTCCGAGTCATCAGCACAGAGCCCAACGTGGGGCTCGAACCCACAAACCATGAGATCATGACCTGAGCTGAAGTTGGATGCTCAACTGACTGAGCCACCCAGGCGCCCCTTTTTCATCTGATTCTTAATTTTCTTGTGGTCTATAGAGACTACATTATTTCTGAACTACTTAAATTTAATTGGTAATTCTCATTTCTAGATTTGATGAAGCCTGAAAGACAATATGAACTAGTAAACCTTACTTGCAAAATATCCTAGACATCCTGAAATAGGTAAAACAAATTTGGCTTTCAGTGAAAAGAACTTCTTGTTTTCCTCAAGAAAGCTGAAACTATTTCCTTCCACATGTAATGAATACAATAAGAATATATATCTTTTGATAATCTGGGGATGTAGAGGAAGGGAAATGATACACAAGATACAGCGTTATTCGTCAATGAGAGTATTTAAAACCAATGGCCAGTGACTGTTCTTAGTTGGAGCTGGGTAAAAGGAAGACAAAGAATTGGCTGTGGATGGGAATTAAGCTTGTACTAGGTGCATGTAGGCAGTGATGGATCAGAATGCTGATAAGCCTCCCTGCCCTCCGCCTCCCCTCCCCCCAAAGCAAGCCTCTGCCTGTCTGCCAGTGTTTTCCCATAGGTCTTCACCAAGGGCTGGGGGTAACAAGTGAAGGGAAATTTATCTAAAGCACTCTGGGATTTCAGCTACTGGAGGCTAGGGGTGACCAGGAGAGCTGAGGGAGAACTTTGCAAAATTCTTGGCCTTCAAGGAGTGTACAAAGTAGCCTTCCTCAGTAGGCTTGGGTCAGGCAGCAGGGGGGAAAAACATCTTCCAAGGCACAGAAAGCCAGGGGCAGGACTGAGAACAAAAAGCACTCCCTAGGGGCCCAAAGACTTGGCATCTAGGCTATAAAGGAGAGAGAGAGAGATCTCTTACAGCGTGGAAAGCCATGTGTCTATAAATCTGCTAAATCTTGCCAGTGGTCAGAGCTCAAACTCTGTTGAAGGGAATAGATCTAATCTTGCCCTCAGAAGATTAGTAACAAACTGAATCACACGGAAGCTTCAAGCTTTAAAGCCCTGCCTCAGCCTGACCATGGACTGACTCAGCCCCTGCCTCCTCCACTGGCCTAAGAGGAAAGGGTATGTTCTTTTTGGAGGTGAATATTTACTTCAGGCTTACTGTTCTTTGCATGCAATGTGTGGTATGTAATTCAAAAATTAAAGACACACAAAGAAGCAAGAAGTGTTCAATAAAAGCAGATGCACAGATGACTCAGATGGACGATTATTTGTTATAAAACTGATGAAAACCCTAATACTGGCAGCATTTCCTTCACAGAGATATATTAACAAACAGGTAAATAATCTGGGCATTCAATGAGAGGTTTTTAAAAATTTTCTTATTCTAAAGACATAAAAAATTTTTTAGTATTTACTCCATTCCAGATCCTGACTTAGATACTGAAGCTGCAAAATAACGTATAGTCTCTTCCTGGAACTTTCAGTCTCCTGGGAAAGACAGACCTTAAATAAATATAAACCAACCTAATAAATGCTATAATAAAAGCATAAAAAGAATGCTATGAAAGGCACGGGAGATGAAGGTAGAACAGTCAGGAAAGCTTCAAAGAGAAAGGCGTCTGAAGTCAAGTTTTTTAGGATGAGTGGGATTTCACAGATGGAGACGAGAGACATGGCACCCAAGAGAAAGGATAAGGAAGGATGTGAAAGAATGGCAAGTATTATAGCTTCGGGAGCCCACCAGAAGTCCAGTGGTTTTAAATAGCACAGCGCGAAGGGAATATGTTGGGAGGAGGAAGATGTGATTGGACAAGACAGTCAGAGCCAGAATGAAAAAGCCTTTAGTAGAACAACAAAGACTATGGAAAGCTTTTAAGCAGGGAAATAATAAAATCAGATTTACATTTGTGACAAATATTTCTAGAACTTGTAACACTACATTATTATGGTTTATAAATTAGCCTCTGCCTGACTATGAGTACTTGAAGGGTAAGAAAAGATGATAGGAATTGATCAAAGACAAAAGGAAATAAGATTTGAGAGATGACATTAAGAAAATTCCCTGAGCTTTATGCTGAAATTGTGATCTTTATTATTAAAATGATCACACAATACCATTTATACATTTATCAATCATGAAGTTTATTAATATGACAATCCTGGTTCAATTTGCTTTCACATGAGGACATAAGTCAAAGTTTAGTTTTATAATTCCAAAGTTGACGATGATTTAAAAGACACAAGTATAATTTCATGAAGACTTAGTTGATTCAGAAAGAGAAGTGCATCAGTTAGGGATGTGTTAGGCTATAGGTAATGCAGGAAAATAGTGGCTTAAACAAAAATGAGGTTTATTTATTCACTCAAGTCTAATGACTGGCAGTTCGGGACAGGGTAGTGTCTCAATAATGCCATCAGGGACACAGCTTTTTCTTTCCCCTACTTTCCCCTGTGCCATCTTCATACAGCTTTTGCATTCATACTCTAAGGAAGGCTGCTGACTTCCATGCATTGTATTCACATTTGGAGCAGGAAACAAGGCAAGAGCAAAGTGCCAAAGGACACAGGGGTAAAGGAACAAGTCAGCGCAGTCTGTCCCTTCTGAAAAGCTTTCCTGGGAGTACTGCCAAGCGAAATTCCACTTGCATTTCATTGGCTAGAACTAGGTCATGGGGCCGTCTCTAGCTACACGGGAGTGTTGGAAGGTGTGTCTGTTTAGCTGGGTTCACTACCATCCCGACCAAAATTCTGCTAAAGGAAGAAGAGAAAAATGGATTTGGTAAGCAGTGAGCAGTGTTTGCCCACACTGTAACTGTAATTTCCCAGAATGTAACATAAAACCTTGCCCAGCCTTTCTGGTAGGTTGTAATAGGTCGCAGTCCAACTGTCAAAAGTCCCATGTGGAACACCCTGCAGGCCTATGAGGGAGACAGATCATTTTCTCTTTTGTAAGCAGTTCATGTCGCTATTAATGGTGGCTACCTGAAAGGATGTTCCCAGAATACTATGATTTGAAGAATAAATGTAAAACACAGACAGCAGTTTTGGAAGTTTACCTAAATTCATTACATACGAAGGGCTCACAGAAGTCACTACAGATGACTGGCAATTTTATCTACTGTGTACACCAATACCGGTGAAAGTATGCCCACTTGTTACACGTCCAAGTAGCAGAAAAACAAACACCTGCACATGTTCAATATTCTAGATGCTTACCAGGAAGGCTAGGATAAGCCAGCTGCTACTTTCCTTTCTGCCCAAATATTTTCCAAATATTAAGCTATTTTTGTTATTGCAAAGAGGTAACAAAATTCACAGAACTAAGCTTTTAACAACTGGCTACTATATTTATGACAGATGGCTACATTTACAATTATTAACAGTCTTGCTACTGTTTGAATATAAAAACCAAAAAAGCTACATAAATTACATGCTCAGTTGCCTTTTTTCTAATTTAACTTAAGAGAACAGGAATTAATTTGATCTATTTTAAATATTTGCCAACAGGATGAGTTCAATGACGTATGGAAGGATAATACTGAATTCACTGTCTTTCTACCTCTTGCCACTAAACAATATATCAGCTTTCTTTTCTACTGAAATTGCATAAAATAGATAGGACAGCTAATTTAAACAGTTGTTTGCACATTCAATATTTATAACCCGAATCTTGCATGACTGACTGGAAGCAGTGAGTTAGAAGGTTTAGCTCAGCTGCTGCCTGGAGTGATGGATGGCCTCGAAGAATTTCTTGTTCACTGACCAGATCAATCACATAACAGAATAAAAAAAAAAAAGATCAGCCTTAAACTAGATTCCCAACATTTCCATCTGTATGCAAAACTGTTGCAGGAAGAAATGTATCATAAAACATAATGTGAAGCTACTTAAAAATAATAAAAATCCACCAGAGATGCTGTAGAATGCAAATAAAAAAGATAGGGTGACAGAATGATATTCTGTGGTTTAACTGAATATTAACTGCGACTTTATTATATCTATAATCCAAAAGTGTTGTCAATTTATAGTGATATTTTGATCACGCTCAGACTCACAAGTAAAAGGGTTTACAAATCATTGAAAAGACTGCAATTTGGGGGACAGTATTTGCAGTTGAATTTTATTGAATTGAACTAAAATGTGGTGTTGTGGCAATTAATCTATACTGCTGTTTTTAATTATTCCAATGGCCATTCTAAAAAATGAGTCTGTTAAATAAGGAGGGAACCAACATCTGAGGTTTCAAATTATAGTAATCCATCCATTAATGGTTAACTCCAAAACATCTGCATTAATGGGGGAAGGCAGTAGTCCTGCCAGCAGGCCATGACTAGAGGCCCTCCTTAGTTCATGCTACAATAGGTTTGACTGGTCTGTGGAAGGCCCTATGAGCATCTCTTTCCAGCTCCTCATTCAGTGATGTCAGGTTAGCAGCTTGAAAGCAGTCAGTGGGAACGTTTACCCCAAAGAAATGAACAAATGTTCAGTATCAGGGCTCCTCAATATCCTACCCCCTCCACAGAGCTCACTGGTAGACATGTACCAGCACACAGCAGTGTAAGTTGTTCCTAGGGTCAGAGTTGGGGGTGGCCTAGGAGACTGAGGGGACCAGGGCTGGAAAGCTTGGATCCTGCTGAACGAGTGCAGGAGTGAGCAGTCACAGACCCTGCTCGGATAATCCTGAAGGTACCCTGGGTGTCTACGGATGCCTGTATGTAGCAACCAGGACGATAGCAGTGGCATCGGCCACTTTCTGTGGCCCTCCGGCATTCAGCTTCTCTTCTTGATGAGAGTTTACCCCTTTAAGGAGTAGAAGTCAGAGGAGGAAGAGGAAGAATGGGGAGGAATTACAAGAAATGAGAAGAAGGAAAAAGAAAATGAGAAAAACAATGAAAAAGAAAACAGTAGAAGGCAAAGGGCAAGAATAAAAAAAGGTGGAGAGGAAAGAAAAGGCAAAGGGAAGAAAAAGAAAGGAAAGAGGAGGAAGGATGAAGAAGAGAAAGAAGAAATAAAATGAGGGAAAGAGAGAAAAGAAGCAAGAAGAGAAGGGAGGGAGTCATAGAAAGAGTGGGGACGTGGAGAAGGAACAGGGACTTTCAGACTTCTGCACACACAGGCAGAAAAATGTCCAGAAATGCTAGATGGATGGGTGGGCCCTTGGGTCTAAACTGAAGAGCCAGACTCCAGAGCTGCAGACAGCAACCTTTCGTGGCTCAAGTCTCTTTTCCTCTCTAGAGGCCAGAGCTTAGGGTTCTCTTTTGAGCCAATGGGTGAGGAAAATCTGGCCATATTTCTGGTAGTCCAGCAGAACCAGGGAACAGATGCTGGGAAGAAGGTGGAGCCCCGGTTCTGGCCACCTCGTGGGTTTCCAGAATTCCCCATGGCAGTGGTTTTCAGACATCAAGGGCATCGGCATCACCTAGAGGACTTGTTAAAACATGGATTGCTGGTTTCTCTCTCGGTACTTCAGGAGTGGGGCCCAAGAATTTGCAGTTCAAATTCCAAGGCTGCTGATGCCTCTGGTATAAAACACGAACGTAGTAAAATAAAACACATCCTGGAAATGATTACAACCCACATCTTAAGATCTTATTAGCAAGCATCTTAGGAAGAATTCAAATGAGAGAAATACAGGCTAATAATGAGGGGCAGAAGTCCTGAGAGGGAAGAAAGGCATCACAGATCAATTATTCCTGCTTACAATTATGCCTTCAGCTGGCTGAGGCATTCATAAATGTTTCTCTAGTTGCCAACTCTCGAGTCTCTGACTCACTCCCTGAAATCTCCATACCCTCAGGGCTAGGTCTTCTGAAATCATTTTTATACGAATGAGCACAACTGAACTGAATAGGAGTGAACGCCTGACCCAAACTAACACAATCAAATTCTCTCTCTAGGTATTTTGAAATTGCCTAGTAGGACTGGAAATGAAGCAGAAACACAGAGCAGGTGAGATGGAGGAGTGAGAGAGAGAGTACTTAAGGCTTTCTAATGCTGGCTTCCACGCCCAGCTGCATCCGTGTCCTTGGGCTTCATGTGATGCTCCAACATACCTGCATTTGATGCCCCTACTGTGCTTTAATTCACTGATGATGGTTTGGTTAACTGAATAAGTCAAATGAATCTAGCCTCTCTCCACAGCTGTGGAACTCATGGGTCCTTTGACACATTGGACATAACTTGCCGATTCTGATACGTTAACCTTTGTTAGTAGCCTATGCCAGGGCGCTATCACCAAGCTAGTGAGGAAATAAACAAACCCTTATGCCCATTTCTTTTTGTGCTGGAAAAGTTTATGCAAACATCCTCCTTACCATTTTTAAAATATCAGGTAAAACAGTTATTTCTATTTGTTACTGAGAATATCAGTTAGGACTCTAATCAAAAGTGATAAAACTGATATCAAAAGTTAACAGAAAACCCAATTCAAGCTAGCTCACTTAATAAATGAAATCTATTAGCTCACATAATTGGAAACCAAAGAAGCAGGACAGGCTTCAAAGTTGACTGATTTAACAGCTCAAAACAGTCATTGATGACCCAATTTCTTTCTCTTTCCTTCCTCTGCCACCTGGGTCAGCTTTAGCCTCATGGTCACATGACAGGTGCCAGATGCAAATAGTGCTCCCAGTCCAGCAACCTAACTAAGAGCCCTAAAATTCACTCTCATTGGGCTAGAGTAGGTCACACTCTCACTCCTAAAAGAATAAATGTGGCTAAGTGGAGGGAATGTGCTAACTGACCTATCAATCAAAGTCCACACCAGAGGCTGATATGTTATCATCACTTTTACTAGAAGTACAAAGACTGCCATTAGGCAGGGGGAGATACCCAAACAAAACTCAGAAAATTTTAGAAGAGAAAAATGTGGCCAAGTATGCTAGGCAGAGAACCAACAAGTATCTACCACACTTGTTTCTTATATGTGTAACTGGAAAATAACTTAAAAATTCACTTCATTTTGCAACCATTATAAGTAATAATTGGTTCAGGCAAGAATCATCATGCTAAACTAGTAAAGGAAAGCTTGATGAGGACCAAGATACTTACATACTATCATGTTATATCCCCACAAATGACTTGGTAATTTAAAGAGAAAAGTAGTAACTTAACCGTGAGAAAACCTGGCAGACATTACTTTAACCAAGTGATCAAAGTTACCGCTGCCTAAAATGGAACAAACTGACATCATATGCCTCTTGGTAAAATGCACTTAGAAGGATACAACATCTCCTCTGTAGTATTTCTAAAGTCAAAAATGTAGAACTTGAACCTAATAAGAAAAACATCAGACAAACTAAATGAAAGGGCATTCTACAAAATAACTAGCCTGCACTGTTCAGAAATGTCATTGATGTGAAAGACACAGAAGAGCTGAGGAACCATCCCAAATTAATGGAGACTGAAGGCAAAGAAAACTAAATGGAATGTGTAATCCTAGACTTAAAACATAATTGCTATAAAGGACAGCAGGTTTATACCATAGGTAATAATACCGCATCAATGCTGAATACCCTGATTTTGAAAATTATACCGTGGTTATGTAAGTGAATGTCTTTGTTCTTAGTAGGTACATATTAAAGTATTTAGTAATGGAGTAGGTCTGCAATTCACTCCCAAATATGGGTATGTACACACACACGCACAGAAAGTAAAAGCAAATGTGGTAAAATGCTAATTGGTGAATTTGGGTAAAAGGTAGATGGTAGCTCTTTGTACTATTTTTGAAACTTTGCTTTAGGTTTAAACTAATTCAAAATAAAAGTTTAAAATATTTAAAAATTATTTTAGACTGCATGTCCCTGCAATTTTTTCAAAGCATGAGGTACTTTCTTTTTGTTTTGCATTGTGTATCATTTAAATTTCATAAGGTCAAAAGAGCTGACAGTAAATCATAATTTTCTTTTAACTTACTAGAAACTCAGCTGGTAAAGGATGTTATGTTTTGGCCAAAACCTGTTGTTTCCTTTTCTTCTGGGCACAGAGCCAGAACCTACTTCCTAGCATCCAATGCTATTATGGGTGGTATAGGAGTTTTGGGCAGAGGAATGTGACCTCAAATATCCTCCCATGTGATTCTCTAAACTCTCTCTTCTGTACCTGCTGTCCAGAGACAGAAGATCCAGTAGAGAACTCCAAGGTCCTAGATGGAAGATGGAAGGAATGTAGGTCCCTAAATGACTGTGTGTGATCAGAGCCCCTACATGGCCTGAACTGAATTATGGCAAGAACAGGAAATAAACTTTACTGTGCTAAACTACTGAGATTAGTGGCTTATCTGTGATAGCAGTTAGCCTATCTGACTAATAAAGTCACTTGACTTATAAAATAGATTAATAGAAAGGGGGCGCTCCAGGAAAATGAGGATATCATGTGCTTGCTTTCAGAATAGATGTTAGAAGAGCAGGTCTCAAAGTGTGTTTAAGGGACTCTTGGTTCTCAAAGGGTGGTTTGGGGACCCCAGACAGTTTCCAACACCCTTTCGGGGGCTCTGTGATGTCAGAACTATTTTCAGAACAATACTAAGATATTCTTTGTCCTTTTCATTCTCTTACAAGTACACAGTGGACTTTGCCAGAGGTGACATGACATATTACACCATAAGAGACTGAATACGGAATCAGGTATGAGAATATACCTGGTTTTCTTGTTAGCCAGACATTAAAGAGATTTACCAAAAGGTAAACCAATGCCACTCTTTGTTCACTTTCATTTTTGCTTTAGAAAATAGAGATATTTTATGCTAGTTATTCAGAGTTACTTATGTTAACATGTAATGGGGTTATTATTTCTAAATAATAAATATCTTTCAAATTTACTTTTTATTTCGAATACAGTAAATACTGACAAATATTACCCACATAAACGAAAACTCTTTGGAGTTTTCAATAATTTTTAAGTGTGTAAAGGGGTCCTGTGACCAAAAAGTGTAAAAAAAACCCCACTGTTTTACAACAAGTAGGAGTATATACAAGAGTCACAACATATTAAATAAAATAAACCCGTATTGTTAAAATATAAGGGATGGGACAGTGATGGTCCCTGGTTGCCCTTTATTAACTGAAAAGCACAGTGTCTAAGATATGGTAGGTGCTAAATAGATAATTGTTAAATGAACACATTGTACAATGGTGAGGATATCCACATTTAAGAGTGTTATGATAACTGGATGGGACAACATATGTGTCTGTGTATATTATCATTGTTCACAATTACTATCACCCTTTTATGTAAGATGTTTATATATCCCCAACTCATTGACTCCAAGCTTGGCTGTATGACTTGAGTTGGCCAATGGATGTTAAGTATAAGTAACATGTCCCACATGTATCTGTGAAACTTTAACTTCATTTGTTTTGTTCTGCTCAGACTCTTGCTCTTCTGCCCTTACCTCATGAAGAGCATGTCCCACACAGGGGCTGTTTGTTCAGTGCAGGTTCTAGAATGAGAAGACACACCCTAGATACAAAGTTGACCTAGAACTAAAGCACAACTGTAGCTCACCTGGAGCTCTCAGGTCATGTGAGACAGATATATTAAAAAAAACCCATTGTAAGGCACCTTAGCAAACTTGGCAAATACAGTATGAAATGAGCCTAACATACTGTAGATGTTCAACAAACCTAATCAATCTACTCAATGCTATTATTTAGCTAAAGAAGCACTAAAAACTGGTGCTTAGTCCTTGAGTGACTGTGCAAAGCAGAGTCTACCCTGATTAACTAAGACATTTTATACAGTACCAGTTAGATAACCTCAGGATTCCACATACATGAAGTGCAGTACAGGAATAGCATCAAAGCAGATCTCATGCTATGGCGCCTGGGTGGTTCAGTCAGTTAAGCATCTGACTCTTGGTTTTGGCTCAAGTCATGATCTCACAGTTGGTGAGTTTGAGCCCTGTGTGGGGCTCTGTGCTCACATCATGGAGCCTGCTTGGGATTTCTCTCTCCCTCTCTCTCTGCCCCTCCTCAGCTTGTTATTTCTCTCTCAAAAAATAAACATAACTTTTTTTAAAAGTAGATCTCACTCTAATAAAAAATTCTGGCTACTATGTACCCCTAAATACCACCCACTAGAGGGGCTCAGGAATATCTGTAGAGATCACGGGCAGGTAACTGAGAAAGAAGAGGTTCTGAGGTAACTGAAAAATGTTTAGACACAAAGGAGAGTACAAGCGGGTATATCAGCCCATCTGCCTGCCCTGCCCACATCCTCTTCTTGGGGAATCTGCTTTCTGAAGTTGCAACCAAAGATGAAGTGGCTGGCTTAAAGCCAGTGACTGGCCAATGAGTGATCCTGATTATTCTTTCAGATCTATGCATTGTAAGATACACCAACTGAACCTGGTCAGACAGTGATAGGTACTGAAGTTGTAGGGTCATAGAGAGACTTACTGGTAGCCATATTTGCCCACATTCCCAAAGACAAGCAGAGAAAGCTGGTTTGCGAGATGAAACAGAACAGAGAAGACTTAGAGGATAAGACGTGAGAGAATAGCTGCTAGAGAGAGAGAGAGAGAAAGAGAGAGAGAGAAATTAATGACAACCATCACCTCCTAAGAGGCTTGTATCCAGTTGTGCAGTTGGGTTCTATAAGATCTCTCCATGTTCTAATAGTTATTCTTTTACCCGACATAATTTAAATTTATTAATGTCCTTAACAACCAAACGATCCTTAAAAGAAGTAAGTTTTTGTTTTTTTTTTTGTTTTTTTTTTTTGAACTTCGCTAATCTTGACCCAAATACAGATTTAATTATTTCTGGTGGTTTTTAGAAGACAGGGATTGGGGAGGAACAGAAATCCAGATTACAGTAACAGAATTAACTTTCCACAACTGGGAGTCCAAAGTACTTGCAGAAGTAACTTCACTCTCAAAGCGTCAAAAACCATGATTATAAAATCATACTACATCTTTACCTTTTTCCAACGCAAGCACTAAAAAGCAGCAAAGATGTCAAGCAAAGATGCTAGAGAGTCAGGAGCTCTGGATTTAGTGTTGGCTTTGCCTCTAAGAAACTTTGTGTCTTGAAAAATGTCACATCCCTTTTCTGAATCTCAGGGTTTTTTCTATAAAAAATAGGGGTTGGATAAGATTTATAGATTCCCTACAATAATAGAGAAATGAACTTCTAAAATGTTTTATAAGTTTATGCTAACACATCAATTTCTAAAATATAGTGAATTTGCACATTTTACTACAAATCACTATGTTTATGGTATAGCAGTAATCACATATGGTTTTAAGTAATTTATTTTCCAAGTTATAAATCAATGGCACTTAACCTCAGAACAAAGCGGACAGTAATACCTATGTACGGCAAACAGAACAGCTGTACCTATTTACTGCTAACGAATTAACCAACCTCCAACTATCCTGAGGATTTCATATCACTGTCATTATTTCAGTTTATTATAATAGCTCTTAAAATACGAAAGAAATATAAAATGTAAGATCACTAATGTGTTCTAATAAAAAAAGTGCTGACTACTTGGTTTTAATTAAAGTTCTCCTGGAGTTCTGTTACGGGCTTACAATGAGAATTTTTATCAAAAAGCCAAGAGTGATGCTCCTTAGCTTTAATCGAGCCTTGAGAACATTTACTTACATATACTCCTACACACATAACCATTTTGAGAAAACTCAAGAGTATTTATTTCTCCTTACCTAGTGAGTTCTCCTGATTCTCCTCATTCTTCAAAATAGTTACTACCCTGCCAGCAGAGGTGTAGCTAGAAGTAATGTACTTTGCACTTGGCAGGGAAAATAAAAGGTTAAATTAAGGCTCAGTTAGAAGTTTTCTAGGCACTAAGGGCTGATAAGAGGAAAGGTGGACACTTTCTTAATCCCATTTACCTCCTTTTCACTCTAATTCTTATTTCTTCTCCTAAATTTTTCTAATCCAAGAACCACCCCGGCAGTGTATTAACACATTTCAGCCTAATACAATATAAACTAGCATTACTGAAGACCCACCATGCACACAGAATTCTTGTAAGTGCTGTGGCTTCTAAGCCAAATGACCACAATGATGAATAAGTTGTCCTTACCCTCTATGTAATCATATACACAAGTATGGGAACACTGAGAATGGACAGACTGATTGCAACCAGAGAACATGGGGAGGATTCATGGAGAATACATATTTGGGTTTGGCCTTAAAGAGTGACTAGGGTTTCAAAGGTGAAGAGACAGGATTAGGTTGGATGGAAACTTAAGCCAAAGGCATAAGAGCATATGGGGTGTTCAGTAACCAGGGTGTCCATGGCATGGGGAAGGGAGTGGAGCAATTCATGGAGGGAGAGGTGTCTCAGGTCAGATCCAAAAAGGCCATGGGTGTCCAGTGACCACTTACTCTGTAGGGCATTTGGATGAAGAAGCTTGGGCTGTGGCAAATTTGATGGTTTCATGGATCTAGGTTGTCTACGACCAAAGGTTAAAACTAATGTTGATCATTCAAAAAGTAAAAGCAAATGTTAAAAGTTCCCAGCAACAGAGGACTTGAATGTAGTTGTGATTTGCAATGTCAGCTTTATTTGATGATGCATTACTACTCAATTTTAAAGAGAAGGTTAAACCACATATCAGTGGATTTCAACCTTCTGAGGGAGAAATGTCATCCTCTGCTCATATAAAACATAAAAACATTATCAATCCAAAAAGGGAGAATGGGACTTAGAAATTCAAAGTTCAGGGCACCTGGCTGGCTCAGTTGGGGGAAGCATACAATTCTTGATCCTGGAGTCGTGAGTTCGAGCCTCACATGGGGTGTAAAGAACAAATAAATAAAACATAAAAAAAAAAAGAAAGAGGGGTGTTGGGTGGCTCAGTCGGTTAAGCATCTGACTCTTGATCTTGGCTCAGGTCACGATCTCACAGTTTGTGAGTTCGAGCCCCACATCAGGCTCTGTGCTGACAGCATGGAGCCTGCCTAAATTCTCTCTCTCCTTCTCTTTACCCCTCCCCCACAATGCATGCGTTCTGTCTCTCTCAAAATAAATAAACTTAAAAAAAAAGAAAGAAATTCAAAGTTCAATGATAGCTCCATTGGGATCCAAATACACTAGCCCCTGAAGATCTCGTGGTCTAGTTAGGGTATAGAGTTGGTTGTAGGGATTCATGGATAATACCATATGTGATAAATGCCATAACAGACTTATATATAAGTGCTATCATAAGATACATTTCATAATTTATTACACATATTTCATTCCACCAAAGTTATTTCTGTGAATCTAAATAAAGTCGCTAAAATATTTGTGCATCCAAGTAAGAAAGCCTACAATTTATGGGGGGAAAATTACAAAAATCAGGAATTCTAGAGATACCAGTCCTCCCCATTGAGGGCTTCTCGTTCTATTTATTACTGGACGGCTTAATCAAAGCCAAATGACTTCATAAAGTTTCATGACATATTTTAATTGCTAACAAGGAATTTTTCTTCCATATTAAAAAGTTCTAGAATGCTCCATTAATAAAAATTCCTTAATTATTATAAATTTTATAATAGGGACCATATAAGTCCCATAACATGCATATTATATTGTAATTTGTAGATGATTAAGATTATTTCATTTTGAATAACTGAAATAATTAAGTGCCAGACTAAAAATAAAATACAGTGATAGGGAAGGAGAAACAAACCAGATTAATTATTTCTCCTGACAAAAAAAAGTAAGCTATGTATCAATGACACTGAAGATATCGATCTTCCCAACTCTGCCATATCAAAGAAGAAGAGCATCTGGAAGACATGTGATTTGCTATGAGTAGTCCTTTAAATCATCCCTGTTAGGGAAGGAACACATGGGCAGTGGTAAATAGTAAAGGCCTATGTCTTATACCTTAAGCACTAGAAATGTGTATGCTTTGTTTTTCCCAGGGCCTGTTTCTTCACAGATGAACCTTCCACTGTATCTGTGGTTCCACACTTGGCCTGGTCACCTGTACGTCCTTTCAATCAACACTCTGAAGCCAGGAGTTCTACAGTTGTCTTTTAAGTAAATTGCTAACATCCATACTGAATGGATGGGAGTCACTTCTTTTCATGTTTATGTTGATCACTATCTTCCAGATAGAGAACCTGCATGAGTCACTAGTCAAGCAGACTTCCACCAAAGAAAAGCTACTTTCCCATCTCTCTTCAGGGACAAGTACCATGAAAATTTCACAGGGGAAACAGACATGCCCAACTTGTCTCAAAATGTTTTAGAAGGGCAATCAAAAAATTAAATATCCCTGCACTCTTATTTAGAGATATAAAAATTATAAATTAACTATGCAGTTACTGTTTGGCATTATCCAACTTAATTCTCATAATTAATAAATAGGTATAAATATCATCCTCATTGTACAGAAGAGGCTGTGAGACACAGAAGGCTCAGCAACTTGCCCAGGTCTTCAAGCTAACACATGGCAAAGCCAGTGACTCCCAAACCTGCAAGACAACTCATCACAGGACTCTGACTTATGCCCTGATGGTGTTTGGGGCAATAATTGATCTGCACAGCGCTCTAACAAATGCATGGCCTCTTATTATGATTTTACAGAGAAAGAACACTTCCAAATATTTGCATACATGCAATTTTTTCTTTGCTAGTATTGTGTTTTAGCTTTCAGCATATATCTAGGTTATCTAAAGAGTACTGTCAAGATAATTTAGAGAAGTAAAATGAACCAAACTGAGAACCAGAAAGAAAAGATATCTCAGAAGATTTATTTAAGAGATAAAAATCACAGTATCTGATTTATATACCTACCACACGTGTTACCTAAAACTTCTATACAAAACCTACTTTAAAGCATGCAAATTTAACATATTATGAAAGTCAGTATGCAAAACATCTTAAACTGCTCTCTTTACTAATGCATGTAACAAAATACACTGATTATGCAAGCACATTTAATTGGACATAATTAAAATAATGAGATTTAAATACTGTTGATTTTAAAAAGAAAAAAATAGAAGTCGGAATTAGCCATGAGATACATTCAAAATGTTAATCAAACTCGCAATGTCATGACCACTTTAGTACACCATACTCCTAGTTTTAAAAAACAGAGTAATTCCTGGCCATTTTTGCCTGGGTCTAAACCCATAGTTTAGACATGTATTCACTCAGTGATATAAGAGATTTTACTGGATAATACAATACTTGGCTCTTAGTGAACATCATTTTTACAAATAACTTAAAAGCTACTTAGCAACCACTATTTTCTTTAAAGGAAGGTGCCAAAATGACCAAAAAGATAAGAAAGTAAATTTTCACAAGACGAGTTGTGCTTAGCTAAATGGACACAATCTCAAAAGCTATCACCAATGTCATTCTGATATAAAGACATGAAATTTAGCTATTCTCTCAACTTTGGTGGCTTTAAAGTGGCTGAAGAAGACCAATAATATGTGAAAAGAACAGTTCTGCAGCTGTGAAGCCATATTCCTTCTACTTGGTATACAGTTTCAAAGGAGTCTACTGTCTCCAATGCTATTGAAGAAGAGGCATTAGGAGCAAAATTCAATAGAGTAGAAGGACCTGAAACTTCTATTAAACTTCTCTTCTGACCTCTTTGTCTGGCTCATTAGCAACAAAATAGGAAAGGTGATATAGGGGAAACTTTCATAAAATTACCTTAAGGCTAAAACTTTGTTTTGTAGGATGGGTATGTTTCAATTTTCCATTTTACAGAAATGGAAAGCTTTAAGATCCACATGGACCTAAACCTCCTAAAATTTCTTAGAAAAAGCCCCAATATTCCCGATTAACTCTGACAATTAAAATAAAAGAGAAAAAGTTCACATTACCATATACTGAAGAGCAAATTGAGACAGAATTTGCGGGTCTGACCCAAAGGCATATAACTAGGGGATAGAGCAAAAGAATAAGAAAAAATTCTGGAATGAACATCATAAATCCTAGATCGACTTCTAGGTTAAAATCATTAAATTCTATTCAGATAGAACTTCATATTCAGAATATTGCAATGAGGAGATCACAATAGATCAGTTCCAATTTGAAAGGACTAGGGACCCTTTCAGAAGTCTCTCTGTTTTTTAAGAATTTACCTTATGAGATTCCACATGAAAGCAGTACTCCAAATAGCCAAAGGCTCAGAATGTGAACCCTTCTGGCAATAATATTTCCCAGGACCTGCAGGCTAAGCATCCCAGGCTCCAAAGAGCACATGATGCCTACCACCGGCTTCATAGTGCTTCCATCCCACATCCTGAAAAAGCACTGGTTGAGATGAGTGAAGATGAGAAAAATAATGTCAGTTCACTAGAGGCATTAACAATATAAAATGTCTTTCAGAATTCATCGAGATAATGACAAAATCAGGAGAAAGGAATTAATGCATCTCAATGATATTCAGTATAATAAATGCAATTCCTGTCAAAAAATGTAATATTCCAAAATAATTTAGTGTGATTGGCAGCATCAAATATAGCAAAATGGATTTCTATTTCAAGATGCAGTTGGTGCTCTTCCAAGAGTTCAGGTTCACAGTGTTCCGCCTGCGTACCAGATATCTGCCCCCGGGCTCTGAAACACCTACCAACCCACAAGGGGAATCACTGGCTTCCCACTGCCATGTACGGAAGAGATCACAAAAGAAAAGAATTCCTAAAAATCCGCTGTTTATGAAATTATTTAACTTCAGGTCAAATAGTGAGATAGAGATGCACTAAAATACTTTGGAAATGAAAACCACAACTAATGTTAAGAAATAAGCAAGTCAAAATGATGGAGAATTTATTTTTGAAAAGGGAGGGGATTTTATTTTGTGGGTTGACACCAAAAGAGAAGAGAGAATTCTGTTATTTTTATTATTAAATACACTATGTATTAGTAAACACTCCCTTTGCTTTACACCCAAAATGTAGTATGTTTAGATAACTGCTGGTCAGGTTATGCGGCTCTGAAAAAACAGGAACATCTAAGAACTGCAGACCTTTCCTTCCCGGAACTCTAATGCTAACACCGTATTTAAAAAAAAATTTTTTTTAATGTCTTTATTTTTTTTATTTTGAGAGAGAGAGAGAGACAGACAGACAGACAGAAAGTGAGCAGGGGAGGGGCAGAGAGAGGGAGACACAGATTCTGAAGCAGGCTCCAGGCTCTGAGCTGTCTGCACAGAGCCCGATGTGGGGCTCGAACCCACGGACTGTGAGATCATGACCTGAGCTGGTCAGACGCTTAACCGACTGAGCCACCCAGGCGCCCCTAATGTTAACACCGTATTACAGGAAGTCCCTAAAGAAGACACAGAAGGTTTAGCACTTTTGTCTTGTATAGGATTCAAATAAAATATCCCTACTACATATGTATGCGTGTATGGTTAGATAGAAAAATAATGGTATTTTCAAGTATGGCAGCCTGGCATGGTGGTGGAGGGCACACATTTAAACACATTCTACATTTAAACTCTATGTTTGAATTCTAGCTCTAAGAGTTAGTAGGTTTAAGTAAGACCTGTGGCAAATTCATGAACCATTCTGGACTTCAGTTTCCTTAATGGTAAAACAGAGGCAATAATTACTACTGTATAGGCTTGTTCTGAGCATTCATTCAGCTAAAACAGTGTTTGGGACAATGTCCAGTATATAGTAAGTACTTAATAAATGCAAGCCATTATTATTTTATGTTAATTTTCTCATTTAATTCTTATGACACACCTGTGAAGTATGTAGCATTACTCTCATCCCATGAGTGAGGAGAGTTAAGTAATTTGCCCAAAGTCACACAGATAACTCAGGCCTTCACACTGGATCTGTCCAGGTCCAAGCCTATGCTTTTACCTCTATCTAAAACGCAGGCCTTCACACTGGATCTGTCCAGGTCCAAGCCTACGCTTTTACCTCTACCTAATACTTCATATGTTACCTACAGGTCTTGCTCTTATGTCATAACATTTATCAAGGTGAATTTCAGATGCCTTCTAACATATCTTTCATCCTCAGAATAAACTCTGTGAAGACAGAGACTGGGTCCTGTTCATTCATTTCAATCCATTAGTCCCCAGGGCTCACTCATCCACATTTCAGAGCTTTTGTGTCAGGCATTGTTAGGTCCTGGCATTTTGTGCTGAGTAGAACACACAGGGTCCCTGTCCTTATGGAACTCAAAATCTACCCCAAAAGACAGATAATCAAGTAAGTACAGAATTATAAACTGGTATAGTTGTAAAGAAGGAAAAGAATGGGGTGCTAGAAAAGAGCATAAAAGATGAAACCCATTTAGTGGGGTGAAATTCAAGAATACCTTTCTGAAGAAGGGGTACATAAATTGAGATGCGAAGACTGAGGAGTTAGCAAGGTGAAGAAATGGGGATATGAACCACTTGTGTATAGGAGCCTAAGAAAAGAGTTCTTCATCTGGAAAGCCAATATGGCTGGGAAGGAGCCAGTTTGGCAGCAAATGGTGAGCACAGGGCAGACAGGTATGAGATGAGAAGGGAGAGGTGAGAGACCAGAGCACACAGGACTATCAACAACTTGAGAGTTGATCCTTAGTACAACAGGAATTCCAGTTGGGTTTTTAGAAATAACACTCTAGCTTCAATGTGGAAATTAAGCTGAAAAAAGACAGGAGAAGAATCTGGGAAATCCACTGGGATGCTCAACAGCAGATGAGGGGGTAGTGTGATGGCAGCTTGGGACTAGGAGGGTAGAAGCAAGAGTTGGAAAGTGTACAGGTTCAGTGTATATTGACCCCCCCCCCCCCAACCCCATGCGGAACACACTGCCTGACAGGAATAGGAATTTGGTGATTTGCACACTGAATGAGTGGTTCCTCAAGCAGAGCCACTGCTGGTTCTAAGGCATCCACTAACCCACAGATGAGTGACCTTCCCCTGAGCAGTACAATCATCTAGTGGACGTGAGAGACACGGGAAGATGCAGAAGAAATGATGATTGTATTCATAATCCAGCTGGCAAGACTCCACTTAGAAAAACCTCTTGATGTGTAAACGTGTCTTTGTGAAACAAAATGCCTCTCCCATTCTGACAATGGAAAATTTCAGAAGCCAGATATCTTTCTGCTATATGACTTTCCAAGCTTGTTAGGGAAATGTATTATTTAAAATAGCCTGGAGCTATGCTGCTAGAAACACCGTAAAACACGAAGGGCACTGAAAAAAGTCCTTTCATTTAAGAAAAAAAAAATGGTGTAGTTAGAAAGACAATCTCTACTTGTTACTCTACCTTCTTTCTTGTAAGAATATGGTCTCTGTCTTTACTTCCTAAAATGGCAAAATATTTTGATTATCTATTAGCAGCAAATTCAAATGCAGCATTAACACATTTCCTTATAATCTGATAAATTCACAAGGTCAGGACACAGAATGTCTTCCCCATATTATTTAATAATTTTGACCTTTTGTCCATAAGACATTTATTTTGTTAAAACTATAACTAAAGCCATTTGAAGGGTGCCTGAGTGGCTCAGTCAGTTAAGTGTCCAGCTTCGGCTCAGGTCATGATCTCATGGTTCGTGAGCTCGAGCCCTGCATCAGGCCCTCTGCTATCAATGTAGAGCCCACTTCAGATCCTCTACCCACCTCTCTCTCTCTGCGTCTCTTCCATGCGCATGCAGGCATGCGGGCTCTCTCTCAAAAATAAACTTAAAAAAGAAAAAACAAAAAACTAAAGCCATTTGAAAATCCAAATACTTGTCCATGTGGCTATGAGAACAAAACAATCTATGAGTG
Organism: Cryptoprocta ferox; assembly: GCA_028646485.1. NCBI lineage: Eukaryota > Metazoa > Chordata > Mammalia > Carnivora > Eupleridae > Cryptoprocta > Cryptoprocta ferox. Next base: position 24,867,729 of record CM053574.1, read on the forward strand.
TAGTCAAATAATTCAAAGTCTAATAATTAATCCCATCACCCTTGAAAATGTTTTCCCATCCTTAAGTTGACCAAGAGTGTTCATTAATAATAGGGTAACAAAGTGATAGGCTTATTCACATCAGCTGCTCTCTTGCTGTGACTAAATTAAACCTAACATACTTGTCAATTTCTCAATAATTGAAGCTTTAATTATTATCAACTTAGTTAAAACAGTATACTGCCTAGGCCTAAAACAGTACGTTGCCTAGGCTAGGGTGATAAGCTCAAGTATTTGAGGGCACAAATAAAGCTTATTTGCATAGGAAAAGAAGGCTCATCAGCAGAATATTTTGCTCTAAGGTCAAGCCAAGAGTCTTACACAGCTTTGATCAGAAGGCCAACTACCAGTGCCTCTACTGCTGCTTCCAAAGAATCTAAAAGCACAGTAGAGATCAGAAGAAAAAAAGGCACTGCACTAGATTTCTATATAAGAAACTTAATAAGTTTAAAAATAAAATATAGTTTGCCTCCTTCCATTTGGTAGGAGACCACTTTCGCTTACACTGGAAATAAAGCTTTATATGGTACTCTCAGTACCTTTAGAATGCCTTTACAGAGTCCTGAAAATGCTTTTTCTGCACAACCACGGAAAGACACATAAGAGCATCAGATAATTTTTTGGTCCTGTTACTATAAGAACTATTTCAAAGAATTATGGTAATCATGGCAGAGTACTATAGAAAACCTTAGATAAAAGTTTACTGAGGTTTAAAGTTGAATAAAATGAAGGTAAAAATTGTTCCATCTGTTCTTTGTCGTTCAAGAAAACAAGATTGTATATTATTTTACCTAAAATTTCATAGTTTTCCAACATATGCACAAATCACTAATAATGTAATTCACATAAACAAAGAGAAATGAATTACCTCGAATTTATGTTATTCTCATTTTATTAAGAAAGCTCTTCCTTCCTCTGAGTTTGCACCAATGTAACTAGTAAAAATTATCTTCATTAGTAGGAAAAGTTATTTCTTCTAGCAGGGAAAATAAAAGACTAAGCTTAGGTACTGGACAGCTATTAATTATGAAGAGAACATTATACCTTATGAAAAAAATTATGAAGAAAATACCAATACCATATGAAAAAATACCATACCTTGAATATAATACTTTAATAAAAGTGCAAATTTATTAATGAAATTGTAAGGAATATTCCATGCTATGGGAGCGCATAAATCAAATGTTATTTCCATTCTCACAATCACCTCAGACAACAGACAGCTCAACTGAATTAAAGTTGTATATTCTCATTTCTGCTAAACAATCTATTCATAGCAAGGCTATTTAAAACAAATATATTTCAGAGTGCCTGGGTAGCTCAGTCAGTTAAACATCTGGCTCTTGATTTTGGCTCATCTTCTCACGGTTCCACAGATTAAGCCCCATGTTGGGCACTGCACTGACAGCATGGAGTTTGCTTGGGATTCTCTCCCTCTCTCTCTCTCTGCCCCTCCCCGGATCTCTATCTCTCTCTCTTTCTCTCAAAAATAAATAAATAAACATTTTTTTAAAATAATAAAATAAAACAAATATATTCCAAGCCACTCATATATCAACAGGAAGGGCCAATATTTCTAAACTAAATAACTTTATTTTTTTTTTAGTTTATTTATTTATTTTGAGAGAGTGAGAGTGAGAGAGAGAGAGAGAGAAAGAGAGCACATACAGGAGGGGCAGAGAGAGAAGGGGAGAGAGAGAATCCCAAGCAGGCTCTCAACTATCAGTGCAGAGCCCGATGCGGGGCTCAAACTCACGAACCATGAGATCATGACCTAAGCCAAAATCAAGAGTCAAGATAAAGATGCTCAATGGACTGAGCCACCCAGCTGCCCCATTAAGTTAGTAACTTTAAAATGAGGTATTTCAATCCATTATAATCCAAACATAGTTTTCAATAGCACAGAGTACAAAGTTACCCCTCATTTGAACCCAAATGTCAACCTTATAAATTATTTTTTCTCCATGTTATAGGTTGTTTATTGTGAAATCCATAATCTTTTGATATTTTCTTAAACAGATGAAATTTGCTTTCTTCCCCTTGGGAAATGACAGACTATAGAGATATCTGAGAAATACGATGAAATTAGTTTAATTACTTCATGTCGACTTGGTAAGTCACTGCTCTTTAATGCAAAAACTGCCACTTGTAATTAATGACTGTCCACACTGTTTCAATTGATCAAATGTCTAATACACCTAAAACATTGAAAGTAGTTCTGTATATCTTACAGCAATTCAGTGGAGAAGTCTTGTCCCAAGGGTATGTAAATCTGAAGTACAAGGAACCTCTGGATCAGTCCAACTAGAATGAGAGAGGGAAAATACACATTCATATGTCCAAACCATTTATATGTGTATATAAACAAACACAATCACATACCATCAACAACCTGAGGCTTTTTTAACGTTTCAATAATACAGACCTGTAAGAGCACTACCCATGAGTTACAACCTCATTAACAAAGCAAAAAAGTTGATGAAAATCAAACCAAACTCTAACAACAAATGTTGCCTTTTAAAGTCCCATCTGTGGGGTGAAATTTTTATGAAAATTTAAAAAATAGTAATTTTTTATTTACTATTTTTATTAGGTTGCAAGAGAACATACACAGAAGACTACATTCAACAGAAACATATAAAATTGAACTACAGATTCCCATCAAGGCAGCCGTAAAAGCATGTGGTGATTATTTTTATCCACTGACGGTTTTAACTGTACTAAACAACTTAATAAAAAACAATAGATCAAGAAAAACAATTCTAATTATGACAAGTACAACTGGAGGTTTGATGAGCCATATCTAGTTTGTATGGTTTTAAATGTGTCCACAGTGAGATGGATGGAGGAACATATTTTCATTTATAATACCTTTTGTTAATTTAACATACTTTTAATTAATTTAAAGCTCACAAACTGCAAACTGATTGCTTTTATTCCCCATCACCGGCTTCATCCAAATTAAAAATATATGAAGAAAAGCCAACCCCTACGGCACTTTTGATAGCCGAAGTCTACAACTGTTTCAAAAATCAATTGATTTTATATTATCTCTTCAGACCTATTCACTTAATTCCTTTTCTCTTAGGTTTTGAACCTTTGCTTGATCTCTCAATTACGATGCTCCTAATGGATGTTTTAGAATCATTTCCTCCTAAAACATCCCTTTTAGGAACTTTTTTCCTCATGTCGGACTTCGTTAAGAAATGGAAATGTTTTCACTTAGCTGTGAACCTCTCCTACAAATCAAATAGTACAGAGCAACGCTTGAAGAAGGTGACTCGTCTAAAATGCATCTTACTTTTTATCTATTCTGACTTAGTAGGCTTAACAAATTTAAGTATTTTAAAGTAACAATACATGTTTGGATAGTTTATATATACCTTCTTATTTAGAATTCCTTCAGCGAACTGTTTTGCAACGTTCCTGAACAACTTAAAGAGTTTCTACATTTTACCTGAAATTTAGTTTCTAAAAATTAGAACATATTTCGTCATGTCTGCTTACTATCTTTTAAATCAGACATATAAGGATAACTTTTACTCATAATGTTTAGCTTCTAAACTGCTGCAGAGAGCCATCATAGAATAGTGATATGAAGGAAAGAGGGAGTAACAGTCTCTGACCTTTGAAAATTCTCTAGGAACAGGAAATTTACCAAATTTATGGAAAAAGTCAGTGAGGCAACCTGAGTTTTGGAATACAAAACCAATGTTGAGACACCAAAAAAGAGGCCAACTTGAATAAACCATCATTAATTAATCTTTCTCTCGCATCTTCCACTGATTGGCCCTACGATGTTTGTCCATGCACAATGGCCTCTGTATGTAGCGCTGAGAGGGCACCTGGATAAATGAAATCAGTCTTCACAAAGGTCCCTAAGTTGTGTCCCACATCTCACTGAATCAGCACTGTTCTCTTTCAACACAAGGAGCTCCGCATATAGGGCATTTTCCTATGAACATTTTTAGATCTGAAAGACATTTGCTCTCAAAAAAAGAAAGCTTTGTAATTCTACTTTCTCACGTATAGAAGCCCCAGTTTCCAAAAGGCTTCACTTCTAAGATTAAAAGAAGTATGACAACACCATATGGTGATGATCTGACAAAGAAAAAAGTACTTTAATAACATTTGACATACACTGATCCTGTATGTCAGAAATGTTAAATAAACTCTATAGTAATATTTTTTTCCAGTGGCCTAGTAAATTTAAACTGACTCTTCATGTCTACCTTATACTGAAAATCACTCTAACTGATGCTGAATGTGAACTACTATTAGTCCAAAAATGCCCATCGAGTATATAAAAACTCATAAAAATTTAGTCTTTTTACTGAAAAATTCAGGTTTCTGCAGTTTTCTAATCTGTTCTCTGCTGAAATAAACTACCTCTATTTTTAAGGGCACAGGTCCTTTTCCCCCATGAATATTTTCAAATACATTTAACTGGTAAAATACCATTGGTTTTTCAAGCAGTGGGTTTTATACCAGTTCCCTCGCAGCCAGTCACAGTTGGGTGCCAAATGCACAGCTCACAAGTGTTTGTTTTACCGTCCAAGTGTTTGGGACTAGAACACCGCACAGTAATCCTTTCCAAGTGCCCTGCTACATCATGGCTGAAGCTACTTCCTGGTTCCCAGCATAGTGCTGGTATGCTATGGTGCACCTCTCCCACTTCAACCCAAAAGATGGCAAACAGCTATGCCTCTGTTACGGGCATTCCATATTCCTCAGGCAAATCAGAAAACATTTCTGGGCTCTTTCCCTTTCGTGTGTAAAACTGGGCTAATAAATTAGATCTGCACCTCACAGGATTATCTGTATGGATTAAATTAGATCTATCATTCAATAAAGATTTATTAAGCATCTACTACATGCTAGACTCGTTGTGGACATTTTTGTTGTGACTAAGACAGAGATATTTCTGCTCTCCTGGAATTTCTAGTTCCAGAAAGAAGTTCAGGGTGCAATGAAAGCATATAATCCTGGGTCGTTGGATGAAAGAAGATGATGAGTGAAGGTTCTCTGGCAGAAATAACATTGGGATTCAGCTGGAAATTTAAGCAGGGATTGAGTGGGCGAAGGAGATGAAGGAACATATATTACAGGGAGATGGAATACTCCATCATGTGATGAAAGAAGCCATGGTAGAATGGATGGACTTAAAGACCTAAAGGGCTGGTAGGAGAGGCAGAAAGGGAAAAGCAGCAGGAGGTAATTCTGGCAAGTAGCTAGGATCTCAATCATTCAGGACCATGAAGGCCATCCAAAGGATATAGGTCACCCCAAAATCAATGGGAAGCCACTCATCCATTCATTAATTTATTCCACACAGATTTATTGAATGTCTACTATGTGTTGGGCACTATTGTAGGTGAACAAAACAGACTGAATTTCTGTGCTAGGGGCGCTTACTTTCTGGCGATGGTGAGAAAAACAATGTAAAAAAAACCCTAAGAAACAAACAGCATGTTAAATGGTGAAAGTACTATGGGAAAAGGTGGAGAAAGGTAAAAGGGATCAACAGTGTGTGGAAGGGATATGAATTACAGGGCAGGTGGGGCTCTCACTGAGAAGATGACTTTTTTTTTTAATGTTTATTTTTGAGAGAAAGACGAGACAAAGCATGAGTGGGGGAGGGGCAGAGAGAGAGAAAGACGGAGACACAGAATCTAAAACAGGCTCCAGGCTCTGAACGGTCATCACAGAGCCCAACTCGGGGCTTGAACTCAAATGGTGAGATCATGACCAGAGCTGAAGTCAGATGCTTAACTGACTGAGCCACGCAGGAGCCTGGGAGAGAGAAGATGACATTTTAGTAAAGGCCTAAAGGAGGGGAGAGGGTGAGCCATGCAGCTTTTTGGTAAAAGAAAGCTCTAGACAGGGGATTACCAGCTTGTGCACAGGTGCTAGCACTTGTGCACAGCTAAACGTAACAGGGCAGCAGGCTATGTTTGAAAACAGCAAGGAGACCTGTATGGTCACAGCAGAGTTAACAACAGAAAGAGTAATTGGAGGTAAGGTCAGAGAGCTAAGAGAGCACCAAACACTGCAAGGTCCTACAATTCTTTGGTTTTTAACCCATAGAGATGGGGCATTTTCAGGAGAGGAGAGCCTTACAGTTCAAAGTACTGCTCTAGCTGTGAAACTGACAACAAACTGTAGGGAGGCAAGTAAAAAAATACAGGGAGGCCAATGAGAAGACAGCTGCATGAGACATTTGAACAAGCATGAGATAATGGTAGCATTGGAGGTGACAAGAAGTAGAATTGGACTTTAAATTTAGATAGAACCAACAAGATCTTCCTGATGGACTGAATGAAAAATTGGACTGATCTAAGTTTTTTGGAGCCACTGAAAAGACAAGTTGCTAACAACTGAGATATGGGTGTCTGCAGCAGTAGGAGTAATTTCTAGGGTTAAGCAGTCCAAGGAGAAATGTCATATTAGCAACTGAAACTACAAGTCTGGAGTTTGAGAGAGAAGTCCGATTTGGAAATAAATGTAAGCTGGAGTAAGAACAGAGGTGGCATTTAAAACCATGAGACTAGCACTGATAACCAAGGGAGGAAATGTAGAAAGAGGGTCAAGGGTCAGGTCCACAGGTACTGCAACATTAAGTTGGGCTGGTAAGAAGAGGAAGAACCATGAAAGGAACCTAAAAAGAAAGACCAGTGAAGTAGAAAGGGAACTAGGAGGTCGGGCATCCTGGAACATGAGTGAAGAAAATATACCAAGGAAGAGGGTGTCAACTTTGTCAAATGCCACTGATATGTTAAGCAAGATGAGGGCCGAGAATGAGCCACTAGATTCAGGAATACAGAAATCACTAGTGACCTTGACAAGAGCATTATCAGTAGAGTGGTAAGGTCAAGGCCACTGAAGGGTATTAAACAGAGCAAGTCATAATGACATTTATTTTAAAAAGAATACAAAAATGGGAGTGGGGGGAGGTCTGGGGGTGGGGCTCATAAAGATGACCTCATCCTCCAGAGCAGCTGAAACTCAGATAAACACAAGGCTTCAGGGATCCTGATCCCAAGAGACACACCACTGGATCCAGATGCCACTGACAAAGAAAACAGTAATTTCAAACAAAAGCCTTAAACAGAAGGTCCTGGGACAGACCATCCAAACGACAGACGTCTGCATGTACAGAGCTGCTTCTCATAGGGGCAGCTCCATATCGTGATCCAGGAGGAAGAGCAGCATGGGTTTAGCTAGTTAATTAATCACTCAGTTAAGTCTGGTTAGGAAGGCAAGCTGGTTATAATCAGAAATTATAACTCAAAATGTTACAGTTTCTTAATGTGGAATATTTAACAAACTTAATAAGCTCCAACTATATATGATATACTAAGCCAGGCATACAAGTGGATGGTGCAAGATTCGTGCCCTGGAGAAGTGTATAATCTGATCATCAATATCACACTTTCCTTTATTTGATGAGATGTTAAGTAAAAAACAAGCCAAACTCTGGCATTCAGAGATGCTCAAATATAATTCAGAAACATCATTGCTTAAAATGAAAAGTTAGGGGCATCTGGGTGGCTTGGTCAGTTAAGAGTCTGACTCTTGATTTTGGCTCAGGTCATGACCTAATGGTCGTGAGACCGAGTCCCACTTTGATCTCCGCGTTGGGTGTGGAGACTGTTTAAGATTCTCTTTCTCCCTCTTGCTCTGTCCCTCCTCTGCTAGCACTTTCTCACACATGCTTTCTCTCAAAAAAATAATAATGAAAAGTTAAACATACTTTTGTCATTAAACTTTTTTCCTAAGTACCTAATAGAGTAGGAAACACATATGGGATACCTAATGTCAAGTTTGTATAAATAAAGTGGATGTTTACTCTTAAAATAGGCATATATAATGGTAACTGAATTAAATTTAGAATGTTAATTAAAAGCTAATTCTCCATTCAAGACACACCATTTAAGTTTAACAACAGCTTCACACAAAAGGTCATCTTATACAAGTAAAAATAGCTATGAAGTTCCGTTATCAAAAATTACAAATAATTAATCTTAAAGGCATTAGCCCGAGGCAGACTCTGTAAACTGTTCCATTTGTTATAGTACCACACATGCTACAGAGGAGTCAGATTAATTTTTAATTGCAGGGCATTGTACAAGAAATACATTAAAAGATTCTTCTGTTTCTTCCAATTAAAACTATCATTTTTCCTTTTAAAAAGCAATTATAGCACATTAAATGTTTTATTTCTAAAAAAAATCTTAGATAAATGTAGGTAAAAGGAGCTTGTCTTTAGTCACTGAGTATCTGGTAGAGGAGAAATCTCTCTCAGATCCAACTGAGAAAAGGTTACCAGAAGTGATTTGATTTTATCAGTAACATGATTACGTACATAGATGCTAAGGGCATTACACAGAAGTATAGGCCAACAAGAGAACCTTGGTATAGAACAAAGTCATGTTCCTGCAAATCAGATATACCCATCTCACAAAGTCAATATCCTTAAAAAAAAAAGATGGACCATGTCTCCTGTAATAAGAATAACCTACAGTTTCAGGCATATTTCTCTGGCTCATCTTAGTTCACCTCATTTTTAAGCATATACATTTTTGTGGAGATAAAAAAAAAACTCTGTTAAAAAAAAAAAAGCAGGAACTATGAGGAAATCATGATTTTAAAATGGTAGTAAATTAAGAAAAATTATTTCAAAAAGATTATCCCTTCTCTTTCCGTTCTGTTTCTTATTTTAGAAAGAAACACTGGCAAACCATTTTATATTAATCACCTTCCAGCTATAATTTCTATGACTTGGTTTATGTCTTAGAAATCTAGAATAGCATGCAGTAGCTTGAAGTGGTACCTAAAACTGAGCCTGTGAAAGTTTGGGAAGCTGAATTAAAATGAGAAAATCAGGTGCCAAGAACAGATCTTTTCATAGTACCATAAATGTTCTTTATTTTTATTTTTTATTTATTTTATTTTATTTTATTTTTATTTATTTATTTATTTTTTTTAGAGAGAGAGGGAGAGTGTGAGTTGGGGAGAAAGGGCAGAGGGAGAGAAGAGAGAATCGTAACCAGGCTCCATGCTCAGCACTTGATCCCATGAGCCTGGGATCAAGACCTGAGCCAATATCAAGAGTCGAACATTCTACTGACTGGGCCACCGAGGTGCCCCTCAATTAATGTTCTTAATTGATAAAGGAACAAATAAATAAATGATTAACATAAAAAATAACCAGCTGCTTATATTTAATAAATTACTTGATATCTATAGTTAATACACAGCATAAAGCTGATGAAAATCTGAATAATCATCTTGGAAAATTATATTTCTTACATTGCCATCAGTTTACTCAAAGCCTAATTTGATAGGTGACAGAGCCTTGAATTTTAACCTCGGTTCTGCCAATGACTGGGCTTCTGATCATAAATTCAGGTGATCTCTCAAGGTTCCTCCTGCTTTAAAATGCTGATCCTAATTTCCAAAGTAAGAATTGAAAATCTACTCTTTAGGCTTTTGTTGAAACATATTCATATCTAAACATATTAAATATTAATATTCCTAAAGGTATTACAGGTTGATGTGTCATTAAGTAATGCCTTTTATAGTATCTTATATAACTTTTTTTCTCACAAATTCATTTCTATAATTTAGGAACTCCTGGGTTTATTTCAAAGCTTACTCTTAACTATCTGATTTCTTGGTGAGGAACCAACCTGAATGTGTTCATTGCAAAAGAACTACTGTCATGATTAAAAGAGTTAATAAATGTGAAATGCTAGGGAAGTCATAGGCACATAGTAATTACTCAATAACTACCAGTACTATGATAATCGATGGCTATCAAATAATCTTCTAAATCTTCTTACAAATACTTCGAGATTTCAAATTAATAGGGAAATGGAATATATATTTATATATAATATTTATATATATTAAATAACATTTAATATATAAAGCCTGACAAAGGTTACTTCCTAAGTTAAAACAAGTCTACCACTTTAAGTAAACAGATGCCAGTAAAAGTCAAACTAATGCCTGTGTAGTAGACCTAAAAGTATAATTTAAAGAATGAAAGTGTTAAGCTCTAATATTAAAAATCTTACTTACGGATTTGCTTATTCTCCTTTGGTAACTGAATTTTGTTTGTCTGACTGCTGCCTTCCAGGACAAACACAAAGCTTTTAACTTCTTTATCAAATTCCTGTAGAAAATACAAACAATGGTATTTGGCTTCGATAATAAAATTGGAGCTGTAAACCCACAGGAAAAAAGTGTCCCAGATTCAAATGACTTAAGAATAGGCTCGGGCCTTGATGACATTCTCACCCTGAAACGTGCCAGGAACTGGACTACAGAAGCCACACTATGTCACTTGACAAACCCTCTATCATATCAAGAAACTCTTCCCCCAAACGGTAAGCAGTTCCCCAGTTTCAGGGATTCCCACTACTAATTTAGTTTCCAGAGCTTAGTTACCCTTCCTCTCATTTCATCTGTGTATTTCTGTCTAACGTCACAGGCTGAACATCACTCCGTGTTACAGTACCAAAAAAATCATCTAACCTAAATTGTATCTGGTCTGTAAGTTCCTTGCTGTCTGGCCATGGCTCATACGGAATGAATTATTGCCTTATCTTACCTAACGGCAAATACTAGTGCCCTAATGTGAAGTTCTATATATCATCTAATTAAAATCAGTACTAGGTTAAAGTGTCACAATGAAGATAAGCTAAAAAACTAAGGCAGGAGAAACATACACAAAACAAAACAAAACCTGCAAATAAAAAGCCTCCTTATGGTCCAATTTACATGAGTTAAAAGTGGTACAGAAATAGGTTTTTTTTTTTTTTTTATCTTGAAGCAAATTCCAAATCTGAGTATAAAGACGCATCATACTATTTCACAGATCCTCCCAATCTTCCTTTCTGTATGTGCTATGAAATGCATCATAACTAACGGTCGCTAAGAATTAAATAACATTCAAATAAATCTGTATTGTATCCATCACAACAGCATCTCTCATGTATCTGAAATGAACACACATAGACTGAGTGTATTATTTATTCCATCTATACACAAGATGGGCATATACTTAAAACCTTTCAACATTTTACCCAAATCATCAACATGGTCCATAAACCCCCACATGGTCTGGTGGCTGCCTGGTTTTTCAAACCTCAATCTCTCTCTTTCTCTCTTTCTCTCTCTCTCTTTTTTCATCCTAGCCTTAGTGGCATTCTTGCAATCTCTTAAAATTCTAAGCTCTCTCCAACACAAGGAATTTGTATGCTTTTCCCTTTGCCTGAAACACTCTTCTCTCTACCAGTCCCACACAATGTATAGTTAGCTCTTAGAGATCCAATGTCATTTCCTTGGGGAAGACTTTCCTACACTCCTTGCTCTATACCCTCAGAGCATCTTTTAACGCTCACTCACTATTAAGAGCTGTCAATCTTAAGCAAGTCACTTACCCTCTCTCTGGCCTCAGTTTTAACATCCAGAGAATTGGCATAAAGTACCTATCTCCCAAGGCTACTGTATAGATCCACATAATGTGCTTAATGCTAGACGTGGCAAACAGTAAGCACTCAGTTAACAGTAGCTTTAAAAAGTTATCCATAGAACAAGGTCCACAGAAAGACATTTTTCTCTCAGTTGTATAGAAGAGGAGAGAAAGAGAGGAAAGGACAGAGATGGATATAGGTTTTTAGATCTGGTGGCAGCAAGCTGAGGTAGTTTCTGTCTGATGATATCAGTTTTCCCAGTGAAATGGGGTGTGAGGTCTTCTGGTGAGTCATTGAAGAGGGCCTGTCCTGGTTGTAGGTTTAGAAGTAGGGGGTAGAGAGAACTGGTGGTTGAAAACCTGAAGATAAGGGAGAAATAATCATTTTAGGGGCACCTGAGTGCCTCAGTTGGTTGAGCATCTGACTTCGGCTCAGGTTAAGATCTCAGGGTCTGTGGGTTCGAGCCCCGTGTTGGGCTCTGTGCTGTCAGCTCAGAGCCTGGAGCCTGCTTCGGATTCTGTGTCTCCCTCTCTGCCTCTCCCCTGCGCATGCCCTGTCTCTCTCTCAAAAATAAATAAACATTAAAAATGATAATAATCATTTTAAAGACTAAGAGAACATAAAAAGAGAATTTTCCAGGCTGTTCAAGTTGAATTTATAGTATTATTAATCTAAGAGACTATAGATATTTTCTCCAAAGTTACTGAGGAGTCCCGAAACCAGCTCAGAAAAGATAAATGACTGGGGATTCTGAAATGGTTGGCCTTCGCTAGGCAAGCACTATGAGAGAACAAAGAGCAAGGGCATTCAAGGTTTTGCCCGGAAAGTGACTGATATTACAGACTGTGGATTCCGGGCTAGAGAGTAAAGGAAGTGAAAACAGAGAACGTACATGCCTGAATCAAACTAAGCACAGGGGAAGTAGAAAGGCCAACGGCCTAAAGGTCTCAATTAGATTGAAGAACAAATCCAGTGAGAGGAACTGAGCAAACAGCCTTAAGAACTGAAGCTCCGGGGCAGAGGGGCCTGTCTCAATGTCTTAACTGATTTCAGAGGCCCTGCAGTTTGCAGTGATAAGTAAGGTCCAGGGTGTGACAGTGGCAACGGGGGGCTGACACAGAGCGGGAAGAGGTCATTAGTGATGAAGTAATCAAGAAATTGAGAAGCTCAAGGTTTGGGGAGATTTTCCTCACGCTAAAGTCACCTGAAACAACAAGTGGACTTGGCTTACAGAGAAGGGTTATAAGCCGTGTGCCAAAGTCTTTTTAAAGGACTGCGGGGGGGCGGGGGGGGGGGTTTCTGGGAGAGCTGCAGCCAACAGCGTCATGAAAGGGTTTTGAATGAACCAGTAAATACAGTTCTGAAACCTTATCAAATCCCTTTTGTTATAACTTTCATTCTCAATTTCATTCCAGGATTTAGATGGCTCTAACTTCTAGCACTTACTTTCCAAATCACAGATGGGCTGCCAAGGATCTTCCATTTTGCTCCAGGATTTTTGCCCTGAGCACTAAAGATTTCAACAAATGCACCTCCCTAGAAAACAAAAACGACACGTTTCAATTATAGTGAAAGATAGTGTTAAGGAGGAAATACTACCCACCACACAGTCTATAGCCGCTGTTCCAGGCATCTGTTGAGTACCATCTGGGAGGAAACATTACCCCTGTTATAACTCCCACATTATACCCTGACTGTACTTAAGCCACAACCATTCTGATTTGGGCTACCTTGGAGAAATGGTTTAAGGAATTTTTTTTCAAAGCACGATAGACATTAAATTATGTTATATAAACCCTACACTCTCTCAGTGTGGGGTTCATTTATTTGCCATGTATAAATCATGTTTACAAAACATTCTAGTCACCTCTGACTAAAGGATTTAAACTCAACTCCAGAGCCAGGCTAACAAATTCTGATAAATAATCTGTGGCTACAAGCTTTCCAGTCATATTGACCAGAGCTCCAACACTAGCTTTGACATTTATTAACTGTCTAACCTTGAAAGTTATTTAATTTCTTGATTCTCCATCTGTAAAATGGGTTACTGGATTACATGGGCTAGTAAATAGACCATCAAGCACAATACCTTGTACATAGCAAGGGTTCAATAGTGTCAGCAATAATTATCCAAAAAAAGGGCAAATTGTATATATTGGCACTGGTCAATAAAAAAGTTTGGAAAAGAGTGAGGGTTGGGAGATGATTCTTATTCTGAGCATTCCTAGATCTTTTTATATATATTGAACATAATTTGGAAATCTATCACATCTGTACAAGAGAAATAGAGAATCATTTCTATAGACATGCTATGTGTTTCCTATTGTAAACCCAAGAATATGGAGGGCCGTGCTTATGTAAAAATACTGAACACAATAACTGAATATCCATAAGCTTTAATTATCAAAGAATTAAGATGATTATCTCTGAGGAAGAGTTAATTGCAAGAAATTGAGAATCTGAAATGAAGACTAAATATGCTTTTCTTTTATAGTCTGTTTTAATTATAAGCAGCACATGAGCAAATCCGTCTGATTTTTGTAAAGAATTTCCAGCTTTTAATTATTTTCTATAATATAAAGATATTTTGGCTTCTGAGTTTTAACACAATCACTCTAAGACACTTAATTTCTTCCTTAGGCAGTATTATGTGCAAACTGTGTGTAGGAAATAATTACTATAAAATACTATAACTTCTGGGATTAGGTCATATATTAATAAAATTTTTAAATCTGATGCAGTTTTTTTTTTTTTTTTTTAAAGAGAAAACTCCTTGTACCTGGCAAAATACTCCTCCCTTCCTCCTTCCTTCTGCTTTCTCTGATTTTCCAAGTTTCCCACAGTGGGCATATGCTTTTTATAGCAATATATTTTACCTGTATTACATGAGAGAAACTCTCTTAAAATTGTTCTAACACATTCAATGATATCAAAAGGAGTAGAAGAAAGAGCACAGCAGATTACCTGGAAGACACCCTAGGAAGACATAAGTAGCATTTGGTGAAAAGGTAGAGGCAACAAAGAAGTAATCAATGGAAGGCTGTTCCAGCTAGGGACAAAATCTTTCATGGAAACAGCAAGACTAGGATGGTAAACAGACTGTAAACAGAGAATGTAATCTCAGGTAGTAGTGGTTAAGGGAAGGGCAGGAGATTAGGGTAAAAAAAAATCCAGGGAGGGGTCTAGTGGGGTGAGGAGTGCAGGCCATGTTTTGGAGACAGTAGGATACTCAAGGTGACTGAGGAAGACCCAGAAGCAGTTCCCCCAGTGTGATCTTTGGGCCACCTGCATCGGAGTCAATTGCGGGAAGTTTTTTACAAAGGTCCATTAACGTAGCTCCATCTACAGACATTCTCATTCATTAGATCTAGGGTGAGGGTCAGAAAATCCACATTTTCACAAGTACCTCAGTGTTTAAGAAATCATAGACTCCAGTTTTATGGAAAAAGAAAATAGTACGTAGCCGAAATTCCTATTTTCCTTTCCTGGTTTAACCCACTCATGCATTCACTCATTCACTCTCTTCTAAATAGCTTCTGAGATCCCAGAGTGCATCAATAGTGAGAGGCACTTGGTAAAACTCAAGATTTATGGGCCCTGCCCTTATGATTCCGATTAAGGAGGTCCGGTTGGGGGGGTTAAGATCTGCATTTTAATCAGAGTCACAGGCAATCCATACACCTTGAAAGAACTTGAGCTGGAGATTGAACAAAAGCCAAATCACATGCGTAAACCTTGGCTGCCTTCTTCGTTTTTCTTTTGGAGTAAAGACCACACTCATCAGTACTTCCTCCTCACCCAGAAAAACACCGAGTTATGGGGGAACGGGGAAGGAGCTTTGTCCTCACTCCGAATACGAACTACCTCACCCTAAAGAAGAACACTATAGACAGGTTGGAGAGCCGTTTCGGGTTACCTGGTACTCATTTTTGAACATTCCCGCAGGGGGCCCGGGGCTTGGGGGGCACGGAGTTCAGGGCGTCCCGGGAGTGGCGTGACCCTGAAGGCTGGAAATCGGCGGGCGGGAGCCCGAAAGCCCGACGGCGGGGAAGGGGTTTCCTGCGTGGCCCCGACTCTTCTCAGCCCCCGGTCAGCTCCACGTCGAGCCCCTGCCCCGCACCATCGCGACCCCCGCCTCAGGGGTGCCCGGGCAGGAGAAGGCGCAGCTGCCTGGGCGGGCTCCGGACGGCCCCCTGGGGAGTGATTGTGTGCGTAACCTACGAAACGGGTCGCCCAGCCACTGAGCCACCGAAAACCGCCCGCTCGCCCGGGAAAGACGGGCGCGCTCCCGCCGCCGCCGCCGCCCCGCCCCCGAATTCGATCGGAAAGGGGAGGGGTCGAGCGGCGCCCGCGATCGGGCCGCACCCATTGGCTCCCACGAGGCGCCTGCGCGTTGAGCTGTGTGGGCTTCTCGCCTACGGGCAAATACTACGCGGTGACGTCGACGCTGCCCTGGCAACCGAGGCACACTCGTGGAGTTGGTGGACCAACCAACCTGTGACCCACGCTGTGTAAGGTCGTGACCTGTGTGGGCGAAAAAGCCTAAAATGAGCCTGGTTTAAGAGCTACCGCAGGTGCTGGACTCTTCTAGAAAACCTGTCCGCGTCGGTTTGGTCTCTCTTCTTTGTTAACACCGTTAACTGGTAGGTTGCTGAAGGAAAGTGGCATGGAATCGTGGAACCCTTACATGGCCTTTGGTTCGAAGCTTCCCAAACTTGGTCTCGTTGAGGCAGTAATAGGGTCTGCTATCCCCGTTCGTTGTTTCGGAAGGCCCAAGGAAGTAGGAGTATTTACTCATCAAAATCACTGCAGATGTTAAAAAGCCAAGGTTTTTTTTTTGCTCAAAATAATAACTACATACGTTATTGAGTCACACACTTTCCTAAGTTTAACTGTTCGGTTACTTCATTTAGTTTCTAGGTCAGAGCCACTCTTATAAGGTAGGTATTAGTATCAGTCTTTGGCTCAGAAAGGTAAAATAGCTTGCCCAAGATCACATGGCCAGTAAGTGATGGAGTTGGTTTGATGCTCTTGTCTGATGCAGTACTCAAGGCTGAGTTAGGTCGTGGTATTGTGTTATTAATAACCAGTAAACAGCTCATGCAGCCCCGACCACAGGCCAGGGGGTTCAGAGGTTAAGGATTAGTGTCCTTTCAGTTGAGAATATATATAATTTCAGCATTGATTAGGAATTTACTCAAGGACATGATGTTACTTTCTAGTTATGACTAAGCCTGATACCCTAATTCACCCAAAAGTCTTTTAACTATTTGTGTCCCCTACAGTATGCCAACCACTGTGGGTCATGTACAGCATAAGAAAATGAATACTGTCTTGACCTGCTCCTTATCAGGGCTAAGAAAACTGATAACAAACTTACTTCAACACACTAAGTCTAATACTAGGTGTGTACACAGGCAGAGGTGAGGCTGCCGCATAATTAAATTGCAGTATAATATCTAAAATCCAGAATCCCTGATTTCTAGAGCTCAAACTTAGTTCAGTAAGTCTTTGGTCAGACTCTGTGCTGGAGGCATTGGAAATTATGGCCCGTAGACACGGTCTCTTGTCTTATAAGACTTGTTATCTACTGGGGACATTGATTCATTCATTTATCAGATAATTCCTAGTGATGTAATACATGCTAGACACTATGCCAAGAACTAGGTATGCAGGGAAGGCCCCATCTTCATGGAGCTTACACATTCATGGGGATGAGACACAATAAGCAACTGAATAAATAAATAATTACAACTTGTGATAAATCCCATGAATCTGGTGATAGGGAATAACATTGAAAGGGCGGATTAGTTTCCTGTGACCGTTATAACAAGTTACCAAAAACTAGGTGCTTAAAACAAAAGGAATGTATTCTCTCGAAGTTCTGGAGGACAGAAGGACAAATTAAAGGTGTCAGTAGGGCAGCACTCCCTCTGGGAGCTTTAGACGAGAATCTGCTCCTTGCTTCTTCCAGCTTCTTAGGGATTTTAGCATTCCTTGACTTGTGACTGCATCTTTCCAGTCTCTGCCTCCATGATCACACTGACTGCCTCTTCTTTTTCTGTGCATATATCTTCTCTCAGTGTGTCTTACAAGGACTGCTGTGATGGCATTTAGGACTCACTTGGCTAATTCAGGGTTATCTCTTTATTTCATGATCCTTAACTTAGTTACACCTGCAAGACCCATTTTCCAAATAAGGAAACATTCACATGTCCCAAGGGGTAGAGGTAGGCATCTTGGGGGTGGAGAGGAGGTAACACAAAGGGTGACTTGCACTATAATACAAAGCAGTTTTACATAAATGCCTTAAGAGAAGCAAAAAGTCAATGCGAGTACGGGGAGAATCCAGGAGACATATTAAGGCTTTTAACAATCTACTTGGGTCACTGAAAAGCATGTTGTAACACCAAAGCTGAAGAGGAATTCACAACTTTGTCCTGTGTTATTTTCTTTCTGTCCTTATCACTATCTGAATCTGTTTGTTTATATGTTTATCATCTGTCTTTAATTATTAGAAGGTAAATTTGATGAGGGCAAGGGTTTTTTCTATGTTCACCATTATATCTCATCTCTTAGAGTAGTGTCTGGAACATAATAGGTGTTTTATAAACACATGTATATTGATTGAATTAAAAGCACCTTGTCCTTTTAAATTCAACATGTCCAAAATAAAACTTCTTCAGACCTGGGCCTTTTCCATCCTTCCCACTCTCACTAATACCACAGTGCCTCCTGTATCCTCTCTTCCTGTGGTGTAGCAGCCTCCAAAATAGCCTCCACTGATCCACATCATCTGGTATGTTTGTCCTTTGTGTAATCTCCCCTTGGAAGTGTACTGGACCTAGGGACTCACTATTATGAGTACAGTATGGTGCAGACAGGTCATTTCCAAGAGTAGGTTACAAAAAGATTATGATTTCCTTCTTGCTTGGCTTCTTTTACTCCCTTGCTCTAGTTCTTCTCCCTATTTCTGTCCTTACACAAAGAAATCACGTTTCTATATTGTGAGTACCCCCTGGAGAGGTCCATGTTGCAGGGAACTGGTGTCTCCAGCCAAAAGTCAATGAACACTTGAGGCCTGTCAGCAGTCACATGAGTTAGATTTAGAAGTGAATCCTTCCCTGGCCAAGCACTGAGGTGAATGCATCTCTCGTTATTGCTTTCATTATAGCCTTATGACGAAGCCAGAGTCAGAGGCCTCCAGCTAAGTCATACACTAATTCTTGACCCACAGAAATTATGAGGTATTTATTGTAAACTAAATTTAAGGGTGATTTTTTACATAGAAATAGGTAACTAATATACTCCCATACCAATCCATCACCCAAACCTGTTTACCTATCTACCTTCCCTCCATTGTAGTCTATATTCTGATTTACCTATGATTTGCTCTTCCCTAAGCTACTGTGATAGTCTCTTAATTCACACACCATGTTGGCCTCCCTTCAAAACCCACTGCACATTGCAGAGTCATCTTTATAATACGCAAATCCAGTCATATCAGTCTCTTGCTTCTAAACCTTTTGTGACTATAAACCTGTCTTCCATTCCTGGTTCAATATACAATATGCAGTCCCCTTCATTTCAGTCACATTGAGTTTTCTTTTAGTTCTTCATGTTCAATATGTGTGCTTCCACAGTAGGATGCTGATATGTTCTCTTGAATAGATTACATTTGCTCCCTTGTTTCTTCTTAAGGCCTACTTCTGTAAACACAGAGTTTAGATCAAGGGTTCCTTTCTCAGGGACACCTTCTCTGATTTGCCTGACTTGGTCAGATCCCCTTGTTAATAGGTTCTCATAACATCTTAGTACTTAGCATTACTGAAATAATTGAAATTTTATTGTGTTTATGGACTGTCGATTTCAAGAGAGCAGGGACCATGCCTGTTTTGTTTACCCTTGTGTTCCTAGGGCCTAGTATACTAGTTCAACCTTGTACCTGGTATAACAAAATAGTAATTCCCCTGGATGAGTGAATGAGGGAGGGAGGAGATGAAGGATGAATATAATCTTAAAGGACAGCCATAAGCTTTTGTGTTGAGAAAACAAGAAGAAAGCAGTTGAAAATAAGTTAATGTAAATGGGTGAATTAATAATCTCAATTTATTGATGGAAAAGCTAGTTACGAAGTGAGATGATTAATCATAGTGATTCAGTAAGTCTCTTTACTCAGGTGTTTTTTTGTTTTGTATCACCTGTTTATTCAATTTAAGGCTAGAAGGAACCAATATCATTTACTTCAATGTCCCTATCTCCTTGAGAGAAGGTAATTGTCCACTGCCCAGTTGTCCAAGGATTGGGTTCATTTCCTGACCCTCTCAACTCCCAACAAGTTCAGGAGATTTATAATTGGACTTTGATTAGCAAATAAGGGATAGGGTCACTCCAATGGGAGAGGGCATTTCTAAAGGCTGCCTGACTCAGATCAAAGTTGTTTTGTCTATGGTGAAATCTACCCTTACCACTGACAGTGGTGTCTATAAAGCAAAATTAGAATGTGTACTACTTTAACAATATGAACTCAAAATGAGAGCTAGGAAGAGACCCAATTTTGTAATATCAGATGTTCTTGTTTGATTTGGATGAATGCAAGCCTGTGACTAAACTCTTGGATTTGGCTATGACTTTAAGAATGACTACCAAAATTCAGCCCTGACACCAAAAACAAAAAAAAATAAACAAAAACAAATGATAACAACAACAAAAAAAAGTCTACCCAAACAACTGCATAAGCTATTTATGTACATTATAAAAGACAGTGAAACGTTTTCTCTAATTGCTACAATTTTTAAAGAAGTCAGTACAGTTAGTAATTGCGTTAAATTGCTTAACTTAATTTAACAACATTAAGAATTAGTCACTTTACAGGCTTTAAAGTGCTTGTCTTTGTTCTACAAAGAAAGTAATTTTGTGGTGTATTAATGTTATTAAAGGATATTGGATGATATTTAAAATGGAAAAGACTACAGTTTTTGAAGGTAGTGGAATCTTTACATGCCAATGTAATCCTTCAAGTTAGATGCTATGATTATCAGTTTGACCAGAAATATTATTCTTTTGAAGTAAGAATACACAGTATTTACTATAATATAGTTGTAGCTTATATTTTGTTTGCAGTTTATTATCAAATTATTTGGCATAATGGAATGGAAAAGATACTGGTTTGATCAAAATTTGTTTTGCTGCACAATAATCTAGAAATATTTACTACTTGGAGGGTTATTTTATTATATTTCCACATTATGGAATAACTTTATGAATGGCTATAATGGCAAGTTGATAGAAAAATTTAAAAACTGACTATAGTTTCAAGTAAGTTGAGAACAATTAGTGATATGAGTCATCCATTTGACTTTTGATTTGAGAGTGGTGATGTCTTCTTTTTTAGTAAGGAGGGTGCAGGGAAATATTTTGAGGATTTTACTGTTGATAGATTTTTTTCTTTCTCTGATCTATGAGCTTATAATGTGATACTTTCCTGCCTATACTGTTAAATGACCAATTACTTCATTGTTCATGTGTTAACTTGAAATTTCCAAAACTAGCTACTACCTGATGATTTTTCAGGGGGAAAAAAAACTATTCCAGTAGTTGAATATTTAGGTATAAGTACTTCTCTAACTAAACTAGTTTTATAGAGTAAGTACTTTGGTTTAGAAAAATGAATATATTGAAAAATGCATCTTTGAAAAGATTTAATGAAGTGAGCTGATATTTTCTTTTTCTTTTTTTAATCATTTATTTTTAAATTTATATCCAAGTTAGTTAGCATGTTGTGCAACAATTATTTCAAGAGTAGATTCCTTAATGCTTCTTACCCATTTAGCCCATCCCCCATCCCCTCCAGCAACCCTCTGTTTGTTCTCCATATGTAAGAGTCTTTTATGTTTTGTCCCCCTCCCTTTGTTTATATTATTTTTGCTTCCCTTCCCTTGTGTTCATCTGTTTTGTATCTTAAATTCCTCCTATGAGTGAAGTCATATGATTTTTGTCTTTCTCTATCTGACTAATTTTGCTTAGCATAATACCCTCTAGTTCCATCCACATAGTTGCAAATGGCAAGATTTCATTCATTTTGATTGATTGCCGAGTAATACTCCATGGAATATATATACGACAGTTTCTTTATCTGTTCATCCATTGTTGGACATTTGGGCTCTTTTGATACTTTGGCTATTGTTGATAGTGCTGCTATAAACATTGGGGTGCATATGCTCCTTTGAAACAGCACACCTGTATTTTTGGATAAATACCTAGTAGTGCAATTGCTGGGTCGTAGGGTGCTTCTGTTTCTAATTTTTTGAGGAACCTCCATGCTGTTTTCCAGAGTGGCCGCACCAGTTTGCATTCCCACCAGCAGTGCAAAAGAGATCCTCTTTCACTGCATCCTCACCAACATCTGTTATTGCCTGAGTTGTTAATGTTAGCCATTCTGACAGGTGTGAGGTGGTATCT
>CM053574.1:24890211-24911902 GCA_028646485.1 Cryptoprocta ferox
GTCTTTATTCCATTGGATATTCTTTCCTGCTTTGTCAAAGGTTAGTTGGCCGTACGTTTGTGGGTCCATTTCTGGGTTCTCTATCCCGTTCCATTGATCTGAGTGTCTGTTTTTGTGCCCATACCATACTGTCTTGATGATTACAGCTTTGTAATACAGCTTCAGGATTGCTTTGGCTATTCGGAGTCTTTTCTGGTTCTGTATAAATTTTATGATTGTTGGTTCCAGCTCTGCGAAGAATGCTGGTGTTATTTTGATAGGTATTGCATTGAATATGTAGATTACTTTGAGTAGTCTTGACATTTGAGCACTATTTGTCCTTATAATCCAGGAGCATGGAATATTTTTCCATTTTTGTGTGTGTCATCTTCAATTTCTGTCAAAAGCTTTCTATAGTTTTTAGTGTATAGATTTTTCACCTATTTGGTTAGGGTTACTCATGAGTATTTTGTGATTTTTGGTGCAATTGTAAATGGGATCTGTTCCTTCATTTCTCTTTCTGTTGCTTCATAATTGGTGTATAGGAATGTAACTGATTTGTGTGCATTGATTTTATATCCTGTGACTTTGCTGAATTCATGGATCAGTTCTGTCAGTTTTTGGGTGGAATCTTTTGAGTTTTCCATATAGAGTATCCTATCATCTGCCAAGAGTGAAAGTTTGACTTCCTCCTTGCCAATTTGGATGTCTTTTATTCCTTTATGTTGTCTGATTGCTGAGGCTAAGACTTCCAATACTCTGTTGAATAACAGTGGTGAGAGTGGACATCCCTATCATGTTCCTGACCTTAGGGGGAAACCTTTCAGTTTTTCCTCATTGAGGATGATATTAGTGGTGAGTCTTTCATATATGGCCTTTATGATCTTGAGATATGATCCTTCTATCCCTACTTTCTTGAGGGTTTTTATCAAGAAAGGATGCTGTATTTTGTCAAATGCTTTCTCTGCATCTATTTAGAGGATTATGTGGTTCTTGTCCTTTCTTTTATTGAAATGATGTATCACATTGATTGTTTTCTGCATCCCAGATATAAATCCTGCTTGGTTGTGGTGAATAAGTCTTTTAATGTATTGTTGGATCTGCTTGGCTAGTATCTTGTTGAGGATTTTTGCATCCATGTTCATCAGGGAAATTGGTCTGTAGTTCTCCTTTTTAGTGGGGTGTTTGTCTGGTTTGGAATCAAGATAATGCTTGCTTCATAGAATGAGTTTGGAAGTTTTCCTTCCATTTCTATTTTTTTTGGAACAGCTTCTAAAGAATAGGTATTAACTCTTTTTTAAATGTTTGCTAGAATTCCCGTGGAAAATCATCTGGCCCTGGACTCTTGGTTTTTGGGAGATATTTGATTATTAATTCAACTTCTTTACTGGTTATGGGTCTGTTCAAAATTTCTATTTCTACCTGTTTCAGTTTTGGTAGTTTATATGTTTCTCGGAATTTGTCCATTTTGTCCAGATTGCCCATTTTATTGGTATATAACTGCCCATATTCTCTTATTATTGTTTGTATTTCTGCTGTGTTGGTTGTGATCTCTCTTCTTTCTTGATTTTATTTATTTGGTCCTTTCCTTTTTCTTTTTGATCACACTGGCTAGGGGTTTATCAATGTTGTTAATTCTTTCACAGAACCAGCTTCTGGTTTCATTGTTCTGTTCTACTGGGTTTTGTTTTGTTGTGTTGTGTGTGTTGTGTTGTGTTGTGTTTTTGGTTTTGATAGCATTGATTTCTGCTCTGATCTTTATTATTTACTGTCTTCTGTTGGCATGGGGTTTCATTTGCTGTTCTTTTTCCAGCTTTTTAAGGTGTAAGGTTAGGTTATGTATCTGAGACCTTTCTTCCTTCTTTAGGAAGACCAGGATTTCTATACTTCCCTTTTATGACCACCTTTGCTGCATCCCAGAGGTTTTGGGCTGTGGCGTTATCATTTTCATTGGCTTCCATGTACTTTTTAATTTCCTCTTTAACTTCTTGGTTAGCCCATTCATTCTTTAGTTCTATGTTCTTTAGTCTCCAAGTATGTGTTATCTTTCCAAATTTTTTCTTGTGGTTGATTTCAAGTTTCATAGTGTTGTGTTCTGAAAATACACATAGTATGATCTTGATATTTTTGTACTTGTTGAGGGCTGATTTGTGTCCCAGTATGCGATCTATTCTGGAGAATGTTCCATGTGCATTGGAGAAGAATGTGTATTCTGCTTAAGGATGAAATGTTCTGAATATATCTGTTAAGTCCATCCAGTCCAGTGTGTTATTCAAAGCCATTGTTTCCTTGTTGATTTTCTGTTTAGCTGATCTGTCCATTGCTGTAAGTGGGGTGTTGAAGTCCCTTACTGTTATGGTATTATTATCAATGAGTTTCTTTATTTTTGTGATTAATTGATTTATGTATTTGTGTGCTTCATATTTGGAGCATAATGTTTACAGTTATTAGATCTTCTTGGTGGATAGACCCCTTAATTATGATATAATGCCTGTCTTCATCTATTGTTACAGTCTTTATTTTAAAATCTAGATTGTCTGATATAAGTATGGCTACTCCGGCTTTCTTTTGGGGACCGTTAGCGTGATAGATGGTTCTCCATCCTCTTACTTTCAATCTGAATGTGTCTTTAGGTTTTAAATGGATCTCTTGTAAATAGCCTATAGATGGATCTTGTTTTCTTATCCATTCTCTTACCCGATGTCTTTTGTTTGGAGTGTTTAGTCCATTGACATTTAGAGTGGGTACTGAAAGATATGAATTTATTGTCGTTATGTTGCCTGTAGAGTTGGGAGTTTCTGGTGGTGGTCTCTGATCCTTATTAGTCTTTGGTGCTTTGGTCAGTGTTTGTTTTTGTTTTTGTTTTCTGTCTTTTCTCCCCTCAGAGAGTCCCCCTTAAGATTTCTTGCTGGTTTAGTGGTCGTGAACTCCTTTAATTTTTTTTTTTTTTGTCTGCGAAACTTTTTATCTCTCCTCTTTTGAATGACAGCCATAAAGAATTCTTGGCTGCATATTTTTCTAATTCAGCACACTGAATATATCCTGCCACTCCTTTCTGGCCTGCCAAGTTTCTGTGGATAGGTCTGCTGCAAACCTAATCTGTCTTCCCTTGTAGGTTAAGGACTTTTTTTTCCCTTGCTGCTTTCATGATTTTTTCCTTGCTTGAGTATTTTGTGAATTTGACTATTACATGCCTTGTTAATGGTTGGTTTTTGTTGAATCTAATGGGAGTCCTCTGTGCTTCCTGGATTTTGATATCTGTGTCTTTCCCCAGGTTAGGAAAGTTTTCTGCTATGATTTGCTCACATAAACCTTCTGTGCCTTTTTCTCTATCTTCATCTTCTGGGACCCCCATGACTCTGATGTTACTCCTTTTTAATGAGTCACTGAGTTCTCTAATTCTTATATCGTGCTCTTTTGCCTTAGTCTCCCTCTTTTTTCTGCTTCATTGCTCTCCATAAGTTTGTCCTCTATATCACTGATTCACTGCTCTGCTTTAGCCAACCTTGCCACCATGGCATCCATTTGAGACTGCAGCTCAGTTATAGCATTTTTTATTTCATCCTGACTAGCTTTTCCTTGTTTTATCTCCTCAGAAAGGGATTCTAATCTATTTTCAGCCCCAGCTAGATTCTTATTATTGTGATTTTTAAATTCTGGTTCAGACATCTTGCTTGTATCTGTGTTGATTAAGTCCCTGGCTCTCATTTCTTCCTGTTCTTTCTTTTGGGGTAAATTCCTTTGTTTTGTCATCTGGAAGCAAGAAAAGGAATTAATAAAGTAAAAAAAGTAAAAATTTAAAAATTTAAAACAACACAAAAAAATCAAATAAAAGATGCTAGATCTTAGGTGTGTTTTGATCTGGTTGTTGAAAGAAGCTTGGTAGAATAGAGAAAAAAGGTAAAGAAAAGAAAAAAAGGAAAATGTTTGAAAATTTGAAAAAATGAATACAATAAAATAGAATGAAATGAAATGATTGAAAGTAAAATGGAACTAAAAAAAACTATATTAGAAAAAATTAAAGAAAAATATTTTTTATAAAAATGGAAATAAAAATAATTTCTTTCTCTTTATGTATTTAAGAATAAGAAAACAAAAAGAAAAAACTGAGGGGCGCCTGGGTGGCTCATTCGATTGGGTGTCTGGCTTCAACTCAGGTCATGATCACACAGTTTGTGGGTTCGAATCCCACGTCGGGCTCTGTGCTGACAGCTCAGAGCCTGGAGCCTGCTTCGGATTCTTTGTCTCCCTCTCTCTTTGTCCCTCCCCTGCTCGCACTGTCTCTCTCTGTCTCTCAAAAATAAAAAAACATAAAAAATTTTTTAAAAAAATTGAATAGAGTAGAGAACGTAATGAAATATGATTGAAATTACATCCAGCTTCC
This sequence comes from Cryptoprocta ferox, assembly GCA_028646485.1. Lineage (NCBI taxonomy): Eukaryota > Metazoa > Chordata > Mammalia > Carnivora > Eupleridae > Cryptoprocta > Cryptoprocta ferox. The sequence continues at coordinate 24,894,575 of CM053574.1, forward strand.
CCTAGAAGTCAAACTATGAACGATAGTCCTTAAATTAAGTAGACAGAGCGACTTGCGGTATTCCTCAAGAGCACAGTTGGCCCAGCTGGGCGGGGCATAGTGTAATTGCTCTGTTCTCCACTAGATGAGGCTGCTTCGCTTAGGGTGGATCATTGTGGTGTGTGTAGGTGTATATGTGCATGCACAGGAGGGGTGAAAATGGAGTCACCCAGCTACCCAGTCTCTAGTATCAGAACTCTGTGCTCTCCCTAACTGGCAGTCAAGCACCCCTCCTTTATCTTTGGCCTTCGTCTACTCCCTGGTTCTACACTCTCCATGACCAAGCCATGAGGCTGCCAGGTGGCACCTCTTTCCTGAGTTTTATCTCAGATGGGGCTGTGTTTCCCAACCCCTCACTTATGAGGAACTGTGACTTTGACCCGCTCAGACCCTCAGTGGGAGGATCTCGCCAAGCAGTGGCCAGGTACCTGCCTGCTCCAGAAAAAGTTCATGCAATCATGTAACAGCAGAGTTTCAGGGATTATGGTAAATCACAACATACATCTGGTGCCAGGCTTCACCCTTAACCACAGTGAATGTGGTTATTCTCTGGGCTCTGCTGGGATCTTTACCTGTGGGGAGGCTGCACAGCCTCTACAAAATGTCCTCCCAGCAGGGGAACTGCCTCTCCCCATGTGATCCCATGACCCCTTGGACCTCCCTGTCTGCTCCTGGGGGGTCACCCTTCCTACCAGAGCACTTCCAGGTATCGAGCTGCAGAGTTTCAGACTCTGCACTCCCCCTGTTTATAGAGTCTTAATGGAATTTAAATCCTCTCCTTTCTCCTTTCCCCTTTCTCCCTCTTTTGTTCCATCTCTTGCAGCTATTTCCACTCTTCCTCTTTCTTTCCAGCTGCTTTTGGAGGGAGGGCGCTTTTTCCATACTCTCCACATCTCCGTCCTCTCTCTCTAAGCAAAAACAGCTCCCTGCCCTCTGCGGCTTCTCTCTCCCCCAGTTCACCTCTCCACACCATGTACCTGCCAAGTTCTGTGGTTCAGGTTGTGCAGATTGTTGTGTTAATCCTCAAATCAGTTTTCTAGGTGTGCAAGATGGTTTGGTGTTGATCTGGCTGCATTTCAGGGATGAAATACAAAAAAAAAAAAAAAAAAAAAGAATCCATGCTGTTCCACCATCTTGGCCCCCTCTATTGATACAATATTATTAACTAAAGACTGTATCTTAAAGATTTACTTACATTTTTTTTTAAACCTAATATCCTTTTTCTATTCCTGGATCACATCCAGGATACGTTATACTTAGTTGTCATGTCTCTTTTGGCTCCTTTTGAAGATTGTGTCTATTTTTAAACTAGTCACTGCAACTAAGGAGATGAGATATGTTGATTGACTGGGAGTAGAGTCCCACCCAAACTCGGACTGGGAATGTGGAGGGGTTGTTTCCAAAGGAAAATCTGGATCCTCTCATAAGGAAAGAGGAAGATAGATGTTGCGTAGCCAAAAGCAAATGTCTACTATAATGTTATCACACATACGGTGATTTTGTAGAAATAACAGACAAATATTTTTTATTCTAAGTAAATGAAGAATTTAATATAAAAGTTTCTCTCATATTCTTTAAGTGATTCAATGTACCTATGTTTAATCCATATATCATGGATGTCACTACCCATTTAATTATTCCAGGTTTCACATTAACTCTTATATTCTCTAAGACCCCACCTGCATAGGCACTGGAAATCCAATATTTTATTGGAAGATCATCTATTTTCTAGGATCTTCAGCGGGGTACCAAGTATCTGGGAATCACTTTGGAAATAATTGCTTGGCTGCATTGTTCCTTGGACCCAACATTTTTATGAAGGATTCCACTTAGTTGTCACTATTGCCACTGAATATCTGCTCTGTTTGAAGCTGTTGAAATTAGACTGAAACTACTTTAGCTAATGTTGTCACTAGTAAGAAAGAGACATCTGGTAGCTGGCCCACCACTCACAGCTAGGCCTTTGTGGGTTATTGTGCATGAATAATTTCACAGAATACCAACATCACACAAGACTGCTCTGTGACTGTGATGAGTCAACACAAAAACAAGGCCTCTCCACTACCATATATGAACACAGACAAAAACATGAACATTGTTCAAACCACAGAGATGACCAAACATTTACCTATCTTGGCTAATATGAGTTACTGCACTTTCTTTGCCAATTATAGCTAAGCTTCACTTGATTCCTCCTGTTATACAGAGAAGAATTATTAATACTCCCAATTGCTGAGTTACCCCTGCTTCCTAACAGGATCCAAATCCAAGTAAACCCTTATTTCCCTAATCTCTCCCCCACATCAGTTAGCATAAGCCCAAATTCTGAAATGAATGCTAACACCCTCCTACTGAGATGCCCATGTTTCCCCAATGGTGTTGTTTTCTCCCTTGTTGCAGTGAACAATGAATCCAACTTCTTCAATTACTGGTATGTTCCCGATGTGCTCTGGCTATTGGGCATTAACACCAGTAAAACAGAACTCTGTGTTTTCATTCTTATGAAGCAAAGAAGCTAATTAAGCCCTAACTTTGAAGCCAAGATCCAAGTAGAACTATTTCAGTAGAGTCACCTGTACTTTTCCTGAGTGCCATTCACACTGTTTGTCACCATCACTGTTGATGGCTGATTTTTTGGTATAGATCATTATCTGTTTACCAGGTAAAGATGTTTTTTCAAGGTAAGAAAAGGTATAGGGGTCAAGAGGGCTCCACATGAAGTTGACTGAATCCCAAAGTGCTCTCATTTTAAAAATTCATAGATACCCCCTCTCCCCTCCCCCATCCGCACGCTAATTCCACTAGGGTTGTTGGGTTGGGACAGTGTGGCTATTTATCATATCTGTTCCCAATATCCTGCTACCATTTTGTGTGTTGTTACTGATCTAACTCATTGTATATTCTTTTCTTATGCTGGATCCTCTTCTGGCACAGCCCCTCCTAAAATGTGACTTTCATTAGGGCTCCCAATTCTCTGTCAGTTAGGTGTATCTCAACCTCAATAGTGGATAGAGTTCAAATATTTTCTCGCAGAAGGCTTTGGCCTTAGTGCAAATCACAGGATGCAAAAGTACATACATACAATTTATTCCTTCTCAGTCCCCACAAACATCTAATCCTAATCCACATTGACATGTGTGGAGAGGGATGTTGTCTAACTCCACTGACCAAAAGCATCTGGGCTCCAACTCTTCTCAGGTGCCCTCTTACTAACTTGTATTTCACTAACAAAAATATGTGCTGCACAATGGGATTCCCTTCTCCATATTACCCTTTCTCATCCCATGGGAGTCCAATATGTTGTTTATCATATTCATTGAAATTAAGCTATGAGTATATAGTTGATAATATTAAGAGAAAGGTTTGTCTTCCTAGAAGGACCAATCTGAAGGACTTCCACCTCCCTTCTGTCCAGGGAAAGGACCTGCCATTACCACCAAGATGGAGGCACTGGTAGAATTTAGAATGACCTACTTACGCGACTTAAGCTACTCTTCTAGAATGGGGCTTCAGGGAGTTCAGAGGGGGTAGAAAAGGCCACAAAAAAGATGATAAGAGGGTGAAAGACAGTAGAAAGGAATCCAAGATGCTCATCTTACATGGTCTTCTGACATCTAATGTCTTGTTTGTGATAAGTTAATAGAAAAGATGTTTCTTTCTGTTCATAGACTTCCATGTATGTGCTCATAGTGCATGCATAATGCATATGTACACATGATACAATATCATAGTCCTTAAATATACGTTCATCAATTGAAAAGTCCTTGAAAAAACAGAGTGAAGTTCAAAGCAAACATACAAGATAAAGGTTTCTTCACTGATACTTATGATAGCCTTTCTTGAAAAGACTAGGAAGTTTTACAAACTTTTTGTGAAAGCATTTTTAAAATTATCTTCAAGTATATCCAAAGTATGTACTAGCTATATTTATCACACAACAACACTAATGATTGTGTAAATTTGTGACTCTTCCTTAATGTAAAAATTATATTAATTAACCAAATTTCAGCAGAGATTTTGGGCCTGGTTATATTTTATTACTATGACCTGTTGTCCTGATAAATCCCTAGTATAATCCCCAGGAGAACCAAGTTGCTTTAATGCACTGACCATGGAATCCTGTGCCTTTTCCCCCTAGTCCCCACACCGTTTGAATGTCCTTAGTTTTAAAAACTTACTGCTCACCTCCGCCACGAAACTTCTTTGCTGCATTTCCTTCTTTCTAATTCTCAAGGACAAGTTATTTATTCATTCAAAAGTAGATAGTTGAGAGCTACTAAGTGCCAGGCACTGTGTTAGATATGCAGTGTAACCATCAACAATGCAGTTTATCCTCTGCTATTCTCTAATCAAAAGAGCTAAAATTAACTGAGAACTTAATGTATGTCAGATCCTATTCTAAGTACTTTATGTGCATTCTTTCTTGTAGTCCTCACAACCAACCTAAGAGGTAGTTTTAATTTAATCCCTATTTTACAAATAGGCAGCATAGCGTAGAGAGGGTAAACAACTTGCTCAACGTAATACAATAAAGAGTAAGCCCATGCTAAGCTACCTATACTATTACAGGTAAAATTCTGAAAAATTCTGTTCTGAAAAATACCATAAGAGGTAGAAATTAGTTTTTCTTGGAAGATGTAAAATCTCTTATAGAGTGGATGAAATTTGTAAATGTGGATATGAGCATGGGGATGAGGTTGTAAAAAGATTTACCATTTACACATAATACTCAGAGTGTTGAAATATATTTACTCAGAACAGAATCATAATCTATTTTTAACTACTGCTGTCATCAATTAGCTTTATTTTGTATATCTAAAATTACAAAGCAGGATTATTTAAAAGATATTCCATCATCCAGATTTGAAGAAATTTGAGTGATGCCATGCTTTGTTTTCTGGGGTGCATGGTAGGAAATGCACAGCATAGGTACTGTCCTTTGCTGCTGTCTTTGGTTTCTTCCCAATCCTACACTTTCTCTCTTGGCCTGACAGGTTGCTAAAGATAATCTTTCAAATGGATAATCATGGGTAATGCACTTAGCTAAATTTAAATTAATTATAGCTATATATAGAGAATAAAATGGTTCTATTGAAAATAGGACTCATTTCTACAGGACAAAAATTTAATCTCTTTGTAATATTGCTTAGGGAATCTGGCACGCTCCTGATATGGAATTAGAATTAAATTACTTAATACTTATTGAATTGGTTTAGCTTTTCAGTTTTCTCTCCCCATTTCTTTGTCCCATTTGTTTATCTCCTTGGTTGGCTTGTTTGGGATTTTTCCAATCCTTGTATTTTTCACAATAATATTTTTTCTAATTCCTTTAAGCTAAAATATAAACAGTAAATAGAAAAATATAAGTCTGCAAAGAGACTTTAGCAGCTTTGTTTTCTGGTTATTTACTTGTTTAGGAAATTGTTCTTTAGTTTGCTGGAAAGCAATCCTGTTTATAAATAGTAGAATCACTGTTGGAATTATGATTTTCTTTAAAACTGTAACAGGTAATCTTACGTGAAATTTTTAATATGTAAGAACATCCAGGTATTTTCATAAATAATGTTAATATAATAAAATATGAAATTTACACATTTAAATTTTTATTTCAGGTAGGAGTATACCAATCAATATGCTGTTACTGCTCAAGCTACTTCCTTGTGTTGCCATCTTCAATCAAAATATAGACTGTTGTAGGTAACTTGTCTCCTCTTTTTACTTCAAATAGTTGAACTTAGCTGCAACATGCTGAGAACCAAATGGCTCTAATTTAGAAGATTCATGGTGTATAAAAAATATTCAATGCATGAAATTAAGAATCATTTCCATGTAACCATGTAAGAAACCCCCTGGGTACATTTTGGTTCTTTATCTGTAACAAATCATTTTAATTTGAGAACACTTACGTAAATATGAGTAAGTATAGTATACAAATCTTGTGTGTTATAAATTTTAAATGTTTGAGTGTATTGGAAACTGCAAGTTCTCAACTGAATATTGAGATAATAGCATCATTTATTCAGATGTTAGAGACTTACAGATTTTTTAAAGTAGGAAAGATGATACAAATTTATGTGGATTTAATATGGCAGATAAAGGTTGTGCCTGGCCTTGTCTCTCTCTTTTATTTTTTGAGAGGGAGAGAGAGAGAGAGAGAAAACACATGCACCTGTGCGTGCGTGTGTGTGTGTGTGTGTGTGTGTGTGTGAGAGAGAGAGAGAGAGAGAGAGTAGGGGAGGGGCAGGGGTAGAGGGAAAGAAAGAGAATCTTAAGTAGGCTCTACACCCATCGTGCTCTATTGTGAGAGCCATTGCAGGGCTCTGTCTCACATCCATGAGATCATGACCTGAGCCAAAATCAAGAGTTGGACACTCAACCCACTGACCCACCCAGGCACCCCCAGGTCTTGTCTTAAAAGAAGTATTTTCTTCTTATTTTTTAGAACTTGAAATTAAGTCTAAGAAAACAAAGTTTTTCTTTATATATTATGGCCTCCTTAGAAGTACTTAAGGAATCAGAAGTTCTGAAATAATTGTAAAATAGTCATCATTTTCATCAACGAGGCTATGCTGCCATAACAAAACAATCCCCAAATCTCAGAAGCTTGAAACAACAAAGGTTTATTTCTTGGTCTTTTAACACATCTTGCATTGGTCAGTTGTACATCATTTTGATGTTGTTTTCATTCTGGAACCCATGCTGAGGAAGCAGCCTCTACCTGGAACATTGCCAGTCTCATGGTAAAAGAAAACGAAGAATGTATTGGAATCATACAATGGCTCTTGAAGCTTCAACTTGGAAGTGGCATATCTGGCTTCTCATATTTTATTAGCGAAACAAAATCATGTGCAAAGCCTGATGTCATGAAGAAGCACAAAATATTTTGAACAACAATAAAATATAATTCACCATACTCCACCTTCTTGGTCACAAATACTCATTTCCTTCCCTTTTGCATGTAAAATATACTCATTCTGTATCCTAGCTAGACAACTCAGTAGTCCCATCCAATCACACTATCAGACTCAAAATTCAAGATATTATGATAATTTCTCTAGAAAGCATAGGTATGACTTCTTTTCAGGATAGTGAAATATATTTTTACTTAAGCCAGTGTGATTGAGGTTTCTCTTACATGCAGCAGAAAACATTACAATTTATAAAAATATAGTATCATATTCATCTAAAATAAATAGAACTCTGACAAAGCAGCTTCTTCAAACTGGACTACAGCTGCATCAGACTGATTCTTAAGGTACTCTAAAATGGAAACTGCCTCTGAAATTTTTTTCAATTATTATTTTAAATAATAAAAGACAACTTAAAAACTTTAACTATCAGAAACAAATGGATATAATGTTACCATTATGGCATCATAACTTGATGTTTTATTATTTAAGACTCATGATATTGATTATGATTGTGCAAAGATCATTCTATAGGGAAACAATAAACTTTGGAGCAAATTGTTCTGGAACTACTAGATATCCACATGCTAAAGAATAAAATTATATCTCTATCTCATCCCATATTCAAAAATTAACTCACAGTGGATCAAAGACCTAAATGTAATGGCTAAAACTACAAAACTTTTAGAAGAAATCATATGTATCAATCATCATGACCTTTGGACTAAGTAATGGTTGGTTAGATGCATCACCAAAAGTACAAGCCACACAGAGAAACAAGATAATTAGATCATCAAATTGGAAAAAGAAATCTTCAAAGGACACACTCAAGAAAATGAAAAATTGAAAGATTGGGAGAAAATATTTACAAAATATTTATATGATAAAAGACTTGTATCCAGATTATAAAACACTATTACTAATCAATAATAAAAAGACACATGACCCAATTTAAAAGTGAGGAAAGGATCTGAATAAACATTTCTCCAAATAAGATACACAAATACCAATATGCATATGAAAAGATGTTTAACATCCTTAGCCACTGGATAAAGTTCCCACTCACTAAAATGGCTATAATTTAAAAAAGACAAATGTTGGTGAGGATGTGGACAAACTGCAACCCTCATACAAAGATGATGGAAATGGTACAGCTATCTTGAAAAACAATTTGGCATTTCCTCTTAGAGATTAAATATAGAGTTACCATAGGACCTAGTTTTTCCACTTATAGATATATTCCCAAGAGAAAGAGCATATATCCACACAAAAATTTGTATATGAAAGTTCATAGTAGTATTATTTATAATATTCAAAAAGTGGAAACAAACTAAACAATATTGATTAATACTACACCATGGATGAACTTTAAAAACATGCTAAGTGGAAGAAGCCAGACACAAAAGGCCACCTATTGTATGATTCCATTTATTAAATAGATAGACATGTATGTAGAGACAAATATTAGTGATTGCCAGAGGCTGAGGATAAGGGGAAATGAGGAATGTCTGCTAATGGGCACAGTGTTTTTTTGGGGGTGATGAAAGTATTCTGGAATTAGTGATGATGATTGTACAACTTTATGAATATACTGAAAACCTTGGGATTATACATTTTAAAAGGATAGATTTTATGGTATGTGAATTACATATCTTTAAACAAAAAATTCAAAGCTATGTGTGCCAGTTGAAAAAAATGCAATTGTATTTCTATACAATGCTAAATCAGAAAATAGAAAATATTATTCTATTCAAAATACCCACAAAAAGAATTAAATACTTTTGGAATAAGTTTAATAAAAAATGTAAGACTATTACACTGAAGATTTAAAAACTTTATTGAGAACAATTGAAGATCTAAATGAATGGAAAGACATTCCATGTTCATGGATTGGAAGATTCAATATGGTTAACATGAAAATTTTTCACTAATTGAGCTATAGATTCAATGTAATCCCTGTCAGAATTTTTGGTGCCTTTTTGTATAAGTTGAGAAGCACATTCTAAAATTTATATGGAAATGCAAAACACCTACAATAGCCAAAACAGTTTTGAAAATTGGAGGACTTTCACTTTTCAGTTTCAGAACTTACTATAAATAAGGTTATCAGGACAGTGTGGCACTGTCATAAGGGTAGACATATAGATGAATGGAACACAACTGAGAGTCCAGAAATAAATGTGTATATTCATAGTCAATTGATTTTTGAGAAATATGCCAAGGACATTTTGGGGAAAGTATAATCTTTTCAACAACTGAATTCGGGGCAATTGGATAACCACATGCAAAAACATGAATTTATACTCTAATTTCACACCATACACAAAAATAATAGTCTTAAATGTAAGCTAAAACAATAAAACTTTTAGAATAAAACATAGTAAAGAAACCTTTGAGACCTTGGGTTAGGCAAAGAGTTCTTAGCTTTCTTTGCACAGCCTATAAAAGAAAAAAATTAATACATTGAACATCAAAATTGAAAAGTTACGTATTTCGAAAGTCACCATTAAGAAAGTGAAAAAAATAGGGATCCCTGGTTAAGTCAGTTAAGCAACCAACTCTTGATTTTGGCTCAGGTCATGATCTGACAGCCGTGGGGTTGAGCCCGCATCCTGTTCTGCACTGAATGTGGAGCCTCCTTGGGATTCTCTCTCTCCCTGTCTCTCTGCCTTCCAACCCCTGCTCATGCCCTCTCTCAAAATAAATAATAAATAAACTTAAAACAAAAGAAAATGAAAAAATAAACAATAGAGTGAGAGGAAACACATAATTGATAAAGGTCTTGCACCCAGAATTTTCCAAGAACCATTAAAACTCAATACAAACAACTCAATAAAAAAATGAGTTAAAGATACGAACAGACATTTTATCAAAGAATATATAGGAATGACTATTGAGCATATGAAAAGATGCTCAACAGCATTAGTTATTAGAGAAATGGAAATTAAAACCACAATGAGACACTATTTCACACCCGCTACACTGGCTCTAATAACAAAGAAAACAAATGTTTGTGAGGATGTAGAGAAATGGAGCATCTATATTGCTGGTGGGAACATAAAATTCTGTAGCCACTTTTGAAAACAGTTTGAAAGTTTTTCAAAAAGTTAAAACTACCATATAAGCCAGTAGATCAACTCCTGGGTATCTACTGAAGAGAAATGAAAACATAAGCCCACGCCAAAACTTGCATGTGAATGTTCATAATAACATTATTTATTATAATAGCCAAGAACTGGGAACAACTCAAATGTCCATTCACTATATTATATCCATATAATTGAATATTATTTTAGCAATAAAAATAACATACTACTTACAGAGTCTACATTATAGATAATGCAAAGTGAAAGGAACACATATTGTGTGATTGTGAACACATATTGTATGATCCTATCTAGAGGATATGTCTAGAAAAGACAAATTTACAGAGATAGAAGGTAGATTAGTGATTGCTTGGGTCTGGGAGTAGGAATCTGGATTTAGTGTAAATGGGTCTGAGGGATCTTATTGGGGGAATCAAATTGTTCTAAAAATGATTAATGGTGAAGTTTGCACCACTCAGTAAACTTGCTAAAAATCACTTAAATTGTTCACTTGAAAAGGGTGAATTTTGTAATATATACTTTTCATAGTAGTAAAGCTGTTTTTTCTTTTAAATAGTCGCATGGTAATGTGCCAGAACATAGCAAGAGGATAAGGACAGAACAATTAAAAAATGGTATCTTGGGTTTTGCTGCCAATTTAAAAGGATCACAACAATGAGATGAAACCAAAATGATTTAAAATAATTTTTCTTACAATGAAATGAAACCAAAATGATTTCAAATAATTTCTCTTTTGGTGCTTTAATATCTATATTTGGTGGCAAGATTCAATGGTGATCACAGAATGTCTGTCTGTCATTTAAGAGCCACAAATATCCAGAGGATCTGATGCTGTCTGAGGATATTGAAAATGAAAGTCACGGCAAAAAAAAAAAAAAAAAAAAAAGCTACAAAAATTCTCCAAAAGTTCCACTAGGTGCTACCATTTTCTGTCTTTTTAGGTCTTCATTTTGTCAATTACTTTATAATTCATATAGTTTCATGTAGTTGTTGTTTACTCTAAATTTTCTCTAAAGTTATTTTCCAGGATCCAGATACTGGTTCACAGTGAAGCTTTGTTTTTCTCTGAATATCTGTGAAATATTGTACTCTAAAATAGCTTGTGGAGATAATCATTTTAAAAACAAAGTATTATATTTCTGGAGAGAATATTAATTTGGGTGGTTTATTAAATAATTCATAATAGTTAATACTCCTATTTAGTACCTCTGTTTGAGATATAGTTGGTCTTATTTACTCATTCACGGACCTATGCATTGATTCAGCAAATATCTATTAATTACCTATTCTTACCTAACGCTTGGCTAGATACTGGGATTGTACCAGAGAACTCCACAGGAGTAAAGGAAAAACATAAACAAAGAAACAGTAATTTCACAAGATAGGAGGTCATTCAAGAGTGACCAAAGAACCTGATGTAGACTGTTCTATAGGTAGTCTCTGGGGATGTAGTAGTTGAGCCAAGATCTGAATGATGAGAAAAAACAGTCAGTCATGCAAGGATTTGTGAAAAGAGCAATTTAGGCTACAAGACTGTAAAAGACCTCTAGGAGTAATTGTGCCTGGACTGGTTCTGAGAATATAGAAGCCAATGTAGTTGGAATGTGATGATGCAGGAGTCATGTTTTGTAGGTCATAATAAATAGCATGCATTTTGGTCTAATTGCAACAGAAAGGCACTGTAAAGGTTTTAAGCAGGGCAGTAACATAATCTGATTTATATTTCAGATAGGTCAGTTAGGCTGCTCAATGGAAATTGGAATGGAGAGGCAGATAGAATGCAAAGTTTAAAAGATGAATTGAAAGGCTTTTGTAACAGTCAGGAAAAGAGATGGTAGTATCTTGGACCATGATAATAGCAATACAGATGAAAAAGGATGAGTAGATTTGATATTTTTCTTTAAAAGTTAGTGTTAATAGTACTTCTAAATGGGTTAAAGGGATGGGGAGATTAGATGAATCAAAGAGGACTTTTAAGTATTTGATGCCAAGAACTGGGAGGAAGGTGGTCTCATTTACTAAGATGGGGATGATTGGAGGAGAAACAAATTTGGGAAGGAAAAAAACAGAAAACAGTTTTTCCTGTTTTGAAAAGGTCGAATTTGTAATCCTATTCATCATCCTAGTAGAATATCAAGTAGGCAGTTATATATTTAATCTGGAGCTCAAAGGAGAGATCATATGATTGGATACATGTATCTGAGGGTTACTGCATATAGATGGCATTTAAATCCATAATTTCTTTTTTTTAAGGTTTATTAATTTATTTTGGGGAGGGGGGGAGAGAGAGAGAGAGTGAGAGAGAGAGAGAGAGAGAGAGAGAGAGAGAAAGAATGAATCCCAAGCAGGCTCCATGCTGTCAGCTCAGAGCCTGACATAGGGCTCAATCTCACTAACTGTGAGATCATGACCTGAGCTGAAGTCAGGAGTTGAATGCTATACTAATTGAGCCACCCAGGCACCCTCAAATGTCTCCTTTTTTAGAGAGAAGCTGACAGTCCAGGTTTTGATATGATATCTCACATTTTAAATATTGGCTGGGTAGCTTGGGTTCAAGACGGAAGTGTAGGAAGATCCTGAGCTCACCTCTTCCCCTGGATACAACACCACACACAACTACATTTGGGATAATTCTCACCAAAGGAGGCCTGAAAACTGGATCAACAAGAGTCTCCAAAAGGGACAGCACCAAGATGGGCAGAAGAACCAGAGACATGGTCTCACTAAAGGAAAAAACTGCACCCCAGGCATAGTGCTCTGTGGTCTGGAGAGATCTCAAAACACACTTTTCTCTGTGTGAGAGATTTGAGTTGCATATCAGGTACCCCAACTCTTAGGTCCTGCACAAGAGAAAGGACCTCCCGAAACATCTGGCTTTGAAAAGCAACAGAGGGAGCACCTTGGTGGCTCAGTCAAACATCTGACTCTTGGTTTTGGCTCAGGTCATGATCTCACAGTTCGAGATCAAGCCCTGCTTTAGGCTCTGCACTGACAGTATGGAACCTGCATAGGATTCTCTCTTTCTCTCTCCTTCTAAGTAAATAAATAAACTTAAAAAAACAAAAGAAAAGAAAAGCAACAGAGAGTATGTCCAGGAAAACTATAGAACTATAAAGATAGGAAAACCCTCTTTTAAAGGTGCAGTATGCAGACTCACTCAATCTAGAAACCAGCACAAAAACACAAGCTTAAAAAGCCCAAAGACTGGTGGTAAAGGAAACCTACTTACTAATCTTGGCATGCCAGCAGGCTGGCAGCCGGGCCTCTGGGGACTGAGACACTGATGGCAGCCACATTTTCCAGCTCATTCTGCCCTGCTGATCCCAGTGCTGTTGAGCACCATTTTGGAATCTTCCTTCTAGACTATGTCAGGGGGTATGCCCCACTGAGAGTCTGCCCAACCATATGTCTTGCCAGGCCTTGCAGCTGACAGAACAGTGACCCCGCCTGCCAGTGCATCCATGGCAGTCATGGCCAAGACTCACAGCCAACCTCAGTCATATTAGAATCTGAGGCTAAATAAATAAGTGAGTGAGTGAGTGAGTGAGTGAGTGAATTTCCTTACGTTTTATGACGAGGTCAGGAATTTGGCCAAAAACCCATAGGCAGAGGACAAGAGCATTAATGGAGACAGAGTAATGATTTGCCTTTTATTCTGCTGTAGCAGCAGCTAATTTGATCTGACTGAGATCCTGTTTCTAGGTTCTCACTTAGGCATTCATTCTCTAGACAGGCCTCCAGGTGGCTCATACACGAGTCCATTTAGGATTCTGACTTGTTTCTGAGTCATTTATGTGTACGAATATTATAAGCCTTCATTGTTTGTAAAATAATAATACTTTGAAATAAAGTTCAAAGTGAAAAGAAATGAATGATATCAACACTTGTACATTCATTTTCACCCAGAACAGTTAACTGAGTTTAGCATTAATCAAGCATAAAGTGTAGCTATGGACCAACTCTTTCAGAGTTCAACTTCTCATGCATACCAGGTATAAGGTACTTAACAATAATTACCTTACTAGTTTAAAGTGGGCCCTTATAGTAATCCACATTGTAGTTTTTTTCTTCCCTACTCCCTTAGGCAATTTTAAGCTATAGCTAATGTATGCAGTCCAGATGTGCATTGATTCCAGGTTGGGTTACTTGGTGTCAAATTCAGTTCTTTAGTCCATAAGGAACATGAGAGTCCTACACCATTTGTGTCAATATGGTACATTGTGCTTAAACATGTAGTATATATATTGAGAAAATATGTAGAATCACCTCATATACATAAGGATATTAAAGAGTTTTTAGTTCAAGAAACGTAATAGGTGTTCAATACAAATTGTTGAGTGAATAAACATGTATTGAATATTTACCATATGCTTGATACTCTGATATCAAAATATAAAAAACCCTGCTCTGGCAGGAAAGTATGGGGATATCGGAGTATGGGAATGACATTGGTAGGACAGCAGTGGCAGTGGCAGTGGTAGTCTCTCATTCTGTCAGTTTCATGGAATTTTAGTCCTTTATCCTAGAATCTTAGTGTTAAGTCTAGTCTTCCTGGTCCTAGTCACTATTACTCATAGCAGTCTGTGAGCTTCCCCAAATCCCTTTAACGACCTGCATCTCATTAATCGGCTAAAGTTGGTCTCTGTTGCTTGCGTGATTCGAGGGAGAACCCCCAGTGCAAGGCAGATGTCCTTTTTGTGTGATTCGAGGGAGAACCCCCAGTGCAAGGCAGATGTCCTTTTTATAGATAGAATATTTTTGCAGTGAACCTGAGGGAGGGGACTATGCTTAAGGAGTAAAACAGGATGAAGAGTTTTGAAATAACTGGGCACAAAAGTTTTTTCCCGGAGTCTTTTTAAAAGGAAATGAGACCACTTCTACAGTGTACCTAGTGTGGCAATAACGTCCACCAGGCTTGTCAAGAGAAACACTTCACTAGCATCATTATATGAAATTTAAAAAATAACGATCCTAATTCATCAACTACTTTAAAAATTTTTTTTTAACATTTATTCATTTTTGAGAGGCAGAGACAGACAGAGTGTGCATGGGGGAGGGGCAGAGAGAGAGGAAGACACAGAATCTGAAGTAGGCTCCAGGCTCTGAGCCATCAGCACAGAGCCCAACGCAGGGCTCAAACTCACGAATTGTGAGATCAAGACCTGAGCTAAAGTCAGAGCCTTCACTGACTGAGCCACCCAGCTGTTCCAACTAATGCATCAACTACTTTTAAATTAAGTTCACCTATTTGCTATGACAGTGACATTCATAACACCCTAGGCAATTTAGAGAGATTTCAGTGAGAAGTGGTTTAAGATAAAAAGTCTCCATGAATTGATTACAACAAGAATTTATTTCTAAAATTTGTTTGCATGGCATAATTCATTCCTTAACATTGCCAGATAAATTTGCTGTTGCTATAGTTGGTAGATAACTGATTCATTCATTTTGGTATAAATTCAGTAGAAAAATTTGCTTATAACCATATATAAACTTTCCATGGATAATCAGTTTATCTAATGGAGAAGAAACTGATACTGACTTCATTGAGACAGTTTACTTTCTTTACATGTAAAGAACAAATGAACATTTGTTAACACAAAATTATTTGTAAAGATATAATTTATTTAAATACTAATTTCTTTATATTATTGTCCTATAGGTATAGCTTCAAAATGTTTATGTTTTGGGGAGCCTGGGTGGCTCAGTTGGTTAATTTTGGCTCAGGTCATGATCTCACACTTTGTGAAACAGAGCCCCACATTGACAGTACAGAACCTGCTTGGGATTTTCTCTCTCTCCCCTCTCTGCCCCTCTCTCAAAATAAATAAATAAACTTAAAAAAATATTTATGTTTTAAAGCATCCACTAAAAATGTTAATGTCCAAAGTGAATCTTCCGAGATGTCAAAATTCCATTATCTCTTTGTTAATAAATATTCAACATTGATAGGATATCAGATCTGGCTGACTGCTTGTCAAGAATGTTGTAGAAGAGTCTGAAGTCTGGGATTATGATGCCTCCCATTTTGGTTTTCTTCTTCAGTATTACTTCGGCTATCCGGGGTTTATTGTGGTTCCATACTAATTTTAGGATAGTTTGTTCTAGTTTTGAGAAGAATTTTTGTGCAATTTTAATTGGTATTGCATTGAATGTGTAGATTGCTTTGGGTAATAATGACATTTTAACGATGTTTATTCTTCCAATCCATGAGCATGGAATGCTTTTCCATTTCTTTGTGTCTTCTTCAATTTCTTTCATAAGCTTTCTATAGTTTTCATCGTAGAGGTCTTTTACGTCTTTGGTTAAGTTTATTCCTAGGTATTTTATGGTTTTTCGTGCAATTGTGAATGGGATCAGTTTCTTGATTTCTCTTTCTGTTGCTTGATTATTGGTGTATAAAAATGCAACCACTTTCTGTACATTGATTTTGCACCCTGCGACTACTGAATTCCTGAATCAGTTCTAGTAGGCTTATGGTGGAGTAGGTCGATTTTCCATGTAGAGTATCATGTTATCTGTGAAAAGTGAAAGTTTGACTTCTTTGCCGATTCTTATGCCTTTTATTTCCTTTTGTTGTCTGATTGCTGATGCTAGGACTTCCAGCACTATGTGAAACAACAGTTGTGAGAGTGGACATCCCTGTTGTGTTCCTGATCTCAGGGGGAAAGCTCTCAGTTTTTCCCCACTGAGGATGATATTAGCTGTGGGCTTTTCATAGATGGCTTTTATAATGTTTAAGTAAGTTCCTTCTATCCCGACTTTCTCGAGGGTTTTTATTAAGAAAGCAGGCTGTATTTTGTCAAATGCTTTTTCTGCATCTATCGACAGGATCTTATGATTTTTATCTTTTCTTTTGTGAACATGATGTATCACATTGATGGATTTGCGAATGTTGAACTAGTCCTGTAACCCAGGGCTAGTATCCAAAATCTACAAAGTACTCACCAAACTCCACACCCGAAAAACAAACAATCCAGTGAAGAAATGGGTAGAAGACATGAAGAGACACTTCTTCAAAGAGGACATCCAGATGGCCAACAAACACATGAAACGATGCTCAGCATCACTCATCATTAGGGAAATACAAATCAAAACCACACTGAGATACCACCTCACGCCAGTCACAGTGGCTAAAATGAACAACTCAGTAGTCTATCGATGCTGGCGAGGATGTGGAGAAACGGGCACCCTCCTACACTGTTGGTGGGAATGTAAACTGGTACAGCCGCTCTGGAAAACAGTGTGGAGGTTCCTCAAAAAACTATCAATAG
>CM053574.1:24912002-24922520 GCA_028646485.1 Cryptoprocta ferox
AATCTTGAAATTCTATGAGCATCTATGATATACAGTAAGAGGTAACAAATTAAGACTCATAGTTTAATGAATACTTTTTATATCTGTGTGATTTCAATTCCATCTCAAATTTTAAGAGCTGGATAAAATTTTAGTAATATAGTTATTTATAGAAATTGCTTTTATTAAAATAATAGAATTAAATGAATTGAGACTTCCAGAAAATTATCTAGTCCATTACAAATTCCTATTTAAATATAAAACATTGTAATTTTAAACAAAAACAATTTTTTCAACAAATACTCACCTTTAAATTTTTGGTTTTATTTAAATTATTTTATGTATAATTTATATATATGATATATAATATTTAATAGTGTGTATATCTTGCATATAAATGTTTTATGTATATATAGATAGAATGTCACATATACACATTATAAAAATAATGTATATTTACTTATGCATACTATTATATATAGTATATATATGTACATACACACACACACACACACACATATATATATATATATATGTTCTATCTCTAAAACATCTCTCAAATCCACTTCTCTCCAGCTCTTTTGTAACATTTCCTAATTCAAATAACTATCGTGTGGTACCTGGGCTGCTGCCCCAGTCTTCTACTGCTCTCCCTGCTTCCACTTTTGCCTCCCTTCAGGCAGCCAGAATGAACTTTTAAAACTGTCAATCATATATCATTCTTTTCCTTAAAATCCTCTGTGGCTTCCCTCTGCTCTTAGTATATAATCCTACTTCCATAAAATGGCCAACAAAGCCCTCCAAGCTGTCACATGTGCCTACATCTTCAACTTCATCTCTATCCTTAATCTCTTTTCTTCTCTCAGCATTTTGTCTGGCTACAGGAATATAGAATTATAATTTACATGCCACACAATTAACCCTCCTAAGGTGTAAATTCAATAGATTTCAAAATAGCCAGAGATTTGTACAACCTTCACTACAATCAATTTTAGAACATTTTTCATCACTCCAGAAGGAAACCCTTTACTCTATAGCAGTCATCTTCAATTTTTCCCTGACACTCTTAGCCCTACGCAATCACTACTCAACTTTCTATCTCTAAAGATTTGTTTATTGTGGCTATTTTAAGTGAAATCAAACAATGATTTTTATGACTGGCTTCTTTCACTTAGGATGTTTTCAAGGTGAATCCATGTTGTAGTGTGTATCAGTACTTCATTTTTTAAATTACAGAATAATGCTGTATTGTGTAGATGTATCACATATTATGTGTTTATTCATATCAGTTGATGGATATTTGCATTGTCTCCATTTTTTTGGCTATTATGAATAGTCCTGCTGTGAACATTCATGCCCAAGTTTCTAAGTGGACATATGTTTTTATTTCCCTTTGATATATACTTAGGAGTAGAGTTGCTGCATCCTATGGTAACTCTGTGGTTGCAGGAGTCCTCCCTTATCCGTGGGGGATATGTTCCAAGACTTCCGGCAGAAGCCTGAAACCACAGATAGTGGTGAACCTTATATATAGTATGTTTTTCCCTTTACATACTTAGCTATGATAAAGCATGATTTATAAATTAGGCACAATAAGAGATTAACAATAATTACTAATAATAAAATAGAACAATTATAACAACATACTATAATACAAGTTATGTGACTGGTCACTCTCAGAATATCTTGTACTATTCTCACTTTTCTTCTTGTAATGATGAGAAATGATAAATGCCTATGTGGTAAGATGAATTGAAGTGAATGACATAAGCTTTGTGATGTAACGTTAGGCTACTGTTGACCTTCTGATGCTTTGTCAGAAGGAGAGTCATCTATTTCTGGACTACAGCTGACCATAGATGAGTGAAACTGTGGAAAGCAAAACTGTGAACAAGGGCGGATACTGTAATCTTGAGGAACTGACAGATTGTTTTCCAAAGCAACTGTGCCATTTTATATTCCTACAAGCTGTGGATGAGGGTTCCAATTTCTCCACATTCTTGCCAATACTTGTTACCATTTGTCCTTTTTAGTATAGCCATCCTAATGGGAAATGGTGTCTGCTTACTGGATCTTTTTATATCTTCTTAGGAGAAATATCATTTCAGAACTTCTGCCCATTTAAAAAAATTGAGTTGTCTTTTTTCTTAATGAGTTGTAAGTTATTTATATATCCTAGATAGAAGTTTCTTATTAGATAAACAATTTGTGAGCATTTTTCCAGTTCTATGGAATGTCTTTTTCCTCTCTTGATTGTATCCTTTGAATAACAAAAGTTTATAATTTTGATGAAGACCAATTTATTTTTTCTTTTGTGGCTTGTGTCTTTGGTATCATATCTAAGAAACCATTGCTCAATCCAAGATCATGAAGATTTAAACCTATGTTTTCTTCTAAGAGTTTCATTTTTAAGCTCTTACAGTTAGGTCTTTGATCCATATTTAGTTAATATTTGTATGTAGTAGGAGGAAGGGATCTAACTTCACTTTTCCATGTGGTAATCTAGTTATCCCAGCACCATTGTTGAAAAGGCTATTCTTTCCCTATTTAGTGGTCTTGGCACCATTGTCAAAAATCAGTTGATTATAGATATGTGGGTTTATTGCTGGACTCTCAAATCTATTTTATTAATCTATAAGTCTATTATGTCAGTACCACATTCTCTGGATTACTGTGGCTTTGTAGTAAGTTTTGAAATTGAGAAGGTATGAGTCTTCCTACTTTGTTCTTCTTTTTTAAAGATTGTTTTGGATATTCTGGTTTTCTTGCATTTCCACATAAATTATAAGATCAACTTGTCAATTTATGCAAAAAAGGCATCTAAGATTTTAATAGGAATTGTTTTGAATCTGTTCATCAATCTGGGGTCAATTTTGATCTTAATAATACTGCATCTTCCAATAATATAATGTATTCCAATATGGGATGTCTTTTCATTTATTTAGATCTTTAATTTCTTTTGATGATATTTTGTAGATTTTAGTGTAGAAGTTTTAGGCTTGTTTGGTAAATTTATTCCTAAATATTTTCTTTTGATGCTTTGTAAATGAATGTTTTATTAACTTTATTAATTAATTTTCAAATTGTTCATTGCAAGTGGGTAGAAATAAACTGATTTTTGTATGTTGATCTTATATATTGCAACTTTCCTGTATCCATTTACTAGCTCTAATAGTCTTTTTGTGGACTCCTTAGGATTTTCTATGTATATGATCATGTCATCTGCAAACAGAGATGGTTTTGTTTCTTTCTTTTCAATCTGGATGCCTTTTATTCTTTTTCTTGCCTAAGAACATGTGAGAGCTGACATTATTGTCTTCCTCCTGATCATACAGGGAAATGTTTTCAGTGTTTTATCATTAAGTGTGATGTTAGATGTGGATGGCTATCCATAGGGTTTTTTTTTTTTTTTTTGCACCAACACAGAGTTTTTAGAACTTGCCAAATTTTCCTGCCTCAAGGCCTTTGCCATCCTGTTTTTTCATATTTGGCTTCTTCTCATCCTTCAAATTTCAAAAAAGGCTTTCCCCAGCTAAGATGAACTGCCCCCTCTATTTTTCTCAAGGAGGGTGTCCTATTTCCTTTATAGCACCAATTCCAATCTGCAGTTATTTTTATATTTATCTGCTTTTTCATTTTCTGGCTCTTTATCCATGTTCCATGAGGATAGGGACAGTTTCCATCTTGCTTGCAGTTGTGTCTCTGGTGCCCAGAACAATAAGTACTCCATATCTTCTGTTGAGAGAATAAGTGAATAAATAAGCATTGGCCATATTCCCATGTGTCTTTGAAGTCATGTGATAGATTTGAACAAACATGTCTGCACCTACCCACTTAAAGACTATCTCTCAGTTAGAGTAGCCACTTCAGAAACTGCTGAGTTGTTTCATGATGATACCATTTTTCAAAAATATTTTTAGAATTCTTTTGTTTCTTAAATTCTACATACGAGTGAAATTTTTTTGGAATTGGCTTCACAGCCTGTGATATTTTCTTTGCATCATATCAGTTCTTAAGAAAAATATGAATTTGTATAAAATGAAATCTGTAGCTGCACTATTAAGCATGTAAATACATGATGATATGACAAGGCAATGAATTTGCCACCATTAGCATGCTCATTAAGAGAGCAATCATGTTTCTTTGTCACTAACATGTTTGGAAACTCATTGTATGGTTCTGGAGTTAATACACTTAGGTATGTCAAAAAAAGAAAACCTGCAGGTAGATATTGTCTGAGATTCACATCATAGGTTGCTTTTCACCTAGTCTGTAAATATGTCTAACGGACTTCTGAGTGAGACCTCTGATCCTATCCTGACTCTGATACTATGGATGTAGGACCCTGATAAGTTATTTTAACACATCCAAGCTTCAGATTCTCTCCTGTAAAATCACTCAGTTTACTGGACTTCTAAGAGCTAAATGAAATAATGATACTGCAAATGCTAACCCTAGTGCTAGTTACATAGGAGGCTCTCAATAAACGACATTTGCTATAATTAGTATAATCACTTATTCAGCTCAACCCCCCATCTTACCACTAAGGAAATTCACTCAGTTGTTCACCAAGAATAAGGTCAGTTGTTAAAAAACTGACACTTAAAACTGATCTTCTGGCCCACAGTCTACTTCCTTCCAATTCAACATGCAGAACTGACAAGAAACAACAAGTGTTGGCAAAGATGTGGAGAAAAAGGAACATTCTTGCACTGTTGGTGGGAATGCAAACTGGTGCAGCTACTGTAGAAAACAGTATAGAGGTTCCTAAAAAAGTTAAAAATAGAACTACCCTCTGATCCAGTAATTGCACTTCTAGATATTTACCCCAAAACCACAAAAACACTAATTCAGAGGAATACATGCACCCCTGTGTTTATTTGCAGCATTTTTTACAATAGCCAAATTATGAAACTTCCCCAAGTGCCCATCGTTAGATGAATGGATAAAGAAGATGTGGTTATATATATATACAATGGAATATTATTCAGCCATAAAAGAATGAAATCTTGCTATTTATAACAACATAAATGAAGCTAGAGGATAGAATGCTAAGTGAAATAAGTCAGAGAAAGACAAATACCACATGATTTCACTTATACATGGAATATAAGAAACAAAAGTGAGCTTAGGAAAAAGACAAGTCAAAAAAGAGACTTTTAACTGTTGAGAACAAACTGGTGGCTACCAGAGGGGAAGTGGGTGAGAGGATGCGTGAAATAGGTGATGGGGCTTAAGGAGTGCACTTGTGATGAGCACTGGGTGATGTTGAATCACTATATTGTACACCTGAAGCCAGCATAACACTGTATGTTAACTCTACTGGAATTAAAATAAAATTAAAAAGACATGCAGAACTAGCCTCAGCTTGCTGCAGAGCTTAACAGTTGGGGGAGCAAACTCATTTCATGGCTATAAGACAGCCAGGAAAGAACGTGGCATATATACTTTCCTAATGAAAAGTAAACAGAAGGACCTTTTTACTCCTTTGGCTGCAAATCAGAATCCTTTTGTGCAAATTGAATTCATTTTCTTATTGCTTCAGGATGAAATAGATTCCATCACCATTCTTCATCACTGTTTCTCCATTTTCCTTGCTCTGAGTGTATCCCATCTCTTAGAATTAGAATGGGGGACTTTAGTTGATCACAATAGCCACTGGAAAGTCATAGGGGAAAGAAAGAAAAATAACCTTCACTGATGCAAAAGAAGAAGTAAAACAAATAACCAGCAGGTAGCAATAACATTTTACTTTGAAAAATTTCCATAAGATTGGAACAGAAAGTCATTGTGACCATATATATGTCTATATACAATATGTATTGTATGTGTATGACTCTTAATTTATTTTACCTAGCCTTCAGGAAAAATCATATTTGATAGGAAAGAATAGGTTGAAAACAATTTGAGGGAAATTTGAAGTTTTTAACCTTTAAGTACATTCTATACGGTGCTTTTTACAACTATTGATTATATCATTTATTTATTAACATTTTTTTCTTATATTTATTTATTTTTGAGAGACAGAGAGAGACTAAGCATGAGTGGGGGAGGGGCAGAGAGAGAAAGAGACAGAATCTGAAGCAAGCTCCAGGCTCCGAGCTGTCAGCACAGCGCACAACACAGGGCTCGAACTCACAAACTATGAGATCATGACCTGAGCCAAAGTCGGATGCTTAACCAACTGAGCCACCCAGGTGCCCCGATTATATCATTTATTAATAGAATCTGGCCTAAGGGAAATGAGTCTATAAAACAGAAAAGCAAGAAAGTTATGCTTTTTGCTTCTTTCCTTATGATCATTCTGTATTAGGAGGAGTTAAAGTTGTGCCACTTATGCTTTAAACAACGATGAGGGCGTGAGGATAGAAATCCAGCCCAGTCCCCCATCACCTTCCCAAGTCTTCCAGAGAATGGGGCACCTTTTATCTTTATACAAGAGCTCCCTTTTTTCACCAGTCACATGCCCAGGGAACTGCCTCTTTCCTAAAAAGATACCTGTGACTTGTCCAAAGACCCTCTGGAGGCTAGAATAGCTCTGATACAGGCATATGGCCATACTAAAAAATGGCATGGTAGCACAATCTGAAATGAGCTTATAGGGAAAAATCTGTTTTGTAAGAATGAACAAACATTCCAACTCTTGCATACCCAAGTTCATAACAGAAAATTAATCCCATGGGAAAACTTCTTAAGTTCAATCACTAGTTAGTTCACTTCATGCATGCCTGCATCTATTCATTGAATACATATAATAAAAGAATACTACCTCTGCTGATCTAATAGATAAGCAATTTCAGAGAGTTCCACAGTGAAGGAAATTTAACCCCATTGCTATTATATGCTATCATTGTGTGACTATATGCATATTGTTGTGATTACCCATTAATTTATAACACTGCACATTTAGCGTGCATTGTTGAAAACTTGCTTAGTTCTTTCTGAACATGCGCTAAGAAAAAGCCAACATTTTATGCAGCCATAAGATTAGCCCCTGGCCCCACTGTTTTCTATTTACCCTTTAAAGAAAATCCCTGCTGAGCTTTTGCTACTCTAGCAATTGTTGAGTTCTCAGGATGGGTCCTTTTGGCTGCCCAGCTCATTAGGCCTCCACACCAGCTCAGGCAGCATTAGCCAGCAGATTTATTTTAATATAAACAATGTTACTGAATGTGCTGTGTTGTATTACTTTCCTTGAGTTTTTACCTCTGTATGAGTTCTCTATTTCTATTTATGCCCACAACTAAAGCATTTCAGAGCTTTTCAGTAAGCAACCAAATTCTTTCAAGATCACAGCTCTGAGTTCCATGGGTGCCCTTTTTGAAATCACAGGGGTTAGTGCTTTATGTTTTAATCATGTCCAGCTCTTACTTCACAGATTAATTAATCTATCCAGCTGAAATATTGCAAACAACTCAAGCTTTCTTTTCTTCCTTTTACTTAAAGATGTTTTTTGGGCAGTGTTGAGAAAGTCTCCCTGCCTTAGTGAGAAGAGAGTGAGACTGACGTGGGGGTGGCTTTTTGGTGTGGAAGTTGTTACTGATTAATCAGCTTCTGTGACTGCTAGTGCTTGATGGAGTTACTGATGAAGATTGTCAGAGTACCTTCTTTGAAGGTTACTTCACAATACCTCTTTTGCCTTCTCCATATAACTATATCCCCATTTTTCTTTCAGCCCATGGGATAGTACTGTTTCAATGCCACACTTGGGTTAAGCACATACCTAGGTCTGAGCCAATTAGCATATCGTATTTCCTGAGTACAATGATTTGTTAGAGAAGGTCAGATGATTAGATTGGAGCCAATGAGACACAGTAAATCCTGTGGGTTGGGTGGGAATGCTGGGCCAAGAACTCTTTTCTACTGGACACGAATGAGGAAAGATGTATCTTTGGGACCTCTAGGAAGTCACTTGAGACCTCTGTGAGACAGGAGCTAGATTTAGATGGTTTTGAGCCCCTGGGTCCAGCCAAGCCTATAAAGTCAGATATACCCTTGGATTTTTCAGTAATATGAGCAATTCTCATTTTGCTTCATCTAGTCTGGGGTGGAATAAACAACTCGTACAAGGTTGTGGGCATGAGGAAGCATATGAGTTGAGGTCATATTTCCTGACGCTGAGGCATCACTGAGATAGTTTGGAAATCCCTCTCAGTTTCCCTAGATCTCAAGACTCTACCCCTTTAAGAAGACTTTGAAAGGTTCAGCAGCTACTCTCGAACTAATTCTCATTCCACCCTACCCTAGTCCCAAGCTTGGCCAACCCTGTCTCTCTTGCAGCTACGAGGAGTGTGGAAGAAACCTCAGGATCATCATTCCTTCATAGTTCTTCCTTATAAACAGAACTCAGAGTCCACACTGTTGGAATCATCATTAGCGTCTGAGGCAACTTTAAAAAAGACATGAAACGTGAAATGAAACTATCTCACCTCATTTGTGTATTAACAGGTCTCAACCTGGAATTGAATGGGGTACCTAATGAAGTAGGATGAGGAATATGTTCAGTGTCAAATTTTCAGATTATGAAATAATCTTATTTCATAAGGGCTCGAACTCACAAACTATGAGGGGCTCGAACTCACAAACTATGAGATCATGACCTGAGTCGAAGTTGGATGCTTAACTGACTGAGCCACCCAAACACCCTTGCCAGCAAATGTTTTTGATAATATTTGAACACGTATATGGAAGACTGAGGAGTATTTCTTTAGTTAGATATTTTCACAATATTTAAAACATGGTTAATTTTGGTATATTCAGTTTGTGAAAATTTGCTACTCTTTATACTTAAGACACCTGACCACATAAATATCGTCAGCTTATCCTGACAAAGAAGCAAACACAGTACAATGGAGCAAAGATATCCTTTTTAACAACTGGATAATCACATGCAAAAAAATAAATCCAGACACAGACCTTACACCCTTCACAAAAATTAACTCAAAATGGATCACAGTCCTGAATATAAGACTCCTAGAAGACAACATAGAAGAAACCTTCGATGGTCTTTTACTTTTTAGGCTTGATAAGCTGGACTTCAATAAACTTTTAGAAGTCTGCTCTGCAAAAGACACTAGAGAATGAGAAAACAGGACACAGACTGGAAGAAATTACTTGCAAAAGCTTCATCTGATAAAGGACTGTTATCCATAATATAAAAGGAATTCTTAAAACTCAACAGTAAGAAAACAAACAACCTGATTAACAAATGAGCTAAAGACCTTGACAAAGACCTCATCAAAGAAGATATACAAATAGCAGATAGGCATAGGAAAACATGGCCCACATCATCTGCCCTCAGAAAAACGCAGATTAAAACAACAATGAGATACCACTACACACCACCTATCAGAATGGTCAATATCCAGAACACTGACAATACCAAATGCTGGAGAGGATATGGAGCAACAGGAATTCTCATTCATTACTGGTGGGAATACAAAATGGTATAGCTACTTTGGAAGACAGTTTGGTAATTTCTCACAAAACTAAATATACTCCTACCATATAATCCAGTACTAATACTCCATGGTATTTTTCCAGAGGGGTTGGAAACATGTCCATGTAAAAACCTACAAATGCATGTTTATATAAATTTTATTCATAATTGTCAAAACATAGAAGTAGAACTGAGAAGGACTGAAGGGATAAAACTTGGATTTGCAAGTGGGGGAAAGAAGAAACAGATGCCAGAAAGAAGACAACCTCAAAGATGCCTGAGTGAGTGACTGTGATCTGGGAAATTAGGGGACGGGCGGGTCCCGGTGGTAAAGGGGAAAGGAGCCCCCGAGCCCAACATGGAGAGCGCGCTGTGCCCCGGAGAGACCAGGGGAAGAGAAAGAGAGACGGAAAATGCACCTAGAACCATCTCTAAGGGAGGAAAAACTCGCCCATCTCCCCATATATAACTGCCGAGCACCGGGAGAGAAATCCGTCCCATCTGACCGGCGAGTTCTTCCTTGGGCACATTGGCAGCGGCATCCACTCCAAGCTGCACCGGGAGCCATGAAAAGCGGCGGCAGCGGCGGCTCCGCAAAAAGGGCGGCGCAAGCCGGCTGGGAGACCAGCCGCCAGCCGGAACGCAT
This sequence comes from Cryptoprocta ferox, assembly GCA_028646485.1. Taxonomy (NCBI): domain Eukaryota; kingdom Metazoa; phylum Chordata; class Mammalia; order Carnivora; family Eupleridae; genus Cryptoprocta; species Cryptoprocta ferox. Next base: position 24,922,067 of record CM053574.1, read on the forward strand.
CTCATCCCCGGTGACGGTGTTGAACTGCACGGACTGGGATTTGGAAGTGAGGCGGAGCTTGGAGAATACAGTTTGGCTCGCCCGCGGCACAGGGAGATCGGACTCAGAGGGGCGGTTGCAACTCCTGGTTCCGGCAAAACTTTGAGGCGGCGCCATACTTCTCCCCGCAACCACTAAGGCGGGGCCTCGGAGAGAGCAGCCCCCGAGACCTGACCTGACGCCAGACCACGCCCATCCGCACAGGGGAGTTGTCTTTTTTTTTTCTCTTTTTTTTTTCTTTCCTTTTTTCTTTGCTTCTCCTTCTTTTCTGCTGCCATCCACATATATATCCCGTAGCATATTCTTATCTCTCCTCTTGGCTGGTTATATGCTTTTGGACTGCCCTCAGACTTGCTGTCTCTGTCCCCACCTTGTTGTTTTTTTTTTCTTCTTTTTGTTTTTGTTTCTTTTTCTT
>CM053574.1:24923020-24968561 GCA_028646485.1 Cryptoprocta ferox
TCAGTTTGTTCTCGGTATTCAAGAGTCTCTTATGATTTGCCTCCTTCCCTCTCCCTAACTCTTTTCCCCCCCTTCCCCTTCCCATGGTCCCCTGTTAGGTTTCTCCTGTTAGACCTATGAGTGAAAACATATGGTATCTGTCCTTCTCCACCTGACTTATTTTGCTTAGCATGACACCCTCGGGGTCCATCCACGTTGCTACAAATGACCATATTTCATTCTTTCTCATTGCCATGTAGTATTCCATTGTATAGATAAACCACATCTTCTTGATCCATTCATCAGTTAATGGACATTTAGGTTCTTTCCATGATTTGGCTATTGTTGAAAGTGCCGCTAGGAACATTGGGGTACATGTGCCCCTATGCATCAGCACTTCTGTATCCCTTGGGTAAATCCCCAGCAGTGCTATTGCTGGGTCATAGGGGAGTTCTATTGATAGTTTTTTGAGGAACCTCCACACTGTTTTCCAGAGCGGCTGTACCAGTTTACATTCCCACCAACAGTGTAGGAGGGTGCCCGTTTCTCCACATCCTCGCCAGCATCTATAGTCTCTTGATTTGTTCATTTTAGCCAGTCTGACCAGGGTGAGGTGGTATCTCAGTGTTTATTTTGAGAGAAAGAGGGAAAGAAAGAAAGAGAGTGGGGGAGAGGCAGAGAGGGGGGTCAGAGGATCCAGAGCTGGCTCTGCACTGACAGCAGCAAGCCCAATGTGGGGCTCAAACTCACGAACTCATGAGATTGTGACCTGAGCCGAAGTTGGTTGTTCAACCAACTGAGCCACCCAGGTGCCTATGTATGTTGCTATTTTTTTAAGGGGAGGATATAGGAATATACACATGTTTGTGTATGTTTTTATGTAGATGTATATATATGTATATATATATATAGTATATATATGTGTGTGTGTATGTATGTATATTTAATAGATGGATAAACAAAAATATTGAATCAATATTGATAAACAAAATATTGAATCAATATTGAATATTGATTATTCTTTGGGTGAAAAAGTAAACAATATGATGGAGACAGAGATAGAAGCTAGACTTCCCTAATCATTCTTTGATTTACAGACTTGAGTTTGTATCATTGTAGATATTTTATATAATTATAAACAAAATGAAATTAAAAATGGTCCTAAAAACCAGAAGCAAAATAAACAAATGTCTAAATGTATGGAGTTGGTGGTAAAACCACAAAGTAGAGAGTTATTTCAATTATATGTATATGTTGTAGGTAATTAAATTAAAGTTGACTGTATATCCCTAGTGGAGTATATTTAAAACAAAAAACTGAAAAGACAAAATAATCTTTTTGGTAAACATTGTTGGTGGTGATGTAGGCATTTTTCTGAGACTGGAGAGTGTGTATTGTGGAATAAAGTAAATGGGATATAATAAATAATGGGATGTTGAAGCTGGGATATTTTGTATAGGAGGAAGAAGATACAGATAAAAGATTTATGAGATTAATAAAAGTCTAGTAGTCCTGAATTTGAATTGGAAGATCAATATGAACATGTGCTCTATACCATTATTTTTTTCAAAAGCATTTTCTAGCCCTTTCCACTAAAATGACCTTAAAAACAATGAGGGGCCCAGAGCAATGTATACCTTTAGAAGTCTGATTGTGGTCTCTACGTCTCATTCCCACTAAAAAAAAATCTAAACTTGATGAAGATATGGCAGATTGCAGAATCTTTGGCAGAAATCTTTGGCAGAAAATTTATGAGATAGGCCTGAAACATCTTGTCATATCAAAAAGTAAGATAAATGCCAAAGAAACCTGTGTGGTGACAGAAGGATGTAGGAGCTATCTTGAACAGAATCTTTTTGAACAAAATATGGAACACTTTCAACATCACTAGGAAAATAATTGCAGTGATTTGAAGCACATCAAATAGGTTTAAATCCATGAGTTTATAGTGATTAAAAGAAATTATTGGCCACTTTTGGAGAATTCTACGTAATCAACGTGTTATTCAAAAACAATAGCTAATAAAGAGATGGTAACAAATATTTATTCTTATTTTCCCATTCAAATTGTATCCCTGAGTAACTAAATATTTGATGGGGGAAAATGTATATTTATAAGAGTATTCCAGCTAGTAAATGAAGAAGGAATAGAGTATCACTATTTTTCAGTCCTAATAAATTAATGGATTTCAGCAGTGATCATCATTAGTTGCTGACATTCTATGGAAAAAGATTAATCAGGTATTATGTGCCTCCTAATGGAAGTACGTGACATCGCTTATGAACTATCTTTGCCAATAAATCAAAAAGCCTCTAGATCTAACAACCAATCTATGGGAGATATTAGAAGAAGAGGAACATTTGAATTATACCATGCGGATGCAATCAGCAAAATTTTACACTGTGGGATACTCCACAAGGGAATAAAAATCAATTTCTTGAGCAAATAAATATGAAGGAAAAAAAGAGATAAGTACATTCAATCAATTGCAATATATTGACTTTATTAGGATCCTGTTTCTTACACAAAAACTGTAGGGAAAAGTGGAGAGGAAATAAAAGAGAACCAGACAGAAAAAAAGAAACAGACATTCATAGAAATTTGACACAAAAATTTCAATATTGCCCAAATACATGATAATACTAAGTAATTATTATAGATTGGAAGCAAGACACCCTAGTAGCAACAAGCACAGCTAGTGCCCAGATCATGGTTTCTAAATATCATTCTTTACTCATAATATGGTGGATTAAGTTTTGGTGCAGAGAAAATATAAAAAAAGTCTAGGACTAAAAAACAAGAAATTTCAAAGACTAATATTACATTTCAAAAAGAACACAGAAGCTGATGGGAAGGGTCTTCCATTTTCCAAATTCGGACAATTTAGGAGTCAAAACATTATTAATGGATTATTACACATTTAATAAAAGAACTTTCCAAGTTAATGAGGTACTTAAAGAGAGAAATAGAGAAAAAGAAAGTTGAGAGAAAGCTTTTTTTTTAAGGGACACAAAAATATCAGCTAATAAAAGCAGAAAGGGATTATAGAATTAGGAAATTCCTCTTTTGCATCTGTCTATGTAATACTTGAGTTCGGCAAAGGTGATCAAGAGATGCTATAACTGTTGGATCAAAGGTTGTTGGAGAATAAAATATTCATGCCATAGTGAAATACCTTCATAGAGATCGACTTCTAATTACAAAAAGGAGAAGTGTACCTTCAGCAAGTGATCAAATTTATTATAACCTGTAGAGGTACTTCTACCAATGACAATAATATTGCCACCTGATAATGATGCAACCAGAAGTACATATTACTTATCTAGTGTTTCTGGGAAGAAAAGTTACAACTAAATCTAATAGTGAGAAAATAATTAGACAACTTCATAATATGATGGCCTGGACTCTTCATAAAAAAATCAGTGTCATGAAAAACAGACAATAAAAAAGCTGTTCTAAATTAAAAGAGACTAAAGAGGCAAAACAAGCAAATTCAGTGTGTGAAGCTTGATTTGGATTCTGCATGTGGGAAAAGGTGCTATAGAAGACATTATGGAGGCTTCTGGGATTATTTAAGTGAGGGCAGCATCTTAGATGATATTATTGAATTACTACCAATTTTCTAAGTATGATAATGGTATTATGGTTATATAGGAAAATATCTGTACTCTTAAGAGATTCTGGCTGGAGTATTTAGGGGTGAAGTCTTGCAGTATCTGCAATTTACTTTCAAATGTTTTATAAAACATACACATAAATGTGTATATACATATTGAGGAGGATAAAAAAATATGGCAAGATATTAAAACTGGTGAAACTTGGTGAAGGTATCCAGGTGTGTATAGTACTTTAGATTTGTCTTTTTTTAATATAGATTTGAACATTTTACTATTAAAAATTTGAAAAAGTTAAATAAAACAAAAATATTACTTATGTATCTTAAAATTGTATGTTTGTTTAAAGCTTATTAAGATGCATTATTTTAAAATCTTTTAAAATCTTTTAATATAAGGCCAAGTACTTCTCTTTAAGTAAGGCATAGCTATTGGAGTTCTGAATCTATCTTGCTTAAGTCACAACATAATTATAAGAATGCCCACTTTCAGTTGCTGTGAAACTAAGTAAAGTCAATTGCAAAGCAATGAAACAAAACTCTTCTAAAGTTTTTTTATTTTTTTCCTCTAGCATTTTACATTGATCTCTCCTACAATACACTTTTATTTGAATCTTTCCAAGGCATTTAGCCTGGTTTTTTGTAGAAGCAGCAACACTTTCTTCTCACATTTATATTTCATTAAATTACATGATACATAATTAAATGTTGTAATTAAAAAAACAACCACAACCAATATTAGCAAGTTTGGGGACAAATACACTTAACTCTTGGTAAATATACAACTCAAGTTGGTGGGAATTGACAAAGTACATGGCTGTACAAAAGAGTAGTCTACCAGTTATATGGTTATAGTGTGCTGTAGTATCATCTGGGATATTTCACAGTGATGCTGTAGATAGTTGGTTAATCTGGTAAATTGCTTGAGTGGAGATTGGTTAGAGAGGGTGCATTGTAGTGAAACACTCACCAGGCCTGTGCTGCAAACAGGATTCAATATTGGTCACACATGGGTAAACTCTGTCCATAGTCATCCTCTGGTGAGATTAGTTTATGAATAATCTCTTCTGTCTAGATTACTGTCAATGCCCTTCCCTAAGTCAAGCTAAATAAAATGGCTTCTAACTTTGTTACAGTCACAAACAAACACATTTAGGTCACTTTTCTTTCCTTTTATCCTATAACCCACCCTTATCCCCAATAAGAGAAGCTATTCAGTTAAAAATTATGTTACTCAGGTTCTGTTTCAGTGTCAGCTGGGAGTGTCACATAGAACCATGAATGTTCGACTTAGTCAGAGGTACTTGTTGATTGTTTCTGAGGTAACGCCAATGAATGTCTAAGTCTAAAGCAGAATGGAAAGTTACAGCTCCCACACTGAAGTTCTCCAAGAGGTGAAGCTCACTGTGAAGGGAATGTTGATTTCCCTACTTCATCATTCCTTCCGAGAGGGAGAGGAGAACGTTCTGCTTTGTGAGCCCTGAGAACACCATCACCAGGAAGATGAGTGTCTCTTTCTTGTAAGTGGCGTGCTAGACAGCTGCATTAGATATCTGCCTCTGTTCACTGAATTCAGCTCTCTGAGGAGGCAAGGAAAACTGTTGAGGAAGACTTTCAGCAGATTGTAAGAGCCAGCGTTTCCTGCCTCTAGAGCTCAGAGCCTTTAACTGCTACTTTTCCCCTGGGGGCACTTTTCAGGTTCTGGCTTTTTCAGGGGATACAAGAGACCCTAATTATTTCACTTTCAATCAATTCTGAAGCCTCAAAGACCAAAATTGTCTCTTTAGATCCACTCAGATGCCAAAAAGAGGTGTGGAAAAGAAATTGCTGCCCATCTACCAGCAGCTGTAGACCTCTAAGCCACCTTGCTTTCGTTTTCTGTGTGGTAGTCAGGAATTGTTGCAAACACTCAAATCAGTAAAAATAAAATATTTCAATGGATACCTTGAGAATACAGACAATTTTGTATTGAAAAAGCTCCTATAGTCACTGTGGCAGGATTTACTACTATTCATTGGCCAGTTCACTTTTCCCTATACAAGGGAGAATTATACAGAACTTGTCTTGGGCCAGTGAAATGTAGTGGAAGTATTTAATTTCCAATGGTTGAATCTCCACTTGTTTCTTCTCCAAACTATTGAAAATAACATCATCATGAAACCTTTGTAGATAAACCACCCACACTTCATCTAAATTTATTATCCATTTAGACATATACCTCAATTTGCTTAAAATTATTTTTTTTTCTGAAAAAAATATAAATGGAATTTTAAAAAGATTCATATGCTCAAAGGAAGTCTTAGGGAATTTGTTTGTATGTCAAATATATCACTATGTGTATTTTTACATTTTCATACATTGTGTAAGGTAAAGCATATCACATATTCTTCTTTTCTTAGCTATTTTTGTAGCTTTGTTTTTTAGATGTTTTATTATTTCACTCATCAAACAAATGCTTACCAAACACGTGTAACATTCAACATGTTGTGCCAAGTCCTGGGTTTACATATTTTTGTGGAACTGTAGTTATACTGGAGTGTGTTAGTTTGCTGTTATGGACTGAATTGTGTCCCTGCAGGATTCATATGTTGAAGCCCTACCCTTTGATGTGACTGTATTTGGAAGGGTTTTTAGGAGGTAATTAAGGTTAAATGAGGTCATAAGGATAGGATCCTAAACTAATAGGATTGGTGGCCTTATGAAAAGATGAAGAGATCTCTCTCCATCTCTCTCTCATGTTCTTTACATGCACGTACTGAGGAAAGGTCATGTGAGCACACAGTGAGAAGGCAGCAAGCCAGGAAGTCTACAAGCTTGGAAGGATTTCATTACAACCCCACCATGCCTGCCCCCTGATCTTGAACTTGCAGCCTGCAGAACTGTGAGGAAATAAAGTTCTATTGTTTAAGCTACCTAATCTACGATGTTTTGTTATGACAGCCTGAGCTGCCTGAAACATTTGCCAAATTCAGGAATTTTGTAACTCAAATAACTGTGAATCTTATAAGAAATAAATCAAGGGCAACAGAATAACATAGAACTATACTTTATATGGCTAACTATAAACTTAGTGTTTATAATAATAAACTATTATTATATTATAATAGTGTTTGTAACACTATTAAAGGGAAAAAACTAACAGGCCTAAAGAAAAGACAGATAAATTAATGAATGTCAGATTCATGTTGACATAGTAATGGAAGCCACAATTCTAAACTCTAGAAGGGCAGAATAGGGAAGAACAAATCATTCATTTTTTATTGAACAAGTGCTCTGGCATGTCTTAGACAATATATCTCACAGTGTAGTTTCAAACTACCTGCATCAGAATTATGTGGGTGTGCCTGTTGGATATCCAGATCTCAAGACCATGCTGAAGTCATGTTCAGTTTCTCTGAGGTGAAGTCTTGGAATCTTCATTTTAAACAAGTTCTCTAAGTGTTTTTTAGGCACATTGAAGTCTGAAATCCCCTATTCAGGCATTGTGGGGCTGCATAAGAAATGTTAGTCTTTGTCCCCACAATGAGATGCCTACAGATACATGAAATAATGGCAGAATCAAGGGTTGTGATCAAGTACTCAAATGTATGATATAGAGTATAGATGTAGTATTTGTAGAAGAAGTCAACAAAGAACAGAAAGTAGCTACTAGAGATCTGTTCCCAGTACCCTGAGAACTTAAGAGGGAGCAATGGAACAGTAGACCAGCAGTGAAGGCCTTAGAAAGGAAGGAGCATGCCATCGCTTGAAGAATAAATAGGCTTTCTCCCTTGAACACTTTTTAGAAAAAGACAATAAAGGAATAAAACACAGTTTTTATTTCACAAGGACAGAGAGCACAGAGAGGAGATAGAAGTAGATGCAACATTTTTGGAAGACAGAAAGCAGATGAGGAATGATTATAGTAGAAGTATGCCAGTGGCTCCTGGACAGCCTCTGGAGTCTCAGCTCTTGGAAGCACCAAGTACTACAGAGAGTAGGGGAGAGATACGTGTTAGGATCGAAAGGGGAGTAAATGGTTGGACCTTGGCAGGACAACAGGCTCATTCTCTAGAAGATTTGAACTGGAGGAGGCTTGCCCTCAGTATTAAGCAGAGTGAGTAAAGCGCAAGGCAAGGACTGCAACAAGGATTGAGTGAGTCAATTTACTGAACAACGGGACTCTCAACACCCCCCCCCCTCACTCTGATCTCAGAAATCTGACAGCCAGATGTCTTCCCTCAGGCCCTTTTCAAATCCAAAAATGGACGCTAAAAATTAGTGTAGCAGTGCCTTCGGAATTTTAAGAGTATATGCCAGATTCTTAATCTATTAAGAGATTTATCAAGTAGGATAAATGGTAGAATGAAGATATTTTCAGATATAAGAGTACTGAAAACATTTACCTTCTTAAGAAGTTAACTGGAAGGTGCTCTTTAACCAAAACAAGGGAATAAACTAAGAAAGGAAGTTCGGTATGGATCCATACGGTGAGACGTAGAGTGCAGCTGGCATAAACTGAAACAGACAGGCTGAAGCAAAGGGGACTAGGAAAAAAATTTGAACTCAAGTTTTCTGAGGTTTTAAATCCTAGTAGCATTCAATATCCTGTAAAGAGTATGCTAGCAGTGCACATCCTTCCATTTTCTTTTTACTTTGCTTGGCCCTGTGTGAAATAGATTTTTTTATACTTACCTTCTCATTTCTCTTTCTAGTTTCCATTTTTGGAAAAGGTATAAGAAGCATACCTTTCTTTTAGAAATGATATAATCAAACATTATCAGTGATTGAAGTAATTAGTGCAGTTTTCATCGCACCATTTGAGTCATGTAACCTTAACTAAAAAGTGAAGGAACTAACATTAATATACAAAAATCTAGGTGATTTTATGTTACCTTTTATTTATAGATATTTTAGGAGTTTACTACATTATTCTCCAGATTGTTCGCTAACTTAGTAAATTGGAAGGACTGATTTTCCATTTTTATGGGAAAAAACCCAATAACCACCATTTACAGCAAAGAATTTGCACTAGGCAATGCCTTAAAATAATTTTGAAATGTATTTATTTACATCTCAAATATGACTTCTTTCTAAAATGTTCAAAGTCTCATTTCCACAGCTGCAATTAAATGACTTTTTAGGATAATGTTTCATTTGGCTGTATTATGTTAATAATCAGCTAGATGATGTATATCTCTTCCATCTTTATGTAACCATGAATTATTCAGAAGTGTTCTTTTGCAAATGCAGAGTAGAGGAATTCAGTTCCTTTTCCCCAAAAGGGTCAGACGTGCTTTAGTTTAGAAGAGACAGAGAAAAAAGTAGATTCTTTCTTTTTAATCCTTCAAGATTTATGGAAGTGAACAGTAGGAGTTTATTTAAATATACAATAATGAGAAAATGCTCATGTAAACTATAATACATTTATTTGACAAAATGATGCAACTCTCAAAAACAAAAAAATTGTTGGAAAGACAACATAACTATATGGAAAAATGTTTGTATGAAAAATAAGTAAACAAAAACATGATATAAAAATGAATGCCCAATGTAATTTCATTTAAAAGTAGTCACCAGAAAAAATTCTAGAAGAAAATACAATAAAATAGTAATGACAGTCATATTACTATGGTAGGAATATAGGTGATATTTTTCTCCTCTGTTTTCTAATTTTTTAAATGTGATATTATTTTTATAATGAGAGAAAGCAAACAAACAAATACACCCTTATTCAATTACTAGTATTTTCTAGAAACTGGGCTGTGTGCTGAGAATATAAAGGTGAAAAGATATGCTTAGTGATATATAAAATATATCAAGTTTTCCTTGATGATACTAAAATATATACATTTAATATGAATTTCATTGAGATTGTATTAAGGAGAAATGTCATTAATTAAATGCCTAGTAGATGCTTTTTATGTGTACCTTGTCCAATCCACTCAACAATTATATGAAGAAGATGATTTTCTTTTTACAGACAGGAAGTATGTCTTAGAGAAACTATGCAACTTGTCCAAAGTGGTATAGTTAATAATAAGAGATTGAGCCTGGGCTTACTGGAAGTCCATTCTTAGTCATTTAACAAGGATTTATTAGGAACGGACTATGTACCAGAAATTATTTTAGATTAAGGATACTGAAATGAACACAGCAAAGACTCTGCCCTCATGGAGCTTACATTCTAGTGTGAGGAGTTATAAACACAAATGAATGGCAGGAGATGTATTAGAAGCTGCAAAGTGCTTTAGAGAGAAATAAGGCAGATAAAGGGGCTAAGGAGGCAGAGTGGGGGTTGGGGGTTGCAGTTTTGAATAGGACGATCAGGAAAGGCCTGGCTGAGAAAGCAGTGTTTGAACAGAAGCCTGAAGGAGCTGAAGGAAGGATCCCAACTCTGCAGAAGAGCATTTCAGGCAGAGGACACAGTAAGTATAAAGGGCCTGGGATGAAAGCATGCCTAGAGGAACAGCACGGACACCAGCGTGACTAGAGCTATGGAATAGTGAGTATAGTGAAACAAATGAGATAAAGGAATACAGTAGGGAGCCAGAGACTTTGAACTTTGTAGAGCATTGTCAAGACAGGAAACCACTGGAGGGTTTTAAGCAGAGGAGTTGCTTTATTTGACTGAGTTTTCAACGGATCATTCTGGCTGCCATGTGCAGAAAAGTCTGTAGGGGGATCAGGGTGGAGGCAGGAGACCCTTCAGAGGCTACTGCGGTGAGAGATGATGGTCACTTGTGCCAGAATAGGAGTGGGGGCTGTCAATAATGGTCAGGGCCTGAGATTTTATCCTACTGCTTATTTGCAATCTATCAAGTTAGTTAGTTTCTTGCATGCTGGCAGAAAATAGGAGATTTATGGATCAGAGATAAAGGACTTTGTTTCTCATAACATAGCAGTCAGTCCGTGTTTCATATTTGTTTCATCCTTTTTGCCCCCTCTGTCTCATGGGGGGATGCAGAGTGGCTCAAGTGGACACTGTGTACACAGTGGGTTTGTGTCACAGCTGAGGGACCCTAAGTTTAGGAAATTCCAATCTTTTGTAATGGACTAAAAGCAAACTTGCCCAGCCTCTGCTCTCTTTATTTAATATTGGACAACAAACAAATGTGTCCTTTGTTCCAGAGGGAACACTATCTTGCAAGGCTTTGTGATTCCAAACCTCCTTGGAAATATAGTCTAGAACAAGAGCTGCCAGGGCCTTCCCTTGTAAGGTAAGCAGAAATGTTAAAAAAAAAAAAAAAAAACATGGAGAATTGTCTCTCAACAAGGATATAGTATGAAGTGACTGTCTTCTGGAGGTACTTTTTAGTTAGAGCCCAGATCAGATGTAGGATGGAAGAGAAAAAGAGTCCAGAATGACACTATGGTTTTTACCAGGCACTGTACTCGGTGCTTGGGGATATAGTGGGCAATGAGACATCCCAGGTCTTGGCCACCATGGGGCTTACCTTCCAGTAAGAAAGAGAGGGACCCAAAACAGGTAAACATGTCAAATAAGTAAAATGATTGACCTACTTTATATATAGTTTCTGGGAATTTCAGCTGTATAAAAATATGTATTTTTATTGAAACCAGATAAAATGACACCTGGGATAGAGAGTAAAGAGGTAGATAAGACCCCATAGATGAAGTCAAGTGTGCTTGCTCTTAGAATTATTTTATTCTGTCATTGCTTTTTAGAAATAGAATTTCTTTGAGTTTGTGCTTTCTTGCAGTGGACACATTTAGCATCATTAGTAATCTAGATTTGCCTAATTTGGAAGACAAACACTGAAATTTTAAAAGATTCTCTTTTAGGAATAAAATTATTTTACTCTGCTTGCTTTACAGACATATATTTGGAGGTTCACTATAATCAGCTATTGTCATAGATGGAAAAGGCATCATCAGTTTTATTTCTTAGTGATTTTTTGTCTGTCCCTATCAATTAGAATAGATGCTTGAAGGGGAGATTATTTTGTCTGTGGATATATTCTCAGTTCTTAGAATAATACAGCCTGGCAAACAACGTGTTTATAAGTAATTTTTAATGAATGAATGAATGATACACATAATATTTTGTATTCTGCTTGTAATAAATTCCTTACTTCAATATTTGTTTCATTTGCAAAATCTTTGATGTCTGCTTTCTATCACTTTTTTTTTTTTGTACCATAAGCATTCTTTAAGTATTGGACAGTTAGATGTTTCCTGAATGTTTGCAATGATACAAAATACTGAAGTAATGTTTTGTGCACATTCACTTTTATATTTCTTTGGAATGATCTCTTTCTTTTTTATGTTTATTTATTTATTTTGAGAGAGAGAGAGTGCGCAAGAGCCGGGGACAGGCAGAGAGAGAGAGAGAGAGTGAGAGAGAATTCCAAGTGGGCTCAGTGCCGTTAGTACAGAGCCTGATATGGGGCTTGATCTCACAAACTGTGAGATCATGATCTGAGCTAAAATCAAGAGTTGGTCACCCAACCACTGAGCCACCCAAGCACTCCTTGAATTATCTCTTTAGTAGAAATTTGAAGGAATGGGTCAAAGGTACTAAAATCATCATATTCTCCCTCTATCCCTCTATGTTGTGTTTTCCCAAAGAGTAGGGACTGGTTTCAGTGGATGAGGGTATATGTTTGATCTCAAACTAGAATTCATTAACAATTAGTTGTTATGTTTTTTAAACACATTGTGTGTGTGTGTGTTAATAGAGAATCAAGTATGCTTTCATTAATATTTATTTGATGTTTCTTGATGTTGTATACATTTTCATGTTCATTTATTAGTATTTTTTTTAATCTAGTGAGAGCTGTCTGTTAATATACTTTGTCCAGTAGAGCTGCTTGTTGAATTATCCACTTCCTAAGTTCTAGACAGAATGAGGACATTTAGGTTTTTAGCACAGCTTCATGTAAAGTTCTGGTCAGGCTCAGAGGGGGGAAAGTGAGAGGGAGGGGGCTCTTTGGAGTTCATATCTTGGCGTTGGGGAGCCTCATGAGGAGAGCCTCATGAAGCCACCATGGATGACATTCCCTCTCTCAACAGATATCTATTGTGCTTGCAGGTATGTAAATGGAGAAATAAATATCTAATTATGCTGTGTCAGAAGTATGAAATAGTATAGTATAAAAATAGGGTGCCATAGGAGACAATAATGAGGAAGGGCTGAGTGGCTGGAAACCTTGCTCAGATCAAGAGTGCGTTTTTGAGAAAGTGGCATTTTACCTAAAACCTGAAGGAAAAGATATCTACAAGGTATCTAGGATGTCATATCTCTGGCAGAAGCACAGTGTAAAATGCCATTACTACAGCCTGCAGGAGAAGCCCGTTCGGGTGGGTCAGGGAGGTGCTTTCATCTTGGTATCACTCAAGAGGACTGTGCCAGGTCAGAAAGATGAAAGAATGATACTGCTCAAGTTTTTCACATGCCTGACTACTTAGTGGGATATAGCAAATACCTGTGCTTGTTTGAGGATCAAATAATAAGAGAATCGCTGTGTATCATTTGCCCTTTTCTTTCCATATGATTGAAATAGTTACAATAATTAGAATTCGGAGGAGCCCACTCTCCTCCGATTTTATGAATCATGCTGAAAGAGCAGCTAACACAGCATAATACACAATACAGTCATAATGCAGTCTGCATAAAAGCAGTCTCAAGTCACATAAATGCTTCATAAAAAGTCCCTATCTCTACACGAGGTCTCCTACAGTACGCAGGAACAATGAAAATCAGTATCTGATAGCTGACTTCATTTGGCTTTCTAACTTTGATCACTACTTCCATCATTTTGTCTTATCCATTTAAGCCTATTCTTAATAAATGGGCAATTGGGGCCCAGTCTCTTTTAGAGGTAAGAAGGATTTGAAGCCATCTTGCTGTTACTGTTAATTTAAATAATCCTCAAAAGTCCACATTGTAATAAAGAATACTGCTGTGTGTAAAATAAAAAATGTTATTTTCTGAACATTTAGAGAATTTATTTCACAATCTGCATGTAACCCTCTATTACACTCTGTAATGTTGGAGGAGGCATGATGTACAGTCCATTGCCAGAAAAAATATGATCTTACTAGTAAGCTGACTGTGAGCATTCTCAGAGTCCAGAGTATGATGCCAGCTTTTTTTTTTATACTGTTCTCATTATGCTCTTTTAGCCTGAGTCAACTCTAGGTCCCTTTTTTCCTAGTGGTCTTCCCCTTCCTCCCTTCTTTTACTCCTCTACCCTCCCCACTGGTCAGAGCTGGGGAAAACCACTGTTCCTGGGTCTATTCTGGAAGGTGATGAGGAATCACAGTTGGTGGCACCACACAGCCCTCCATGGGATTTGGCTTAAAATTTTCAGATTCCTTGGAATGGAATCTGTTATATAAAACCAGCCTCTCTGGTGTTAATAACACAGCCCTCATAGCACAACTTTGATGTACCTTTGTCAAAACAAAACAAAAACAACCCTCCCTTCACTGAGAGGGAGGCTAAGAAGGAAAGGGTGCAAAGGGCAGAAAACCTGAATCTGTCACAGGTGATCTACCAGAGTTCTCTGAAGTCCATTTATTTCATGGTAAACCTCTCACAACCACTTTACCAGAAACACGTCTTTACTAAAAAATGCTTTCTAAGTTCCCAGAAAGTAATCACAGTTCCAACCCAGCAAAGAAATTTAGTGAGGCAAGGACAATCAAGTTATCTGCACATTCAATAACAATGGCTTAGGTACTTGTCTTTTCTAAGTTTTTTTTTTTTTTGTAATGAATGTAAAAGAAATTAAGCCAACAATGCTTAATAGATGGTAAGAAAACCTATTTACTCTTAGAAGCTGCTATCTGTTAGTCTGAAAGGTCCATTTACAATTGTAGTTGCACTGATAACAGCACTAGCACTGTTAACTTGATAGCAAAAGTAACTACAACATAAGCTTTCACGCCCTGTCTCACTCTCCAGGAGCTCTCTCTCTGCAGCTTGCAGCAGGGGTTCTCAGGAACTCATTCTCATATTAAGGATGAACCAGACACTGAGCTAGATTCAAGCTTTCATTCTTCCAAGTGCGATCCAGCATCGAAAAATATGTCAGTGACACTGTTCAAACCTTGACATCTTGCTGCATTCAAAGTAACTTTTGCAAAATAAAACTGGCTTGTGTAAATTGTCTAAATATGTATTCATGAAAGCCTAATTTTCTAGATTTTTTCTGAAAATGGAATTTTAAAGTTATATCATGGCTAAGAATCTGTACCCATTTCTCTTGATGTGATGATTGCTTTTGAATGAGACAGCCAACAAGGCTTTATAGCAAGCTTTACTTTAGGAAGTGAGGAACTTTTTTCTTTTGTAAACTATATAAAAAGGTGCTACATATTATGTACCAAGAAAGGTAGTTGTTTTTCCCCCAAAGTGCCAAAAAATCTCTTTTATCTCCTGGCATGCTCTCAAGCTCATTACTGCTTCAATATTTGAACTTGTCACCTCTTCAAACTCATCTAGTTGCATTTCATCTTTTGACAAATCTTAAGGTTTTCTAAAGCTCCTCTGGATTTTCTATAAAAGCTCATTCTTTGGGATTCAGAAAGCTTTTTAAATCTAATTTTCTTAGCAGATTTTTATAAAACAAACCAATAAAAGGATAACCACACTTTAAATAGAATATTGTCCATATTTCAATGTTTATTAAAATTTTTGTTCACTTCCAACTTTCTATCAGAACTTCTTTTTTTTTTTTTTTTCCTCTGCCCCTAAGTCTGTGAGCAGATGCTAATCTTCTTTAACATCTCATCAGAAACAAAGAGCAGAAGACCCAGGGGAGTCAGCATTTCCAGTATTGGATACTACTGAGAAACCCAGTAAGTTCCAGAACTCTTCAACTCTGTGAATCTGCAACTCCTCCACCACCTTCTTTTCTTTACTTTGCTCACCTTTGGAGAATTTCTCCCCTTCAAACATTCCCTTTCATGTAATATTTAGGTTTTCTGAATACAGTCCTGTGAATTACTGTCGCCGTTTTTGTACCTTGAAGACGCAGGGAAAGACTGGCTTCAAATGTGTCTATTCAAGTGGTCCCCAACTGGGCCTTCATCCTAGGGAACCCAGGCCTGCTAGGCCCACTAAGTATTGCTGGGACAGAGTCCAGTATATTCTGCAGAGCTGGCAGACAGCATTTCACGTTCAAAGGAACATTGCTGAGCTTGTGTTTCTGTGGAGGGGCCGGAGATTTTCACATGGAGCCTATCCTGTTGGGCGGCTGGAGCAGTCCCCTGTGCGAGGAGCAGCCTTCATTTGCTTCACACTCGCCCCCTTCCCTATCATTTATTTAAATAGATGAGAAGAGCACTCCTCTCTGTACCAGCTCCTCTCTCAATTTAGATAGAAGAATATCCGTTTCAAAGCTTTTGGCCTCTTTCAAAGATGTACCTCTGTGGTTTGGATGCTGTTCTAGATACAACAGGATCAGCTGGGAAAACCAAGGGCCCAAGATAGGTTCCATCCTCAAATGGCCACTAAAGGGAAGCACCTTAGGATTCCTCGGAGAGAACAAACAGGTCCCTAAATTCAAAAAAGCGTTTCTGGAGGAAGAGAAACCATTTTTAATGAAATGACAACATTTTAGTCTTTATATACAGAAGGCCTAGGGAACCACTCCAAACACCTGGGGAAAACTTATTAACACTTTGGAGAAGTCACCAAAGAATAATAAATACTGCCTTGCTCACAAAGATTTTCACTTCCCCTCCTAAACATCTCCAACGCCTTCTCTGATTTGTCACATAAACATCTGCTCTGGCAAGCATCATAATTTCTCTCCACAGAACCAGACTTTCTAAAAATAAAAAACAAAGGATTAGAAAAGAGAAGCAGAGTGCTCTGCATTTCTTTAAATTCATTTCTTGATTCTCATTAGGCTTTCTCTGACTTGGAGCCTTTAAACATAAAGTGCTTATTTCGTATATCTGGTCACATTCCTTTATAGAGTTTCTATGCTTTCAAAACCTTTTCTAAATGAATTGAAAAGAAACAGAATACATGGCCACTACTTTTCCCATACTAACTGTAGGTGGAAAACACACCTGAAATGGCTTGAAACTCAGCAAATCAATGCAATATACTGGCTCTCCTGTGTCATCTAGGTAGATGGAGGTCTTGGGCCGAAAGGCTCCCAGATTTAAAGAGTTTCATGGTATGCATTGAGGTCCTTAACAAGCACTCTCTCTCCCACCCCCTGGGACCCACTCCATCAGTTTCAGACGCCACAAAGGCCCTGGACCCTCAGGCTAGGTTCAGACCCCATGGTGTGCCCTTTACTTTGATGTTACAGGGATGACTTTGGTGGGCAGTGAAGCTGCCCTACTTTGAGGTTTGGATTTGGTTTGGATTGGCAGTTCAAAGTTGTCTTGAAGCATGTTGAATCATCAGCTAGAACAACTGATAATAAGGTATGTGATTCTATGAATTTGGATACTGCTGCATACTGTGGTAATTTGGGGGGATATTATTAACATTGCTTTTAAGGGTTTATGTTACAAGTATTATCTCTAAAAATCCCCTTTGTTTCTCACATTACAAATATAATATGGACTTGCGGTTAGGAAAACACATGGTATAGCTATGTGTGTGTGCATGTGTGTGCATGTGTGCATTATATGAAAGTTGAACAACTCCCTCACTCTCCTGGCAGCCTGAAACGACTCATTCCACAACTTTCTCCTTCTTCATACAAATATATCCAAGCATATAAGCACACATATTGCTTGTTACTGAAATAAAGTCATGCTGTAGGCAAGTTGTTTTTTTTTCACTTAATATCATGGATAGCCTTGCAAGTTACTAGTTATGGTTCTAATATTATCTAACTTCTTTATGCATTTATAAACACGTGTATTTTAATTTTCTCTAAGGTCATAACACTTTCTGTAGGATATCACCTTTCATTTTAATTTATTATATTATTAACATTTAAAATTTTCCTTTTTATAATGCTTTACAGATCACAAACTCCTCTCACGTGCACTATCTTATTTATTGCTAAACACTCACTCTATGAGGTGGTTATGATTAACTCTATTTTAGTTGATCAGGAAGCTTAGAGAAATTGATGTCTTTCCTTAATCACAAAGCTAATAAAGGTAGAGTCAAGATTCAGACTTGGCTTGTCTTACTCACTCATGCTTTAGAGAGCACTTAATCTTCTGATAATATTTGAAAATGTTTGTGGAAAGGTAGGAAAATCCCTACCGAATGACATTTTTAATCCCCTTCACCGTATCAAAAAATTGTCAATATCATTTTTTATTTGAATTATAAGCCTCTAGCAATACAACCATCACCTTATCTACCATATCAGTTTGTTCTGCTATGCCTGCTATAGAGACTAGTCAATTTTATGAGAATTTTTTTGCCTAGGTTCTTATAATAGTTTAACTATTAAACTGAAGCATTATTCCATTTAAAATGTATTTCTGCATCCCATTATTTGCTCCTAAACTCATTTTATCTACATTTTCTCTGGACTGAGCTCAATTTGCTGTACATTAGTCCCAAAGCCTGAATGATTCATCTGAATCCAAGTACATTATTTCTCATTGTATCTTGCTTTTCACAATTTAACTTAGCCTATACACTTGCTTTCCATGCATCCTCCAAATTAGTAGCAGAAAAAAACTTTTCAAGATGAAAACAAAGCTTGCCCTTGGCCTCATAGGAACATAAATATTGGTCTGAGAAATGGCTTGGTTACCATTCTGATATATCTCAAGAGGCACTTCCCTTTTTCTATTTTATTTGTTAATGGCAACATAAAAAGGATGAATTATAATGCTACGTTTTAAGGAACCAACCATGGAGATCCAACCAGCAATGAAAGAAGGAACTTTCAGGCAAAGATGTTGGTAATTAATAAAAAAGCACATGCTTATATAGTGTAGGGTAACATAGAAACAGAATGGGCTGTGAAGATGGAAAGATACAAGTTGGAATTCTTGCTGTAATACTGCTAACTCTTTGACCTTGGAGAGGTTTATTAGTCTTTATGTCTTTGTTTCTTCAAGTGGAAAGTAGGGATAACACTCAGAGACTCCTTGGGTGCTTTAACTGAGAGGATATGCCATTACCATTACAGTGTTTGGCATTTAGAAAATCTTAAGTATGTCAATTTTAACCACATATAATTGTTGATTTTCAACTGCTTTGTACCTACAAAACATCTGTCTTATCCCTGCTATACTTAACATCTCATTGACTTATATACCTAATATAACTAAATAGCTAAAGAGTAAATTTAACCTTTTTGGTTAAGTTCTTCTATAAGTGTTTCTATTAGTTATTTTCTTCTTTGTCATTTTTCCTAACACTATAACAAACTCATGTTTCTTATCTTGAAGACACATTTTTGGTACAAGAGTCTTTCTTTATTTTTTTAATGTTCATTTATTCTTAAGAGAGAGAGACAGAGTGTGAGCAGGGGAGGGGCAGAGAGAGAGAGGGAGACACAGAATCTGAAGCAGGCTTTTCACAGTGTCAGTATAGAGCTCGACACGGGGCTCGAACTCACGAACCGTGAGATCATGACCAGAGCCAAAGTTGGATGTGTAACTAACTGAGCCACCCAGGTGCCCCAGTACAAGAGTCTTCTTAAAGATATGTTAATTTTTTCTAAAAATTTTAAAATTAATTATTTATAAAATTAGTAATAATAGTTACATTAATTTTTTAAGGATTTGTTTATTTATTTAAGCAATCTCTATACCCAACATGGGGCTCAAATTCAGGACCCCAAGATCAAGAGCCGCTATCTCTTCCAACTGAGAGCTCCAACTGAGCCAGCCATGTATCCCAATAATAGTTACATTATTAATGTACATATTAGTACTCTGAAGGAGTTAAAATATCCCCCTCCCCATAACCTTATTCAAGTATGGATTCAAACTTTGATACTATGACTTGTGGCTTACCTGCACAATTTATTATGTGCATAAACTCAGATTTTATGATATTCAGTTAGCAAAATAAGGTCACATTGTTTCAAAAATTTTTTTGAGTCTTTCACTGTCTTAAATACTTTGAATCTGCACCTAGGGAACTACTGTTTAGTAAGTATTTCTTTTGGCTTTAAACTGGATTTAAGTGATTAGTTTTGTTTGGTCACATTTGAGGACAGTGGTAGAGTTCTTTGAGAATAATAACTTTTGGTTACCTACTATAATACCACTTCTAAGGATAGAGAACTATATTTCTTTTGGTAAGTAGTTTACAGTCCTTTATTTGTTTATAATGAACCATGTAGATAAAGGTAAACAAGACAGATGTCTTAGCCTTGAATGAACTAAGATTCTAGCTGGAAAGAAACAGAAATCAACATATAATTAACATAAATAAGAATTTCAGACACTGAAAGTGTCATATGAAGATAATATAGGGTAAGATGAATTGAAGGGAAGGCTTCTCTTTGAATTAAAATTTGAATGACATGGAAGGTGACATGTGCTGATCCAGGAAAGAGTGTTCCAATCAGAAGAAAAAAAAAACTGTACAATGAATGCTCTGAAGTGGGAACAAGATAGTGGGCTTGGGGTTCAGGTGAATGTACAAATGACTTTTATCAAAGGCAAAAATATGAGTGAGAACTATACATTTGGAAGCCATTGACAGCCAAGTGGAAAGTTAAGAAATGAGAAAATACATTTGAATAGTGTCTTCCTTTAGGTACCACATACTCAAGGTTAATGAATTCTTGTTCAGCATTCCACCTGGACCATCAATTGGGATTCTATTTTTCTAACCTAAGGGAGATTGTACAAGCACGCTGGAAGAGAAATGTTGCCTTTTCCTAAAGGGGAAGACTAGTGTGCCTGTAGATGTGAAACCGATTTCTATGCCATATATCCCTTTCATTTTAATTAAGTGCAACTGGAAATGAAAGGTTTGAATTTCAGGATTGATTCTTTAGAGTTTAGACCTCTCACTTCAGTCAGGCCGCATTTTGTCCCACTACCAACTAGGAAACTCTACCTATAATTAAACGTCCAGGAGAAAAATCTCTGAGATTGTTCAATCTTTCTGTTTCCTTCTCCAATATAGGCATAAGACATCAAATTTTATTACCAGCATTTCTGAAAATGAATCCAGAAATAGTGAAAACAGAACTTTAAACTATTTTTTAAAAGTTCTTGCTCCTCCCCTAATAAAGGACATGTGTTTTAAACTAGGTTAATGCTTTTTCTGGATCTCCAATTATAGTACATCTTCATTTTAGGCATGAATAGCTTACATTTTCATTTCCTGAATTATCTGAGCAGAAAAAAAATCATCAGAGTTATGCAGTTCAACCAGATTCTCAAATCTTTTTAAAGACACTTTTCCCCAAGAGAGAAAAGAAATTAGAAGGATTTAGGATCTGTATGAACATTGTTATTAGCAAACCTTGTAATATGTCAAATTTTGAATATAGAGAATTTATTACAAGTAGTAATTGTCTTTCTAGATTTCTTGAGCAGAGAGAAAGTTTTAACACCAAGACTGAATATAAACTAACAGCACCCTTACCTACCCTATATCTTCTCCCCACCCAGGAGAAACAAATCATCTGTGAAAAAAATTAATAGCCTTCCTACTATAATGCATCAAAGCATTATAATCTCATTTTCTACTCTGGACTTTTATTCTCAATATTAGAACTTCTTAGCAAGGCAGTAGGATAATTGGCATTAGCAAAGATTGAAATTATTATTAGATACTGTAGTTAACTATTGTTTATTCTGGGCCAGGACATTTGGTAATCCCAAAGAAATCCAGTTGGCCAAATATATTTTCCTTAGAATTCACAAAAAAAGGAAGAACCTGAAATAGTAACAAAATTATGTGGTTACCTAAAATCAACCTATCTATGATTTTCTGATGCACAAGAATTTTCTTGTTGCACAGAACACAGAGCAGGCTTTTACTAGGAAGCTGGGAGTCTGATGTGAACAAGCTGAACCGTATTTTGTTTTGCAGTGCTAACTGGCAATCACAGAGGATCACGGATTCCTATTTCTGAAGGCAGGGATGTGGAAATGTGTCTGTGATAATTTATTATCAGAAACATGAGAAATGACTAAGTATCTTGCAAAATATTTAGCCCTGGTGGATAGAGTTTAGAGGGGAAAATTTTAAATTTATTGTGAAGCCGATTTAATTTTATTTTAAAACCAATCATAACAATATAAAGGGGTAAATTGGAAAGTCTCATTTCTACCTTCTCCCATCGATCCTGTTTCTCCTCTTCTCCCCAGGCAGAAAAATATCGTTCTCAACATTCATGCACACTATTAGTTCCCCATGTAGTTACTCAAGAATCCAGAATGTTATTGGTAATTGAGTAGCCACAATGGGCAGGATCAGTATAGTGTATCTTGGCATGATTTTTTTCCTGGCCCCAAGTACCTTAGTGGGATGCACATGTGTCAATAATAATGCCTGTACACAGTAGAGGAAAGAAATGGAAATTTTTTTCGCTGTATACAGCCTGCAATGCCATTCCAAAATAACTTACCCTAACAGCCTACATGCTGGCACTTAGGCAAGTATCTACAGACATGTCAATTCTTGATGCACAGTGTGGGCTTACCAGTTTATATGTGGTAACCAGTAAATTTACCTACCATAGTTTCTAGTATTTATCTCTTTTGAACATCATATTTATGGCCTTTCACATACTCAGATAATGTCATTCTACAGTCATAAACAATTTCTTTTTGATTCACATTCACACTCCTCACATTTTGGCCAATGAAAGCCCTTTGAATTGAGCTAGCTCCTTGTCAATACCACCAGGAAGTTTTGAAAGTATCTTGTTTTCTTTCATGTAGATGTGCCAGCCCCACCTTGAGTTCCTCCATTTCAGAATCAGAATCACCTTCTAGAAATTAAATTTGGGCACTAGGACTACACATTATACTGTTTCATACTATTCAGGGGCTACAGAATGATGACAAAGACCTATAGGGCTTTTTTCAAAATACTAATGATTTTATGTTGCTATTTCCATTTTAACATTTATTTATATTAATTAAAATGATAGTTCAGTAACAGTTCATGTAAACTTTTTCTATCATTTTGAGCTACAGTTTTTTCTTTGTTTGCTAGCTCTGATTTTCCATGATATATATTGTCTTATTAAACTGTGTATTGAAATTTCTATGTTACTCCCAAATTTATAGTTTCCTTTTCTTTCTTTCTGTCTCTTGGGTTTAACATTCAGGAATTTAGTGCACAATTCTCAGCTGTTTCCTGTCAGGCATTTCTGGAGCACAAAATGCCTAAAAAGGAAAATAGGGCCAACTTCTTTTCAAGGGGAAAACAACAGAAGTAATGTTATAGGCCAAATGGCAAAACTATAGAGACAATAAAAAGATCAGTGGTTTCCAGTGGTTCAGGAGGAAGGAGGAAAAAAGGGATGAATAAGTGGAACCGAGTGTTTTAGGGCCATGAAACTATTCTGTGTGATACTGTAATGGTGGATACATGTCATTATACAATTATCAAAACCCATAAAGTATCCAACACAAAGAATGAACCCTAAGGTGAACTATGCATTTTAGTTAATAAAAATCATTGCTGGCTCATCAACTATAGAGGAATACTGTACTAATTGAAGATGTTAGCAAGAGAGGAAACTGTGGAGACGGAGACTTGTGGAGAGAGGATATATATGAGAATTCTCTGTACCTTCTCAAATTTTCTAATAAACCTAAAGCTAAAAACCAATGTTTATTAATTTAAAAAAGAGTTGTGGGCCTTCAATATTTGAAAGACAGGAAACACTTAGATTTTTAGACACTTAGATAAACTTTCAAACTATTATTAGATATTAGGAATAATGGGAGATTTAAGACAAATAGAATCCTTTGGGGTTTTTAAACTATATTTATCTTTAAAAAACATTTATTTTTATTTGTTATGGAAGTATAATGACATAGAATGTTATATTAGTTTCAGATGTACAACATAATGATTCAACAATTCTGTGCATTACTCAGTGCCCACCTTGTATGTGGAATCTAAAAATCAAAACAAAAACCAAATAGACTCTTAAATACAGAGAACAAAGTGGTAGTTGCCAGAGGGGAGGGGAGTGGGGGATGGGCAAAATAGATGAAGGGGATTAAGAGTTACAGACTTCCAGTTATAAAATAAATAAGTCATGGAGATGAAAAGTACAGCATAGGGAATAATATTGTATATTTACTTTTTAAACCCCATTATTTTTCTGAGCCCTGTTCCCATTACCTTGTCTTTCTAGGCTATAAGTGTTGAACCCCAATTTCTTTATGGCCTTTACATGACTACCACTCTTCTTTACCTTAGGAATATATTAGTTTGCATATTAATATATATTTAAATATACTATATATATATATATATATATATAAAATAGGGTAGATACTCATTATATACACCTATGGGGCAGTCATACATATGAATTGATCTTAAAAATACAGTCCTGAGTGGAGCACCTGGGTGGCTCAGTCGGTTAAGTGTCTGACTTCAGCCCAGGTCATGATCTCACAGCTCGTGAGTTCGTGCCCCACATTGGGCTCTGTGCAGACAGCTTAGAGCCTGGAGCCTGCTTTGGATTCTGTGTCTCCTTCGCTCTCTGCCCCTCCCCCACTCACACTCTGTCTCTCTCAAAAATAAACATAAAAAAATTTTTTAAAAATATAGTCCTGAGTAAAAAGATTAGAAACAGAATGAGATTTATGTGAATTTAAAATGCTTATTTAAAAAGTGACAATATACATTTTATGAGAATACATGTACATTTTAAATATATCAGAAATAGTTGCTTATGAGAATGGGGAATGGGGATAAAAGGGAATAAATTAATAAAAAAAGAGAAGGGTCTTGCTTAGCCCAATAAAAAATTTATTGTCCAACAAATCTGAGTAGTTCTTGATAGAAGTCATTGTTCAAAAATCCACTGATGTCATACTTTCCTCAGTGACCCAGTTGTCTCCAGCTTTAGACTAGTCAGTTTACATCCAGGACATACTCAGCTTACGTTCCCTCCTTCAGATTCTAGGTACTCCTTGGGAAATCTGACTGTGGTGATATGGATTTTCCTCCTACTCCCACTCTTAGCCCAATCTGCCACATTCCAGTTATAGATTGGCAGGAACACACACACACACACACACACACACACACACACCATCGGTTCCGGATGTAAATAGAAAAAGTGGGATGGCCACAGACATCTCGGCAAGGCTTGTTCAAGGCCCCTAACTCCCAATCTATGTATAGATGGGTCCTTGTAGACTGGGGCACATTTTTGCTATATATCTCTTATTCTCAAAGCTGGCATCACTTTTTCAGAAGAACTTGTACTTGCATTTAAGGGAATGTTGATAAGCATTATGCTCTCCTTTGTCTTGAATCACCTAGTATTAACAGGCTACATTCTCATCTGTGGTGAGAAAATAGTCATAGATCAGGTAACTCTAAACAGGAGTTTTGCTTCCAGCTGCTTGTGCTCTGGAAAGCCTACTTCCATGCACATCATTACTTTAAGTTCCCTTTTCCTGACAACTAGTGATTTCTGCAAGCTGCACTGTAGGATGATCAAGGTGGACCATTCTTATGGGAGATTTTTTTAAAGTTAGTTAATTAATTTATTTTTGAGAGAGACAGCATGAGCAGGGGAGGGGCAGAGAGAGAGGGAGGGAGAAAGAATCCCAAGCAGGCTCCAAGCTGTCAGCACAGAGCCTGATGCAGAGCTCAAACTAATGAAACCATGAGATCATGACCTGTGCCAAAACCAAGAGTCGGATGCTTAACTGAGTCAGCCACCCAGGTGCCACCAGTTGTGGGAAATTAGAATGTCAATATCCTGAGGTCTTTCCTCTTGACCTGTTCAAATTCTTCAGGGGAGACTCTTTCAATTTCCTGCTTGGCAAGTGAAGTTCTAGTTGTCAATTTTCTGGGAACTAAATGGGTGAGAGGTTGGAGGTCTTAATGTGCAGTATGTATACATTCAGTGAATTGTTCTCTTTTCACTATTGTACACCATCACATTCTCAACTGTGCGTGGTGTCCCCTTATTTAAAAACCCCATCTGGCGCCTGGGTGGATCAGTTGGGTAAGCGTCTGACTTTGGCTCAGGTCATGATCTCACAGTATGAGTTTGAGCCCTGCACCTGGCTCTGTGCTGACAGCTGAGAGTCTGGAGCCTGCTTTGGAGTCTGTGTCTCCCTCTCTCTCTGCCCCTCCCCCACTCATGCTCTATCTCTGTCTCTGTCTCTCTCTCTCTCTCTCAAAAATAAATAAACATTAAAAAATTTTAAAAAACATTTTAACTGCTCTGAAAAATAAAAAAGTCAACTACCTATGTTTTCTGGGGTAGAAGAGGGTTCTTGGCATCTGACTGCCCTTTCATTTCTTTTGTGAATTTTCTATTTGGTTGTTTTTCACTTGTCAACTTATAAGATCATTTGTTTATTTACTTTATTTAAAATATCTTGTCTGTTTACTTTAGGACTATGATTTTTCTATTTATAATATCTTTTGCCATCCAAATGCTTTAAATTTTTATACAGTTAAATATATCTAACTTTCAAATTAGTTAATGTTAAGTTTCCTCTCTTGGTTAAGAAGGTCTCCTCTACTGCATTTCATGTGTTATCTCCTCAATTTTCTTCCAAGATTATTATTTCTTTATAATTTACATTATCTGGAATTTATTTTTTAGTAATGTGATACAGAGACATTATTTTCTTCCATATGAATAGCCAATTGTGCCAAATATATTTCTCTAAATAAACCATTTTTACTTATTAAATTAAAAATAGTACTTTGCCATATGTTTTATTCATAGAAATAGTGGAATACTGTTTCTTAATTATCAATTCGCTTCTACTGATCTCTCTGTTTCTGTGAAAATGCCATATTTATTTGACCACTATGCAAAGGAAAATACTATGGATGTCCAGAAAAAAACAAGTCATATACAAAGGATCCCAAATTAGGACTATTACTAGCCCTGATCACTAGAAGGCATTCAGGCAACACCTTTGAAAATATGAAAGAAAATGTTTCCAAACTAGAAATTTTATATTAGAGAAACTACCAATCAGGTATGGTGGTAGAATGAAGGTGGTTTTGAACATAGAAGATTCCAAAGTGTTTACTTCATGCACTGTTTCTTAGGAAGCCATTGTATTCTACCCTTTCTTAGGAAGCCATTGTATTCTACCCTTTCTTAGGAAGCTATAGTACTTCAAAAAATCAAGGAGGAAACCGAGAAAGAAGAAGAAAAGGGATATCAGAAACAGAAGATGCACTGAGCTGAGAGGGAAACAAAGTCCCCTGGATAACGATGCAGGGACATCCCAGGATGAGCGTGGTACCTCAGGCAGAGCTGAACACCAGTATTATTGGTGCAGGTCAGAAGGTTCCAAGAGATCAGGAGGAGGAAACTGATAGAAACCTGATGTGTCTGTGTTGAGAGGAGATTTATAAAACTGACACAGAGTTAGGGCTTGAATTAGTGATATGTATTTAGAACATTAAATAAATGATTAAATAGTAACATAACTATTCGCTCCAGAGAAAACAAAAAGATGTGTAGAAAGCAGTATAGTTCATTTCATAGCTCATCTTTGGATGATATTTACATAGTCGTAATATCGAAAACCATGATCTTTGATCTTCCCTGTGTACATGTAATAGTGGTGAGGAGCTAGACAAGGGTGTGAGTGTATGGTAGGAGTAGGAGGAGGAAGGTACTAAACCCACCCCTTCTGTAATGGGAAGGCAAGAATAGAAGAATAAAAATAACATGAAGATGTTATTTATAGATTTAGAGGCAAATTCCAAAAAATTAATTACCTCAAAGACAGGGGAAGAATCAGGAGAGAGTGGGTCAGGAACTACTGTTTTTCCTAAATAAAACCCTTGTAATGTGGATTCCTTAAACTATGTCTTAAGTATAACTCATAAAAATAGCAACTAAAAATAAAAATAATGTTCAAATGAAAGAGTAAAGTGATTTTCTTTTTTTTTTAATTTTTTTTTTTTTTTTTTTTTTTTTTTTTTTTGATACAGAGAGACACAGAGCATGAGACGGGGAGGTGTACAGAGAGAGGGAGACACAGAATCAGAAGACAGGCTCAGGGCTCTGAGCTAGCTGTCAGCACAGAGCCCAATGCGGGGCTCTAACCCATGAAGGTGAGATCATGACCTGAGCCGAAGTCAGAGGCTTAACCGACTGAGCCACCCAGATGCCCCAACAAAGTGATTTTCAAGTTAAACTGTCCCAGGTACATTTTGTCCTATTTTAAGTGAATGATTTTTTTTTTTTTTTTGAGAGAGAGAGTGTGTGTGCGAGAGAGGGGCAGAGAGAGAAGGAGAGAGAGAGAAGCAAGCTTACTTGAAGTGGGGCTAGAGCTCACCTGAAGTGGGGGTTGAGCTCACCCATTGTGGGGCTCGAACTCATGAACCGTGAGATTATGACCTGAGCTGAAGTTGGATGCTTAACTAACTGAGCCACCCAGGTGCCCCATAAGTGCATGATTATTTTGATAACATTTCAAAAATGTATTAAAAACTAGCATGGAGGCAGCTGAGTGGCTCAGTTGGTTGAGCGTCTGACTCTTGATTTCAGCTCAGGTCATGATCTCGTGATTTGTGAGATCAAGCCCCGTGTCGGGCTCTGCACTGACAGCATGAAGCCTGCTTGGAACTCTGTCTCTCTTTTTCTTTCTGCCCCTCCCCCATTCTCTCTCTCTCTCTCTCTCTTTCTCTCTCTCTCAGAATAAATAAATAAACATTAAAAACAAACTATCATGAACGTAAGTGGTTCCACCGCTCCATAATACTAATGCAGTTTCAAAATTTAGAGCAGGTTCTTCCCGGATTGTATGTACACTGCTTCCCACCTCACTAGGGTGAGAATGTAAATGTCTTGAGAAATGGAAATGGAAGGCAATGGTCCCAACATGAGAGGTGATTCAGGGTTCAAAAAAGTAGTTCTTCACTTTGGGTTTATTTTTAATTGGTGAAAAAAAATATAAGAAGCATACCTGCTCTATTTCTGTTCTTGTTCCGTTCTGGCCTCAAGCGCAAGTGCTAAAAATCGATGAGCTCTTCTAAAATTTCCAGTGCCAGTGTTCAGATTCAAGACATTAATAAGGTCAAGTCAGTCTGGGTGAAAGCAGCTCAACTTTGATTCAGACTTCTGTCTTGGAAAGATTGGTTTCTTGCTTTTTATCTTCTCACAGCTTTTCTAAAGGTATTTTCTTTCTTTCTCATACACGCCTGCGATTAGTTTATATCAAAGCCTTTTTCTCTTCTTTCAAAATGATCTGTTCCGTGAAGCGTTTCAGGGGCGAGGGACCACCTACTATTTTACACCGTCCCATTAAATGGATCTCTGTGTCATCTTTATGCGTCCCTGTGGACTTTTAAATCCAAAGCCCTTCAACAATGGTGTTTTTGTTCCCTATTCTCTGGATGACTCTTAACCATTTGAAGGCAATGTTACAGAGATATGAAGGGATAGTATTAATTTATGTAATTCAGAGTTGAGAGGTGTAATCCTGACATACGAACAGATAAAATATGATTTAGGTAAATGTGTATGATTTAGGTAAATACTTTAACACCTGAAGGATTACAGTGTAATTTGCTTTCACATTTTGTTTCTATCTTACACATTTTCAATCGGTTATCAGATATGTTACAAGGCTTTAAATGTTTTTGGACATGGTTGTTTGTACTCTTATGATTTAGTTCTTTCCCCTGCTGTCATGCATGTGCCCAAGTTTTTAAAATATGTCACATACCCATAGAGAAATAATTAGGGCCCATGCAATTCAGACACTTCTCTTTAATGGTAACTGTTTGTTGAATTTATTTGAATCCCCACTCTGATAAATATGTACCATGCAAATGGGTTCTGATATTGTTGATGAATTCTTCCTTATTAAGGTAACTGGTGATAACCGTAACAACTATGGCTAAGTGAATGCTGTGTTACAGTATATTCTGTTTATCTTCTGTTTTCCAATTTGTCTAGTCTATTCTTGCCTCCAGACCCTTATACCTGAATACTGTTATGTTTTCATGCACTTATTCCAATTATGGCCATTATGTCCTGAGATTTTTTTTTTTTTTATCAATTAATGTCTATGTAAAGCATTGCTCTTCTCAGGGGCGCTCTGCAGTTTGCCCTATGGATCATAAAGCTCTATGTCCTTCCCTGAGTACCAAGTTTATATTGTTATGTTTTTGGTACTACATTCTCTCCACAGGATCAGCATGCGTGAATGGTTATGTCCTCTTTACCGTGCGGCCATTGGAGAGATTGAACACAGCTTTTGTGGGAAGAGTCTTTTCCTACTTGGGGGCTTGTCCTAAAACTCATCTGTTTTTCATTTAAGCCTGAGTACTTGCTGTGAGTCAACATTAGCTCAGGTTGATACTGTTTAATCACTTAGTATTTTTTCTGTGGGGGGGGGTGTTGTGCATACACACTCATGTTTGTGCAAAGGTATAAATGTGTGTATATATGTATCTATACGTGTATTACATTTATGTAAAATCATGAAAATTCAAAATGTTTTACTGAGTGCCAATAAGAATGGGTCTTCCAATCCTGTATTCAGTTTTCATGGCAAGGACTTTAGGGGAATTTTTTTTGGAGAGAATGTGGCCTTTATTTTCTCAGTTTCATGTCTCAAAACAGGCAGAACTCAGGATGTTCTTAGCTTTTTCTTAGTTACCTGGTATGAAGCTGGTATCTATAGATTTTAAATGAAATACTTTTGAGTTTTTTCTTTACATATTTGTATATTTTATATTTGAATTCATAACTTTTATAATGGGGAATATATGAAAAACTTATGCTTTCAACTTTCCTGGATTTTTATACTTGAAGTATGTTTCTTCCAAACAGCAAAGTGTAGGGTCTTGCTTTTTAAAATCCAGTCTGACCAGGGCGCCTGGGGAACTCAGACAGTTGAGTGTGCAACTCTTGATTTTGGTTCAGGTCATGATCCCAGAGTCGTGGCATTGAGCCTCACGCTGAGCTCTGTGCTGAGCTGAGCGTGAAGCCTGCCTAAGATTCTCTCTCTCCCCCTCTGCATCTCTCCCCCACGGGCCCTCGCTATCTAAAAAATAAGTCTGACAGTCTTTGCCTTTCACATGGAGTGCTTAGTCCACCTAAAGTTAATGTAATTATTTGTATGGTTGGATTTTAGTCTATCATCTCGATATTTGATTCTTTGTCCTACCTGTTCCTTATTTCCCTACGCCTCCTTTCTTGGTCCTTTTGGGTGAATCACTATATTTAGTATTTCTTTTTATTTCCTCTATTGACTTCTTTAATCTATACCTCTGTATATTTTTAGTGGTTGCTCTAGAGATAATACAGTTTAAAGATAAATACATTATATTTAAAGGGCATGAGCAATGTAAGATCCTTACATCAGTAATTTAATTCTTGCCCCCACCAGCTTTTCTACTTGGTTCTTGACTATAGTTTCTGTCTCTGCCAAAATTCTTCATTCTGTTCATACACGTTGTCCAACTTTTATACTGGTTTATTTAATATATTAATCACAATAATTTTAAAATCTCTGTCGGACAAATACAAATATATAAACTCTCTCCAGATTTGCTTCTATTACTTATTTTCTCTTTCTTGATCATGGGTCAAGTATTTCCTGCTTCTTCACATATCTTATGTTTTTTTATTTTTATTTTTTATTTTTAAAATTTTTAAAATGTTTATTTATTTTTGATAGAGAGACAGAGCATGAGCAGGGGAGGGACAGAGAGAGAGGGAGACACAGAATCAGAAGCAGGCTCCAGTCTCCCAAGCTGTTAGCCCAGAGCCAGTCGCGGGGCTCAAACTCGGGGACCACGAGATCATGACCTGAGCTGAAGTCGGACACTCAACCGACTGAGCCACCAAGGCGCCCCTGATTTTTTATCTAATGCCAGGTGTTGTATGTAAAAGGACATTATAAATAATATTTACTACCGTGAAAGGGAGGTTGCTTCTTCTGTCAGCCTGTTAGTATGAGGGACTATATCAATCTGATCTGTAGTGGAGCTGAATCTGGGCTTTGTCCCACATTTAGTTATATGCAGTCATCACTGGCTTCATGGTAGGGTCAAGACATGTTCTCCAGTGGGGTTTGATGATACTCTAGAGGTCCCAGCTGCCAACTTTAAATGTCGTGGGTAGCCATCTTTACTTTCTAGTCCTGGCCCCAGCTTTCTGCAACCCTTTTCACCTTGCTGCCCAGTTGCCCCTAGAGGACTGCTGTGGTGCCCTCTGTTAACGTCCCAGAATAGCTTGGAGGGATTTCTCTTGGGATTAAAAAATATGATTTTAGGCATTTATTTATTTTTAAAAATTTATTGAGAGGACATTCACAATCTATAAATTAACTATTTTAAAGTGAACAATTCAGTAGCGTTTAGTACATTCACATTGCTGTGCAAACACCACCTAGTTCCAAAATATTTTCATTGCCCCCAAATAAAGTCTCTTATCCATTAAGCAGTTGCTCTATTAGTACATCTGCCGAGCCTCTGGCAACCACCAATATGCATTCTGTCTCTTTGGATTTATCTATTCTGATATTTCACATCAATGGAATCATATACAATTGATCCCTGAACAACATGGGGGTTTGGGATGCTGACTCCCTGCATAGTCAAAAATCCATGTATTACTTTTGGTTTGGCCAATACTTAACTACTAATAGCCTACTGTTGACCAGAAACCTTACTGTTGACATAAACATTTAACACATATTTTGTTTGTTTTATGTATTAGATACTATATTCTTATAATAAAACAAGCTAGAGAAAAGAAAATGTTATTAAGAAAATTATAAGGAAGAGAAAATACATTGATAATACTCTACTATATTTATTGAAAAAATACTCATGTAAGTGGACCCACGCATTTCAAACCCATGTTTTTGTTTTTATTTTTGCTTTATCAATTTTTGAGAGAGAGAGAGAGACAGAGTGTAAGCAGGAGAGGGGCAGAGAGAGGGAGACACAGGATCGCAAGCAGGCCCAGGCTCTGAGCTGTCAGCACAGAGCCCAACATGGGGCTTGAACCCATGAACTGTAAGACCATGACCTGAGCTGAAGTTGAATGCTTAACCCACTGAGCCACCCAGGCATCCCAAACCCATGTTTTTCAATGATTAACTATAATATATGATCTTCCGTGTCTAGCTTCCTTCACTTAGCATAATGTTTTAGACGTTTCCTTTGGTATCTTGCCCTTCTCTCAGCTTTTAGCATCCACTGCCTTTACTTGGTGAAGATGAGTGACTTCTCTTCATTCTCCTATCTTACCACCAGTAATCAGTGGGCCATTGCTGGTGCTTGTATTTGGTGAAGTTTCTGTTATCTCTCCTGATCTACATGTAGTCTTTGACACTCAGTTAAACCCCATGGGAAGGAATTGACAAGGTGGGAAAGAGTTGCTTGTGATTAGGGTTCCTCAAGATCACACTTGTCACACCAATCTTCAAGGAGCTGATAAAAGTTTTTTCAAAGTTTAGCTACTTTCTTTACTCTATCACTGGCAGATTTATGTTCTTCTTGATATTTTGCCAAGAAGTAAAGAAATTATGAATCTGTTTTCTCCTGGATGGATTTATCACTTCCAGAATTGAGTTTTTTTTGTTTCTTTGCATCTTCAGCAATCCTTGGTGGGAATCTTTGCCTTGATCCTGATCTTAGAGGAAAAGCATTCATTTTTTTTCACATTGAGTCTGATGTTTAATGTGACTTTTTCACATATGGCTCATATTATATTGTCCTAGTTTTTTGAGTATTTTTTATTATGAAAGTTTGTTGAATTTTGTCAAATTCCTTTTCTGCATCAATTGAGATGGTCATTTTTTTTTCTTTCATTCTTCTAATATGGTATATTGCATTGATCAATTTTAATATGTTGAACACTTCCAGGAATAGATCCCACTTGATCATGGTGTATAATCCTTTTAGTATACTGCTGAATTAGATTTGCTAGTATTCTGTTTAGGATTTTTGCATCAATATTCATAAAGAATATTGGTCTGTGGTTTTCTTTTCTAATAGTGTCTTTGTCTGGCTTTGGTATCAGGGCAATGCTCATTTCATAGAATGAGTAAGGAAGTGTTCCTTCCTCTGCAGATTCTTAGAAAAGTTTGTGAAGAATTAGTGTTAATTCTTTAAATGTTTGTAGAACTCACCAGTGAATCCATCAACTCCAGGACTTTGCTGGGAAAAATTTTTTATACTACTGATTTATTTCCCTTACTAATTATAAATGTATTCAGGTTTCCTATTTCTCTGTGATTCAGTTTTGGTAGGTTTTGTGTTTCTAGGAATTTGTCCATTTTCTCTACCTTATTTAATTTGTTGGAATATAATTTATTGTAGTACTCTCTTAAAATTCTTTTTATTTCTGTTGAATAAGTAGTAATGTCCTCACTTCCATTTCTGATTTTAGTAATTTGAGTCTTTTCTGACTTATCTTCTGTCTCATTGTTCTATCCATTATTGAGAGTGGGATACTGAAGCCTCCAACCATTATTGTAGAACTATTTCTCCCTTCAATTCTGTCAGCTTTTATTTCCTTCATTTTGATGGTCTGTTATCAGGTGCACCAATGTTTATAGTTGTTGTATCTTCTTACATTATTGAACATTTTACTAATATGTAAAGTCCTTTTTTGTATCTTATAAGCTATTTCTTTGATTTAAAGTGTATTTTGTCTGATATTAGTATAGTTAACCTACTCTCTTTTGGTTACTATTTGCATGGAATCTCTTTTTTTATCTTTTAACTTTCAACTTATTTGTATCTTTGGATCTAAAGATTCTCATGTACATAATATAATTGGATCATAGTTTTTGTTTGTTCACCCTGCCCCCATTCTGCCAATCTCTGTCTTTTAATTGGAGAATTTAATCCATTTATGCTTAAAATAATTACTAATACAGAGAAACTTGTGCCATTTTGCTATTTGTTTTCTATATGACTTGTAGCATTATTGTCCTCATTGTCTGAATTACTATCTTCTTTTATGTTTAGTTGGGTTTTTTTGGTTCTGAAATATTTAATCTCTTCTCAGTCTTTTATATTATTCCATAACTATTTTCTTTGTACTTACCATGGGGATTACACTTAAAATCCTAAAATTTTAACACTATAATATGAATTTCTACAAATGTAACATCAATAATATACAAAAGCTCCACTCGTTTACAGTCCCTTATCTACCCCTTTCAGTTATTGATGTCACCAAATCACATCTTTATACATTGTGTGTCCAAAAACATAAACAGTAATTGTTTTTTAAAATTTCATTAGTTTCTAAATTATGTAAAAAAAATCCTAACAAATATGGCGTTATAAACCAAAGTTACAATAATAATAGCTTTTAGATTAATGTTTTTAAAATGTCTTTTAAATCATGTAAAAAAACAAAAAGTGAGTTACAATTTGTTGTTACAATAATACTAGCTCTGGTAATTGTCCATATATTTACCATTACTGAGATCTTTATTTCTTCATACAGTTTTGAGGTACTGTCTAGTATCCTTTCATTTTACCCTAAAAGACTCCTTTTAGTGTTTCTTGCAAGGCAGGTATAGTGGTAACACATTCCTTCAGCTTTTGTTTATCTAGAAATGTCTAGATTTCTCCTTCACTGGTGAAGGCCACTTTTGCCAGATACAGGATTCTTGGTTGTCAACTTTTTTCTTTTAGTGTGTTGAATATTTCAGCCCATTGACTCTGGCCTCCAAAATTTCTGATGAAAAATCGCTGATAATCATATTGAAGATCTCCTATATGTGGCGAGTGTCTTAATTTTTGCTGCTCTGAAGAGTGTCTTTGTGTTTAGACATTTTGATTATGATGTGTCTTTCTGTGGATCTCTTTGAATTCATCATACTTGGAGTTTGTTGAGCTTTCTTGTTGTTTATATTCATATCTTTCATCAAACTTAGTAAGTTTCTGACCACTAACCTCTCTGCCCCTTTCTTTTATCTTCTCCTTTTGGCCTACAATTTGCATGTTGGTCTGCTGAATGGTGTCTCATAGGTCTCATAAGTTCTCTTCATTTTTATTCCATCTTTTTTCTTTCTGTTTCTCAGACCTGATAATTTTCATTGTCCCGTATTCAAGTTCAGGGATTCTTTCTTCTGCTTGCTGATACCTGCCTTTGAATCACTTTAGTAAATTTTTAATTTCAGTAATTGTACTTTTCAGGTCTAGAATTTCTTTTTGGTTTCTTTTTAGGTTTTCCTATCTCTTTATTCATACTTTAATTTTGTTTCTAGATCATTTTATTGACTTTTTTAACAACTGCCTTTAGTGCTTTGATCATCTTTAAGACAGTTGTTCATAGTCTTTGTCTAGCAAGCCCATCATTTGGTCTCTCTCAGAGGTAGTTGGTTTACTTTTTATTGATTTACTTTTTCCTTTCAATGGTCCACACTTCCCTATTTCTTTGTATGCCTTGTGATTTTGTTGTTGTTGTTGAAAACTGGACATTTGAATTTAATAATGTGGCAATGATGGAAATCAGATTCTCCCCCTTCCTCAAGGTTTGCTATTTTTGATTTGTTTTTGTTTTTGTAAGAAGTCTCTGTGCCAAAGATCACCTTGAGGTTTAAATTTAGGATTTTCTCTGGCCTTTTCTGAGCCTGCACATTTCCTTGAGCTTGCATAATGATTTTCTAATTTACCTGGGATATGCAGTTGTTTTTTTTAAATGTCCCGGTCTTTAGTGTTTGTCTTCCAGAAAGGGAAAAATGAAGGGAGATAAAAGGCACTGAAGTCAGCCTGGGGTACAGGAGTTTGCAACCATAAGGAAGAAGTTCAATAATGGCTTCCTGCATTTGTGTCTGTACCTCTGTGATCATAAGCAGATATCAGTGATCAGAACACAGATCCCTGTTATTTAGAGGACAGGGTCCTTATTGTCTACCCTACTTCCATAGGCTATTTGTAAGCAGCTCTAGGATCATGCACATGGCTGCCTGCCACAGAGCTGCTGAGTGGGGAAAGGATAGCTCCTGCTGAGCTAAGAGCTAAAATAAACTAAAATTAACTAATTTACTGTCCAGGTCTTCCCCTGGAAGTTTAAAGCCCAACAGACTCTAGTGTTCCAGAATTGCTGTATCAGATAGATTCTGCCAGCACAACTGCTGTCTAAGGGGGAAGGCCAATTCTTGATGCTTCCTACTCCATCAGCTTCCCATAATCCTTTGTTTATGTTATATTTTATATATAAAAATACAGGACTGTGATGTCGATTATGAATATAATTATGCAATAAACTCTGTGGTCAACTTAGTGACCAGAACATTATCAATTCCTTTGAGGATGCCTGAATGGCCTGAATTCCATCCCTTTGTTTCCTCATCAAGTGTTAACTGCCTGCCTACATTTTGCATTTATAATTCCTCTACTTTTCACATAATTTTCCACATAACTCTGCATCACTATAAAATGTATTCCTCAGGCTTATTTGCTTTTGAGCTTAATAGTTTACCCCTACTGAAAACAGTAGAATTCGATCTTTACCTCAGATCATACACCAAAACTAATCTCTTCACTTTTCAACTCTTAACAATCTGACTTCTCTGACCATTTTATGAAAACCGATCTTGATATAATCTCCATTGACCTCCATTTTGTCAAATCCAGTGGCCATTTTCCTCTTATTATTCCTACTCAGCTTCTCAGCCCTATTCATTGTCGTGAATATTTATTTTCTTGAGAGTAGTCTTCCCTTTTGGCTTCTGTGACACTGCATTCTTCTGGTCTTTCTTCTTCCTTCATGGCCTTTTCTGCCCAGACTCCTTCTATGGCATTTCCTTTTCTATCTAGTTTCTAAAGTTTCGAGTTCCTCAGTGCTCAATCTGTTTCCCTCTCTTATCTCTTTATGCTGTTTATTTAAAAAACATTATTTCATTTTAGAGAGAGAGAAAGAGAGAGAGCATGAATGGGGTTGAGGGCACAGAGAGAGAGAGAGAATCTTAAGCAGGCTCCATGCTCAGTGTGGAGCCCGATGTGGGGCATGATCCTACAACCCTGGGACCCCTGGGACCATGACCTGAGTCAAAACAAGAGTTGGATGTTCAACTGACTGAGCCACCCACACATCTCTCTTTATGCTTTTTCTTTAGGTGATCTTATCCATGCCCATGGATTTACGTACCACTGCTGACTAATGACTTCCAAATTTATATTTTGAACCTAGTGTTCACCTTGGACCTCAAAACTCATACATAAATTTATATATATTTCTGCTTGGTATAAACTTGGTATCTCACATTAACTTCAGAATTAACATAACTTGCATTAAACTCATAAATTTTTGTGAAACTCCTTATCTTCCAGTCTTACCCATCAATAATCAACTTAGTTGTTTATTTCTGAAAGCTAGCAGTTTTATTTTATTCTGTGTATTTTCACTCACTATACCCAATTCATACAATTTCCCCACATTCAATATTCAAAATATAAAATTTTTCTGCTTTTCACCATCTCTACTACTAGCAGCTTGGTCCAGATTATCAACGTCTATTGCCTGGACTACTACATCAGCCTCCTAATTTATTTATCTTCTCTATACTTGTTACCCTTTAATGTATTCTCTACAAATCAGCCACAGAAGTCTTTCTCTGAACATAAATCTAACCATGATACTCCCCCACTTAATACAGCTGTTATAATTAAAATAAAATCCATACTCCTCATCATGGCAAATGTGGTTCTGCATGCGTTTTGCTTACCTCTCCATTTTCTTCTTGAGTCGTGTTCTCTTTTGCTCACCATGTTTCAGAAATTTTTGCCTCTTTTCTGTTCCTAGAAGAGATGAATCTTTTTTCATTTCAGGGCCTGCCCATATGTTGTTCCCTATGATTGCACTGCTTTCCCCAATATATTCAAATGGTTTGTACCTTCTTATTCTTTAAATCTCACTTAAATATAGCTTTCTCAGATAGACTTTCCCTGATCATTCCACTCAAGGATCTTCTTCTCCCTATTTACTTTAAATGCTCCTTCTCCTTCAAATGATTTCTTCCCACCATTATGCTCTGTATTAGTTTCTGTGGGTATTATAACAAATTACCACAAACTAGGAAGCTTAAGGCAGAAATGTATTCTTTCATGGTTCTGGAGGCCAGAAGTCTAAAATTAAGGTGTTGGCATGGCTGTACTCTTTGTGGACGTTCTAGAGACGCATTGTCTTTTCCAGGTTTTGGTTGCTTTTGGCATTCCTTGATTTGTCGCCATATCACTCCAAACTCTGCCTCTGTAGTCACATTGCATATTCTCTTCTGTGTTGCTTTTCTCCTGTAAAGATACTATTGAAGACTTTTAGGACCCATTCAGATAATCTAGTGTAATCTCCTCAACTCAAGATCCTTTAATAATGTCTGCAAATATCCCTTTTCCAAATAAGATAACATTTAAAAGTTCTAGGCTATAGGATTTGATATCTTTGCATGGTCTTTATTCATCCTACTACATGCTCTGTCATGATTTTCTGATGATTAGATTCAGAATACCTTTTTTTTTAAATATTTTTTTAAATTTTTATTTATTTATTTATTATGTTTTATTTATTTTTTGAGAGAGAGAGAGAGAGAGAGAATGCAAGCAGGGGAGGGATAGAGAGAGAAGGAGAGGCAGAATCTGAAGACAGGCTCCAGGCTCTAAGCTAGCTATAAGCATAGAGCCTGACGCGGGGCTTGAACCCACGAACCGTGAGATTATGACCTGAGCCAAAGTCAGATGCTCAACCGACTGAGCCACCCAGGTGCCCCTCAGAATACCTTTTTTACATAAAATAAATTTTATAATTATCTCTTATGTATATGTTTATTAGTTTCTTTAGACCAGCACTAGCCAGTAGAAATATAATGAGAGCCACATATATAATTTAAAGTTTCCTAGTATCCATATAAAAAGGTGAAAAGAAACACATGAAATTAACTTTAATGTATATTTTATTTAGCTCAATACATCCAACGTGTTGTATTCACTATAAACATGAATCAGTATCAAAATTATTACTGAATATGTTATTCTTAATAATTTTGAAATTATTTCTTAATATATATTATTATATATACATATGTATATTTACTTGTTGAATGAATAGTTATTATAAGAGTAAAAGGAGACCAGCAAAATGTCATGCCAAGCTATCTCACAATTTTCTTAACATCAAAAAAAAAAAAAAAATATATATATATATATTTGCAGAGTCACATTTATCTGAACTGTGAGTAGAAAGTTATGTATTAGTGATTATGAAATTTCTCTGTGTGTTTCTAAACCAACTCGCATTTGTGCATTATTTCTCTGGATGCCAAATTTAAAAGTTTTCATTCTTTAAGTATATTTTATTTAAATTTTAAGGGCATTTGTAAATGTTTAATATTCTGGGATTTGGTGAAATAGATCTTAATACATATTTATTATAATAATTTGCTTAGTTATGGTGAATTCTATTAACCAAAATTGCTGTGGAATTCATCCTCTTAAATATTTATTGTCACATAATTTTTTAGATTTGAGCAGTGGGGAAATAATACTGTAGCTTATAGAGAAATTAGAACAGTAATGAAATTCAATCTATAATAGTTTATACATCATTTTGAACTGACTAATGTTAGGTGAAGCATGCATATTCTATTAAAATATTAAAAGTTATTGAGGGCAAATTTTTATCTAATATTAAAATATAAAACCTCTTTAATCACTGGGAAGAATCCTCAGAAGTGGAAAGAAAAACTCTATATCAACTTAAACATTTCAGGACAACCAATTTCACTAATTTAAAACAACTTCCAGAGCTAAGGATCCAAGCAAATGAGCTATTTTCTTTAAAAATTCTGACTCATCTTGGGAGCATTAAAATTAATAGAACTTATGATCTTGAGTTCTACTCATTTGTGAATGTGTTTTCAGTAAGTACACATAATTGGGGTTGGGATCTGACAGTCCCTTATATATATAACCACCATGAATACACATAGAGTTTTATACCATTAATATTTCAAGGGGTTTGATTCATGATTTTATAAAATGAACACACCCATGAAATGAACTAATGCAGAAAACAAATCTTATTGCAGACCAATGGGATGCTCTAGATCTATAAAATATTAGGATTAAAAGTACTAAGACAATATTTTTAGCCCAAAGCCCTAATCCTTTCTGTAGAGTTCTGGGGCAGAGAAAGTGATAGAGGGAGTACAGTGGAAGGAAGGTGGGTGGGGTCAGGGAAGTGTTATAATCACATTTTGTAACAATCTCGTGGATGAGTGGGTCAGTGCTTCATTTCCAAGAGGCAAATTTTTTAGCATCGGTTATCACTAGTTCTTTCTCTAGGCATTGTTGTTTTGTTTTCCATCAAAGTTTACTTTTCCCAGTCCTTGTCTACTATAGTTTCTGACACTTTCCTCCTGGAGGCTCAGATTCTGAGCCAGTTCTGATGAAGGTAGGAGAATATTCTACATTTTAACCATACCAGTCAGTGGTGTCTGAATTCAGTTGTGCTGCCACAAAATTGTTCGTTGGGCCGGAAGGAGCTTGAAGGGTTGAATAAACTCATGCAACTTGGTACTTTCATCATTAGTTGCCCTACTTAGGACTCTGGTTCCCCACTGGGGCTCTGATACTCGGTCTTTGACGGGCTCCTATTCCTTGAGGTGGATGTAATATTTTAAGTAAAACAAAAGGCAGACATCATTAATAAAAGCCTTAAACTTACTTCTCCAAGATTTAACTATGCTAGTCTTTAAAAAAATTTTTTTTAAATGTTTATTTATTTTTGAGAGAGATAGAAATAGTGTACCCGCGTGAACAGGGGAGGGGAAGAGGGAGAGGGAGACAGAGCATCTGAAGCTGGCTCAGTGCTGACAGAGCATCTGAAGCCGGCTCAGTGCTAAAGCAGAGGAGCCGATGCAGGGCTTGAATTCATGAACTGTGAGATCATGACCTGAGCCAAAGTCAGGCACTTAACCAAAAGAACCACTCAGTGTCCCTGTAACTTTATGATTTTTATGTTTAGTAATTTATGAAAGTCATGTCTAATAACTTGGAAGTGTTGACATCAAAGGGTGAGAAGTAGTGACTGCTTTAAGAATTATATAAATTTCTGAGTAATAAGGTCAAAAGGTGAAAATTTAACAGATGTCATAGATTTTGAAGTTAGTATAATGTCTAGGCATGTTTATAAGAATTGTGTGTGTGTGTATGTGTGTGTGTTTAGGTCTTTATTTTATTTTGAGAGAGAGAGACAGAGGGCGAGTGGGGGAAGGGCAGAGAGAGAAGGAGACACAGAATCTGAAGCAGGCTCCAGGCTCTGAGCTGTCAGCACAGAGCCCAACGCAGGGCTCGGACCCACGGACTGAGAGATCATGACCTGAGCCGAAGTCGGACCCTTAACCGATTGATCCACCCAGGCGCCCCAAGAATTGTGTTTATGAAGATTTTTACTAAGAGAATTTCAGGTATTTTCAGTTTTTACTAATGTAATCAAAGATTTAAAAGTTTTAAGAACTGTAGGGGCACCTAGGTGGCTCAGTCGGTTAAGCGTCCGACTGCAACTCAGGTCATGATCTCACTGTTTGTTTGTGAGTTCGAGCCCCACATCAGACTCTGTGCTGACAGCTCAGAGCCTGGAGCCTGCTTTGGATTCTGTGTCTCATTCTCTATCTGCCCCTTCCCCACTTGTGTTCTGTCTCTCTCTGTTTCTCAAAAATAAATGTTAAAAATTTTTTTTTAAGTTTCAAGAACTATATAATGCTTAACACTAAGAACTTCTGAGAATATGTAAAAGAAATGCTAATGTAACATCAAATACATTAAGACTTGAAAATGAAAGTCTATCACACTGAAGAAAATAACTTATAAAGAAACAAAAATGTCTGAAAATGAAAGAGAAAAACTTCATAGGACTAAAGAAATAGAAAACCACATATAAATGATCATAAGCTGTAATCATGTAAAAGAGCATTATTCAGTAAATTTGTGTTAAAATGTGATTTTATTATATAATATAATGTTTATTATATACATATATATACATCGTACATCCTATGATATATATTATAATATGCACCTTATTATAATAAATATGTGAGCCCTAAAATAAACTCGGATCATTGTTGCATATTACATTTACCTGGATACACATATACCTTTATATTCAGAAGAACATAGTTTCTCGTAGCTTTAGCTGTTTAGTACCCTTCAGAATTCCTAGGGACAGACTTTTGACTGTCTGTTTTTACCTTTAAAAACCCATGAATGCGAACAATTCAAAAGTTTGATTATTTGACTTAGATACTTTATCTAAGAAGAATTAGGTATTTAATTATCCTAACAATGAACATTGTGAATATGTAACTAAAATATTCACATTTTATTAATTATTACTAGGTTCTGTAAGAATAATGAATTTCCATAAATTTCATCAGCTTTTTGATTTCAAGATAGGAATGCTTTGTATTATGGAACTCATGGAAGCCAGTCAAAATTTTGTATCATGTCCTTTTCCATTACTTCATCTAAGCTGTCTTACAATATTAGACCTCCTTGGAGGATGACATCTGCAGGAAGTAGGTTCAAATTAACCAGATTTCTTTGGACACTGTTCATTGGACTA
Source organism: Cryptoprocta ferox (assembly GCA_028646485.1). Taxonomy (NCBI): domain Eukaryota; kingdom Metazoa; phylum Chordata; class Mammalia; order Carnivora; family Eupleridae; genus Cryptoprocta; species Cryptoprocta ferox. The sequence continues at coordinate 24,966,266 of CM053574.1, forward strand.
TTGACTGCTCTAGATTTGGACTAGGATCAGTATTGTTAGCTCTCACATTCCTTTATATTTTCTGCTCATTCATCTTCCCTGTAGCATATATTAATTAGGCAGTGAATAAGACACAGAATAATACTTGTGTTCTTACAGAGTCATCTACTGTCACTAACTGCATTCCCAAGCTGGCCACTTGGAATCTCTCTGCATATTTCAAAACATGTTGCAAAATTGTCAAGACTCTCAAATCCCATTTACTTTCCATTCATTTTAGTATTGTACAGAACAAAGTGAATTTTGTTAAATCAAATAAATAACAGTGGGGTATTAGGGTTCCCAAAAGCCCGGAACTCATGAGTGTTGACAATTTAAGTGACAAATCTATCCAATAGTATGGTGGTTAAGATCCATTTATTTTCAGGGAGAGGAATGGATGAGCTGCTTCTCCTCTAGTTTTACTACTTCCAGTCAGTCCAGTGATGGGATATCATCTCTCAGCCACCCTCTTAGTAGGGCACATTTTGGAAGGAACCACAGAGTTCAAAGAGGAATCAGCAAAAAGCTCTGCTTGTGGAAGGTTCCCTGCTTCTCTAACATGGTGGATTAGCAATCAATTTAGACATAAGTTGCAAAGGGGACCTTTAAACTTGAATTAAGATTTTACAGATTATAAAGTAACATGTTCATTAGACATCTTCATTCCATTCTCTGTCTTACCTTATTCCTCACCTCACCCACTTTACAACACACACTGTCCTTGAGCTTCATTCAGTCTCTATTCTCCATCCAACCCTGAGCCTGACTCCACGTTTTCTTCCATCTCCAAGTGACGTGCTGGATACTCAGGGATGCAGTGGGAATTAGGGGCAAGTTAGGGTGGGGGTGAAGTGAGCCTCTCTCAATATAGTATTATTATTTAAAATAATATTTTTAATTTTTAAAGACGTTTTTATCTTCTGACTCCTACCACTCATTATGGCACCATTGGAAGAGTTGTGTCAAAATATCTTGGCATTCAGCTACACAAAAATGTCTTTCTTTGGCCATCAGTGACCTCAGTGACATTTCACCTGCAACATTGATGGGGGAGAGAATATTGGTACTGTAAAAGATCACTTTATAAAACTACCAAGAGAAATAAGGAAAAAGAAAAGTGTTTGGAGCATACTACCAGAATGATGGTATATCTGTATATTTCTTCACCTGCCTTTGGCCTTTTATTATTGCTGCCCCACACAGGCCTCTGTAACTGCTGCCAGCAGTTTCTGATTTGTCAAAGACATCACTCTCAAGGGTAATTATTTACACATGGAAATTGGTTGGAAATTAGGTATCACCTAAAGGCTGCTTTGTGTACTGTGGGGGCATGTATATAAATATATCAGTTCATATTTAACACCTGTAAAATACTCACACAGGTGAGTGGTGAGTAGAGCTAGCCATAGACCAGGGTTTCATGAAATAGAAAGGGCCCCATGAGGCAGAAAGTGGTGCCAAATAACTTGTTTCTAAAATCTGAGCTCCAATTCTTTTACAACATCCCCAAAGAATGATAAGGCATGTCAAATGACCAGGAATGCCTAGCTTACAAGATGGACTACTCCATTTCCAGTTGGTTCTAATTCAAGCCTTTGCTTGACTGCAGTTTGCCTGCCTGCCTTGAGCCTCCTTCTAGTCCTAGTACAGCTCTCTGCAACCACAGGTTGAGACTAACCCTTTTCTCCATAGCAGCTTCGCAGGTTAGTTGAAAAACAGATATAAGTGATCTCTATTTTTTTTGTTTAAATGACGTTATTACCTTTAATTTGTAACACTGAGGGGTAGATAGAATACTTGTGTTCCGAGATGACCTAAAATAAATGCTAATGATGTAACTAATGTAACACTGTATGTTAACTATACTGGAATAAAAAAAAAACTTGTTCAAAAAGATATATGCACCCCTATGTTTATTGCGGCATTATTTACAATGGCTAAGATTGGAAGGAACCCAAGTGTCCATTGATAGATGAATGGATAAAGAAGATGTGTTATACATATATATATATATATATAATATGCATATACACACAATATATACACATACATATATTTAAGTATATATAATGAAATACTACCCAGGCATAAGAGAATGATATTTTGCCATTTGTAACAACACGTATTGACCTGGAGGGTCCATTGAACATTATGCTATGTGAAATATGTCAGATAAAGACAAAAACCCTATGATTTAACTTCTTTGTGGAATCTAAAAAACAAAACAAATGAACAAAAACTCCCCAGAATCTAAACGGACTCTTTTTTTTTTTTT
>CM053574.1:24969061-24997074 GCA_028646485.1 Cryptoprocta ferox
TATATATATATATACTATAATTTATAGCTACTCTATGAGTTCTTAAAGTTACCAAAGAATAGCAGTGAAAATAATTGCCAGAAAACTGGAGAACTTCCACATTTTGAGATGATGAACAGAAAATGTTTTATTCTTACCTATTTATAAGGATGAGTGCATTACTTTCATATAGTTGAACATATATTTCAAATTTTCACAAACTGAATGGGGGGACATTTTTGAGAAGAGTTGATCTCTTGGAAGGAAGTTGTGATGCTCAAAGGAAAGTTTATAATATCTGCTATTTGTTCAAAATTTGTTGACAACACCATGTTATTTTAATGGTACTTACCGTATTTTACTTGTGGGATACTCTTTGTATATATACATATATAGCTTATTATTTCCTTTAGGTGGGATCTGTGTCTTGTCCATATCTTTATTGCATCTGAGGCTGTGTACATGGTAGGCATTCACTCACTGTGATTTCTATTTCCATAAACTTTGGATATTGCTATTAAAGTAGCACTTCAATGTGTTTTTAGTATGTTCCCTAAATAATTATCAAAGATAGACTGTCAGTTACGCTACACGTTTATTTAATTTGAAAATAATTAAGAGCGACACATGTGTTCCATTTTTCAGAATTCATCAGAGTCCTGTGGAAGAGAATGCTTTAGAATGTGTTCAACTCATAGTTGTATTTTGCACACTTGAAGGGTGGGCAGGACTGATGTTAAATACCAAACCCATAAAGTGTGAATGTATTGGTATGAGAATATAGGCAGAATACAATATGGTTTCTTCAGCTTCCAAGCTAAGTTAAAAAGGAATTTGAATTCGTATGTCACCTCTAATTTTATAAGACTTGCAAAACCATTTCTTAATTTGGCACCATTAGTAGCCTGATTGGAGGCCACAGTATTTGCCCAACCAGACCCAGTGAGTTGGAAATCAGAGTGAATGAGTATTAAGATAGCAACATATGAGGAGAACTGTATTACAGAAATCACACCAACAAATGACAGAGTTTTGTACTAAATAGTATTGGCAGTAATGATGTAGATATATTCATGACAATGATAGAGGTTGGTTTTTATCTAGCTTAATTGATAAAAAGCAGATTTAAGAAAGTAGTAAAATTTTAATTCAATGAAATCAAACGGTAAAAATCATTGAATTGTATCTTTTTCATAATAGATGTAATTTTAGGTTTTAAATAATACAATATATGCTATTCATGAATGGATATTTTATTGACAGCATATATAATTCTACAGGGTGCTAAAACATTGCACATTTGTACAGTTTAAATGAGTATTGATTACAGACAGAACTGCTTCAACCAAACTTATACCACTCTATAGGAATATAGAAAACATGAGGCGTTCAATGATTTGAAGACCAGGAATTATTTGAAAGGCTGTTGTACCAATGATTCCAACTATTCCAAATCCCATTAAATTTTCTATCTGCAATTTTGATGGCTCATTAGTTATTCCTACTAAGAGAAAACCTATTCCCTTTATGCAGAAGACTCAAAGGAGACAGTCAAATAAAAAATATACACATGAAATAAATGTGTGTAGAAATAAATAGATCATGAAATAAGAGAAGTTGTTTATGCAGCATTCTGGAACATAGAAGTGCTGGGTACCACAGAAAAGACTGAAAGATATAAAATCATCACTATCACGGAGTTGACATGTTAGTGGTGATGGTAGTGGCATAACAAACAAAAAAATAAGTGAGTTTCATAGTATATTTAAAGTGAAAAGTTATATGGAGTAAAATCTAGTAAGGAAGGGGGAGAAGGAGGAATATTGGTTGCTATATTGCAAGGGATGGTCAATGAAGTTGAAGAATGGCATTTGGGCAAAAACTTGGAAGGGATTGAAAGAGCCATATAGATATCTGGGGGAATAGTGTCCTAGTTAGAGGGAACAACAAAAGCAAAAGCAGTGTACTTGAAAGCAGTATACCTGAAACAGCAGTGTACTTGTCCTGTTTGGGGAAAAGTAAGGTGGTCAGAGTTGGAACAGAGTGAGAGAGGAGGGGGAAGATGAAGATAACAAAGCCACAGAAACAAGGAGACTTTGGATTTTACTCTGAGTGAGATGGGGTGCCATTGGATGATTTTGAACAGAGGACTTAAATTCAGAAGTAGTTCTTATTTTCAATTTTAATATAGAAAATCTGAACTATATTTTGCATTTGGAAATAGTCCTGTGGTTTTTGTCGTTGTTGTTGTTAATGTACAGGTTCAATGAATGTCCTTTATATATGCAGTGAGATGGAGATAATTGTTATTTGAAACCAAATGTGACTTTAGTTGATTGTCTTCTTAAATTTTTTTAATTAAAAAATCTGTTTATTTATTTATTTTGAGAGAGGGAGGGAGCATGCATGTGTGTGAGTCGGGGAGGGGCAGATAAAGAGGGAGAGAGAGAGAATCTCAAGCAGGCTCCACACTCAGCGTGGAGCCTGATGTGGAACTTGCTGTCATGACTGCGACTGTGAGATTGTGACCTGGACCTGACCTGAAATCAAGAGTTGGTCACTTAGCCAACTGAGCCACCCAGGCACCCTGATTCTGTCTGGGTGGCATAGTTCATCTGTTGGGAAATAAATGTTTATGTTATATTGCTCTTCCATTTTCAGAGGGTATATAGGAAGATAATTTCTTCTCATGGAATATTGAATTGGAACTTGCCAGACACTTTATTCAAAATCATGTTATTTTTAAAAATTGCAGAGAAATACTCTTTCACTCTTTGTATTATATTTCAGCCATTATGTGTTAAGTGGACTTTAATAGGCTACCCTGGAAGCATTTGTTGTCGTATTTCTGTGAAAAAAATGAAATCTGATTTTTAAATCACTGGCTTATATATAAACTTTAGGAACCCAGTTCACTAACAACCTGGAAACTGTCTATATAAATATGCAGGTACAGACAGGTAGATAATGGGTTATGGCTTTTGGAATGAAAATTGTAGCAGTAAATAGAAGTGATGAGCATCTAAAAGCAGATGCTCTGGAGTCAGTAAAGCTTGAATCCCACTTCTGCAACAGATTAGCTGTGGGACTTTGGTCACATTACTCAACTTCTTCTCTGGGACTCAGTTTCTTCATCTTCAAAATTAGGATTCTAATATTTGTAATGCCTAGTCTCTAGCAATGCCAGCTACTTAGTAAAGATAGTAGATTAGTTGTAAAAATGACCGTGATTCTACATGCTTTCCAGTATCCATACCCTTTGAAATATATCACGTTCATGTTCCTCCCATCAAGACATAGAGTCTATTTTTCAACATTTTGTATCTATGATGGCCTTTTGACTTATCTTTATATTTGACTTATCTATTATATGTAATAGAGCGATTGCAAGCCTAGACTTTAAGAGTCATTGTGTTCTTTTCCTCTTCCTCTTGGACTCTTCTGACTGCCATGAAAATAAGCTAGGCCTAGACTGCTATGGGATGAAGGAGCACATGGAACTGATTTGAGTTGTCTCATTTCTGTTCATCCTAGATCACCGAGACCACTGTCACTTATCAATCCAAAGACTTGTCAAAAAAATAATGCTGGTTGTTGTTATTGTTTGAAGTATGACTGACATACAGTATTCTTCACATGTTTAAACATACAATTTGAAGGGTGCCTAGGTGGCTCAATCGGTTAAGTGTCCCATTTCGGCTCAGGTTGTGATCTTGTGGTTCATGAATTTGACCTCTGTGTTGGGCTCTGTGCTGACAGCTCAGAGCTTGGAGACTGCTTCTGATTCTGTGTCTCCCTCCCTCTCTGCTCATCTCCTGCTCATGCTCTCTCTCTCTCAAAAATAAAGATAAAAAATATATACATCCTTTAAAAAAACAGCAATGAAACCATGACCACAGTCAAGGTAATGAATATATCTATCACTCCCCAAAGTTTTTTTGTTCTTATTTTTTATCCCCATCCCCAGGCCAACACTGATCAATTTCTGTCACTTTAATACATAAAAATTTTCTATAATTATAGTATATACTCTTATTTTCTGTCTGGCCCCTTTTACTCAACATAATTATTTTGAGCGTCATCCATATTGCCCTATGCATATTGCTAAGTAGAACTCCATTTTATGGATATATCATAATTGTTTATCCATTCACCTTTTGATGAATATTTGGGTCATTTTCAGCTTTTAGCTATTGCAACTAAACATTTGTGTATAAATATTTTTATGGATATATGCTTGTATTTCTTTGGGAAAATACCTGACTAAAATGGTTAGATTTTATGGAAGTGAAGTGTGAATGCTTAACTTTTTAAGAAAATGAGGAATTATTTTCGAGTATGGTTATACCATTTACATTCCTACCAGCAGTGGTGTTTGTTTCATGTTTTCATATTCTTGATATAGTTACTAAGGCCTTTTATTTTAGCCATTCCAAAAGGTATGTTGTTTTAATTTATATTTCACGAATAACTAATGATGTTGGAAATTTTTTATGTGCTTATTTACCATTTAAATACTTTGCCTATTTAAAAATTTTGATTGCCAATTTTCTTATTTAGTTTTGAGAGTTCTTTATATATTCTGTGTATAAGTTCTTTCATCAGGTATATGACTTACAAAAACTTATTCCCAATCTGGGTCTTATCTTTCATCCTCTTAACAATGTCTTTTGAAGAGTAGAATTTTAAAATTTTCATGAGGTCCAATTTATTAAATTTTCCTTTTATAGGTCATACTTTTGGTGTGTTCTAAGAACTCTTTGTCTAATCCAGAGTCATGAAGATTGGCTCCTATGTTTCCTTCTAGAATGTGTCTAGTTTTATTTTGCATTTTCAGTTAATTTTTACATATGGTTCAAGATGTGGGAAAGCTTCAGAAGAATAGGCATTAACTCTTCTTTAAATATTTGGTAGAATTCCCCTGGGAAGCCATCTGGCCCTGGACTCTTCATTGTTGGGAGATTTTTGATTACCAGTTCAATTTCTTTACTGGTTAGGGGTCAGTCCAAATTTTCTATTTCTTCCTGTTTCAGTTTTGATAGTTATATGTTTCTAGGCATTTATAATTTTTTCAGTTAGCCCAATTTGTTGGCATATAATTGCTCATGATATTCTCTTATTATTGTTTGTATTTCTGAGGTGTTGGTTGTGATCTCTCCTCTTTCATTAGTGATTTTATTTATTTGCATCCTTTCCTTTTTATTTTTGATAACTCTGGCTAGGGATTTATTAATTTTGTTAATTCTTTCAAAGAACCTGCTCCTGGTTTCATTGCTCTGTTCTACTTGTTTTTTGATTTCGATATCACTGATTTCCGCTCTTATCTTTATTATTTCCAGTCTTCCGCTGGTTTTGGGCTTTATTTGATCCTCTTTTTCCAGCTCCTTTAGGTGTAAGATTAGGTTGTGTACTTGAGATCTTTCTTCCTTCTTTAGGAAGGCCTGGATTGCTATATACTTCCCTCTTATGGCCACCTGTACTATATCCCAGAGATTTTGGACTATTGTGTTTTCATTTTCATTGGCTTCCATGTACTTTTTAAATTTCCTCTTTAATTTCTTGGTTAACCCATTCATTCTTTAGTAGGATATTCTTTAATCTCCAAGTATTTGTAGTCTTTCCAAATTTTTTTCTTGTGGTTGATTTCAAGTGTCATAGCATTGTGGCCTGAAAATATGCATGGTATGATCTCAATCTTTTTGTACTTGTTGAGGACTGATTTGTGAGCCAGTATGTGATCTATTCTGAAGAATGTTCCATGTGCACTCAAGAAGAATGTATATTCTGCTTCTTTAGGATGAAATGTTCTGAATATATCTGTTAAGTCCATCTGGTCCAGTATGTTATTCAAAGCCATTGTTTCCTTGTTGATTTTCTGTTTAGATGACCTGTCCATTGTTGGAAGTGGGCTGTTGAAGTCCCCTACTATTATGGTATTATTATCAATGAGTTTTTTTATGTTTGTGATTGGTTAAAAATATATATATACATGTATATATACATATGTATACATATATATGTATCAAGTTGGGGGCATAAATATTTATAATTGTTAGATCTTCTTGGTAGATAAACCCCTGAACTATGATATAATTTCCTTCTTCGTCTTTTGTTATAGTCTTTGTTTTAAAATCTAGTTTGTCTGATATGTGTATGGCCACTCCAACTTTATTTTGATATCCACTAGCATGATAGATAGTTCTCCATCCTCTTGCTTTCAATCTGCAGGTGTCTTCAGATTTAAAATAAGTCTCTTGTAGGCATACAGATGGGTCTTGTTTTTTTATCCATTCTGATACCCCATGTCTTTTGACTGGAGTATTTAGTCCATTTACATTTCGGAGTGATTACTGAAAGAGACGAATTTGGTGCCATTGTGTTGACTGTAGAGTTGTTGTTTCCGATGATGTTCTCTGGTCCTTTCTAGTCTCTGTTGCTTTTGGTCTTTTTTTGTTATATCTTGTTTTTGTCTCCAAAGAGTCCCTTAAAATTTCTTGCAGGGCTGGTTTAGTGGTCACAAACTCCTTTAGTTTTTGATTGTTTGGGAAACGCTTTACCTCTCCTATTCTGAATGAAGATGTGGGACAAAGTTCTCTTTCTCCTTCTTTCTTCCCATCGATATCCAATTCTAGTGCCATGTGCTCAAAAAACTACCTTTTATTTACTGAACTGTCTGTGCATCTTTGTTGAAAATCAGGTTTTATATATTTGTGAGTCTATTTCTGGACTTTTTATTCTGTTCCATTGACTGTCTTTATACCAACACTATACTATTTTGATCATAGTAGCTTTATAATAAATCTTAAGATCAGGCAATTTTAATTCTCCCACTTTTTTCTTCTTTTTAAGTTATTTAGGTTATTCAAGAATTTTTGTATTCTACATAAACTTTAGAATAAATTTGTCAAATTATACTAAAAAAGTTTGCTTGGGTTTGTTATTAGAATTGCATTGAACCTATAGACCAATTTGGGGAGAATTGATGTCTTATCAGTATTGACTCTTCTGACTTATAGACATGAAATGTATTTCCATCAATTTAGACATTCTTTAGTTTCTCTCACAAGTGTTTTGTAGTTTTCAGGGTATAGGTCTTAAATAACTTTTCTCAGATTTATTGCTAATATTGTGCCTTTTAAATAACATTATAAATGGTATTTTTAATATTTCAATTTCTGATTGTGTATTCCTACTATATAAGAATAGAATTAATTTTTGTACATTGATCTTGTATCCCATAAGCTTGCTAATGTCAGTTATTTGTTCCTGTGGCATTTTGTATATTTCATCACATTTTATGGATAGATGACCAGGTCATCTGTGAATAAAGACTTTTTTTTCCTTTTTTGTTTTCAATATTACATGCTTTATTTCTTTTTATGGTTTTATTTATAACTAGTATCTTCAGTGTATTGTTGAATACAAGTGTTAAAGTGGTCATCCTTGCCGTGTTCCTTATTTTAGAGGGAAAGCATTCAGTCTCTCACCATTAAGTATTTGGATGTTATAGGTTTTTCACAGGCATCTTTTATTAGGTTGAGAAAGTTACATTCTATGTTTAGTTTGCTGAGAGTGTTTAACAAATGATGCTGTAAGTATAAAGATATAAATAAATTAAAAGAAAAAGGCTGAAAAAATACATAGCATTCTGCCACTAATGGAAAGAAAGCTGGGGTAGATATATTAATATTGAAGTAGATTTCAAAGCAAAGAAAGTTAATAAAGATAAAGAAAATTATGTCATAATAATAAAAGTCAAGTCATCAAAAGGACATAATAATTGTAAACATTTATAAACAATGACAGCACTTTAAAATATATGAAGCAAAAATTGAGCTGCAAGGAGAAATAGAGAAATCCACAATTAATACAGTTTGTATACACTTTTGTGAATAATTGAGAGAGTAATGCAGAGAAAGTCTATTAGAAATAAGAAACTTAAAAATACTATGAGCAACAAACAGTTAAAAAATTAAGTAAGCAATAAGATACTGTTCACAAGAAAGTAGAATGTTGGTTACCAGAAACTGGGGGAAGGAAAAGTGGGGAGTTATTTGATAGATAATAGATTTTCAGTTTGTAAGATGAAAAAGTTATGGAGATTGCACAACAATATAAATGCACTTATACTACTTATACTTCAGAATGGTTAAGATGGTAAATTTAATGTTATGTGACTAAAAAAATTGGCATCTGCTAATTAGGATTATAAACAATTTCCTGTAAAACAGGTAATATATACTATATGATAAAAAACAAAAGAGGTAATGTTTACAATAACACCTAGAAATAGGCATAACAAAATATATGCAGGTCCTTTATGAGAAGTAGTATAAAACTTTATTATGAGACATTAAAAAAGACAAATTAAGGATAGCATATGTCATGTTTATGAACTAGAGATTTAAATATTTTTAAAAGATCAGTTATCTCCAAATAGATGTATCAATTCAATGCAATTCAAATCAAAATCCCAAAAGGTATTTTCTGAGGAATTTGATAAGTTGATTATAATATTTATTTGTTAAGAAAAGAGCCATGAAGGGTGCCTGGGTGGCTCAGTTGGTTAAGTGTGTGACTCTTGGTTTTGGTTCAGGGCATGATCTCATGGTTTCATGAGTTTGAGCCCCACATCGGGCTCTGCACTGGCAGCATGGAGCCAACTTGGGATTCTCTCCCCACCTCTCTCTCACTTTCCCCTACTTGCACTGTCTCTGTCTCTTTCAAAATAAATAAATAAACTAAAAATAAAGGAAAAGAAAAGAAAAGAGCCATAAATAACTGTTGTAGACTCTGGGTCTAGAGTTCTTTCTTTAGCAAGAAAGTGGGACACAGGATTAAAATGTGAGAGATGGCTAATGTCTGGGAGAAGACAAGAGCCCCGAATAAGAGTCCTTCCTCCATATTTATTGAGATCAGAAGGCTTGCAAACATGGTGATGGATGTGCACAAAGAGACAATGAAACTGTGAACATTAACTCATGGACATGAGGGAAGGGGATCTTGAAGATTTGCGGGGTTAGGGGTTTGGGTTAATACAAAACAAAATCCTGGCCCCGAGCAGCTGGGCAGAAGGTTGTTTATAGCAGAGTTGAGGCACCACCTTTGTTTATCGAAGCCAGCCTAGGGGATAAGACAGATAGGGCAAGTAACCTCAGGGTTAACAAGGCACCTTTCTTTAGTTAATTATCTCTGCTCTAGACATCTTGGCCCTGCAGCAGTCTATAGCCCTATTTACCTGTTTACCTAATTTGGTCCTTCCTTCCTGTGAAAGCAGCTTTCTCCTATAGTACTAAATTGGAGGGCGCTTTTGCCCCGAATACCTAATCTTGTCTATTTCATATACCTTTGTTCTGTATTGGGGCCTTTACCCTGCCCTCTCTTATACCTATTCACCTAATCTTGACTATCCAAACTTGGGTGTGAGCAGCCTACAGCTTTCTAATTCTTTATGCCTTGTTAACCCATCAGTGCAGGCTCAGGAAATTCGTAAGCTTATTCCCCACAAATAACCAAAACATTCTTTAAAAAAAGGTGATAGAATTTCTCTAGGAGAGCTTAATAATTATTAAAAAGCTAGAGTAATTAAGCCAGTGTGGCATTAGTGTAGAAAAAGACAAATCAACCAATGGAATATAGTCATTTGATATATGATAAAGTGTTCATTGCAAAACTGTTGGTAAAGAACAATCTTTTCAGTAAAGGTTGCCGTGACAATTAAGTATCCATACAAAAAACACAAAGTTATATTCTTAAAAAAATTATTTTAGGTGGAATAAGATCTGTAATGACAGGCAAAACAAGAAAATCTTCTAGTGGACAAATAGATGAATACCTTCATGATCAGAGAGTACATAAAAGTTTCATTTAAGAGGACATAAAACTTATTAAGTATAAAGGAAAATATTTTTTAAATTATTTACATTAAAATTATGAACTTGTATTCATCAAAAGATACTATAAAGTGACTGAAGAGATAAGCTACAGAACAGAAGATATTTTTAGCACATATGATCAACAAATGATTCATATGCAGAATATATAAAGAACTCCTAATTAATAAGAAAAAGAAAAGCAAATAAAATTGGAAGTGGAAACTTAAAAAATGAGAATTTCAAAAAAGAAGAAATCCAAATGGCTAATGAACATGTGGAAAGGTGCCCATTCTTATTAGTAGTAGGGGAATACAATTAATGCTAGTACGAAATATAATTACCACTTAATGGTTTGGCTTAAATTAAAAAGTTTGACAATAAAAAGTATTGGTAATTATGTGGTCCAATTGGCACTATCATACACTATTTCATGGGGGTATAAATTAATATAACCCTTGTAAAACCATTTGGCATTATAAAGTACAGTTGCAAATATGTATATTCTATGATTCAGTCCTTTTGTTCCTGGATATATATCCTAGAAAAATAAGCAGGTATGTACATACGTATGTACAAGATACTTTATAGACACAGTAGTGTTTTATATAATCCAAATTTAGAAAGCATCCAAATGTTCATCAACAATAGAATGGGTATATAAATTATGGTATATTTATAGAGTGAAATATTATATAGCAGTGAAAATGAAAACACCCACAGCTACATGCAATAATGTACATCAATCTTACTAAGATAAAAATTAGACAAAACATAATACATATTATGATTCCTCTCATCTAACACTGAGAAAACTTACGGTGCCTGGGTAGCTCAGTCAATTGACTTGGGTGGCTCAGGTCATGATCTCATGGTTTGTGGCTTTGAGCCCTGTGTCAGTCTTTGTGCTGATGGTTCAGAGCCTGCTTCGAATTCTGTCTCCCTCTGTCTTTCCCTCCCCTGCTCATGCTCGATCTCTCTCTGCCTCAAATAAACATAAAAAAAATAAAATAGAGAAAATATCACTAAATTTATAAAGAAAATTAAAGAAATTATTGTCAGAAAAATCAGGAATGTGGTTAGTCCAAATAAACTCTCCAAAGGGGAGAGTTTATCACTGGGAAGGGAAACACAGAGCCTTCTGTAATACTAGCACGTGTTCTGATTCTTGACCTGGATAGTGGTTAATGGTTATTGCCTGTTGAATTACACATATATGTCTTCACTTTTCTGTATGTATGTTGTTTCATACAGACAAAAAAATACAAGAATATATGCTGATGAAATCATTCCCTTTTATCCCAGAAATGCCAGGAAGGCTCGTTATTAGGAGATCTGTGAATATAAATAATCATTAGACCTAAGGCAAAAAGTCCTCTCATCACTTTATAGCTACTGAAAAATAATTTATAAAAATTAAGCAGTCATTTGCAATAAAAAAATTTGGCATACAAATAAAACTAAGTGAATTTCTTTCTTAACATGTAATAATTATCCATTTCAGCCTAAAAGGCAGGATTTTGCTTTGAGGAAAAATTCTAGAGTTATTCCTACAGAGATTAGAGACAGAGTAATTATGCCCATTACCATCACTAATATAGTACTGTACTTGGCTAAACCAAAGCAGTTTTTAAAAGCTAAGTAATTACTAATATAAAATCAGAGAAGGGGAGGAGGAAAAACTATCAATGTTTGCAAAAAATAGAATTCTGTATGTGGAAAACCCAGGAAATTAACTAGAAAAGTATGACAAACAAAAAGGAAATTTCAAAAAGTTGTGGGAATGAAATGATTACTCAGAAATCAGTAGCTTTCCTATATGCAAACAATTAGCAAACAGAACATATAATGGAGAAAATATAACATTCACAGTGATATAAAAAAGGACAACATATAAGAATACTCTTTTATTTTATTTTATTTTATTTTTATTTTAGAGGGAGAGTGTGTGAGTAGGGGAGAAGGACAGAGGGAGAGAGAGAGAATCTTAAGCAGACTCCATGCTCAGCATGGAGCCCAATGCAGAGTTTGATCCCATGACTCTGGGATCGTGACCTGAGCCAAAATCAAGAGTTGGATGCTAAACCAACTGAGCCACCCAGGCAACCCTAGGAATAATCTTAACAGGAAATGTTTGGGTGAATGTAAAAGATATGAAATATCTTTGAAAGATAGAAAATAAGCCTTGATCACAGGAAGACTCAATAGTATCATAAAGATTTATATTTCCCCTAAATTTAATTTTCAACTTCCAAATTTAAAATGTGCTGTAGAGTTATACACTTAATAGCATTACAATAACAAATAACAGTTTTTAATTATAAGTCATCAAGCTAATTGTAAATTTATATAGAAAAATAAACCAACATGAATAATAAAATTTTGGATGATGAAGGAAGACTAGCCTATCAGATAGTGTATTAGTATTCTCCAAAGTAACAAAACCAACAGGTTACACATATGCCTGGTAACTGTCAGTGGCAAACTAAAATGGGGAACCCCAAACTTGACCTATTTTGCGCTACATTCTTCACCTTCCTTCCAAAGGAAGATACTGATATTGAGCCAAAAAAATTTTTTTAGTTAAATATTTGGAGATAATTCTTAGGACTATGAACCAGAATGAGTCCTCAGATCTTGTTAATTTAAGTGACAACTGCTTGTCAGTGGTGCCTTTAGCAAGAAAGATTTAGATTACTTTTTGAGAATTTTAAACCTTTCTCCTTGTTTGAGTGCTATCCCAAAAACTGAAGAAAATTATAATTATATAACTCCATTTTAATAACGCCATTATAATGGAGGTCTCATGCTCTCCAATTCAAAGCATGCAACCTCATGTAATCAAAGAGAAAGAAGAGGAAAAGGAGGAAGGGGGGGAGAAAGAGAGAAGGGGAGAAGAGGAGGAGAAGAAAAAGGAGAAGGAGAAGAAGAACAAAAACTGCCTACTACTGCCCCAGCCAGCATATCTGGCATTCCATTCCATGAACAAATGCTCACTCCTCTGTCACTTGAAACTCCAAACCCCAGAGTTACTACAGGTAAATACTCATTCTCTTGGCATATTTTTTTCAAAAATACCCCATGCACATATTTGTATATAAAAAACAGTTCTTCTGGGTCTTTCATTTTTACTTGATAATATATTTCAGAAAATTTTCTTTTTTTTATTTTCTTTTTTTAAATGTTTATTTATTTTGAGAGAGATGAGCACACGCATGAGCAAGGGTGGGGGCAGAGAAAGAGGGAGAGAGAGAATCCCAAGTAGGCTCCACGTTCAGTGTGGAGTCCAACATAGAGCTCCATCTCACTAGGCGTGAGATTATGACCTGAGCTGAAACCAAGAGTCAGACACTTAGCTGACTGAGCCACCCAGGCACCCCAGATAATTTTCTTTTTAAAGGGCTCCATACATTGCAGGTGGTGAGCAAATTGTGTCTGGGGGCTGAAATCCAACCTGTGCACCACCAGTGTTGGGCTGTGAGAGCTGGGGGGGGTGGGGGTGGGGAGAAGGGACACCTTTGTCTCATTGTTTTACCTGGGTGGTGGTGGTGTGGAAGATGTTCTGCCTTTTTGCGATTGGCTCACCAAAAGAGGGCACACTTTTCCTAACTCACACAAGGGCACTTTGTTAGCAGTACCCTGTTTTGGATGTTTCATGATATATTTAACAGGTCTCACATTGATTGACACACTTTTTTGGTTACACTTTCTCCCCATCCCTCCCCCCAGTATGGCCAGTGCTGCAGTGAACAGCCTTGTGATATTTTAATGCTGGGTGACAGATTAACTTGTGTCTTTGCCAACATGACCTGTGTTATTTTCTAGTTTTAACAGATTACAGTTTGCTCACATGCCATTTCTTACTTAGCATTTCAGACTTTCTTCTACCCTCTTAATCAGTTTTATGGGTCTAAGATCAATTCCTGAAGTTTCAGAGCTGTCCCCTAACTTAGGCAGTGGCACAGGAAACTGTGTCTGCACTGACACATGTCTCCCTGTATGTTTCAAACAGAAAAATTAATAAAAGAAGAGAGGAACAGAAAAAGCAAGACACGTGCAACAGGGACTCTTTGGAAAGGAAGCTGCACTTATTGGCAAGGTGATGAAGACAAGGAAAAAAGAAATGCTACCATCTGTATTTCTTTTCTGAAGTGAAGCTGGAAAGAACGCACAAGCTCTACTGGACAGAACAGTCAAGGCAATGGAATCCGTCTATTCTCCCTGAAGGAAGAAAGCATCCAATGCTTGGGAAATTGCAGTTAAATTAAATGTCAAGATACTTTCAGCTGAATTGTCTGGCTGCTCTGCTTTAACTGGTGTCATCCACATCTTCATCCTTTCCTCATGACTGCTGTACCCCATACATCAGAGCAAAGAGCACAGACCTCCCACAGGCGGATCCTTCCTGGAGACCTCAAGTGGCATGTGGAACTTTTCTTTTAAAAATTGTGGTTAAATATATATAACACAAAATTTATCATTTTAACCATTTTGAAATATACACCTTAGTGGCATTAAGTAGATTCACAGTGTTGTCTAATTGTCACCATCATCCATCTTCAGAACTTTGTTCATCTCACAAAAGTGGAACTCTGTACCCATTAAACAACTCTCCATTCATTCCTCCCACTAGCCCCTGGAACTTATTGCTCTAGGTACCTCATGCAAATAAGTCATACGATATTTGTCTTTGTGACTGGCTTATTGTTTTCACTTGGGTAATGTCCTCAAGATTCATCCACGTGGTAGCATATACCAAATTTCCTTCCTTTTTAGGACTGAATAATATGTATGTACCACATTTTGTTTATCTACTCATCTTCATGGACATTTAAGTTTTTTCCATTTTTTGGCTATTGTGAATAATGCCATTACAAACACTGGTGTACAAGTATTTGAGTCCTTGCTTTCAATTATACTAAATTAAACTAATAAACTAAATATTATAATAAAATACATCCAAAGTAGAATTGATGGATCATGTGGTGATAACTGTTTAATTATGGGGGAGCCATACTGTTTTCCACAGTGGCTGCAGCATTTTATTTAGCCACCAGCAATGCACAAGGGTTTTAATTTCTCCACAGCCTTGTGTGGGATATGTAATTTTGACACCATTGCAGACAACTCTTTCCCATATCTTTGCTTTAACTGCATAAAACTTAGAGAGTTAACCAACTGTTCAGGAAAACTGTCTCAAGTTGCCCCTCAAAGTCCTCTATTCAGAAATAAAGAGTATACAGTACCTTTCAAAGGGACTAATAAATTAATATTCAAATTGTAATTTTCCTTCCCCGTATTTAATTTCTTCTTTTCTTCTCTCTTTTTTGATGTCATCACCATCTTCCTTATAGTGAGCATCCATACCCTGTATGATAGTGGGTATAAAATAGTTAAATTAAAACTTCTGGACTCCTGCAAAAAATGTCAAGAAATGGAATTCTTCTTTTGCAACTTCTGGACACTTTTCTTTTTTTAAAGCTTATTCATTTATTTTGGTTGGGGGGGAGAGAGAGCTCATGTGAGTGGAGGAGGGAGGGTAGCGAGGGAGAGAGACAGAGAATCCCAAGCAGGCTCCACGCTGTCTGTGCAGAACCCAGTGAGGGGTCCGAACCCAAGAACCGCACGATCATGACCTGAACCAAAATGAAGAGTCGGATGCTTAACCTACTGAGCCGCCGTGGTGCCCCCGCTGGTCACTTTTCAACTTAGACTCTATTTGGCAGTTAGTTTTTGTCAAGAAGCAAGCAAGGAACATCAGTTAGCACAAAGCAAAGAATAAGGGTGCAAAACTCAGAGGCACATGGAGTGGCAAGAGACATATAGCCAGGACACAGAGAGAGAGAGGACCTGTTCTGGCTCATAAATAGAGGGTGAGAGTTCCAAATGGCATTTGGCAGGCTACATTGGAACAAAGCCACACTTACTTCAATATGCCAATTGATACATATTCCATACCTAAGAGACTGTGACATTTCTGCAATAGTAAAAAATTCCCTGATGGTGGAAATCAGAGTGTCAAGAGCAGCCTGCAATGGGAAGAGGAGCAGCAGAACTTTTACAAAAACAATAACGATAATAAAAGCGACCATTTATTAAATTCTAACTATGTGCAAAGTACTTTATTATTATTTTGCACCATAGTATTAGGCACCACCTGATGATGATGATAATGCAAGTGCTTTTAATGTATATAATGTTATTTAATCTTCACTACATCCCTATTTTATCAACTAGGTTCATCTAAATTATGCTACAGTAATAAATCCCCAAATCCCATTGCTTTAGCATGTCTTTTTAAGACTATTTAAATGCATTGTAATGTAATTTAAAGGCTAATTCTGCAACTTTTAACAAAATGTACTGTTTTATTTTACAATGAGACCCTTGGGTAGACTCTATTCTTCTGATTATTCTCTGAATTAGGATACTTTGCAATATCTTTTTCACCCCAGTCATTTATTTTTCTTCCAAACTTTCGGTCGTTTTTAAATTTGGGAATATTTCTTTTAGTTTTTAGTTATAGACTTTAATTTTGACATAATCTTTCCTCTTCTCCAAAATGCACAGAGGTGTTTTAGAGGAATAAAAATCTGGATTAGGAAAAATAAATATGGTTTATTAGGAAATGAAGCTTTTAGGGTCTTCAAGTCGAACTAACTAGGTGACCCTTTGCTTTTTTTATTTTTATTTTTTAGAGAGAAAGAGTATGAGTGGGAGAGAGTGGCAGAGGTAGAGAGAGAGAGAGAGAGAGAATCTTAAGCAGATGTGGGGCTTGATCCCTTGGCCCTGGGATCATGATCTGAGCTGAATACAAGAGCCAGATGCTTAACCAACTGGGCCACTCAGACACCCTGGTGACCCTTTGCTTTTGTGTGGTGCCTGACCAGTGTAGCTTTCGTTGTCTCTAACAGGAAAACCAAAATGAAAGAAAGAAAAGAAGGAAACAAGCAAGGAAGAAGAAATTGTTTTGATGAGAGGAAAATTTGAAAAGAGAAATTTATTTCCCAATAAAATCCAGTTAAAAAGCCGATTAATTTCACTAGATAACCACTCTCTTTGGTAAGAAATTTCCAGAGAAAGGATGTTATTAAATAGCGTAAGCTATTCTGACTCAAGGTTTGCATTAAATTTTTGTTTGCTTATAAGTAAAATTTTGTGCAGTTTCATCTTGCCAGATTCTGGTATGGTAAATCAAAGTGCTTAGAGATTTTTCTTTTCACTGGGTATTTTAAAGAACTGAAAATTACTTATATTAAAGAGAGAGAGAAAGAGAGAGATGGTGGGGGAGGGGAAGAATAGAGAGCATGAACTTTGGTGATTGGCAAACTGGCAGAGAAGCGGATGGGAAGATAAGTTTTTGGTGTATACATTCCCAGCTGGCTTTGGGGGATAAAATTCTCTGAGGTGGAATGGGTGGCCCTATTGTTCTTTCTGCTGAAATTTTTTCTTCCAGCTGAGAGATCATGAGAAAAAGGCAGCTTTATCTTTTCTGATGGTGTGTTTAGATGGTCCTCTCAGTTAATTTTAGCTCAACTTTAAAAAGCCTATTTTTGTGTGAATTTTTTACACCTTTCCTATACTCAGGTAGTCATTTGCAATGACCCGTACAGGGCCAGCAAGAAAGGGTGCAAATGCTTGAGGCCCCACCCCTTCCCTAAGGCCAAATATATTATCCTTTTGGATAGGTCTTGTGAACTTCTGTAAGAAGAAGAAAAGAAGGAAAATCTGTTCACCTTTTATCTTAATAAAGTATCAAACCAGAAAGAAAGAAACCTCCAGAGAGAAAAAGAAAGATCACAGTGCTTTGTTTCAACCAACAAAACTCAGGCTCAAACAAAGAATAAAAATATTTCTGGAGGCATATTGTGCCCACCAGGCATTTTGTTGTAATTAGGGAAAAGGCATACAAGGCCACTGGAGTGAATAAAACTACAGCTATATTGGCTTTCCTCTTTAATGACTTTTATTTTTATTTTTTTGAAATTGATTTGAGGTATGTGTGTGTTTGTGTGTGTGATCATAACAGTGGTCTGATAGTAAGTGATCTGTTTATGCAAATTATAAGAGTTGAAGAGAGAGCAAACTTGTCTCAAAAGATTAAACAAAAATTCATAGAAAGGAACAAGTAAGAGCTTATTTCTTAGAAGATCTACTCTTACGGGATGGGAATGTTTGTTCAGAACAGCCAAAAGGATTTTTCAAGCTACATTTGCAGCACAAAGAAAGGCTAGATCTGCTTGGGGCAGGTAATGTAATGTTTAACTAACAGGAGAGAGAAAAGGCAGTGCCTCCCAACTTTGATTTTGCTTTCTGTTTTTTTTTGAAGGAGAATGATCCTCAAGCCAGTAGGATGGACTAAAAATCAGTTAAAAAAAATTTAAAATCCAAGAGAGATTTAAGAGCACTTGGCCCTTTACTAGAGCTCAGATCAAAAGTCATAGGCAACTCCCATTTCACAGCCCTGATCAAAGAACTGCAGTTGTAGTTGGTAATCTTTGAGAAGTCATAGAATGTGGGAGAGTTTTCAGAATCCTGGGTAGGGGCTAGTATCCTAATTTTCAAAAGAAGAGGGTAAAGAAAAAACAAAAAACAACAGTTGGATTTGGGGTGCCTGGATGGCTCAGTCAGTTAAGCGTCCGACTTCGGCTCAGGTCATGATCTCGAAGTTCATGCGTTTGAGCCCCACGTTGGGCTCTGTGCTGACAGCTCAGACCCTGGAGCCTGCTTCGGATTCTGTGTCTCCCTCTCTCCCTGCCCCTCCCCAACTTGTGCTCTGTCTCTTACAAATAAATAAACATTAAAAAAAATTTTTTTAACTTTTTGTGAATAATTGGAGAAAACGGTGTGGCGATGACTCATTCTGAACATAGGCTTTTCAAGTCAGGTCAAAATGGTATTGTCTTTTCTTCTGATTATTCATTAGACCAGGGACTGAGGAAATGTCAAAGTCAGTGTAGAGTCTCATCATTTGGGGCTCTGTGTGGACTGTCACCTTTTCAGAAAGGCAATTCCTAAGTGGTTGGTCTAAAGCGCTATCCAGGTTAATAGACATAAAATGTTACCTTACTGTTTTTATTTAAGACATTTATTGATATATAAAATTATATTGCAGTGACTTTATTTGTTTATTGCTTGGCTCCTTTCCTACTGGAATGCGAATTCTGTGGGGTTGACAGTCACATATGTCTTAACCTTTACTGTATTCCTGCCATCTTACACAGTGCCCTAGCAGTAAGCACTCAATAAATGAATGTTGCTTAAATATACCTTTTTGGGGATATAAATGATTTCCAAAATATAAATGTGAGGTAGAATGATTATTTTGGCAAGCCATTTGACCAAGTGGTCCGTTATTTCCTTGATAATGAGATGGAGAAATTTATGGGTTGGCTTTATAGCTGCCAATTTGTGGTATAGCTGCCAATTATTGTAGACATTTCAGACCAAGTAGGGATAGGGTTAGTTGCAAGACAGATCAGGGACAGAGGCTAGCTTCTGATTCCCTTACTTCCTCATTTATATTTCTGTCTGTAAACACATGAAACATATCTAACTGATATTACAAGTCAGGGGCTTACTGATTCCAGAAGGACGCTTCATCCTGTCAAATTAACATTTTCTTATGCTTGTGTATCATGTTGCTCGTTCTTTTATTTAACATTTATTTCATTCTGCTTTGTTTCATTCTTATTTATTTTATATAGTTTATAGTTTTGAATACATTTGAAATTCAGAAGATAAGGTGTGCATTGAAAAACTTATCTTCCACTCCATTGTCTACTAACCCATCCACTTCTCCAGCCCATAAGAAACCAATGTTATTAGTCTCTTTGTATTCTTCCAGAGATATTTTAGTCTATATAAGAACACATACACACACATATATTTTTTATATATTAATATCTATCTTGTCTATCTATCTGCTTGCCTATCTATCTATCTATCTATCTCCCCTCTTTTTTTTTTTCCTCCCACAAGCAGGGGAGGGGCAGGGGGAGAGAGAGAGAGAGAGAGAGAGAGAGAGAGAGAGAGAGAGAGAGAATCTTAAGCAGGCTCCATGCCCCACATGTGGCTTGGTTTCACCATGGTGAGATCATGACCTGAGCTGAAATCCAGAGTCTGACACTCAACCAACTGAGCCACCCACGCAACCCTTCCCTCTTGTTATGCAAATGGTAGCATACTATATATACTGTTCTGTACTTTTATTGTCCTATTGTTTTAGAGAAACTTTCATACATGTACCTCAAGTATGTCCTCATTCCTCTTTTAGTGATGCATAATATTCCATATTTTGGCTATATCATAATTTCTTTTAACCTATCCCTTAATGATGGACTAAGGTTTTTCCACATCGTTTACTATTATAAACAAAGCTGTAGTGGATAACCTTGTATGTTATGTCATTTCACACCTGAGCAAGAGTGTGTTTATCTTCAGGGAAAAAATTTATAGAGGTGAAATTGCTGAGACATGTATTTGTAATTTTGGTAGATGTTGCTAAATTTTTCTCCAAAAGGGAGGGTACCAGTTCATATTCCCTGTTCCCTCACATTCTTGCTAATAGAGCTGTTTTAGTTCTAAATTATGTCTTTCTATTATGAGTAAGGCTGGTCATCTTTTCTGTGTTTGAGATCCATCTGCATTTCTTTGACTTGTTTATTTATATGCTTTGCCCATTTTCCATTTGAAATACTGTATTAATTTATTCATTTTCAGAGTTTATTATAGTTTTAGTAAATTAGCTTTTTGAGGGAGATATGGATCACATATGTTTTGTAGTAGAATTTAAAATTCTTCTCCATATGGTTTCTGTCCATTTCTTTCCCAAGTTTATTCTTTATTATTTAGGTGTTTGACTATTATAAGTGGAGTCATAATTAGGTTTTATGTGTCTGAGTCGCTTACTATCTTGTACAAGCCAGAGGTTGGCAAACTATAGCTTGCTGGCAAAATATGGCCTACCATGTGTTTTTGTAAGTAAATTTTTATTGGAACACAGTCATGCCTATTTGTTTCTATATTGCTTATGGCTGCTTTTGCACTCCAGTGGCAAAGTTGAGCATTGTTATAATAGAGACTGTGGCCCACAAAACCTAAAATATTTACTATTTGGACCATTGCAAGAAGAAATTTGCTAATCCCTGTTATAAACTTCTTCTTTGAGGGCTTATTCAAGTCTTTAACTATACAACGTACTAAGTTGCATATAGTCAGTGCTCTGAATAGTACATAATATGTTTAATTGAATAAGGAAAACCTAAAGCAGTTATTAACCATTTGATATAAATATTGGACTTTCTCCAAATGAGGATGGTGTTCATTTTACAAATATTCGTTGACTATCTACTATGTGTTTGGCACTATTATATGTTCTGTGGATATAGCAATTAACAAAATACATAAAAAATCCTATCTTTAAAAAAGCCACTGGACATAACTAGGCGATTCCTGTTTTATTTGGCAACAAGAATTACTGTTCAACCTAGTACTGTTGTCTAAATAATAATTGTTAATATGTAATTACCTTCTGTATCATTTGTTGATTAGCTGTTATTATAATCATTTTGTAAAATATTATGACATTTTCAACACTTAAATTCCTAACATCATTAATCTTTGATATGTGCATTGTCCAGTAAGGTAGCCGCTAGTGACATTTAGCTATTGAGCTAGATTGAAACATGGTTAGATTGAATTGAGATGTTGTAAAATACACACTGAATTTTAAATATTTATTACAAAAAAAGCATATATCTTTTTAATAATTTTATATTATATGTTGAAAAATATTTTGGATCTACTGAGTTAAGTGAAAGGTATTAATAAAATTAATTTCAACTCTTTGTTTATGTAGCTATAAGAAAATTTAAAATTGCATATATGGCTTGCATTATATTTCTATTGGACAGTCTTCTTCCAGAAACCTTCTTTATGTTTAGCTGGTGTTTCAAATAGGGATTTTTAATAGATGGGGACCCTGGGTTAGGCAAAGGTTTAAAAGGTTTTTACTGGGTTCACAGAGTCTTTAATGGGTTAGTTTGCAATGTTAATTTCCATGGGGATAGGCATTGCTTAGCGTGCTCTCTAAATAACTTTTAATCAGGGCTTTCTTGAAATGCCCTTTGCTAGTCTCTGACCAAACTGGCAGCACTGTGGTGCTCATCTGCTCATCTTGGAATCTGGTACAAAGGTACTGATAGAACAAAGCTTTAATTCACAATGCCAAATTTTAGTTCATTTTCTAGATTTTTCCTTGGTTTTCTAAGTAAAATCAATACCAATTATTTTAAAATGTAATTCTGTTGTTTGAATAAAATTCACCAAATTTTGAAAAGTTTGGTTGATTAAAAAAATATCAAAACCAATTGGGCTTACAAAAATTATTCATTTTCAAAATGTAGAGTTGTAAATGGGCTTGTCCTTTTGGATGGTGATGTAGAGAAGTCCAGTGATGGATGGTATGGAAGTATTAGTTGAAAGGTTTATTTTTGACAGAAGAATATACCATTCACATGACCTACACAGTGGGAAATGATAAATTCCAGAATACGATTGAGGTGGGAGTTACTTCAGTGACAAATGTTACCATTTATTAAATTTGGAAGTCCTCGTTAGAAAGGTGTCCAGGAGATAGTTAGGTGTAAGCCACTGTGTCATAAGCCTCGAATGAGCTTCCTGTCATTCTAACCCATTTCAGAGTATGAGAGTGTCACCTCTGAAGACATCGGTCTCACACTTTCAGATGAACAGAATTTAAGCGCTGCGCTTCTCAAAAATGGTTCTTAGACCTTTCTCCAAACATTTCCCCCAGCATGAAATCCCATAAGTTACATGACACAGAGACATATTACATTGTTGACGTTTTGGTAAGGATGGCATGGACTTTACATGCCGTATGTGCCTTTTGGCTTCTGGAAGAAATTAAATGGAGTAGAAATTGTCCATCTTAATGATACAACAATGGTAGCCATTACCCACAGGGAGAAAAGAATCCATTGCTATGTTAAAGGTCCCTTTCAGATCTCTCCTTGTGTTGTCTAGCTCTTGTAATTGAAACTAAAAAAAAAAAAAAAAAAAAGTGTAATTCTTTCCTTCTATTCTTGTTTTTTCTCCTTCGTGGCAGAAAGCTTACCAAATTAGAATAAATGAAAGAAAGTATAAGAAAGCAAGACTGTGGAGAAGCTGAGTAAGTGAACTCTTCTTGCCAAAGGCTGTGTCTGGGCAGTGCATTCAAATTGGACATGGCAGAGAGGATCTGATTGTTGGTCCTGCTTAATGGTAAATTTCGGCAAAGTCCATTGACTCAGCATATCAGTGCTCTGAATTGACAGTTAATCCAGACCAAGCCCACTAAATTGGCTATCCTTTGGTTCTCTGTTTTTCCATCCTACATAGTCATAAATCAAATAAACAACCATCCAACTAACAAACAAATCAAAACCAGCAAAGTATAAAATGAATAACATAATTGAAATATTCTTTTTCCATTTGGTGTTCACCCGATAGATCAAAATAAAGTTTTGTTTTGTTTCATGGGCTGGCGATGTGCTGGTGTAGATGTACAGATACTGAAAACTTACTTGTAAGGTTGCGTTGAAATTTTAATCTAAAATTGAAATGTGTTGGCTTGCTGTGAAGGCTTTCATTGTACCATATTTATATACATGTGTGCTTGTGCTTGTGTAAACATAACCACTTAATGACAATTGCAGAATGCCATCTCACGAGCTAATAATTAAATTGTGATAAATCTGATCCAAGATGACCAATCTCATTGTCTTAGAGAAAGCCACTTTTTCAGTGTGTTTAATACAAAATGAGACATTTCACTGTAAAAACATTAGAATTATAAATAGACAAATTAAGGAAAAATTGGCTGTAATTTCACCACCCAGAGATAGTCCTACTAAGGTATTATAGCCTTCTCGACTTTTCTCTCACATTCGAACATGAGCAAATACCATAGAAAATAGTGGTTTTCTAAACTGTACTTTTTGGAGCTCCTGGATGGCTCAGTCGGTTAAGCATCTGGCTCTTGATTTGGGCTCAGGTCATGATTTCATGGTAGTGAGATTGAGTCCCCTGTTGGGCTCCATGCTGAGTGACTCAGTGAGTTGAGCATTTGACTCTTGGTTTTGGGTCAGGTCATAATCCCAGGGTCTTGGGATCAAGCCCTGTGTTGGGCTCCACACTGAGAGTGATTCTTTCTCTCTCCCTTTCTGCCTTTCTCCCCTGCTTGCATGCTTTCTCTCTCTAAAATGAATTTTAAAAAAGAAACAAGTACACTTCAAATATTTTTGGATACACTTTCTGAAATAGCCTTTTAGAAATGATATGTATACCTATGCGTAATTAATTATCTAATATGGACTATAATAGTGAAGGAGGCAGGTAATCTCTAACTGTAGGAACCTTACAACCTAGGAAGATGATGCTTAGTTATATTTTGCATAGTTAATTACTATAATTTGACAACATTGTCATCACTTTACTTAAACAATAAAATAAACACATCTAACATTTATTAATTTTAAGTGTTTTGAAAATAAGCATTTAAAAACAAATATTTATACTTAAGTAAGCCTGATTTTTGGTTTTACTTAATGGCTAATACCTACAGTTAATTGACTTAGCACAGCAGTGGTCTAAACTGATCATTAAACCAACCAAACCCACTAAATTGGCTATCCCTTCATTCTGTTTTCCAGTCATATTTCTAGTACAAAAATAATTTATAAACTATAAATTAATAGAATACTAGTAGCACCTCAGAAGCTCATGCTCTCATTTTCTAACTCCTCTCTCATCATCAATGATGATGACTCTTCACAGGCCACAAAATAAAAAATAAATAAATAGGACTCTATCAAAATTAAAACTTTTTTATGCATCAAAGGACACTATTAAGAGATTAAGAAGACAACCCACAGAATGGGAGAAAGTATTTGCAAATCATGTATCTGATAAGGGATTAATACTTAGAATATATAAAGAACTCCTAAATTCAAAAACAACAACAAAGAAACACAAACAACTTGATTAAAAAATGGACAAAGGGCCTGAATAGACATTTCTCTAAAGAATATATACAAATAGCAATAAATACATGTATGAAAAGACACTCAACATAACTGGTCATTAGAGAAATCAAATCAAAACCATAATGAGATACTACTTCACACCCATTAGGATGGCTCTTGCCAAAAAACAAAACAAAACAAAACAAAACACTCAGTAAAATAACAAGTTGGTGAGGATGTGGAGAAATTGGACTTTGTGCATTGCTGATGGGCACGTCAAGTGGTCCAGGCATTATGGAAGAGAGTATTACATTTCTCCCAAATAATTAAATGTTGTACTATCATATAATCCAGCAATTCTACTTTGGGGTATATACTAAAGTAATTGAAAGCAGGGATTCAAACAGGTACTTGTATACCAATGTTTATAGCAGCCTTATTCATAATAGCCAAAAGGTAAAAACAACTTAAATATCTATTGGCAGATGAATAGATAAAGAAATTTTGGTACATATTTATTATTGAGCCCTAAAAGTGAAGGAAATTCTGATATATGCTATAACATGGATTAATTTTGAAGCCATTATCCTAAGTGAAATAAGCCAGATATAGAAGGACACATATTGTGTGACTCCATTTCTATGAGGTACCCACAATAGTCAAATTCGTAGAGAGAGAAGGTTGCAAGGGCTAGGAGAAGGGAGAATGAGGAGTTCTTGTTTAAGGGGTACAGAGTTTCAATTTGGGATGTTGAGAAGAGTTCTGGAGATGGATAGTGGTGTGGCTGCATAATAATGTAAATGTACTTGCTGCCACTAAACCGTACACTTAAAAATGGTTAAAATGGTACATTTGAAGTGCACCTGGGTGGCTCACTCTGCTCAGTGTCCGACTCTTGCTTTCAGGTCAGGTCATGATCCCAGGGTCGTGGGCTCTGTGCTAAGCTTGGAGGCTGCTAAGTTTCTCTCTCTGTCCCTCTGCCCTTATCCCCCTGTTTGTGTTTTCTCTTTCTCCAAATTAAAACAAAAGGCACATTTTATATTACATATATTTTACTGTATGCACAGAGATGATGACTCTCCTTTATTAGTTCTGTATGTTTTTGCACTTTATCTAAGTTGAATTATACAGTGTACCTTTTTTGTGTGTGCCTGAGCTTTTTACCTCAATATTACTCTTTGCAAAATGTTGTTGCAGGTGATAGTCCCCTGTTTATTTTAATAACTTTAAAGTACTTGTTAATAGGAATAAACCACATTCTCCTGTTGATGGGTACTGATTTGTTGTTGTTGTTGTTGTTTGTTTATTTCTATTTTGCCTAAGACTGCTGGGAACATTCTTTTACATGTCTGTCCATGACACACAAATATATCTCTATTGAGTGTGTGTTTAGGAGAAGGATTGTCGAATCATCAGGTATGCATTCTGCAGTCTCATGGCATTCCAGTTGGTTCCACATCCTCCTCAACACTTCGTATTCTAGTTTGTTTAGCTATTGCAGTGGGTTTGTGGTGCTATCTCATTGTGATTTTAATTTACATTTTCCTGATGACTAATGATGTTTACTATGGTTTAATAAGTCCTTTGGCATTTTGGATATCCTGTTTTATAAAGTATCTCTTATCAATTTTTCTATTCGGTTGTCTTTTTGTCTTATTGATTTATAGGAATTCTTTATTCTGGAGACTTTGTGGGATACATGTATTCCAAAAAAAAAAAAAAAATGTCCACTCAATGTCTTGCTTTTTAAAACTGTCTTAATGGTGCCTCTTGATAAGCAGAAATCTTTAATTTTAATGTAGGAAAATTCATCATTCTTTGCCTCTATGACTAGTGCTTTTGTGTTCTGTTTCAGAAATCTTTTGCTTAACCCAAAGTTCTAAGGATATTATCCTATGTTATCTTCTAGTACATTTATGCTTTCTTTTTTTTTGCATTTAGATCTATAAGGTACTTGGAATTGATTGTTGTGTACGGTGTGAGTTTGGTGGGGGAGGGTAAGTTGATACTCATTTTTTCCATATGGATAATTGACACAGCATCATGTATTAAAAGGACCAGTTTTACCCACTACCCTTCAATGCTACCTTTGTCATAACCAAGAGAAATGAAAGCAAGCATAAGTCTATCCAAATATCTGTATACTAACATCCACAGCAGTGTTATTTATAATGGTGAAAAACTAAAAACAACCCAGGGGCTCTTGGCTGGCTTAGTTGGTAGAGCACGTGACTCTTGATCTCAGGGTTGTGAGTTCAAGCCTCATGTTGGGTGTGAAAATTACTTAAAAATAAAATCTTTAAAATAAAAATTTAAAAAACCAAATGGTTACCCACAGATCAGTGGGTAAACAAAATGTGATATATACATACAATGAGGCACTTCTCATCAATACTAAGTAATGAACTGCTAATACTCCCAGTAATATGAATTGAACTCAAAAAATAATTATACTGAGTGAAAAGATTCAGATAAAAATAGTATATCTCATATGATTCCATTTTTACAAAATTCTAGAAAATAAAAACTAATTTATAATGATAAAAAGAGGATCAGTGGTTTTCTGGGGACTAGGGGATAAGGAATAGTAGGAGAGTGGGATTATGAAGGGGCATGAGGAAACTTTTGGGGGTGTTGGATATTTTATATTGATTGTGGTAATAATCTCACAGGTGTGTAACATGTTGAATCTCATTAGAGTTAAATATTTTAAATATGAATGTCTTTTTATACATATACAGCTGTCAAAGAGCAAACTAGAAAGAGAAAATTTCCATTGTGATTTTTTCTTTATTTCGCGGATTATCCAGATCATTTATAATCTTGTAAACATTTGTGGATTTTTTAGTTATTTTGTTGTTGTTGTTATTGTCGCCATTGACTTGTAGCTTAATTTTATTGTGGCTACTACCTGCTTTTAACACTTTAATCATTGAAAAATTTTTGACATTTGCATTATGGACCAGAATGTGGTCAATTTTGGTAAATATTCCTTATGTACTTGGAAAGAATGTGTATTTGCACTTGTTGGTTGTAGTTTTCTGTAAAAGTCAACTAGGTGAATTTAGTAACATAGGTAATTCAAAGCATTTCATTATTTTATAAATTTTTGTCTGCTTGTTCTATCAGTTAGAGA
>CM053574.1:24997574-25121995 GCA_028646485.1 Cryptoprocta ferox
AAATTTTTGACATTTGCATTATGGACCAGAATGTGGTCAATTTTGGTAAATATTCCTTATGTACTTGGAAAGAATGTGTATTTGCACTTGTTGGTTGTAGTTTTCTGTAAAAGTCAACTAGGTGAATTTAGTAACATAGGTAATTCAAAGCATTTCATTATTTTATAAATTTTTGTCTGCTTGTTCTATCAGTTAGAGAGGCAGATATTTTGATCTCCAATATCGTGTGAGTTTGTCTATATTTCCTTGTAGTTCCATCAACTCTTACTACATTTGCAGATGTAAACCAATGATGTTAGGTGCATATTTATTTAAAATCACTGCATTTTCCTGGTATATTGACCCTTTTGTCATTATGAAGTTTCTTTCTTGTTTCTAGTCATGCCATTTCCCTTAAATTTGATTTTGTCTGTTATTAATAAAGCTAAGCCAGTTTGTTTTGATTACTGTTTGCTTTGTTTGTATGGTGTATCCTTTTCTATCCTTGTACTTTGAGCCTTTCCAGGTCTTTATACTTTAGATGTGTTTCATGTAAGCAAAGACAAACACTCTTGATCTTTTATTTGGATTACAAAGCTGTTTACAATAATGGAATTACTGGTATACTTTAATTTAAATCAACCATCTCACTTTTCTTTCTCTTTGTCCCACTTATCTTTTTCTTTCCTTTCTTCTG
This sequence comes from Cryptoprocta ferox, assembly GCA_028646485.1. Taxonomy (NCBI): domain Eukaryota; kingdom Metazoa; phylum Chordata; class Mammalia; order Carnivora; family Eupleridae; genus Cryptoprocta; species Cryptoprocta ferox. The sequence continues at coordinate 24,998,251 of CM053574.1, forward strand.
TTGTGTTGTTTCTTTTAGCACCTTTCTTTCTTCACCATTATTAGATCTTTCTTACTAGTCTTGTGGTAGTTACCCTAGAAATTGCCACATGTATCTTTAAATCATTAAATAACATCATTTAGTATATTTCCACCTTTGGACAATGCAGTAACTTTAAAACATGTTAATTTCACTTACCCCCCCCCCCTCAGCCTTTTATGGTATTATTGCTAATGTATTTGTTTCTTCCATTTATATTAACTCTGGAGATATTTTAAGCCCTATAGGTATATTTGTTATTACTTTATACAGCTATGCATTTAGATATGTCTTCATACTACTCCTTTTAATTGCTTTTTCTTTCTTGATCTTCTTGATTCTAAATGTGATCATTTTCCTCCTGCTAAAGAACACCCTTTGGTGCAGATCTTCTGTTTATAAATTCTCAGAGTTTTCAGACTTTCTTTCCACTTCATTTTTTAAATGTTTATTTATTTTTGAGAGAGAGAGAGAGAGAATCCCAAGTAGGCTCTGTGCTGTTAGCATGGAGCCCAAGGTCAGGCTTGAATTCATGAACTGCGAGGTCATGACCTGAACCAAAATCAAGAGTTGGAGGCTTAACTGACAGAACCACCCAGGCACCGCTCAGCTTCATTTTTGAAAGTCAGTTTGGCTGGGATTAGAATTGTAGGTTTAGTAACTTTTTATTTTTTCCCCCTCCGGCACTTTAAAGGTATAATCCCATTGTCTTTGGTTTCTACTGTTAATAAGCTCTTAGTCTTATTGTAGATCCTACAGAAATAATGTGATATTCTTTCTAGTTGTTAAATTTTTCTCTTTGTCTTTGGTTTTTAGCAATTTTACCATGTTGTGCCCAGGTAAGATTTTTCTTTATATTTATTTTACTTGGGATTTGTAGTAGCACTTTTTGAGACTATAGCTTAATATCTTCTTCCAGTTTTTTAAAAAGAATTCTCAGATGTTATCTTTTCAGATTTTGCTTTTGCTCCCATTCTGTATCTCTTCTTTGGGGACTCCAATTATACATATTAGACCTTTTGCCCATATTCCTCATGTCTCTTACACTCTTTTTAATATGTCCTCCTCTCTCTGTCTCCTTCGGTTGGATATTTTCTTCTGATTTCTCTTCCAGTCTACTGATTCTCTGTTTAGCTGGGTTTATTCTGCTTTTCAACTTATTCATTGAGTCCTTAGTTTCATTTATTGGATTTTTTTAGTTCCATAATTTCACTTGCCTTTTTCTTTATAATTTTCAGATCTTTGCTTGAAATTAATTTCATCATGTTCTTTTTAGAAACATAACACTTAGTTATGCTTTAAAGTCCCTATATGATAATTCTAATATCTGTATCTTCTGTGGGTCTATTTCTATTGTCTTTTCTTATTTTTAGCTAATTTTTTGTCAAGCTTTGTTCTTCTAGTTGAATATGGGTCATTGTTTATAAAAATTATAGAGCAGTTTGAGTTTCTGGATCATATCTTACTTCAGGCAAGATTTGCATTTGGTTTTGGCATGCGGATAGCCTAGCCTGCATATCAGTTTAATCCATTCATGGGTAGACAAGATACAAAGCTGGGCTTCAATTCTGTGAGTGATATTCTATTTAGAGTTTATACTCCTAAGTTATAGCACTTTAGGAGTACCAACTCGAAGCCCAAAGTGTTTCCTTGGGCCCTTCCTACTGCATGAACTCAGAACTGCAAATTTTGTGAGACTGCAGTAAACTCTGTTCAGTTTTATGGTCTTTCAGACACTATTTTCAGTTCAGTTTTTCTTACCTTTTAGCTGCTTCTTGAGAATTCACAGATAGTTCAAAAGCGGTGCCAAATGCCAGTTCACTTCTCTGGGTTTCTTTTCTTTTTAAGATCTTGGTCCTTCAAATCCTCACTGTCTTGGTAGCTCTGTGACTGCCTTCCAACTGATGTTTGTTTTAATTTTCTCCAGCTTTTATAGTGATTGAGAGAAGTAAGATTCATTTCAAATAAAATGGTCTGCCATTTTGGGGAAGGGAAAAAATCAGTACCATTTGGATTTATATGTTGTTATCATTTCTGTTATTTTCTCATATTTTTATCTTTCTGATAGTAAAGAAAACTGAAGCATATACAGATTTTTCTTCAGGCAAAATTCCTAGTTAATGACTCAGCTAAGAATTCTTCTTACATCTCTGAGCAGCTAAGAATTTCCTTACTATTCATACTAAATCTAGTGCTTTTACTTAGGATGGATAATAGAAATACTGGAAATAAAAATTTTCTGATATTGCATATTCTGCTTAGAAAAACCATTCTTTTCCATTTATAGATATTTAAATCCTGTTTGTGCTGAGATGTGTTTTAACTTTTGTTTGGGCATTGGGTCCTTAGTCTGTCAGACATAGTGCCAAGACTTTTTTTTAATTTTTTTAAATGTTTTATTTATTTTTGAGACAGAGAGAGACAGAGCATGAGCAGGGGAGGGGCAGAGAGAGAGGGAGACAGAATCCGAAGCAGGCTCCAGGGTCTGAGCTGTCAGCACAGAGCCCGATGCAGGGCTTGAATTCATGAACTGTAAGATCATGACCTGAGCTGAGGTTGGACACTTAACCAACTGAATCACCCAGGTGCCCCCATAATGCCAAGGCTTTTATGTGCATCAGCTTGTTCAGTCCTCACAGCAAACCTCTGAGGTAAGACATTTACATCTTAATCTTGAAACAAGATAGTGCATTTCAGAGGGTTTCATTAACTTGCTCAAGTCACACTATTAGTAGGTGATAGAGCAAGTACTTGAACCTGTGGAATGAACAGTGGTGTTTGAAGTGAGACAGACAAGGCCTGATATTCTAGAATTATCACTGGGTGGCTGTATGAACAAGGTCCGAGTCACAGAATCCTCATGTGGTAGTGATATGACTCACTTAACAGTGTGGTGAAGAGAAAGTCAAATAAGCTATATGAGTGTGCCTGGTATACACGAGGCACTATCTGAATGCTACAGCCCTTCCTTCCTTCTTGTGTAAACATAAGTATTTGAAAAAAACTTTAAAGTTTACAAAACACTTTCAAGAACAGCATATTTACCCCATTCATCAATTCTGAGTGATAGTCTGGACAGGTAGAGATATGGAAACGACATATCAGAGAAGTAAAGTGACTTGCCTCCAATTACTCAGCATACATGTAGAAGAATTAAGCTCTGTTGTTTGCAGTGCACCTAGATTAACACCATAAATATGTCCCGAAAAGTGAGTTTTATGTAAATTACTTAATATTTCAATTGTACAAGAGTACAATTGTGCTATTTAAAGGATCCCTGCAGTGAATGCTTTTGTGAAGTAAGGAATAATGCTGGAAGTGAAAATTATATCCCACTAATTTATCTGTTTTACAAGTTTGGCTTTTAATGTTTCTTAAAGTTGGTAGTGTCTGATACTGACTTTTCCATCCTCAAAATGTCTTCCTGCTGATAAGATATTGTTACTTAATTTCTAGAATCTAATTGAAGTTGATAGTATTCTAAGGGACACCAAATGTCAAAATCCACTAGGGTTAATTGCTTGCAGTGTATTTTAAAAGTAAAGGAACTTGCAAAATCAATAAAACCGTGGTAGCAGAATTAAATTTTCTTGCAACTGTTTTCTTCAAATGTATGATTCATTTGAACATTTTAACGTTTTGTTCAAGAAAGGGATTTAGGTTATAGCTATGTCTATACCTAGGTGCTACAATGACTCAGTTGGCCTTGGGGTACGGTAAGGTGCTCTTCTGTCCAGCAAGTGCTCTGGATGGTTTGTTGGCTTCCGTAAGAAGAGGCCAAATTTACCCACAAGGCATTTGACTAGAAGATTGACTAGAAGATTCATCTTCCAGACTCTTAGCAGAAGACATACTTCAAGTTCTCCTTTGTTCTGGTCTTACCAAGCTCAACTACGTAACTATATTTACTCTTAAGAATGCCTAAAGGATATTTGCTCTATCCATTTATCAAGAAAACTTCCAGTCTTTCTCTTCAGACACGAGCAGAGGAAGGCATTCGTGGTGCAACATACTTGTGTCGTTGAGCAGTTCACCATGTGGTATATGGCCCAGGTCTGAGGTATCAGTCTTGAAGTGCTGCTGGAGCTCCACTCCTTTCTCTGCCACTTACCTGCAGCCTTCTAGTGTGTGGAAGACACCAGCATTAAAATCATTGCTCCTAAACTGTTGTTGGAAATGTAGTGTAATGGGTATTAGGAGAATCTATGGGAGATGTTCCTCTTAGATCTCTGAGAAGTAAAGGTATGCTTTTCATAACACACAGAGTTAGTTTTAGAATTCTGTGATGATTGTTAGAAATCATCTTCTTTACCTTGACTGCTAAGTAGCTCAGAACCAAATTTCTAGTACCTCTCCAGAAAAGAAACGTGTTAAAGGATTTATCTTGTTTTCCTGCTGTTGTTTTTATTTACTTTTCCTTCCCTCCATTCTCCTTCCCTCCTTTTCCCAGCCCCTTCCTCCCTAGCACCAACTTCCTTCCTTTCTTCCTTTCTCCCTCCCTCCCTGTCCATCTCTCTCTTTTCTTCCCTCTTTTGTTTTGTATTGTTGCATATATGGATTTATTTTAGCTATCTGTTAACATTTTTAGAATGATGTTGGGGGGAAAATAAGTAGCATACTTCTCTATATACATATATTCTTGAGAGTAATTTATTATTAAATCTTCCTGCCTTATTTATAGATTTTATCTTGATATATTTCTTAAAGCTTCTTATTGCTTTAATATGAAAAAACTTATGATGTTAAAATGTAATTTAGTTCTGCATATTTATTAAGGGCCCATGAAAAATTTTTTTACTTATTAAGCACCCATGAAAAAAATCTTGAGGAAGACAATTAATTCACTTATTTTATTATATATATATATATATATATATATATATATATAATATATATATATATTATTTTTGAGAGAGACAGAGACAGAGACAGCAAGCAGGGGAGGGGCAGAGAGGGAGGGAGACACAGAATCTGAAGCAGGCTCCAGGCGCTGAGCTGTCAATACAGAGCCTGAAGCAGGGCTTGAACTCATGAACTGCAAGTCATAACCTGGGCCGAAGTTGGATGCTTAACCAACTGAGCCACCCAGGTGCCCCATACATACATATATATTAATTATATTTATTAGTCTTCCCTTTCTAGAATATAAATTCTAAGAGGGCAGAATATATTTCACATGTTTAGCATATAATATATATTGATACATAATATAAAAAGCAATTCAATGAATAATTTTGAATGAATGAATAAATAAATTAATACTTCATAAAATTTCTAATGCTCAATCATTATGAATACAACATTTGATTTTTAGTGATGATGTTATACATACACGCATATTTGAGAACTTTAATTTTGTACTTATCACATTTAAATTCTGTTTCTCTAGATTGTAATTTTTCAATTAAATATCCATTGCTAATGACATGTTTTCATTAGTTCTCTATAGAAATATGGTCACACATCATAAAGAGGAGCAATATGGGATTTTCTACCCATGTGGAAAGAGCAATTATCCTGAACTAAGCCTAACATTTAATATCTCTGCATCTCTCTGTTGGTTCTTGTGAATCATCAGTATAATTCAATTGCTTTATTTTTCCTTATATTGGGAAAGAAGAGGGAAGTAACATTTATTGAGTGCCTACTATGTGATAAGTGGTTGCCTGTATTTAATTATATTTATTTCATTAATTCCCACAATAGTTCAGTGAGGAGAATACTATTAGTATCCACATTTTAATAGCCAGGTAACAGAGCTCAAAGCGATGCTATAAATTTCCCACATCACAGCTCCCAGTGATGGACTGTGGCTCTGCAGCCACCGTGTGCCTCTCTGCCATACTAACTTCCACTCCAGGCCATGCTTACCACCTTCCAAGCATCAGCCCATTGCCTCTGCCTGGCCCTCACCTTTCTCAGGTCTTCCTTACACAATGCTTTTATTCTTTTATTTGGTTGGTCAATAAGTGTTCCCAGTCATTTGACAGGAATGCCAAACTAAGCATTTTGGCATTCAGTGAGTAGCTTTTGCCATTGAGGCTTTTGAGCAGAGGACTGGTTATCCTGGGAACAGAGAGGAGGTTGTGTGACACTCACAGGGGGCTAGAGATGCATGAGCGGGCAGGTGATAGTGTGGAGCCTGGTTGGCAATATAATGGCCCCCAAAATGTCCATCTCCTAATCCCTGGAACCTGTAAATATATTACCTGGTGAAAGGGACTTTGCTGATGTGAGAGGGTATACTGGTTAATCCAGGTGGCCCTATTCTAATCACATGAATCCTTAAAAGCAGACAACTTTTATGGATGTGGTCAGAAGGAGATTGTGACTCAGAATAATGACCCGAGAAATGCAGTGTTACTGACTTTGAAGACAAAGCAAGAGGGCCAGGTGCCAAAGTATGTAGGCAGCTCTAAAAGTTGGAAAAGGCAAGGCAAGGGATTCTTTCCTAGAGTTTCCACAAAGTAATGTAGCCCTGCTGACATCTTGGTTGTAGTCCAGTGAGATCCCTGTGCGCAGAATTGTACGATAGTAATTGTGTTGCTGTAATCCACTAAGCTTGTGGTAACTGGTTACAGCAGCAGTAGAAAACTAATATAAGGAGACAGTTAGCCTACAATGGGGCAGTAGGAATTTTACTCTTCGGCTCAGAACTCTAACTTTCCCTCCTTCCCACTGCTTTAAATCTCAACCTTCTTGCCCAGCTCTCCAGGTTCTGTGTGATGTGCCCATGCTGCATTTCTCTGTGGTGGCCCCTCGGAGCTCCACTGGTTGGGCCACTTTCCTTCTTGCCCCATGAACCCACAGTGCTCACTTTCCTCTCTGTACGTGTTGTTCCTTCCAAGAAAGTTACCTCTTCTTCCATTGCTTTTCTTGATTATATCTGCCCTCTTTGAGCCCTGTCCTTTCTGATCAGCTCCAATGTCACTGTCCAAGAGATACAGTCAACACTCCACTATATTCATACATTTCATCTGTGCTGTATGTCAGCTGTTTTCTTAGCTGTTTGACATATTATATGCTATTTTGTATTGGTTGCTACTTTTAAAAAATGCCACATATTATTCTATAGTGTATTTGAAAATGTGATTTAGTGGAAAGATCATGTGCTTAAAGTTCTGAATAAGCACTTTTCTAGCTGTGCACACTTGGTGAGATATTTAACCTCTCTGAACCTTAGTTTCCTTATTTGTAAAATGGAAGTGGTCATATCTACTTTACAGGATTTTTCTAAGGATTAAAGCATTCCAGACTGCTTCATTCCTATGCTCCTGGAGGGCACAGTGTCTTATTTTTCCTCCACTTGCTGTCAACATCCATCACTATGCTTAGGCACAAGGTAGGCTTACAGATTGACCTCTTTTTATTGGCAAACTTGCACATCTTGTTGCAGATTTTGCCATCATCTCTGTACTTGCACACCCCACCACTAACCTTTCATACAGCATTATGTAATAGCTGGTTTAAAAGTCTCAGCTTTTGTATCATCTATTTAATTTCTGGCAGACCTCTAATTTTATAAAATGTTTATGGAGACTGACCTCCAGATAAATCTCCCCTGATTACGCATGGTTACTTCCCGTGGATTCTCTGCAAGTGCCCCATTTTATATTATTTCCTGATCTCAACATACCTAACTCCACAAAGCTGATCTTCTATTTCTTGATGTTCTCTTTCATCTTTCATTTGATATGGACACCATTTCAGGTTTATTGCCCATGGATCCAGGTGTTTCTGCGATAGGCCGGGTATTTTATAATATATGAGTACTTTCACTGCCTGCATTCTCAAGATTTGAGGGGTGCAGGTTATCTGCTTTGGAAACCTTCTTTGCTTTTCATGGTTCTGAGTTTCATCTCTATTTCAAGAAACATTAACCCTCGGTTGCTCTCTTTGGCTACTTTTTTTTTCAGTCTTAGATGTGTTCCTTCCATGGCCCTGACTAGCCAGAAGTCTTTCATTTCTTCAGTCTCTGTTCTTCCCTCTTCTCTGATTACATCCTGATGATAACCCTGTCAGGTCTGGATCTTTTGTCGGTGAACTTTGCTTCTTACATTGTATTTTTATGCTAGTATTATAGTGTCTGATATCTGCTTGGCTTGAACTTGCTGGAAGAAATCTTTATAGGGAAGATGATTTATTGCTAAAAATTGAATCCCAAGTGTGTCTCAGGAAATCTTGTGTGTGTGTGTGTGTGTGTGTGTGTGTGTGTGTAGATTTTAGGAGAAGAGTTCTTTCCTGCTTCCATTGATTTTTTTTGGCTGGAGTAATTTTTGCAAAGAGTTTCAGAGTAACACCTATTTTTGGAAATAAGCATTCATAATTCTTTGAGACTGTTTTTTTCTCTAGAATGTCTAACAATTCTTTCTCTCTGTATGTAGTCAATATAGTTAGTTCTTAACTGGTATGCCTGGGAAGTAGTATATAGCAGGCCACTACAGGAATGTTCCCAAACTTTGATCAATGTATAATTTTTTTTTTTTTTTTGCTAACACTGAGTCATACTGTTATGCTTTTAGGATGTGTTGTCTGTCAGATGAATCACTGACTTGAGCAGACTATGTAATGTATTATATAGTGGGATACAGCTGGTGGCATTTAAAAGTATGGCATAATGTCAACCTAGTGCCAAAGAAAGAGTTCCCATTTACTGAAACATTAATTCTTAGCCTCATTAATTCTAAGAGATTGTGGTCAAGGCAGAAAACAGTTCTCAGAAAGATAGATTGCTGCAAGGTGACCAAGAATATTAAGGTAAGATACTTTTACAGAGATGCAAAACATGGCCATACTATGATAATGATGTTTTGTAAATATTGTTGACTTTTTACAATGTTTTGTCTTTTTATACTTTTCAAATATAAAACCAAAAAAGGGAGGGTAATATGTAAAGATATGCTCTGAACATTTCAAGTTTTAATATGAGCATTCTAAAGGCAAGGAAGGCTTTCTATGCTGTGCATTTCAATTGGGTTAGGGAGAAATGGAATTTTGCACTATGAATTACTTTTCAGGAACCTGTGTCCTGATTGCTGTAAACTTTTTGAAAATAGGTGATAATATATTTAAAATTATTTCCAAAAAATGGGACTAAGTGTTTCTGAAATATTTTTTTTTTCTTAGAAGATGCTCAACTATTTTCCTTGGTGCCCTCCATTACCGATAGCTTACAGAGTGGACAGGTGGGCTGGAAACAGCCTTTCTTAGGCAAAGCTGTTTATGAACTACCTTTTCTACTCATTGCTCCATCAAAGCATGTGTGCAGAGTACTCTAGTAGTAATTTATGATAGCCTCCACTTAATAATAGGCATAGCAACTGCTTCTACATAGATCAGATTTCATTGCTTATAAACTCTATGCTGATGTTAACTCATTTGTACAAATTTGTAGCAAGAAGGGCTAGGCATTTTCATACTTGCTTTGACATTGCACAATACTTTGGGCTTCCCTTTATTGAAACTTCCAGAACTATTGCACGTAGGATGAATTACGATTGGTTTTCAGATTTTGCTGAGGGCTAGAGTTTCAGAAAATTTCTTGTTTAATTTATTCAACAAATATTTAGTAAATATTTAACATATTCAAGGAAAACTCCCAGAAAGTCAAGGTCAAAGGAATGGAGTACCATATAAATATTAAGTAAATAGGGCATCACAGGTCTTCACGGTTTTCTTTGCCAACATGTTCACCTCATTCAAAGTGATAAAACTCCCTTATGGAAATAAGTTACATGTTTGAAAATCTCTTGCTTTTATCAAAAAAAAAAAAAAAGGTCTGCAAATGAGGTCATTGTGATGAACTCCCTCACCGGATGAGTGAGATTATCCCCAAGGAACTAGAAGAGACTAGTGATTTGACTTTTATCCGAATGTTAGTTTTACATTTTGACCAGAAGGGTGCACTGTTGTATCTTATTTATTGCGTGGGGGTGGGGGGGGGGAAGAAAACAACAGTGTTCTTTCCAATGAACTTAATTCATACATCCTTGTAATTTGTGCTTTCTTTTGAATTTTATTAGCATTGTAGTTTCAATTCTTAACTTCCTAGGTTCTTTTGAGTCCTTTCTTGAAGGCTCACAGAGAATGGTACCAGCATGCCAAAAATCTGACTCAGCAACATGTTTTACCGGTTCTGGTTTTCTCTTCTCTGAGGCAGGAATTTATCACCTTTGTTACAGATGAAACAGGTTTGGCAGTAGATGCTTCCAGATGTAACGCTCTGGAATTTTCCCAACCTTGACATCTGGGGTTCGGCTAGATCATTCTCAACTTTTCTTTCCTGCTTTCCTGAGCTGATATTATTGCTATTGGGGTTACTCACTCATCCTCTAGATGTCATTTAGCCCCCCCCCCCCAATTGTTACTGTTGGGATATTCAATTTTCATAGGAAAGCATGTATGTGCACTGCCCTTCCTAACTAGCTCTTTTCAAAAACACAAATAAATAACAACAATAAAATTTCTTTATTCTGAGAGTTTATTGCTAATGGATCATTGTAGGTAGATCATGCAAGAAAATAACAGGACACACATGAATATTTTTTTCTGAGACCTCTTTGTAGATAAAATTTTGGCCATAGTTACATATAAAGAGAAATACATGCCTGATCTCAGATTTCTCAAGCATGGAATTGGCACAGTATACTTCTATTCCTTTGTTAACAACATTATTTGTAGTTCTTCCAATAATTTTTCCAAGCATACACTATCATGATTTTTAACTAAGAACATCTGCAAATATGAAGGGATTGCCTTTTAAATAAGTGAACACAAAGAAAATGGTAGTATCAAGTCAGAGGGATAATGTATGAATGGCTCACCATAATCTTACCTGTGTGTAAAATGTAAAGAAAAAGATTAGAAGAAAATATATCTAAATGAACAATGTGGTTTTCTTTGAGTGCTAGGATTATGGAAGATTTCTTTCTGCCTTTTGACATTTCTATAATGTTAAAGTTATCTATGTGAGAATATGCTACATTTATAATTAGAAAAGAGGAAGAAAAATATCTTGTCCTGTGCAAACTAAAATAGTCAAAGCAATTTAATAGGAAGCTTCCTAACATCATCTTGTTACAAATACCAGATTTTAACATTTAAAGGAAAAAGTTTTAAAATGTAAGCGGTCATATGTATTTATGGATTCAACATTTAAAAATCAGCTTAAACTAAAAAATGTCCAATTTCTATGGGATGCTTTGCTATGGACATGTGCATATTGATTAAATATGTGAAATTACTGTTTTCATAGTAGCCTCTATTTCTATTCAGTATTCCACAACCACAGCTAAAGCACTGACACCTATCTGACTACAATTCAGTAAAATAGCTGGCATCACTGTTTTTTTGTTTGTTTGTTTGTTTCTCTTTTTCTTTTTGGATTTGGCCAGCTCTTGGACTAAATTAACCCAATCAACTGATGACCTTATGTCATGTAAGCACAACTCAATTAACTGCAAATATTTGAACCTATTAATGATCAACCAGTCTCTTTAACACTCTTGCTTCTGTTTCAGTTTTCTGTTATTTTAGTTTTGTAGGGCAAGTGAAAGAGGTTGAGTCTGCAGCTAGACAAGAGCAGTAACCCTTATTATTGGGATGGTTGCCACCTGGTGGATGGTAAAAGTTTGATTTTCACCTGCATGGGTCCACTAACTAGGCTTTTCTCAGCTGGGACTAGGGTAAGGTGAAGGAGGCATTTTTGGATAACCTACTTGTGAATAACTCTGGGAATAATTAACCCATGAATATTTTCCTTAAGACTTTCTTAAGACTTTTATATATGTTGGTGGGTCAGGCATTGGTGTTCGTACTCTGTTAAAGATGTAATGATGGAATTTGAATCAAAGGAGTAAAAATTCAAACTGATGGAATGCACAGTTAATGCATCAGAGTTTTTCCTATATTATTCCCATGAAACTCCCTTATACCATTAATACATACGTGTTTAACTAGAACATAATTACTTATAGCGAAGTTTGACCATATTTTAGCTGTGACAAATATGAGGGATATGAACATCTTTCATCAAAGGCAGTAAACCACTTTGGCAGTATTTCTCCCCATCTCTTGATAGGAGGTTGGAAGTGGAGTGGGCATATCAGACCTTCCGGTGGGTTGTGTTTGAGTTAAAAAAAAAAAAAAGGATACCCTTCTTCACCCTCCAGTTGAAAATACTGAGTATTGAGTATTATGGTGTCACATCTATAGTATATAATTTTTATAATTTTCATGTACTTAGCTTTATCCTTAGTAACAAGCAAAGAAGAGCTGTACTTGTTCATTTATTTCCTACATCATTTCACAAAGGCTATGAGACACTATCTTAGTCATCTTTCTAGCTGGATAGCGTTAGCACCAACCCTTGCACATAACTGATGCTTGATGAATATTTTAGAAATGATATTTGAGATATGTTAATGAGTTAGAAGTTTACCAGAATAAAGAAGAGCATTTTGAATTTCAAAGACATTTGAGGCATGAATTCAAGTGTGAACAAACAGATGTGGGGTTGAGTGATTGCATGAGTTCGAGGTTGGTGGTACAGGGCAGATTGTGTTTAAGAACTGTCCTGGCTGACCTCACATACCAACCACTAAAGACAGGAACACCATCATTCGTTGTGATCACATTTTATTTCATTTCATTTAGACTGATTATAATAACCATTTAAAAGTCCTCATCTACTACTTCCAAAATCTGGTTCAGCTTGGAGGAAGAATCTGTTGACTCTCTTTTCTTTTGAGACAGTGTTCCATTTTCTTGGTTCTCCATATAGTTGGTCATTTTGTATTGTGTCCTAGACATTATTTGTTAAGCTGTGGAGGTTCTGTATTATGTTATTTTACTCTCATGACTGTTGCTTCTTTTGTTTTAGTAGGCAATTATGTTGACTGGCCTTGCAAATCCTATTTCTTGCAGCGGTAACATAAACCTCAGTTCAGATGTTTTGTCACTAGCTGAGCTGCTTTGAGCCTGTTCTGTGAATGTGTGGTTCAGGGATCAGTTAGAAATGTAAGTGAGGAACTTGACAGTTCTTTCTCTGGGTCTTTCCCTTCTAGGATCTCCCCACTACCTTTTGCAGTCATGGTTTCCCTGGCTTTATTTTCCTGGTTCTCAAGCCAGAAATATTGCAGTGTTCCTAATTGCAGCCCCCTACCTTGCCGCCTTGCTTGCTGGCTCCAGGCTAAAGTCTGTGCAAATAGGGTCTTTGTACTCTTTTCTGCTCATTCTCCATGCCCTAAGGGTTGACACTCTTTGTAGTATATCCTGGTATTATTTTGTGTGTGTGTGCAGGGGTATGGTTGAGTAGTCTCTTAGTCTTTTATTCCCAGAACTACAAGTCTTTTTACTTGACTTTAAAAGAATTATTATGGAAATACATATTCACTTTAGAAGATTAAGCTTTAATCTTTTCACCTGTAGATAATTACTGTTGATATTTTAAGGTACATATACTTCCATTCTTTGTATATGCTTCAGAATTATGTATATACACACATAAATACATATAATATATATATAAATACATACAAACACAGAAGGACATAAATCAACAAATATTCAATGGGATCACACTGTTTGGTAACCTGATTTTCTTACTTCAAACACCATATATATCTTTCCATGCCTGTAAATACAATTTATATTATTATTTTAAATTGGTTGCTTTGTTTTTTATTGTATGGATACATAATTTATAATCCAATCACTTACTGTTAGGTGCTTAGGCTGTTTCCAGTTTTTCATTATTATAAATAAGTCTTTTAGGCAAACATCTCTGTTCACATGATTGTATACATTATAACTATTAATTGAGTTAATTGTTTTATTAGAAAACATTTCTAGTAATAGTATTTTTCATCAAAGATATATACATTTTTAAGGACTTAAATGCAGTTTAACAAATCATCCCCCATAAAGAATGTAATAATTTATTCTACTATAGTATTTGTAGTAGGCTGAATAATAATCCCCTCAAGTATCAAGTCTTAATCTTTCGAACCTGTAATGTTACTTTATTTGGAAAAAGGGTCTTTGCAGTTGTGACTAAATAAAAATCCTGAAATGGACAGATTTTCCCAGATTCTCCATGTGGATCCTAAAAGCAGTCACAAGTGTCCTTATAAGAGAGAGGCATCAGAAAATCACAGACAGAAGAGGAGAAGACAGTATGACCACAGAGGCAGAGATTGGAGTGCCGTCATAAACCAAATCAAGGAATCCTGGCAACCACCAGAAGCTGGAAGAGGAAAGAAATGGGCTCTCTCTAGGGCCTACACGGGAACTACATGTCTGCCAACATGTTGATTTTGGCTCAGTGGTGCTGATTTGGGACATCTGGTCTCCAGAACTGTGAGAGACTAAATTTCTGTTGTGGTGAGCCACCAAGTTTTGGTTATTTTTGCAGCAGCCACAGGAAGCTAATGTAGTGTATGAGAATGAATAGTTTCTTCTACTCTATGGAAATCCTTTATGGTGTTTAAGATGAAATTGAACCTTCTTATTTTATGATTGTTTGAATTTTGAAAAATTCTTTTTTTTGCCTATTTTAAATCCTTGGTTTTGCAGTTTTTTGATGAAACAGCCAACTTGAACTTATTTCTTTTTGAAATGAAATGCATCCTGTTTTCACAATTCTGTCTCTGATATAAGAATCTAATAAGGATAGCCTAAAAGTAAAGAGATTGAACTTAAGTTATTTCTGTTCTGTGTACATTGTTCCATGATTTTTATCAGTCTTTATAAAGTTCATACCATTTCAGCCATAAGGACCTTTCTAGAAACAAGTGTCCTCTTTTCAGAAGTACAAATTTAAGCTACTGAAAGTAAAATACGTACTTAAAAAATTTGTATCTATTTTCATTCTCTAAACATTTTAAAAGATTCATCTAAGCAGAAAAGAACGAAATAATTTTAAGATAGTTTAAAAAACTATTTTCTACTGGAAACTAGTAAATTATTTATCTCTCATACACTCTCTCTTTTTCTCTCTTCTTGATGCAAGCATATACACCACACACACACGCACACACACACACACACATATTTATACCACCACCACCCCCCGCCCCACTGTAAATATACAAATGGGATCACATGCTTTATACTTTCAGAATGTAGTATTTTATGCTTTGCTTAAAAGTGTAGTATTTTCTTTTTTGCTTGACTTCCTTTTCCTTCTTACCTTTCTCCCATCCCCTTGTTCCACAGCACCAACCTTTCCTATCCAGGAAACCCATGTTAATAATCTGGTATATATCCTCTTGTATCAGCCTCAGTCGTCATATAGTCATGAAAAAATGGTTTCTAGATTATTGTTTGATAAAAATGGGATTATATTATTATATAATACTTTGTGTAACTTTAAACAATTATTTAACAATACTCATGGATATTCTTCTAAGTGCATTGGTTTGTTCTAATTCATTCTTTGTGATAGAGGCATTAGTCATTTTTGCCTAATTCCTGTTAGGCAGACTGTTTCCAAAAAGGCTATACCAATTCATATTTTCACCATCAGTGTAGAAATATGTCCATTTTCCTCTCATCCCCACAAGGAATGGACATTATTACTCTTTAATTTTTGCCTCTACACTAGGTGGAAAATATTTTATTGATTATTGTTCTTTTCCTTACTTTTAATGAAGTTGAGTATCTTTTTATATGTTTGCAGTCATTTGGATTTGCTCTTTCCATATTCCTTGACCATTTTTCCATTGGGATATTTAATTTTCCTCTTGATTCAAAAAAGACACTTAATGTATTATAGATTTTACCCCACCAGCTCTCATTTCTATTGGAAATAATATTCTCAAATCTGTATGTTTTTGTGGACTTTGTTAATTGTATCTTTTCCAAACAAATGTTTAGCAATTATCTATAGTGTGGGTTCATCTATTCTTTTGTTATCTCTGGGCTTTCTGTCTTTGTTATAAAGGTCTTCTATACCTTCTAGATTATACATGTAGTCTTCGAGATTTATCATGTTTTATTTTTTATGGTTTAGTCTTTATCTGAGATTTATTTTTGTTTAAGTTGCAAGAGAGAGGTCCACCTATGTTTTCTTCCAGATGAATAACCAACTTGGTCTATGTTGTTTAAACTGTTCATTCCTTTTTTAGCTGAAGTAAAATAAAATTTATGATATATATTTTATCTTCAAATTTAGAGAGATCTGGTTGTAGATTTTCTGTTTATTACAGGGACTACCCAGTGAATATTTTGGTGCCATTATGATATTATTTTGATTATAATAGAATATTAAAGTTCTAGTATCTGTTAAGACATGTAGTCCCTTCTTCTTCTTCTTCTTTATCTTTTTATTAGTTCCTTTTGGGCTTTTTTCCCCTCTCTTAGATCTAAACTTTAAGGTAAGTGGATCTAATTCTTAAAAGTCTCTCACTTAGGTTTTAATTATATTAAATTTATATATTAATTTTTGGATTCTTTTGGTGATTTTGAAATGTTCTCATTCAAAAACGTCACACGTCTTTGCATTTATTCAGAGAGAGATTGACTTCTGTATATTTATATGGTATTCAGCTTTTTGATAACTTCTTGATTAAATTTAGTAGTAGTTCACTAGACTCACTTTGGTTTACAAAGCACAGAATCCTATAATCAACAAAAAAGGGGAGGGCCCGTGTGGCTCAGTCAGTTAAGTGTCCAACTCTTGATTTCGTCTCAGGTCATGGTCTCATGGTTTGTGAGTTCGAGCCCTGCATTGGGCTCTGCACTGACAGTGGGAAGTCTGCTTGGGATTCTCTCTCTCCCTCTTATCTCTGCCCGCCCCCCCACCCCCCAGCTCATGTTCGCTCTCTCTCTCTCAAAAACAGAAAACAAAAACAAAAAAGGATATTATTTCTTTTTCCCCCAATATTTATACCTATTATTTTATTTTCTTGCTGTATTTTATTGTTTTGAACTGCCAAGTTACTATTAAACTAAAGATGATAAAAGGCACCTCAGTATAGCTCCCAACTTAAATTAAAATGGGCCTAGTGTTTCATAATTTAGGATAATATTTTTCAGTCATTGGTAAATGAACTTTATTATATTTGAGTTATTGGTGTGTACCCTATTTTTATTTAGCTTTTGTGTCAGTGGTAGCTGCTTAGTTTTATCTAAGGCCCTTTCAGCAAATATTGGTATGATTATGTGCTTTTTCTCCTTTAATTTAATGATATGAAGAATTTATAATTATAGATTTCCTGATATTAAGTCATTCTTGCATTCCTAGAATATACTTTAGTTGATCACATGGTAGTAGTATTCTTTGCTGCATTGTTGGATTACATTGCTAATATGTTTTTTCACTGTTTCATCCTTACTCATGAATTATACTGGTCTATAGTTTTCTACTATGTGGTTTACACAAGCTGTACTATAAAAACATCTATTAAAAATATTTCGTTAAAGGTTTGTTAATCAAGTACAGAGTCAAATTTTGTGAATGCAAATATTCATTCAATAAATATTCATCAGGCTCAGTTCCATGCCAGCTTCTTTTCTAGGTGCTAGTGACATAGCAGTCAACAGCACAGATACATACCTTGTTTTGTGGAGTTTATATTTTAATGAAATGACAGTGTTCCATTGAGAAATAAATACATCATTAAGTTTAATTATTTCTTTAAATTCCTTTCTATCCAATTTATTTTTTTGTGTACCAGATCTGTTCAACTCTGAAAAGGTTTCCCCTGTTATTTTCATTTATCAAGCTCTGCCTCATTTGTAATATTTTTGCTTCTTATTTTAGAAGCTGTGTTTTTTGATGCCTTTAGATTTATAACTGTTAGATTATGTAGTTGTACTACATGATATTCTCTATATTAGATCAGTCTTTATTAATATTAACATTGCTGCTGCTTTTGCTTTTGTTTGCTTGATCTAATATAAAGTGATTTTTAGCCTTGACTGGTTTCTTTTATTTGGGTAAATATAGTTGAGTTTTGTTTTATACCCTGAGATGATCATCTCTCTTTTTTAATGTGAGAATTTGGTTTTGCCATATTTAGTATTATGGCTATATAGTTGATTTTATTTCTTTTGTGCATTTATTCATTTATTCAGCACACATACCTAAGTGCCTCCTATGTATCAATGTACTGGGGATTCAGCAATGAATGCAACAGATACAGTCTCAAACTTGTGACATTTACACTGTAGTTGGGAGGCTAAAGATAATAAATATAATAAAAATCAGAAAAATATTGAGTATATCAGAAGGTGATAGAAGTTATGCAGAAAAGAAAAATACAGTAAGATTATGGGCAACATAAAGGAGGTAATAATTTTAAATAGTGAAGACAGAGTGGGTCCCACTGATAAAAAGACACTTGAGAACAGAATTGAAGAAGATGAGGAAGTGAATCAAATGGGATAAATGGGATCTGGGAGTATAGTTTTCTAGGCAGAAGGAATAGCATTCTGTAAGATTTTAGTGTGTTTGGCATGTTCAAATTACACATCACGATGGCTAATGTGGTGGGTTTGGTAGAGAAGGAGATGAAAGGAAAACTATGAAGCCCAGAGAAGCTCGATAATCATTTTAAAGGAATGAATTAGAAAGCCATTGACAATTAAAGAAATGTATTTAACACATTTATTG
Organism: Cryptoprocta ferox; assembly: GCA_028646485.1. Classification (NCBI taxonomy): domain Eukaryota; kingdom Metazoa; phylum Chordata; class Mammalia; order Carnivora; family Eupleridae; genus Cryptoprocta; species Cryptoprocta ferox. The sequence continues at coordinate 25,016,885 of CM053574.1, forward strand.
AGGTATACATTTGCATACAATGAAATGTACTCTGATGAGTTTTAAAACATCTATTTTTATAAATACTACCATTATCAAGATATAAAGAATTTTTATTACCCAGAGAGTTCCTTGGTGACCCTCTTAGTCAATAACCAGATCCCATCTCTGGCTTCAGGCAACCACTAATCTTTTTTCTGTCATGAAAGATTAGATTTGTCTTTTCTAGACCTTTACCCAAATGCAGTCATATAGTACCCTTTGGCTTCTTTTGCTCAGCATAATGTTTTTGAAATTCACCCATGTTGTGTGTATTAGAAGTTCCATTTTTTATTGCTGAATAATATTCTGTTGTTTGAGTATATCTCAATTTAATTAGCCATTCACTGGGTGTATGAAGGACATTTAAGTTGTTTCCAGTTTTTGACTGTTATGAATAAAACTGTCATGAACATGCATATACAAGCCTTTGTATAGACATATATTTTCATTTCTCTTGAATAAATATCTGGGAGTAGAATGGCTGGGTCACATAGTAAAAGAATATTACACTTTATATGTGTCAAAATATTTTCCAAAGAAATTGAACCATTTTGCATTCCCATGAGCAGTGTTGTAGAGTTCCTGTTGCTCCACATCCTCATCAACACTTGATAGTGTCAGGCTTTTAAATTTTATTTACTCTAATGCATGTGGAGTAGTATCTCATTATTTTAATTTGGAATGCCCTGATAATTCATGATATTGAGCTCCAACTCATGTGCTTCCTACCTATTAATGTATCTTCTTTTGTGGAAATTCTGATCAAATCTTTACCTATTATTTTTATTGGTTTGTTTGGCTTCCTTTTATTGAATTTTAAGAATCGATAAAAGTCATAGCAATATGACTTGTATACATAGTCCTTTGTTGTGTGTATGTATATGTGTGTATGTGTACATGTATATACTAATGCCTAACTAACTATATCCAATGTCAAAATAAATCAAATAATATGTAACATTAATATATCAATTAAAAAATGCTAACTCTTATTTGGAATTAAGTTTTTAAAAATAACTTCTGGGTCAGAACAATTTCTCATTACAGTGCTATAATTTTTAAATGCTAGACAGCCAGTTACTTGTGCAACACTCATTTATGTCTACATATTTTGCAACTCACAGTGCAAAAGTATTACTGCAAATTCTTTCACTTCAAACTTTATCATTAACTCTCCACTGGGTACAAACTAAAGAGTTTAATTTTACTTGGCATATATCCTTCCATTCCCTTTGGTTGGCTGAAAATGCATAGCATGGCCATGTTACATTACATCTATAGGTGTTACATATTACAACTCACACTGTTCCCTCTTTCAGTGCTTCAGCTCAATTGATCTAGAATTACTCTGATTATCCATCTAGCGTGACCTTCTGAATTTTCACAAGGATGAAGATATATGTCAGAGCCTTAAAAAGGTGCAGGTACCATTTTAGCTTCTTGGGAGCAATAGGGAGATTTATTTTCCCAAAAGTCACTTAATTCCACCATAATAACTTCTTTACCTTAGGAAGAACAACTGTATTTCTTTGTGCTCAGCTCAGCTTGCCAGCTGAGTCCTTCTCCCATGCGTTTCTCCTCCACATCCTCCTTCCTGTGTTTGTTTAGTGTACAGATACCACAAACCAACCTTTCCATCTCCTGTGAATTAGAAAATATTATCACAGCCAGGGTATTGTTGAAAATTAAATTTAACAAATAAAAGTGTAGTGAAGTTTTAAATATAAATCAGACACATCCCTAGGATTTGCTTTTAACTGCACACCTTCTAAGAAATTATATTTTTACTCCCAGCAAATTACCTAGGAGAAAAAAATGACAAGAGTAATCTATTTTTTTCACAGCTGGTTGGTTGGCCAGAGTTTCTCATCAAGGAGTACATGCTGTTTGCTCCCCAGATGGACAGCCTGGATGAGCTACAAATCCACAGAGCCTGGGACACAAGGTGGAAATTATACTGCCAGTGCTTTTAATCTTGCACAGCTCTGCACACTTGAAATTGCAAGTGGCCCATTTCCAAATGAACATCTATTGGGACAATATCCTATATCTTGTCAGAATGAGTCCCATTAAATCCTTAGCTGGAATTAGACCAAAAACTTGTAATAATTATGGGAAACTTATTAAAAAGTTGAAGCCCTAGACTGTGACAGTGAAAACACTTAGGCCACATTAACAGTAATTGAAATCTCTGTGAGTATTTCTTTTCAATCAGTTCTTGTTGATGGCCAAGCAAAGAAAGCCCAAATGAGAAGGTGTGAAACCCAAACTCCCAACTTCTACAGGGGTAATTGTTTTTTCTTTCATTCTAAAATGTAGCGTTGGAATGCTAGTGAACTGATCTCTCGGGAGCCAAGGCACCTGCCAGAAGGCTGGCTCCCATGGTGAGCTTGGGTCTTGTCACTGTGTCCACCATCAGGATGCAGGTTCCTTGGGCCTGTTCTTCATGTCATGGGTCTCCTTCCCTCTCTCTCCTGCCACTCTACCTTCAAAATACATTGCTTCCCCAGTAAGTCCTGAATGTTAAGAACAAGAGTATTAAATAAATAGTTTTAAAACCTGGCCTAGTGAACATTTTGCTAGTCAGGTTAGGGCTTTGTTTTGAAAGCAGAAAATATTAAAATAATCTTTTCCGCATTTCAGTCACAAGGATGAATCAACTTGGCCTCAAATGGGAAATTTTGTAAAAGGAAAATTTTCAAGTTAGGAGACTTTTCGGTTTGTTTTTTAAGTCTCTTTTTTCAGCTTGTTTTTCAGTAATTTTTACATTGAGGAAGCAGTACACCTGATCATGTTTGGCTTCTCATATCTGTATTACTGGGGGTTATTCTTGGGCAACCTTAATTTTGATTTGTTTTGACTTTTATAGCTCAGGATGACTTAAAGAGATAATTTGGACTCTTGAGAGAGGAACAATAGAGGAAAAAAACTCTTAAATTTTGGGCGCATGGATGGTATAAGCCATTCTTAATGGCAAGTCTGATTTATAGAGTGTATCTAGTGAATGCAGTTGTATCTCTTTCTTACAGAAATTCCAATGCTCAACAAATGCTGTGAGTAGAAAGTCAAACCTTCGCTGGAAAACCAGGTTGGGTTGCGGACCCCAGATGACAGAAGGGGCAGTGACAGATTGGAGTGACCCAGAGTACTTACTGGAACAATGATGGTAAGAGACTTAAAACTAGACTTCGTGTGCAGGGGTCAAAGAGGGGAACTCTGGGGAGTCCCATTTGGGGAAGACTTAATGTGCATGGCTATAGAGGGCAGAGGGACCTGAGGGTGAAAGGAAGGGACACCCAGATAGATTGTTGCCCTGGAACGAGGAGAATGAGCTGCCAAAGATGAGAGTGCATCCCATTTCTGTGGGTGTCCAGGGAAGGTCTGGGCAATTAGTTGGAATTATGGTGGAGGTGATGTACTCAAGTCTGAATGATTGAAGTAAATAAATAACTCTAGGTCCCTTCCAGTTCAAATGTTCCCCCCTTCCAGTTCCACTTATTTTTTCAAGAGGATGAGACATATTTTGTAATTAGTATCATCCAAACGAATGCCAATATTCTATAGAAAAACTATTTTTCCTAAATATGTTACAGACTCTACTATTATGATCTTTATAATGTTTTTTCTTAGATCTTATGATATAAACCTTACTCTAGTTGAATTTAAATTTATCATGAATTCTAAGGTAGCTAAAATTTAAGGAACTTACTTCTGAAATGATGGATCATGATGAAGAGGATAATACTCCCCAACCACTTTAAGCACTTAAACATAAAATATATTTTGAAGGGTGGAAAGCATCTTTAGAATGGATTTAGAATTCCCTATGCAACATTCATATTCTAAATATTTTATGTTGTGAGATGGTAGTGACAATATCACTACATTTTCCATTACTTAAAATAGGCTCCTGATAGAGATGACTTTAAGCTCTAGAAAAGAATTGGAATCTCTGTCTTTTTAGGTAATACATTATTCTTAGATTGTTAAATGATAGCCATAATAAAATGATACTTCAGTCCCTGAAATGGGTTTTTTCACAAAGGTACAATAGGAAAGTATTGAGTGACAACACAGAAGATCATTAGCTCTATTTTCATTGAAACCAGTAGCTGTAATGTATTTCCCTGTACAGTGAACTAGTGTGCCCTGGACTGATTGTGTTTAGAGGACTGATCATTGATAACATCTTAGTCCTGCCTCCCTGAGTATGGGGTGTGAAAAAGAGAGGAGGCCCCGGGAAGCAGTGAAAATGGCAGGAGTGTGGACAAGAGAATTAAGAAACAGAAGATATACCATTACTTTTACTAGACAATGTTTAGCTTATACTTAAGTTTTCTTTTCTCTATTGCTGTTATCATCCCTGTCAGCCACTGGGATGTCTTGTTTGGTTTTTGCTTGCATCATTGAAGATACTTAGGGAATAACTGCTTTTCCTAGTTCTTTCAGAGGGTAAAATAACAAAATAGTGGTGTTTTGTATTCACTTTCTATTGCTTTCTACACAATTATCCCAGGCTGTGTTTGGCTGTTGACTCAATTTCTTTTCCTAGTCTCTCAGGACCAGGAAGAGAAAAGCTTCTTCTGTTGGTCTCTGTGGTGCCCTGGTCTTACTTATAACCTGGGTGAGCTCTGATTTGCCTTGATTCTTTTTTTTTCTTTAAATTTTATTTTTGAGAGAGAGGCAGGAGGGTGGGGAGGATAAAAAGAGAGAGAATCCCCAGCAGGCTCTGCATTGTCAGCACAGAGTCCAATGTAGGGCTCGAACTCAACGATCTGTGAGATCATGACCTGAGCCAAACCAAGAGTCAGACACTTAACCAACTGAGCCACCAAGTGCCCCTGATTTGCCTTGACTCTTAAGTGCAGTCAGAATCCACTTTTTTTTAATGTTTATTTATTTTTGAGAGAAAGAGAAGGGGGGGGGGAGCAGAGAGAGAGGGAGACACAGAATCTAAACCAGCCTCCAAAGCTCTGAGCTGTCAGCACAGAGCCCAACATGGGGCTCAAACACACCAACTGTGAGATCATCACCTGAGCCAAAGTTGGACGCTTAACTGACTGAGCCACCCAGGTACCCCAGAACCCACTTTCTTCTCTAGAGATGATTTTTGGGGGGCCTCACCCTGGGAACATAAATGCTGGGTAAACAGTTTGAGAACAGATTTAACAATTCAGAGGCAAGGGGCAGGCCTCAGCAAAACTACTCAGGTGGCTGTGCAGTCAGCATCTCCATTACCGTTCTCGCCTGTCCAGTTACCTTCTCCTTTGGGTGGCTCTTCTATGACTCCCAACTTCCTTCCTTTTCTGCCAACCCCCACTCACTAATGAGAAACCCAGTACTCACGCACAATTGCTTTTCCAACAAGGAGCCTTCCAGTGGAGTGCCCTGCTCAGACTTACCCGCAATTCCATGTGTCCTACTGTCTTTCTTCCACTGAAGTCGGACTTTGCTCTCTCATAATCTGAGAGCCAATTTGGTGACTGCAGACGGTGGTGACTTTACTTTCTGGATAACACAGTAGCATGCATTCATCTGAAGGCCATTCTATACAAATGGATTAAGTAGTGTATTCATTTCCATTGCTGCTGCAGCAAATTGCCGCAGAGTTAGTGGTTTAAAACAATACAGATTTCTTCTCAGAGTTCTGGAAATCGGAAGTCCCAAATCAAGGTGTTGGCAAGGTTCTGCCCCTACTGGAGGCTTGAGGAGAGAATGTTTCCTTCCCTTTTTAACTTCTAGAAGCTGCCTGAATTTCTTGGCTTTTTTTTTCCTTTAATTACTCCAACCTCTTGCTTCTGTCCTCACTCTGATCTCCAGTCTCCTCTTGTAAGGACCTTGATGGTTATATCAGTCCCACCTGAATAATCCAGGATAATCTCCTTGTCACAAGATCCTTAATCATACCTGCAAAGTCCTTTTTCCTATAGATGGTAACATACTCACCCGTTCCCGGGATTAGGAGGAGGACATCTTTGAGTGGCATTTATTCAACCTGTTGCATGAGTAATATTCAGTGTAGATACTCCTTAACACAGTGTTTCTCCAAATGAAACAATATACAGATCCCTTTTTAAGGAATAAAATTTTATAGACTCTGCCCTGTGTTGACTTATGTTTATTAATTTGTTACATGAATACACACAAACATTAAACTGCTTATAAAAGCCTCGCATTAGTAGCTCTTCTACAAAGATAAAACTAAAACAAATTTACAAATTAAATACAACCCATAAAGTGAACAAAATTCAAATTAAGCACACTAATTTAACACAATAGATGATATGGTTTCGATGAAAGTGGAATTGCTGAGAAAACTTGAGTGTGGTGCTGACCGTGGGCGTTGGGTTTCTCCCAAGTGTAACATGCTTGTCCTACCTGTTGTGTGATGACTCAGTTTTTCCTTGTTTCCCCTCACAGTCGTTGTTCATAGAGGATTCTCTCACATAATTCAGCTTTTACCTTTCTTGAACACTTGCTCATTTCCTCATTTGCCCAAGACAATGAAAATATTACTGTGGATCTCAATAAAAATACTGGCTTTCAATTTGCACAGCAGTGCTCGACTAGATAATGGCCATCCAGGAGATCCAGAGTATGCTTTCCTAAAAAAGAAGATTATTTTTGAATTGAAAAACCAATCATAATTTCTTACAGAGACTTCATCTCAGGGACTTTGCCTTAACTCTGACTTTAATGGTTGAAATCACAAGCAGTGGAGAAGCATTTTCCACTGAGAATATTCCTTTAGGTAAATCTTACATCACTCAAGTTTGAATTTTTTAATCTTTGTACAATACACTGAAGCTCTTGAGGGGAGTACTTTACAAGACTGCTCTTTCAATAGTCTGTGACTATATATTTGATGGGGAAAAAAGGTTGTTTAGAAAGGAGAGAACAGGGGATAGACAGAGTGAGAGGGATGTGAAGGGTGATGAGCAGACAAGAAGCTAATTATATGAGAGCCCTGGTTTCCGTTATGCTGAACAGTTTGCCTGTTGGGGTACGTAGTCACCCTGGACAGAATTTAAATGTCCTCATAGTCTGGAGAAGGCATGGGCTCCCTGTCCTGGCTGTAGTTCTTTCTCTAATCTGACTCTCACAAAGCTATTATTTCCTTGGTGTTCTCCGCCGTTAGTGAAGGCTGGTAGGATGTGATTTCACAAGCTGCTTCTGGACCAAAATTCTCGTTTGCTGAGCTGCATGCTGTTCTGAAAACATCAGTTACAATGCTATCTGCTTTCTTCGGGAAAATTCTAGTCTGCAGTCAGGTCAGTGAAGGCGAGTAGAGATTCTGGAGCTGGTAGGATATGCACACTGCCATATCAGTCCTGCTGAAATTCATTGGCTTCTAATTTTTAATTTTTTTTTTTTAAAAGAGACAAATTTACATTTCCACTAATTGTTTTCTCCTTTCCCTTTGATTAGCCATAAAGGCTACTGCTGTCATTCACACTAGAAAGACTTACATGGTTTCTTTGTGAAACAAAACAGTTCTGTAATGGAAGAAAGGAATCTTGGAAAAACATCAGCAAGGTATACATATTTCTTGCTCTCACATTTGGATTTAGCAGCTAAGATATATCCCAAATTATTATCTACCTAAGATTTATAACAAGGTGATAATCTCATCAAAATCCTATCCGCTACACAGTATTGCACAAATTCATGTCCTGTTGGTAAATTTACTCCCCAATTTTATGTTTGCAACTCTCAGCTTCTTAATAGAATGTGGCATTTGGTTTTTAAGAGTTGTTTATCCTAATCATTGTGATGTAATTACAACGGAAATATCTCGTTTGTGCTCAACGGGTGTACAATATTTAGTGAATGAATAAACAAGTGAATGATGCTAAAAAGCTGATTTTTAAATCTTAATTTCATGGATTGCTCTGATGCCATTGTATGATTTTATTATAAGTAGATTCTACCAGAAACCAGGGGATAGTTGCAAAGAGTTGGAACGGGATGAGGGTGTGGGGGGGCAGGGAAGAGCAGGTATGATGCTTTGATTTATGTGCTGAGATTTTTTTTTAGAGCACAGAAAATAATAACATGACAAACATTATATCCACCACCAGAAATTATTATCTTGAACATTTATTTTTTCACATTTTCTTTAAGTCTTTGATTTTTAACCAAAAATAAATAGAAATAAAACTGAAGTGTCTTTTTGTTCCTCACCCTGGCTCATACCCCTTTACCTATCATCTAGCCATGGTCACAACTGTGGATTTGATGAAAATCCTTCCAGTTTATTCTTTTATATCTGTGTGTGTGTGCGCACACATGTACATGGGGGTATAGTGTTATTTTCTAGCTTGCATTTTTAATTTTCTTAAATGCAAGTGTGGATAGGATTCACAGAAGGGCTATGCTTTTTCCTCCTTTCCCCCCTCTTTTTTGTTTTTGGTCCTGAGCTAGTTTTCTTTTTTTGTATACCTTATCTCCTATAAGTGAGAAAGACATGTTTTTCAGGACCTAATATTTTCTTTATTTATTTACTTTTTAAATTTTAAGTAGGTCCCATGCCCAACATGGGGCTTGAACTCGAGACCCAGAGATCAAGACTCGCATGCTGTAGTGACTGAGCTAGCCAGGTGCCTCCAGGACCTAGTCTTTTCTTTAAAAAATACTTTATTTTTCTTATGAAGAGAATGCAGGCTCATTGGGAAAACTGAGAAAACATCAACAGGGCTGTGTTAACTGGGAGGCTTTCTTACATGCAGGGGAGTCCTCCCTACTCCCCCTCCTCTGTTTTATTTTTCTCCAAAGCACGTACTATCATCTGAGGTGCTGTATATTTACATGCTCATTTGTTTATTTCCTGTATCCTGTCTCTAGAATCTAAGTTCCATCAAACTGGGGATTTCCTTTTTCTACCATTATTTCCCCCATGTCTAGAATTGTGGAAGGCACCCAGTAAATATTTGTGGTATGAATAAATGAATGAACAGCTTCATTATTTTTCATATTATATACCTGTCATTTTGTATAAAAAGGCATCATATAAAACAGCTTTTTAAATATTTTTTAAACATTTATTTATTTGGAGAAAGAGCAAGTGGGGAAGAAGCAGAGAGAGATGGGGAGAGAATCCCAAGTAGGGTCCGCACTGTCAGTGCAGAGCCAGATGCCGGGCTCGATCCCATGAACTGTGAGATCATGACCTGAGCTGAGAGGAAATCAAGAGTTGGATGCTTAACCAACTGAGCCACCCAGGCGCCCCACAGTAGCTTGCTTTTTAAAACCATGAATATTGTCAGCACGTTCCGTATCAAGAACATTCTTCTCTAACACTTTTCACCAGGGCTCCTGGCTATTCTACTTTAGAAACATGACAGTTTACTTAATCATTATCTAGTAATGCACATATTGATGGTGTGCAAAATTTTATAATCAATCACGCCTTGGGGAAAGATGGGCACTTGAATACACATCCCTTGCCTGCACTCTCTCTCCCAGTCTGCGGTATAGCACTGCAACCAGAGCGGGCCAGGGGACAGGCTCCAGTTCTCATGCCGGCACTGAGAAGTGCAGCTTCATTTCCAGGCCTCCAGTTCCCTCGCTTTATAAACTTCACATAGCCCCCTAAATATTGGTTATCACTGTCCTTTTTCCATCTGGTGCATTTGAGTCAGACAGGAGACAAGTGTTGTATTTCTCTTCTTATTCAAAGCCATCATCCAATGTTGTCGAATATTGCATTTCAATACTTCTAATAGGACATGCATCATGGGCTGAACCTATCTGTGATTTTTCCCTCTTAGGAGATTTTGGCTGATCATTCAGGAATATAGCTTATTTTGTTTTGCTAATTTCATGCAACCCCCTGCCTATCGCTTAATCTAGAGCACCTCTCAAATCAATTGATCAGAGGTAATTTAGATAAAGCATTTGCTGTCTCTTCCAACCCCGTGATCAATAAGTGACTGTTTAGGAATAATTAAGTGCCCTCACCTCCTAGCATGCCTCACCTAAGGGCCCCTTAGTTACTGGCACACAAACTTGCTGCTGTGACCCAAGGAGAAATGTTCTCCTTAGAAAGATAAGCTCCTTTGTAATAGGGGTATGAGGATAAATCAGGGACTCATTAGCTTTAAGGAATGTCCCTTTTCATCTTCCAGAGAAATATCCTTTGTATTTTCTTGCCTCTAAAAGTTTAAGGAGATCCCAATTATTTTCATTTATTTACCCATATTGGCCAGCCTAAGATGGACTTACTCAAAGTCTCAGAATAAAAAAGTCTTACAGGAGTTAAAGGGAGTTTACATTATATTTATCTGCAAAACAGACTCGATTTAATTAATATCTGTGATAGCCATAATGGTAATACTTCCTATTTATAGTGTTTTCATAGTTTGTAAAAGACTTCTGCAGACTCTGTCATTTGTCCCTTGCAGCCTGAATATCTTTATTTTATTGGAGAGGAAGCTGACTTTCAGAAAAGTCCGCGTTTTGCCCATTGTTACAATTAGTGAGAAGTGAAGTCAAAATTCAAATTCCAAACCACCGATCCAGTTCTTCTGACAAAGCCGAGGTGCCTAGCGCTATCCAGATGTTCTTTACCCTTCTGCATATTAGAATCACCTGAGGAGCTTATTAAAAAACACTGCTTCCTGGGCTTACCCCTCTCAAGGATTCTAGCCATTTGGTCTGTTGCAGGGCCAGGAATCACTGTTTTAAAAAGCTCTCCAGGCAATTCTGATGTGCAGTCATAGGGCCCTCCAGCCCTGTCTCCCTAGGTAGTGATGAAACAATAGGCAGTTAGCCCCTAATCAAGAAAAGAAGCAGTTTGGCACAAAAAATAGAAAAGAATGACGACTTTATTTTGCTCTCCCTCTATGTCATTAGAGAAAATCATGGGAGTTTAAAAGTCATTGCAGAGAGATTAAGCTTTTTATTAAGAATTATGGAATGGCAGAAACTTCTAGCTATGGTATGATCCCCTCAGGGAAGAAAGCTGCCCCCTTTCCACTGACAGGTGACTTCTCTGACAGCAATGTGAGGTCAGTCCATACCTTACCATTACCTTATTTTGACCTCTCTCCTTTTGATGATGCAAAAGAATGTTAATCAAGGCTGATTCTTTTTTGGTTCATCAAAAGACTTGACTCCAGTCAGTGAATCTCTGCTTTTTGTTTAAAGTCTCCAAGTGCAAGAATTTGGCTATTCTGTTTGTCTTTTCTGTCTCGTCTGGAATGGGTTTGGCACACATCCATGGCTTTACCTGTTTGGCTCCTTTTCATACGCTGGTCTCAGAAAAGCAATGGAATTCTCTGCTGTATGCACACCAGTGTCTAATCTTGAGAGGGCTTCTCCAGACTTCAGTAGTGCCTGTTCAGGAGGTCTTCTCTGTGTATATATATATATATTTTTTTTTTAATTTTTCTTATGTCTTTATTTTATTTTGAGAGAGAAACAGAGGCTGACTGTAGGAGGGGCAGTTAGAGAGAGAGACACAGAATCTGAAGCAGGCCCTAGGCTCTGAGCTGTCAGCACAGAGCCCAGCGCGGGGCTCGAACCCACGGACTGTGAGATCATGGCCTGAGCCGAAGTTGGACGCTTAACCGACTGAGCCACCCAGGCACCCCTATTAACCACTGCTGATGCTTGATTTACTATGCCTTACCTCTGCTGAAGGAAGGACCTCCTCAGAATTTTAGCCCTAGGTTGTTTGTGTCTATTCATATGTACTCTTTTTGTGTAACTGCCTATGTTTTAAGTAATTGGCTTTGAGGAGGCAAGAGGCCCCCAGGCACAACTAAGCCCAGTCTTCACAGCTAGACCCACCTGCTTTGTTGAAATTGCAGTGCTTGCACTCACATGAGCTGGGAGGTCTGAGCCAAAATACTTTATCTCTTGGAGCCTCAGTTTCTTTGTTTGATTCGAGAATCAAATAAAATAATTCATTAAGTGGCTGGCATAACGTGGGTGCTCCATCTGTGTTAGTCTGTTTTCCTAGATTTTATATTCTATTTTCAAAATACTATAGTTGCACAGCTAAGCCTGCCTGTGTTATCTTCACCCTTCAATAAATAGGTCTAGCTGCTCAACAATTCACTGGGAAAACTGGAATTCTATCTCTGATCTGTCCGATTCCAAAGATTGTTGCTTCTTTGGTAAGCATCTTCTGGATTTTACATAGGGGTATCTATTTGGAGAATGGCAAGAGAGATGCTTAAAGAATAATGTCCATGTCACCTCCTGCTTTTCCCAAGCCCCAACCTTTGCGTGACACATTTGGGTAGGGTAGGGTATGAGACATGTAGGGGTATTGATGGTTTTGGTAGCATTGTTGTGTTGGAGTGGGTGTGTGTCTACAGATGGAATGTGATTATAATAATCAATTCACAAAACTCCTCACGGTGTCTAAGTGGCAGAGCCCTGCATGTTGAGAAGCTCCAGAGAGTCTTTAAATAAGAAACTTCTCACAGGAGTCAAATATCAACAAAACATCTGTGTGCCTAATCAAGGAGGTACAAGGCCACACTTAGTCAACAGGAAGATTCCCTGTAGAAAGACATCACTAAAAGAAGTGCCATATGATTTATTTGCTCTAACTCAATTTCCATCTGTCTCATAAAATGGATTGTGTACACATTGCACTCCAGGCACCCAGCCAGGGCAGAAGCATACCAAGGAGCAGAAAACCTTCCCCTCCCTCGGGTTGTTGGTGACATGCTCTGCTAAGAGCCAGGCATGGCCAGGGTGGTCTACAAGGAAATGCCTTGGACCACTAACCAACATCACAGACCTTTGGGAGTTGACTGGATCACGGGCCTTTGAACAAGGCTTCATAGCAATTATGGGGGCCAGGTGGGTTTTGAGCATTCCACTTTTTTCCAGAAATTCCTTTGACTTACATTTGCAGACTCCAGATGGTAATTTTGCCAGTTCAGGCAAGATGCTATTCATAGTTGCTTATATTTTCTATATAAATGGAAAATGGGCCAAACAAATGCTTTCTTGCTATAGTGTGTTAAAGCAAATCAGATGAAACTGAAACCCTTTGTTATTATACAAACAGAGTGAAGGAACTACTTGTGGCCAAGAAAAAAACCAATGTGATCCTATAAAACCAAATCAATTGAGTAAGAACCAAAGAATTCCTAGAGCCTTCTAAAACTGGAAGTATTTTCAGGCTTCTCCTTACCTTTTCTAGGTACCAGAAATCTCAGCTCTTTTGTTCCTAAAGTTTTCTTGTCTCGGTTATTGTAACATCATCAATAGATTTTAAGAAACTAGTTCTGTAGGTTTCTTCAGGTTTCCTCCTTTTGCATTTGTTTTTGTTAGGCAGACCTAACAAGTCAGTTCCATAACATGTTTGCCATAGAGAGGGAGGAAAAGGAAGTCAACGTGAGGACACCCCCAGACAAGATTCCATGTCTTCTCCCCTGGAGCCACAGCATTCCTGTGAGCACATCCTGCACAGCTCTGTGTGACTTGGGGCAGTTACCAAGCCACTCAGAGATTTAATTCCGTCTCTCATGAAATGGACATAATATACATATCTTTCAAGTTTCTCTGGAGAAATGGCATAAAGTTACATAAAATCATGGTCTTACTCCTGTATGCTCAGTGCATGGGGTTTAATAAATATTACTTATATCTGAATCAGAATGTCAAAGCCTCATCCTGGGGTGGGTGATAGAGAGGGGACAGCTCTTGCTCTTTGGGGGTTGGAATATCTCCTGGAAGAGGAGATTACCTCTCCTCTGAGATAGATGACTCAGCAGACCTCTCTGTGAGCCCACTGCCTGCCCAGGCACAGTGACTGGGTGATGAGGAAAGCAACGAATAAAAGAACCCTAGCCCCCACGGAGCCTATGGCCTAGTTGGAGAGAGGGACATTCAAATAAATAAATCACCATCCAGATGCTAAGGTAAACAACTAAATCATGCAAAGGGGAGAGAGAGAACACACAGCAATAGTAAGGCCATGGGTTAAATCTGGCCTGCTGCCTGTTTCTGTAAATAAAGTTCATTGGAACACATCTATGTTCATTTGTTTATGTATTGTTTTCGGCCACTTTTGCCCTAAAATGGCAGAGCTGAGTACAATCTGTTGTGTTTTAACTCGGTACGTGTTCCTAAAAATCACTACCCTATGCAAGATTGTGCAACAAAATCCGCAGGCTATATGGGAATACAGCGTTGAGGGCAACACTCACACACTCTGTCAAGGACAAATATTAAAAATTGATACAAAGCTGATAAAGGTGGCACCACTATTTTACACCTGTTAAATGGTTAAGAAACACATACTACAATGGCAGTTTACCTTGAAAAAGTCCTGGTGTCTTCCAGGAGGGCTTCAGCCTATGAGCCATTCAGTGGTGGAAAAGGGTTCCTCTGAAAGCTGATGGGAAGCTGTGGTGCCTGGGGTGGGTGATGTGGCTCACAGCAGCCCTGGTGACCTGTGGCGGATGGTGGATGTTTGAGGTACGTGTGTGTTTTGGGTATTCCCCTGTGTCTTGTTTGCGGGTGCAGTTTTCCGTCGTCACCTAGTGTTTCTCATGGAGGAAACTGTACATAAACAAACATGAAATTTATTCATGAAACATGTTCATATTGTTCCCCAATATATTAATCACATTGGGACAAATTCATGTTTCTGAAAAAAGTGTTATTGATTTTTGTTGCAAAGGAGACCATATGGCCGGCCCACAAATCCTAAAAGACATACCACTTAGCCCTTTCTGGAAAATATTTTACTGACCTGTGGCACAGAGGGAGGAGGGGTTAATGCCGAGGTATCAGGAGGGTTCCCAGAGGGTGTCATGTCATGGCTGAAGAGGAGTATGACAGGGTGATACAGGGGAACAGGAACGTTTTGCCATTTTTATTGTCATTCCTTCTCCCGTCCTATATGTACATTTCTTCATCCCTGCCTCCTTTCCCAGGAGTGCAGCTCTTCTGAGTTTTATACAGAGGGAACTAAGTATGGGTCAGAAAATGCTCCTCTGATTTAGGAGCACCGAAAGTCATTTCTGCCCCCAGCAGCCTCATCTTGGAAAGACATGGCCTTTGTCATCTCTTCCTTGTGGAAAAGCAAATAGAATGGCTCATCGTTGGCGTTATCACTAAGTTACATAGTCTTCCCGCTTACCACGCACTGTGTGGGGTCTAACTCCTTTCCTGAGGTCTGGCCCCATCAGACCTTCTTTACTGCTTCGTCTCCCAGAACCACATCAAACTACTCTCTATTTCCCTCTGAGAGTTATGAGTCTGATTAAAGATATATGCAAGTGTTTCAAAGAGATGGGCTGGTTCCCACCGGCAAGATGGTTATGATGTAATTACAATAGTTGACTTAGGGAAAAAAGAAAGGTGGGTCAATCAGAAAGAGGTAGGTCATGAAGAAAAGTCATGTCACGAGGAAAAGAAAGTCATCAAGAAAAGAAAAAGGAAAGAAGGCATCTTGGTCCGCTGGTACTTGCTAGAGGAAACTTACGTGCATCAGACATCTTACCCTCATGTCAGAAAACAATCACATTACATAACTCTCCTTGGTCCGTTTTCATAGTCAATCATTAACTTTTTGATTATGATTTGCTTTCAGGGAAAATTTATGATGGCCATTCTGATGCCATTGCTCTAATCCAAGTACTGCTCAAAGGAAGCAATACATTGACCATCTGCTATTATACATCAGGCTACTGAGTGTGGTTAATGTGAGTCTACCCTGAATACTCGCTCCGCTCTCAGGCTCCTGAATAAATCAGTTTTCTGGGCCTTCAAAGTGGATGACTGGGTTGGGCCTTAGAAAACGCATAAAGAATGTCCATTCTCTATAAGCCTCCCCCTTGCCTACAGTGCTCTTCCTGTCACATTTGCATCTTTGGGTCAAGGCCAGTGAGTGGGACTTTTATGACTCCCTTTTCCTCCACTCTCAGCCAGTGTTGTTTTCTCTGGCCTCTGAAACTTCATAGCACTTTATTTATACAAATCTGTCTTAGAACCTTATAATATTTTATCTTGCATTACAATTATTTGCCCATGGACCATCTCTTTGCCTAAACTTAACACTCACTCTGAGAAGGCAGACTATTATTTTTCTTTGTGTGCCCCGATTTACCCAGCACAGCAAAGTGCCAAATGAACTAGCACATCCTGAGGGCATCGCTAAGCATGGCATGCCTATGATGCTGTGTGTGGATGTATAGGTGTTGAGAGGCTGCATGTGGAGCAAAGGGATTTTGCTGAGGGAAGACATGCCCAGTCCTAATGTCATATGACATGGGACGACAAAAGACTGATCAAACACAGAAAGAGAGCCCAGGTCCCTGGAGTAAGGGCTATATGTAGACTGTTTGAAGCATTTTGCACACACCATCTCCCTTATCGTCTTAATGATCCTATGATGCAGGTGTTGTTTATTCTCTTTATAGTTGAGGAAACTGAGGCTCAGAGAGATTAAGGAGCTTCCTTGACATCAAGTAGGTATTAGTGAGGCTGGCTCCATGCTCCATCTTCTTGACCATCATGCAAAACTGTCCTGCTGAGCTTGACCTTGGACCAACTCCACATAAACGGAGGGCAGTTTAACCAAAACCATTCAGCAGGTCAGTGGCAGATGAATAAAAAGGAAAAGGACTCGGGGTTTCAGACCGCCCAGTGCTTGCCCATGGACTACTGTGGAGACATGTCCTGCAGGATGACCTTTGACCCTGAACCACACCTGTATGACATCTTGCATCAGCCCTTACTTCTATGTTAGAGCACCTTTGTGCAGGCCCCAGGACTCGCTAGGGCTATGTTTGGAAATAGAACCTGCAGAGTAGTTTCCATGAGTGGGTTAACTTGAAGAATAGTGAGCTCCATGTCCCTGGAAGTATCCATGCAGAGAGACCAGTCACAGAAATGTTTGGCAGGAAGAACATGTGGGTGGGGGAGGGAGAACTCTGTGATCTCTTTTACAGATGATTTGAAAGATATAAGAGCCTTTGATCTCACTCCCCCTTTTTTTTTCCTTACAAAAAGCTATAAAGAAAATGCGGCTAAGTGTCATGCCATGGAAAGAGAAGTGGACGATTGTCTGGAGGCCGGCCGGTCCTACTGAGCTCCTGGTGACTCCCTAGGTGACTGGGGGAAGAGGGTGGCTGCAACTTGGTCAGCCTTTTCTTATTTGCAACTAGGGATAAACTGTCTTTCTTATCTGACAAGATATCTTTGGAGGAGAACATCAGATTATAGGTGTGAATGTGTTTTGAAAAAATTGTTGCAAAGGCAACATGGCACATTCTGCATCTTTTTTTAGAGAGGACGATTTTAAAAAGCCATTCTTACAACATGAGTTGAAGGTCACTTGAAATCAAAATGGCATAGAGGTTCCTAACTTTCACATTCAGTTGAAACTCCCTCCCCTCCTTTCTTTTTTTTTTTTAATTTTTTTAATGTTTATTTATTTTTGAGAGAGAGAGATACACAGAGTGTGAGCAGGGGAGGGTCAGAGAGAGAGGGAGACACAGAATCCAAAGCAGGCTCCAGACTCTGAGCTGTCAGCACAGAGCCTGACGTGGGGTTCGAACCCATGAACTGTCAGATCATGACCTGAGCTGAAGTCGGCTGCTTAATCGACTGAGCCACCCAGGCGCCCCCCTCCCCTCCTTTCTTTAAAGGCCTGTAGCAGCCAGATTAATGCCCTCCGCTAAGAGGTCCACATCTTACTCCCTGGAACATGTGAAGACATGACTTTACATGGGAAAACAGATTTTACAGATGCGATCAAGTTAATAATCTTGGCATGGGGCATTTCTCCTGGATTACTTGTAATCACCAGGCTTGTCATAAGAGGGAGACGAGAAGGTCAAAGGCAGTAGGAGGAGATGGGACAAACGGAGCAGAGGTTGGAGTGATGTACTTTGAAGATGGAGGAAAAGGCCATGAGCCAGGGAATGCAGGTGGCTGGTAGAGGTTGGAAAAGACAAGGAAGCAGATTCTCCCCATGAAGTCTCCAGAAGGAGCACAATCTTGCCAACACTTTGATTTAGGCTTCTGACCTCCAGATTTGGAAGAAAATAAATTTGTGTTGTTTTAAGCCACTAAATTTGTGGCAATTTGTTGTAGCAGCCCTAGGAAACCAATATGATTTCCTACCTCTCTCCCTTTCTTTCCTTCCTCCTTCCCTCCTCCCTGCCCCTCCTTCTTCTTCCCCTCCCCCTGTTGGCTTCTCCCTTCTCCCTCTCCCTCTCCCCCTTCTCTCCCTCTGTCTGGCTTCCATCCCTTTCCTCCCATCCTTTTCTCCCTACCCGTCCCACCTTCTCTCCCTTTACCCTCCCCTTTTGGGAGTAAACAAACCAAGTAGTAGTTAGAAAAAGACCTGATGATTTAATAGTGATTTTTTTTTTGTTTATGGGATTTTTAAGTTTTCTGATTATTATGAGCTCTTGGTGAAGAGATTAATTCAGTTACCATGATTTGTTTCCTTGTCTTGACTTCATAAAATCACAGGAATACAATAATATAGTTATACATCCCCTGGGCTTGAAAATGCCCAGTAATTACAAGTGATTCACGAGAACAGCTTAGCTTATAAGGGATTGTATTGTGCTCCATAGTAAGCAGTCATTTATTACGTTTTAAAAATGCCTTTAGAAAGGATATAATGGGCTCATCAATTAAAAGTACGTTTGGAAAAAACTCTGCGGCTGTCAGTAGTAATTCTTCTTCCCCTCAACTCTCCTTTCCGCGGCTGCCAACTTGTGTGTGGCCCCACGGCACGCGCCCTCCTTTCCGAGTGCTCCCCGATGATGGCCGTTCCACCTGAAGAGAGCCGCGCGGGCCTTGCTCAGATGGCCGGGCCTTTCAGAGCCGGGACCGTGGTTCTCTTTCTCAGCCTGGCCATCCATCATTTCATTAGAGCGAGGTTACCAAATTGACACGTCCTGGCGACAGCCCCTGATACCTCAGTGGAGATGCGCAGAGTCTCCTCAGGCAGCCGGGAGGCTGTCCTCCTTACTCATGCTCAGCCCTGTCACTAGCAGATGGCTGAGCGTGGTCTTCCGGGGGAATAAAGCCCCCTCGTGGCAACTGGCGCTTCTTCCAAACACACAACTTCTAAAAGTTCCGCTCTTCCCCTGCCCTAGAATGGGCCTGTGCCTTCTTAACTGGAGCGGGAGAGATTGCTTTCCCTTCTCCTTCTCTCAGAGCAAAGTGTGAAGAACCTGGGCCCCAAGCCTCCTTTCTTGGGAACATGTCGTGGCTTTCCCTTCGCCAGACGAGGCTTACAGACCAAGTCTTTGCTTCTTCCTTCCTGGGACAGACTAAGGCTACATCACGGCTGCCCCATTGGTTCCTCTGTGCCTCTCGCCACCTCTTCGTTTCTTCTCTCTGTTCCCTTTCCTTGCTAGTACTTTCCTGGGAGGCAGTCTGCCTCTTCCCACAGCTAATCTTCCTGTCGGTGATCTGCCTTCTGTGGTTTCCTCGGGGATTTTGCTACCTGCCTGCTTCCTGGCCACTTAGGCTCTTTTGGGTCTTTTCACTGCTTGCCCACCACCCTCCCCACGGACTTCTTCCTCTCCCCTCTCACACAGATCCAACTCACCCATCTCGAAGCACTTCACATAATGCTGCAGCTGGCAAATACTGGCTGATTTCTGTCTCTCCATTCATACCAAATGTTTTCATTTCCCTAGCTCTGTTTTCTCTTACACCTTGAACCTTACATCTAGCACCCATCCCCAATATTCCACCGAAAACTGTAGTCCGTCTTTCTGTCTCTCCTACCTCCCACACAAATTTTCTGCTGTTTCCTGAGCTGCTATTCTTGGTTCATGCTATATCGGACACTGCTGATTACCACCCGCCCAACATACACACAGTTGAAAACTCGATTTTTCACCTAGTTTCTGGGCTGTCTCCAAAATCCTTCACATTCTCTCATTTCTGTTGATTTTTTTCCCTCTAAATTGTTATAATTTATCTTGTATTGTCGATGACTACTACAATTGATTGTACATTTTCTACATCTCTCACCAGGGCCCAGTATACGCACTCCATGCTAGTGATTCTGGTTCCTGCATACGTGATATTTATTTTTACCTTTCTAACTGTTTATCCATTCAGAAATATTTATTGAGAACCAATTATGTGCTGGACACTGTTCTAGTGGGGATATAGTGGCAAATAAAGTAGACGGGTTACTGCCCTCATGGAGCCTGGAGTCTGGTGTGGAAAACCAATGTTAAACAAATAAGCATACAAATAAGAATTAAATTTGCAAATGTGGGAAGGGCTTTGGAGAAGAGGAATGTGGTATCCTGAGAGAGTAACATGGGCAGGGAGGAAGGCAGGGAGAGGAATCTCTCTAATTAGGGAGGTCAGAGGAAGTTGAAGTCTGAAGTCTGAAGTTAACTAGATGCAGGGGGTAGGAGAAGAGTTTTATGAGCCAGCAGAAACAGCATGTGCGAAGGCCCTGTGGTATAACAGATAGAGGGACTTGGTGTAAGAAAAGGCTAGAGGAGAGCAGGGATCAGATCATGCAGGGTTTGCAGACCATAATGAGAGGTTTTAAGGAAAGTGGAGGAGGAGGACTTGGTCAGACTTGGGTTTTGAAAAGATCCGACTCTGTTCATTCAGTCCACTTTGGCAGTGTCAATTCCTTTCCATTGGGCACACATTTTTGAGACATACCAGAGAAGAGAGTTGGCGGACTAGTTATTGTGAACGTTAAGTCTGTGGAGAGTTTTCCATGAAGTTGCATAAGGCCCCAGGGAACCTGCCTAACAGATGTCAGCAAGGCAGAAGGGGTGAGAAGTGCTTTGGTTTAGCCAAATTCCTCTGGGGACCTCTCTCAGACTCAGCTTCTCTGGCTGAGTTACATTGCCCTGATCTGATATTCAAGAATAACAGCTGGGGCTGAGAGGAGGAGGAGGTGGTAGCTGTGTGCAGGTTGCTGTGGGTAATTGGAGGTAAAAAAAGGAAAAGTGGCTCACCTAATTGCATTCTAAATTACAGCCATTGTTCAATTCCTTCCTTAAAAGTACTTGGTGCATTCAAGAAGAAAAGTCTTTTCTAGAATGGGGAAACAATGGGGGGGGGGGGTTACAGGGAGGGGCCGGATGCACATATACTCATCCCCTTACTCAGAGTGTTATGTTTGTAAGTGCAGGTTTTGAGTGGCTTGCTCAATTATTTTCACTGTGTGCATGCTAACGGTAATAAACTTAGAAAACTGAAACACATGAGTCTACAGTAATTGTTTTTTAGATAGTGTAATAAGTCATGATAATTGCTTGCAAAGCATTTTCCCCCTCCTTGTCTACAGGGGTAAATACATTAAAGCCACGTTCCTGTATACTATTTTACAATCTATTAGCATAATAACCCATTGTAAAAAAGCCCTGCTGCTGTGAGAAAGTGTGTGATATTGGTCCATTAGACACCTTTGTCTTATATACAGGAAGCTAATGGCACTCTTTATGGGCATCATGTTAGCTTGGTGTATGCTTGTTACCAACTAATAGATCCAGAGCGTGAGGTGCTGGTTGATAAAAGTTTTCCAATGCTAACACTCCACCATGACTCTAGCCTCTTGCTTGAAAATTGCCTTTAGCCCCATGTGAATGGGAAAGTCATCTTGGTAAATTTAGCTGCAAGTCAAGTTATAACCAATGTCACAGAATGTAATCAAATTAGATCTTAAAGCCTTTAATTTCATCATTAGCATGTATTGTTTCTTTCTCAAACCTTGTAATTAAATAGCATATTAGGAATAGATAATTTTTTCCCTTTTATACGTTTATTAGGTATCTGGGGTTAAATTTGGAGCTCTGTTATAATATACATCTGCTGATCCTTAAATGAGGATAGCTTCTTTTTATCAAAGTATAATTGACAATATAATATTTTATTAGCTTCAGGTGTACACATAGTGATTGAACATTTATTACAGGATGGCTTTAATGATACCTGAAGCATTAGAAAAGTAAATGGTTAACTAAACTAAGGGAGTTTGTGGCAAATAAGATATCATTATGTTTACCCAAGCACTGTTATAATCTGAGAGTTGTATAATTATCCAAATTATAGAGGGAAATTAGACACTCATTATTTACTCTTCTTGGACATTTTGTGAGTTTGTACAAAAAATTTCACTGCACACACGAGATTAATTCTTCCTGAGGTTTACATGTGGTTTACCGTAAATCAAGAACTTCTGAATAGATGTTCTTCTTATTCTCAGTTAGCAGTAAGAAATCCCCGGCTTTGCAATTATGAAGCAGTGATTGTGGTGCAAAGCGGAAGGCATGTGGGGTGCACACAGAGGCAGAGCAGCGACTGGATAACTGCTGAGGGCTCGATGGGCTCTTAATGACTGCTGCCTCTTGTGCAGCCAGGTGGACTGGCCTGAGTCTCTGAGTCTAGAGACTTCCTCTCCACCCAGTTGCCTCTCTTCCCATCTCAAACAGGGCCTGTTGCTGGTGTTGGCCAATCGAATTCCCAAGAAGCAGGTAGCTCAGTGGCTCTCAACCATGGCCCCACATCAGAATCACCCGGGGAGATTTAAAAATTACAGATGCCTACCCCCCAATCCCCCACCCCCCATTCCAATTCAGCGTGTGACTGGAGTTGTACTCACTGTTGCTCCAACGGGTGGACAATGGGAGCAGCCAGGGCTTGCCTGCCCACTCTCGGCTGTCTGCAGAGCCAGGCAGCACACCTCCATTGAGCCTAGATCTGCCTTCTTCTGGAAGTCACTGGTGACTGCTCACACCTGACACACAATTAGAGCAGATATGTCATCCCTGGCTTAAGATATTCCTCTGTAGGTACCATAGGTAGAGAATTTGCTCATCATTTTGCAAATATTTAATAAAAATTTACTTGTCAGGTGCCAGGCATTTTTGTAGAGTCTAGAGATACAATAGTGAAGAAAACAGGCATTTTTTTTAAAAACTAGAGGTTGGGGGGGATAAAAAAAAGAGAAATAAAGGGAAATGCATACAAAATAGCAGATTGCTTCCCAGAAAGGAAACAGAGCTGAAGCTAAGATAGAGAATGGCAATTTCATGTCTTGCAAAGAGTCACACTCAGCGGTGGAGCCCTGGTTGTCAGAAGAGGCTCTGGCAGGAGCCAAGCCCGTCCAAAAACTCCTTCTGGACTGCCTGCAGCAGATCTTGCCTTTTCATTCACTGTGGTTATATTTTTGTCCTGTCCGTGACAGTAGGACATTGATTTGCTTCCCTTGGAACTGACTCTTTGCCACACCCAGTTGAGTCTCCCTTAGATATTGGTGGTCTATAACGGTTGGGGTCACCTGTGTCTTCATCTACTCAGGAGCAGGCTGGTTTTCAATCTCATCTACAGAGAGCAGCCCCCTGAAAAAGACTCTCAGATTACAAAATGTCTCCTCCTCCTTGTCATTTCTGTCTCCAGACCCCTTCAGAGCTGAATCCCCAAGAATCAGCTTCATTTTTCAAGGATCCTCTAGGGCACAGTCTGTACATGGAAGCAGAATAATGATGTTCTCAAGGACTTCCTTCCCACTGCTACAAGGGAAGCCCTTGGTGCCAAATTATTGACACTGCCTCATTCTCTGCCACATTGAATAAATATATTTAAAATGGGATTAGTTTGTGAGTCCTTGGCTTGATTTATAATACATTTTATATTCAGATGTGCTGCTACTGTTTATCTCCACAAAATAAATATTAAAATTGTGTTTGAACCTCACATTAAATTTATATTCGTGCTATTACAATTTTATTTCTGTCAAGTGATAATCACTTTTCAGACATAAGGCAGAAGTAAAAGCGCATATGCAAATAAAAGTTGTTATTATTTCTCCTTAAGATGTCTCCTTAAGGTGTTACTCTGGGCTTACTCCTTTCTCACACACAATCTATATAATGAATATTGGGATGATTATGAACTCCTTGGTTCTCACAGTGTATCCAGGCAATTTGTTTCTGTTATTGAGGTTTGGGTTTTTTCCCATTTGTTGAGGCCCAGACAAAAGGAAGCAGTGAGTCCTTTGTCATCTACCATTGTTGGGTGTCCATTTGGTGCCAGAGACCCATAATTGGTAATAACATGCTTTGGATTTGTATTTTCAGTAGTGGGGATGGTAACTACTAGCGTCCACACTTTTTTTTCTTTTTCTTTTTTTTTTTTTTTTTTACTAGTTGGTCTTGCAATTAGTGGCCAGGGACTACATGTATGGGATGGGTAAAGTTGGAGAACAGCTTCAGTCATGGAACAACTCTGCATCAAAACTATGATCTGATCTGGTCATCACACTATTTGAAACCATACTACAAGCATCGCAGTTCAGCCTATAAGAACTATAATAATAATAACAATAGGGATTATTAAACCTAATTAGTTTTGAAATCTTGGTTGTAGAACTGGTGTGAGGAGAGGAATTTTAATTTACAGATTGCAAGCAGTCTTTTGTCTCTAAAAGTGGACAATATTTAACTTTGGGAGAATTCAGGGATATAGCTTTGAAAATAGTGTTATTGTAGTCCAAAAACCCCAATCTCCCTAAGGACTGACTTTCAAGGGTTTTTGTTGTTGTTGTTATTTTATTTTAAAGTGAGCTGTTTAATCAGAGTGATACCAAAAGGAGTAATAATTGTGCCTTTCGTAAGCTATTTGACAATCTCTCATGGATAATATTATTAAGAATGGGAATTATCACAGCTACCAGATAGTAGATGCACAGGTACTGTGATGAGCACTACACATATATGACTTCATACCATCCTACAGCAAACCTATAAGGTAGGTATTATTATTGTACCCATTTTACAAATGAGAACACTGAGCCATAGGGAAATTAAATAATGTGTTCAGAGTCATCTCATTGACTCACCAGTGGAACTGAAAGATTCCAGGATGCCTTTGTCTCATTTCCAAGTTGACGTTCTTGCTCAGTATCCTTTATGCCCTATGGAGAAGATTTTTGAAAATGTGGAAGATAAAGTTGATGGGAGTTTTTAGCTGTTTGATCAATTGTGTATGAAAAACACTGAGGTAACAAGGAGTCTTAGGTTTCAGTTTTGGCTTAATCACTTATTATTTTTGTGTCCTTAAACAAGCACTTTTACAATTTGGAGTCTTAATTTCTTCATCTGAAAAACAGGACTAATGATACTTAACTCAAACGAGAAGGCAGAAAAGCATTTTGTAATTTAAGAACACTCTGTGGATGCCTCAAATTCTCTCCTTGGTTCTATCTTACTCAAATTTTATTATCTTGAAGACACACGTAGGCCATGATTATCAAATTTGTGGATAACACAAGCCTAAGAAGGATAACTAATTTGTTGAATGAGGTAATCAGGACACAAAAAGGTATCTGTAGACTGAACAAATGATTGAGACATTCATAATGAAATTGAACCATTTTGGAAAGTCACATAAAGGACAATGGTATTTAGTTCATTCCAAACTAATGCCTGACCTTGAGCAATTACCTTGTGTCAAGTGCTATTTTCAGCTCTTTACACGTATTATTATACAATTCTCACAACTGCTTGGAGTAGGCAGTGTGCATATTCTCCCTTTACAGGTAAGGAAACTGAGTCATGAAGAGATTATTTACTAAAGTCATTAAGCTAGTAAAGGGAGGAGACAGCATATTGAGCCCAGGAGATCTGGGCTCTTTAATTCTACACCAAAGTGCACTGTTGAGATGGCCCACACAGTTTTTTGGCCATGTTAATAGAAATACTGCATCTAGGTGAGAATTAGTAACAGTGAGAATTAGACAACATCCTCTTGGATGTTCCACAAATTTTATATGATTATATTCATACATCAGTGGTCCTTGGCAAACCAGAGAGCATGGAGAGAATAACTGTCAGGATGATGTCATTTAAAGAAATGCTTGGCAGAGTGTAGAAATTCATGCTTGGAGATGAGGGGCCTATGACAGGACAGCCATCTTTAGGTATTTGCCATAGGGAAGCTAGAATTAAACTCTTTTGTGAGTTTCAAGGAACAGACCTGAGCATATGGATAGATGTTAGAGAGAGGTAATTTCTGTTGAATATAAGTAAGACTTGGCTGAGGATGAAATCTACCCAATAGTAGAATGAGCCTCTGCTAAAAGTGAGCACTCAGTCATAGAAAGTATTCAGGCTGAGAACACTTGGGTGGCTTCCCATCAGAGAGTAGATTTCTGTATCAGTGGGAGTATCCATAGGATAATTTCTAATAGCTCTTCCAACCTCGAAATTCTACCACTCCATTCACTAGGTATACAGGCCCCATGCTTCATCCTTTTTTTTTTATGTTTTATTTTATATTTGAGAGACAGAGATAGAGAGTGAGCAGGGGAGGTACAGAGAGATAGAGACAGAATCCAAAGCAGGCTCCAGGCTCCAAGTTGTTAGCACAGAGCCCAATGCGGGGCTCGAACCCACAAGCAGTGAGATCATGACCTGAGCCAAAGTTGGATGCTCAAACAACTGAGCCACCCAGGCACCCCAACTTCATCCTTAAACATAGACGTTTTTCTGTGGTAACTCCAAAAGGTTCATGATTAACTGGGTTTGAGCTTTCTACATTTCATTGATAAAACAGCCGCAGTCAATTAGGGCAAGGGTGAACAACTGGACCAATTTGGCCCAGTCAGGTTCTCTTGGAAATTGGTTGTCTCTCTGGAGCTGGGGGGTACTGAAGCCGTGGAGCTGGGACAACTATTTCCATGCTGTAAGTGGGGAAACTGAAAATACCACTGGCAAGGAAACAAATAAAGCAGATGCAGAGTAAGGAGCTCATATGAGATGAGAAATCACATGATCCAAGGAGGGAAAGAGAAACTGAGAAATGATGAGGCTCGTTACTTTGGTTCCCACTGGTTTATAGATTCTGTCGTTTCCCCAAGCCTGGCTGGTTTGCTGCTTCTGGGTTCAAGGACACACTACTGGATACTCTCAGTTAGTTACCATTATGGTGCTCAAAGCATTCTGAATAGGTTTCTATAATTTGCCACCCGAAGTATTTTAACTTTACACCATTCTTTTTAAGTAAGGTAATTCTTCTTTCTTTGCATCAAAAACTTACTTTCACTGTCTTCAATTGGCCACTTAATAGTGGCAAGACATTACAGGTACACATTTTCCCCCAAGATATAATGGTTATAATTAAGTGATTCAACAGTGCTTTAATGCAGAAGGGCCTGGGCTATCCAAATGTCAGACTAAATTATAAAGTGAGCAGAACTAAAATGCCACAGGATGTAACCATCCATAATTTATGAGTAGTAGGATCAGATCAGTTCATAAAATGAGCTGGAATAATTTTTTCATGGTTTCATATGTTTTTATTAAAAGATATATCTCACTAGCAGTGAAATACTGAAGACTAATAACAATTCAGAAGAGTGAAGCATTCTTACCATATCCCTGGGACCCCATGTTTTTGATTGTGTACCAGGGGAAATGTCATTAGTTGAGGCACTGCTCTATCAGCCTTTGGGAATATGAGCCATGAATATTTTAGATGAGACATTGGTTCTCAGGAGGATCCCGTGCTGCTGTTTTTGCTGTGGCAGAAATTGCATGTGTTTTCCAGGACAGACACCCTAGGAATCCTCATAGGCTTCTGGAGCAGAGCCCTGCCTGCCAAGAATAAATCCAAACTGGAGATTGTTTGCCATGGGTCTATGTGACAGAAACATTTGCAAGCATGTCACTGAAAATGCTTGTTTTGCTGGGTCTACATGGCAAATAGGATACAGATCAGTGAGCAAAGAAATGGCTTGCTGAGTAGGCTGGACATTGTTGATGAAATGTTTGCTGGAAGCATGTACCATGAGTCTTGCTTCTGTACCCCATCTAGGGGTTGCCACGCTGGCTGACAGCATTTCCAGCCTCAGCGTTTATGAGAAACGAGCTGGAGTATTTGTCATCATTAAGGCTCTAGATTGTTTTCCAGGAGTGTTAAACCTTCTGACCGTATTGTAACTCATGGAGTTTGACCCACATCCCTCTTGAAGTTTGGATCAGATGGAGGACGGCTATCCTTTACTTTTATGGAATAGATATGTTCCAAGGAGCTACCAGTAAAGTACATTGTGTAAAGTAAATCCCATTTCCCCATTGATTTACTTTATAAAACTAGAGATGTGTATGTACTCTGGAAAGAAATCCACTACTTGTTTGGTAAGGAGGCAGTTTAGGTGGCCTCCACTACCGTCTGACGGTGAAGCTCTCCAAATGCTATCATTCATGAATGCTTGCAGAAGACAGTAGTTCGCCCTTAGTGCCCTAATTTTCTTCTACGAAATTTCCCTGCACCAAGGCTTCCTCATAACCACTGGACATCTGCTGTATATTCCATAGACTGTAGGATTTCCATGCAAGCTGGAAATCTTCTTACACTACGCTCATAATTTTAATCTCTTTTTTTCTCTTAAAAATGTTTTTAAAAATATGATTTAGTCAACCTGGACCATAACATCATACACCAGATCAAATCTCCAAAGATGTCATTGCTGTGATAACAGGATGCAACTTGGGGACCCCAGTGAGGGTACAGGCCTAGAAGATACTATACCATCATTTTAAAGTCAAGGAGCAACACAGGAGAATAGTACCTGAGAGATACAGTTAAAGTCGACTGAATAAATCTTTCAGATTAGAACTGTACATATGCACAAGATGTTATGAATGAATTGAGGGAAAATGAGTTAGAATTCACTAAAATAACAGCTCCCTTTACAAAACTACATAAAACATATTTACTTTTTAGTACATTGTTTTGAGCCTCAGTAAATATGTTATTAATTGCCCTGTGATTAGTGAAATCTATCTTTTCTTCATGGTTGATTGGGGAAAGAGAGGGAGCCTACTGAAATCCGTGCCTGAAGCCTCTGTTCAGTTAGTAGCAGCTAGCACAACATTCCTTTGCCTACAAGGGAAAGAGAGTATTTTGAGAAATGAGGAAAAATAACTTCTGATGTTAACTAGATTCCTCAGAGGTCTAATACCTAGATTCAGTTTGTTTTTCTGAATTTTAATAAGTGATATTGGGGTTTGTTCAATTTCCCTATTTTCAAGTTTTATTATATGCATCCAGAGAGAATGATACATTTCTATAGTTATAGGGGCTTAGCATTCCACAAACTTGGTTAAACTAGTTACAGTGCACCTAGCTATTCCACAAATGTAGCTCCAGTATGGTTCATGTCACGTCCTCTATCCATGTAATGAGTGTAGCACATCCCTCTCATTATGGCAGAGAAAAGCACTGCCATTTTTTTCTGTCCCACTAACAGCCCTGGGACCGAAGTCCATGGCACCAAAGCGGGCTTACTTCTTTGACGACCACCACAGCTTATATTTATTCAGTACTTGCTATGTGCCAGACACTGTGCCAAAGGCTTCACTTGCCTTCTCCCAGTCAGTTCTCTTGCCAGCCTATCAGCATGTCACAGATGGGCGAACCAAAGCTCAACAGGTGAATTAACTTACTCAAGCCCACACAGCTAGTGGTAAGTGGCTGAGCAGGAACCTGAAACCAGATCAGTTCCTGCCAGGGCGCAGACTGGTAATCACTTTCGTCTACCACCTCTTTCTCCAGTTGCCATTTAATACCAGGTTATTAGGCCATGTCACATCAAAATGGGCACAATGCAGGCTGTCAAAATAAGGTGTTCAATCAAGTTTGCTGAAGGAGTTGTGACGGAGTATGGCCCTTACCCTGGTTGAAATTTCTGTGCTTCAAGACACAAAGAACATGGTAGATTTTTTTTTCCTCAACAGACTTCATGATAAATCTGTCATGTATCATTGACCTAAGAGAGGAAAATAACAACCCAGAAGGGCACTTTCATTTCTAGGATATTCTAAAAATAACCTGTTTGATTAATAGCTATGTCCACAGACAATAGAAGTCCACATTATGGCTGAGGAAAGGGATACCGTTCTCCCCCTCACGTCCCAGATGTTTCTCAAACTGATCCACTTACTTAGATCACCTTATTCTGGCATTTTCATTTAACCTTTATGTATCCCTGGGATTTAATTTATTCAAGGTGAATAACCTCAACTCATGGGATGTTTTTGCCCAAAGCAGGACAGAGATAAACCATTTCTCTCAGAAATAAGCCTTAGTGACCTTTGTACCACAGTTTAGGGTACTTACAAACCATTGAGATGAATGCTCAATCAGAATATGGCAACAAAGGTCATCTTGAGGTCCGGTGACCCTGTCACTATAGTTACATCACTCAGTTATCCAGTTCAGAGAATGAGAAAGCTCTGCAGGTGGTGACCATGTGCCTCTATGCGACTCTTAGGTAGTATTAACTTAGAACAGTTAAATAACTCACCAGTTTGGGGCAAAAGAAATGAAAAATGAATTAATTGACCTTTCATTCAAAAAAATTGGCCTGGAGAGCTGCAAGGAATTTTCTCCTTAGAGAAAAGAAACTCTGTTCCTAATACTGAGACAAGAACTCATCTATCTGAGACATAATAACAGTCTTTCTTAGAGGATTATGGATGAGCGTACTTTCCCAGACTGTTTTGATTATATTTTCCAACCATAACAGTTTATAAAAGTATGAATAGAAAATTTCAAGTACAGTGTTGTAGATAATAATAATAATAGTAATAATGATAATAATAATAGCCACAGATTCCTCCTATCCTTGCATACATGCATTTTTTTTTTTTTTTGCCATGTGAATTGGCTGCTATTCCTGTCAAGAGTTGGAGTCACTTTTTCTACCCTCTTGAATTTGACTGGCCTTTGGCTTTCTTTCACCAGTAGAATGGGGCAGAAGTGATGGATGTTATAGGAGTTCTGAGTCTAGGCTTCAGGAGATCTTGCAGTTAATCTTCTCATGCTTTTGCTGTCCTAAGACACCCATATGAGAAAGCTTGGGCTAGCCTCCTTGAGGATGAGAGACAACATGAAGCAGAGACATCACAGCTTTGGCTCCATAAACCAACCAACCTGTTCACAGCCCATTCAGCTCTAGTTGACCCACCAGTTGCCTGCAGCGTCACTCAGTTGACCCACAGACTTGCGAACAATCATAAATTTATTGTAAGCCTTTAATTTGGGAATGTTTTTATGCAGCAATAGATAATGGTTACATATACTGAGTGTCATCCTAATACATACATACTTTAAAACTTAAATATATCTCTGGATGGTAGAATTATAGGTGACTTTAATTATTTTTTATACTTTAATTTTTTTAAATTTAAATTCAATTTAGTTACCATACAGTGTAGTCTTGGCTTTAGGAGTAGAACCCAGTGATTTATCTCTTACATATGATGCCCAGGGTTCATCCCAAAAAGTGCCCTTCTTAATCAGCATTTACATCTCCCCACCTACCTCCTCTCCAGCAACTCTCAGTTTGTTCTCTGTATTTGAGTCTCTTATGGTTTGCCTCCCTCTCTGTTTTTGTCTTATTTTCCTTCCCTTCCCCTGTGTTATCTGTTGTTTCTCAAATAACACATATGAGTGAAATCATATGATATCTGTCTTTCTCTGACTGACTTATTTTGCTTAGCATAATACCCTCTAGTTTTATCCTTATTGTTACAAATGGCAAGATTTCATTCTTTTTCATGGCCAAGTAGTGTTCCATTGTGTGTGTGTGTGTTTGTGTGTGTGTGTTTGTGTGTGTGTGTGTGTGTGTGTGTGTATCACATCTTCTTTATCCATTCATCAGTCAATGGACATTTTCTAATAAACTTGCATTACTTTAATAAGAGTAATAATGAATGATAGTGAACATACTACTGATTTTAATAAAATAACCATTGCAAACAACTAGTTAGTGATTGAGCAACTCAATCACTTCCCTTAGGGAGTCCCTATAACAGTATGTTCCAGTTACCCATTACTGTCTAACAACTCCAACCCCTCCAAAAAGAACCCTTAGTGGTAGAAAACAACCACCATTTTGTTATGCTCACAATTTTGTGGATCAGAAACTTGGGCTAGGCATAATGAGGGCGGCTTATCTCTGCATCCTGATTCATGGGGTCTCAGTTGGGGGTACTCAAAAGACAAGAGATGGTTGAGACAGCCTCACTGGAGATATGCCCAGGGCCTTTGTTCTAGTTATAGGCTGGGTTCCTTGCCTCTTTAGCATGTTATGTCTGGTGGAGTTGGAATGTTCAAGAGAGCTTCTTCAGTTCCATATTTGGTATTTGGTCAGGCATCTCTCTCCCTCACTCCCTCTCTATTTTCAAGGCTTTTCCATATGTGAAGCTTGAGTAGCAAGGCAGTCTCAGAATAGTCAGATTTATTATTTGATGGCTGACTTCACTCAGAGTAAACATTCTAAGAGGTGTAAGCTGCAAGCCTACTTATGACCTAGTCTTGGAAGACTCAGAATGTCCCTTCTGTTGCATTTAATTATTTGAGCAGACCACTAAATCCAGCTGAGATTTCAAGGGAAGAGGATTACTACTCAAAAAAATTGTGGCAATCTTTAACCTATCACATTTCACTCTCTGGCCATGAATTATTTACAATCCTCCCACATGCAAAATACACTCACTCTTTCCCAAAATGCCCAGCCAAATTATATCATATTGCAGTATTGAGTGTCAAGGATTGCTTCATTGGAATCAGATTTGGGTGTGGATGAGTCTCCTTGGGTGTGAATCATTGAGTGTAGTTTTTTGAGTACAAATTATTACTGATATGAAGACTTGTGAAGTACAGAAAAAACTATTTATCCTCCCCTACACAATATGAAATGGTGAGAAAGGCCCAGTATAACCAGAGTATAAACACTTCCATCCCACAAGGAGGGGGGTCCTGGAGGGCATATAGCAGTCAGTTGTCCAGAGCAAACCAGCCAGGTACATGTCATCAATTCTTTTTCCTGGGACAGGTAATGTTATGGAATGAATGTTTTTGTCCCTCAAAATTCATATGTTAAAATGCTAACCCCCCAGTGGGATGGTATTGGGAGGTGAAGCCTTTGGGAGATATTTAGGTCATGAGAGTGGAACCCTCAGGAATGGGATTAGTTCCTTTATAAAAGGCACCTTAGGGAGCTCTCTCATCCATTCTGCCATGTAAGGACACAGCAAGAGGTCTGCCACCAGAAAGAGAGCCCCCACTCCACCATGCTGGCATCCTGATCTCAGACCTCTAGCCTCCCCAACTGTGAAATAAATTTCTGTTGTTTATATGCCACTCAGTCTGTGATACTTTGTCATAGCAGCCTGAGGTAACTAAGACAAGGAATATTCCTTGATTGAGGTTTAGTGTTGCTTCCTGGGAAAAACTCCTGTTCTGGAAATTGTTTCCATTGTATAAGCAGAGTGGTAAGAATCAGAATTTTTTAGGTTTGAATTCTGACCTTATGTGACTTATTTCATCTCTCTGAACCTCAAGTTCATTATCTATAAAAAGCACATAGTAATACAAACTTACAATATCATTATGGAGATTACATGAACTAATCTATGTAGTTAGCCGGGTACCTGGCACCAAACAACTGTTAATTTTCATCTCTCTGTTTGTTATGTTAGTTTAGACAGTGGCAGAATTGTCACAGGACTTGAGAAGACCACAGGAACCCCCCCCCCAAATAGAGGCCATTATAGAGGAATCTCCTGTAGAATTATTGAGCAGTAACTTGGGGCATGTCCCAAGAATTGTTGAATAGTGGACTGCTATTGCAGAAAGGGCATTTTGAAAGAATCTGGTTAGCTCAGTTATAATTAATAAGAATAATAAAGCTTTCAGAAATTATCATGTTTTTGAGGTCACTTACCAAATGCTATTCTTTAGCCTCCAGTGGCATTGTTTGTTTCATAATCTACAATATCCAGTATGGCTTTATTCTTCCATCTCCCATAACGGAACTACTGTGAACAGAATTTCAAGTGTAGAGAGTGGCACCAGATTTGACCTGACTTGGCTAACATGTTTGACCCTACCATCTGGCTCAGAGTCAAGCAGTTGTTCAGAAGTTTTCATAGTCTAAAGTAGTTGGCTGGGATCAATGATAGCAAGATGCAGTATTTAATAACAACTGAGCAGAGGAGAGGAGGCAGATTAGTGTGG
The DNA here is from genome assembly GCA_028646485.1 of Cryptoprocta ferox. Taxonomy (NCBI): domain Eukaryota; kingdom Metazoa; phylum Chordata; class Mammalia; order Carnivora; family Eupleridae; genus Cryptoprocta; species Cryptoprocta ferox. The sequence goes on from CM053574.1 coordinate 25,050,917, forward strand.
CTCCACAGTCTTGTAACACAGTCCTACTCGAAAAGGCAATGAGATGTGACCTCGAGCACAATGTTTGGATCAGTATACCAGGAAAATTAAAAAAAAAAAATCCATTGCACGTAAATATAAATACTCATGGATAACAAAGGAAATCAGAAAACTGAAAAATGTATTCCAAGTTTAACGCTGACTAGTTTTAGGTAAAGCATACCACCACCACCACCACCCCTTTTTTTTCCTTCTGGAACTGTACTCAGAGAGACAGAGTCAGCAAGTGCAGCAGGCCGTTCAGTGCTCCACCCATAAGCCCTCAACTTTTTGAGCAAAAGCCCCCAATTTACTACATTACTTCCCATCTCCTTGACATCTTCATGCACTTTGGTACCCCCTGTGCTTTCACTTCTAATATCCACCACCGGGATATCTTTTTGGAGGACCTTCCTACAGGCCGCCGCCTATTTCACTAGAATGTACCAGGAACTAATGTGTTTGGGAATTTATATCCCCTCACTAATGGCTGAGTTGTGTAGGAATACAGTACTCTAAGAATAACACTGAGGAGCAATCTCTGCTATCTCTAGACATCCCTGCATGGTTAGGCCACAGTTAACTTCCGTGGGAGTTTTCTTGATACCTTACCTTTGGTTGGCCTCCTCTTCTTCACAGTCCCACTTCCTCATTACCCCTCCAGTTTCTCCAGGGAATACTTTCTATTAAATCATTTTCACATAAATCTTCATCTCAGGGTCTGATTCTAGGGAGCCTACCCTACAGATAGGATGGGAGATGTCAAAATTACCTTTGAAAATTGATTATAGTTCCCATAAGTATTAGATACATGGCTTATATATAAAATCCTAAAAAGTGATTTTGCACACTAAACTTTGGGAACCACTAAAGTACATTAAGCAAGGAATAAAATAAGATTCTATATAGAGATTTCTGGATCCTTAGGATAGTTTACAAATCTCAGACAGTAAATGGGGATACATGGAGAATTCTAAAGGATTCTGCTTCACTGTATGGTTTATTTCATTACATTTAAACATTAACCCTCTATGCCTTGAATACATATTAATAGTTTTGTTTATTGTTATTGTTTGGAGGATTGAATAAGATTATATGGGGAGATCAGGTTCTAAAATCAGCAGGAAACTTAAACGCATGCACAACAATGAAGTTAGTTAACCTGTGTCTTTTAAAATTCATTTATTCAGAGCATATGTATTAACCAAGTTCTATGTATTGTATATTATTTATGTTATTCTAAACGCTGGGAATATGGCAGTAAACAAAACAAATTCATGCTTCAGGAAGCTTACATTGTAGTAGGAAGTGAGATAACAAATAAGTTATTGTGTAATATATAATATGTCAGATGGAGAGAAGCACTATGGAGAAAAATAAACCAGGGTCAGTTGGCTAAGGAGTGGCAAGGTGGGGGCACTGCTTTATTTGAGTAGTCAGGGAGTCTCACTGATAAGGCAACATTTGAACAGAGACCTCAAGGAAGTGAAGAGGTCACCATCCTACTATCTGATGAAAAATCATTCTAGGTAGAGGGAACGGTTGAACACAGGTCCCCTGCTGGGGGATGTAGTTGAATGCAGTCTTGCTGCCACCCTCTGGACCCACCACCACGTTCACATGGAGGCCACACTTTCCCTGAGCCTCTCTCCTAGACAGTAGCTGAGCCGAGTGGGATTCTAATTCAGGACTATTCCACCTCCCACAGGCAACGGTGGCTCACAGAGATACCCCACTAGCCTGCCAGAACATCCCTTAGGACTAAACTGCAGTGTGAACCCTTCCTGTGCAATCTTCTTTCCTTCCTTCCCCTTTATAGGTATCAGATCAGCACTGTGGTCAAAGGCCCTTTCCATCTTCTCCCCAACCATTCCCTTATCCTTTGCCCACGTTTCCCCTCAATACATTTCTTGCTTAGCTAATCTCATTTTGGCATCTGCTTCTCAGAGGGCCCAACTAACACAAACAGACGATGCAAAGGACTGAGGCAGGAGCGTGCTGATATGATCGAGGAACATCAATATTAACATGATAGGAACAGAATTAGGGAGGGGGAGAGTGATGGGGAATGTGGAAAGACACAGAGCAGGGGACCAAATCCTGAGGGTCTGGCAGGCATCATAAGGACCTAGAGTTTTATTCTCTGTAAAATAGGAATACCTTTGGAAGATTCTGAGTGGTGGGGAATGTGAACTAACATTTTATCATCTATCTATCTATCTATCTATCTATCTATCTATATTAAAGTTTATTTATTTTGAGAGAGAGTGTGAGCAGAGGCAGGGCAGAGAGAGACAGAGAGACAGAATCCCAAGCAGGCTCCATGCTGTCAGCAGAGTCCGACATGGGGTTCAATATCACAACCATGAGATCATGACCTGAGTTGAAATCAAGAGTCAGATGCTTAATAGACTGAGCCACCCAGGAGCCCCAATCTAACATTTTAAAAGTGGCCCTTGTCACTACTGCTTTGAGAACAGATGATAGGAGGAAAGGGAAGATGCAGGGAGACCTGCTTGGGCACCACTGAAGAATCCAGATGAGAGATGGTGCTTGAAGGAGGTGGGTAGTGGGGGAGGTAGGGAGCAAGTGGATTAATTCTAAATATATTTGAAGATAGAGCCAACAGGATTTGCTGATGGTTGAGCCTGAGGTATGACAGAAAGAGAAGCCAAAGATAACACTGAGATTTTTGGCCTGTGCAAATGGATTTAGCATTTACTGAGACAGGGAAGACTGGATATTGTGAAATATCATTATAGATTTTCTAGTTTAAATAGGTTTCTCCTGCCTGTGTGCTACCAATGATGCTTTATTGATGTTTCTACTTCATTACAAGTCATATTCCTTATATCATGGTTGCAGCTGCTACTATTGCTACCTATCGATGAATGTGTACTTGGTGCCTGCTACCCAAACCATTATAGATACATAAAATCTAAATATATATATATATATATATATATATATATATATATATATATATATATATATATTTCCCCCATCTCTCATTTAAACCTTACAGTAACATCATGAAATTAGCTCCAGGTTGGTTTTCTGCTTTGTTTTGTTTTGGCCTAAGTTTACGTAGAGAGTTAGCGCCAGACTCAGAACTGAATCCAGGATGGTGTGTGATTCTAATGCTGTGCTCTTCATTATTCCATGTACTTCCTTTTGACCCATGTGGCTCTTCTGTAACTGTTTTGTGTTCACCACTGTCTCTGTACCAGTCTGTATGCTTCTTAACAAGTTGGTATTGAAATCAGCTTTGTATATGCTACTTCAACTACTAAGTTTCCTTGCATTGACTAGGTTTGATAATTGCTTGTGGCATTTTGTGACTTTTGTGTCTCTGACCTTCTTCCCACCCACCTTGTAACTGACTAATAAGACTTAATGGGAATTCCTAAAAAAGGATCATACCCATTGGCTTGATAATATCCAGTGGCTTCTGTGGTTGTCCCTTACCTGCCTGACACTACGTGGCCCCGTTCCAAACTTCTGCCTGATTTTCAGTACTTGGTCATTGGACTCAATATCCCTGTCATCTCTGGGCTTGTTCTGTCCCAGAAACTTCAGGGAGAAGACACTGCCTGAAATTTTGGGCCCTGACACCTCATTTCTGATACTACTCATGACTCCAATGTCCTTGTTAGAAAGAGATTTAAAGACATTTAATTCTTTGCTTATGCATTCCTTTTCCCTGAATACCTGAGGCTCCCTTTCAGCCAGCTGAGTTAGTTATAACTTGAGAACACTTATGCTATTTGACATATATGAATTATATAAGCAGGTTGGGTTTTCCGCTGCAAAAGAAAAGCCAGAACAGCAAAAAATTCGACTAATTGCGGACACACTTTTTCCTATCCATTCTCAATCTTTTATATAAACTTGAACGTTAACTCCTAATTATTTGGCAACAACAAAGTGCACTTGTGAAGACTCACCTTCAAAATGGCCAGCACTTTCTGACATCCTCCAGCTAATAATAATTCTGGACTGTGGACATCTGATCAGAATTAATTGCAGCAGACTGGAGTCCTGCAAATGTTAAAATGTCTTTAGTTTTACAGACCAATAGATGTTATGGTTCAGCAGCTCTGCATTATTAGTAAGCTTCTTGAATCTTGAGGGAGGGAGCCCAACAAACCATTGTAACCTTTATAAATTAAATGAGAATTAGTGCCTGTGCTTGTTGACTGTATCAAGAACAAGGATGCAGAATAAAAATAACACCTTTTTTTTTATATCTACCAAACAATTTAATATATAAAAAGCTCAATTTGCCTGAGAAGCAAAAATAAAGCAGTCAGCTGAATATAAAGTATTCATCATATGCAGGGGAAATATCTGACATGTTTAGGGAGTAGACTGATAGATAAAGAAAGAGAAACCCTAATAAAAAGGTCAGAATATAATTTAAGAGGTTAATGGTTAGATCATGGTAGCTAAGAAAACATTAGTCTCCAAATCAAGGTGAAAGTCTGTGACTTTCTAAGGTCCTGTCTAAACTCCTAAAGGACCAAGAGACTGGGATTTCTACATGTCACTTGTTTTTCCTGTGTGTTATATGTTCACATTAACAAGAGGAACAGTGTTTTTATTAAGGACAAATAATAAAAGTGGATGCATAGAATTTGCGTAGATGGTCAAAATTTAAAATAGGCTACCTATAGCCGTGGTAGGGCATATGGTGGTATGTGGGAGAGAATCATAGGTAGAGATGAGAGAGAAACTTGAGAGACTTTGCATGCATTAACAGAATATGGAAAAAAACAAGAAATAGTTTTTGAAAACTGTTAGATTGGATTGGTAGAAATGAAATGATCTATTATTTTCATTAGCAACAAAGGACATTCATCCCAATATATAACTGTTGACTAACTTGTGCTTAATGTCTCAGAGACAGTAAGACATTCATATTGATTTTTCATTCATTCTGCGTCATTTATTATGCACCATCCATGCATTAAGTATTGTGTTAGAATGCTCGGGCAAGGCTGGCAAGTCCTGGAACTAGTGCCACCACTATGGGAACTAGTGCCCATTGTTCCCATAACAGACATTACCAATCAGTCACAACACTGGTATTACCAATCAACCACAACACTAGTTCCATTACTTCTGATTATGGCCTCAGAGTCTTTTTCAGCACGGATATGGACCCTTACTATTAGCAGAGACCACACAGAGGTTACTGCAGTAAAATGAGTTAGCAAAGAGTGAGAACTAGAATGAAGTTAGAACAGTGAGGATAGGGAAATGAATACATTTGAAAGACTAAAAGGGTAAAAGAGACAGGACATTGTCAGTGATTGGATGCTGGTTGGAGATGAAATTTGCTGGGGGAAAATCAGGAATGACATCAAGGTTTCTAGCTTGCTCAACTGGATAGATGATACACCATTTATTGAGGTTTTTGAGGGGGAGTAACATCTGTAAGGAGAAAGATAATCTTTAATTTTTTGAGTTTTAGTTTCCTGTGGGCCATCCAAATAGAAATCAAGAAATTGGATATTTGAGTCTGTAATTCAGATGCATGATCAAAGCTCATGAGGAGACAGTTTTAGAGGGTTGTTGTAACACATGGACACTGGAGTCCCATTATATGGGTTTGAATCTTTATTCCACAGGGTGCTAGCTGTGTGACCTTGGTAAAGTTCCTTAGTATACCTTAACCTTGAGGTTTTTTTTTTTTCATGTTTAGCATAGAGATAATAATAGGAGCTATCTAACAGGATCATCTTGAAGATGAAATGAATGCTGACAACACACAGTGAGCACTATGTGAATGCTAGCTCTTATTTTTGTTGTCATTACATCTAAACAGTGTTAAATATTTATAGAATGAATGAATCCATGAGGTCATCCAGAGAATGAGAAGACAAGAGGAATAAGAAAGAAACTTGAGTTTATCATACCTTAATGGGTTAGTAATCTAGTTGGATGAGACTTCAGATGCCTTGATATGTACATGAATGAAAAAAGAAAGATTCCAAATCCTGATAATTCTTATCAGAAACACAGAAAAGAAATTCAGTGTGATAGACCAGAAGACTATTTGAGGATAAAACGGGGCAGCTAATCTTGAAGCAGTTAGGTCCTTCTAGAGGGATAGTTCTGTCCAAAAAGCAAGTGTTGGCTAGCCAAATACCCACAGTTGGTTAAAAGGCAAGATAAGGAAGCAAGAGGCAAGGTTTTGTTGATAACACTGGTTGGCAGAGTTGCAGCAAGCAGTATGGTGGCCAAAGCAGTTATTTCCATGTTGCTGAAATAACATGAAATCATAAATTTTGTGTGCTCCCACAACAAACATGCTCCTGAAAAGGTATACAAAGAGGTATACAAGGATCAGAGCATTGTAAATATATGTTTTGTAACATACTGTGTCGTTGTGATCTATTTTATTAGTTACTAATATAACTGGACTGGCAGCATTTATAGAAGCCAGTGCTAGTGAAGACACCCCATCCCACAGGTTCTCAAGTGGACCCCCCACCCCAGGTCATCCTTGATTCCTCTCTTTGCTCTTCACTCCCTGCATCAATTAATTAAGAGTTCTCTTGACTCTAAGTTTTAAGGACATCTGACATCCATTATCCTTTTTACATCTTTACTCCTATTCGTGATGCAAAATAGCATCTTCTCTCACCTGGGTGACCTGTAGTAGCCAGCAATATCTCTGCTTCTCCCTATAATCCATTCTCCAAATCAAGCCATGTAACTCCCCAGCTTAAAGTAAAGCCCACATTAGTATGGGTTTTGTATGACCTATAAATGACCTAGCCCCGCCTACTTCCTTCATTTTGTCCCTCTTCCCATCTTCTTTTTTTAATTTCAATTTTAATTTTATTTTAGAGAGAGAGCAAGCAAGCAGGAAAGAAGGAGGAGGAGGAGGAGGGGAGAGAGAGAATCCCAAGCAGTCTCCATACCTGATGTGGGGCTCGATCCCACAACCCTGGGATCATGACCTGAGCTGAAATCAAGAGTTGGGCCACCCAGGTGCCCCCTCCCTTCCCATCTTCTAATATGCTTTAGCATCACTGGCCTTCTTACTCTTCTCAAATACACCAAGCTCTTTCTGACCTGAAGGCCTTTACATCACCTGCTCCTCCTTCAGGTCCTGTAGGCTTTCAGAAGACTGATCCCTTCTAGTCACTGAAGTTCTCATTTCAAGTATGTTCCCCTCAGGGAGCATGCTGTGGACACTCTGTACAGCCCCATTTCCCTGATCACTTTCTAAGATATACTATTCAATTGCCTTCACGGCACTTTTCTGACATTTTCACCTTGCTTTATTTGTAACTTTTTGTTATTGTCTCCCCCACCAGAATGTAATTTCCACAGTAGCAGAGACCAGGACTGGCCAACTTATCCATTGGATACAGTAGACACAGTGCCTTGAACTTGTGATATTTTGGGGGGCCCATGAAAATGTTTTAATTTCTTTAAAACGTTAGGGGAAAATAGGTATAGTAACTCTAATGAATATGAAATAAGGAATCCAGACTGAATTAAATTTAGTTTTAAATACAGTCATAAAATGCAATTTTTGATATTTAAAAAAATTTTATTGTTAATTTTGAGAGAAAGAGAGAGAGAGAGAGACAGAATCCGAACCAGGCTCCAGCCTCTGGGAGGCTCCAGGCTCTGAGCTGTCAGCACAGAGCCCGACATGGGGCTTGAACTCATGGAGCATGAGATCGCAACCTGAGCCAAAGTCGGACACCTAACCAACTGAGCCACTAGGCGCCCCTAATATTTTTATGGTTGAAGAAATCCATGAAAGTCATAGGTAACCATGATGGGGAATTTGTCAGTTTTGTTCATGGCAGTGACTCCAGCACCTAGGACTATATTGGGCACAGAGCAAGCTCTCAAAATGAATTTGTTGTTTAGATAAATTTAAGTAGCCTGAGAACTTTGGAGTCTGGCATAATAGAACCCAGGTTGTGTGTATATGCACATGTGCATGTGTGTGCACGTGTGCATGTATGTTGGACATATTCTTTTTGCCCCCTACATCCACTGTCTGCCCTTGTCTGCTTGTCTCTGGGCATGAGGAAGATGATCTCTGTGTATACCTATGGTTTCAGATTGAGTTCAGCCAAGAGGAGGCACCATCAGGAATTGTGAGAATGGAACAGTGAGGTCTCAGTATTTATTTCTGGGTGCCCTCCCTGTTGAAGAGTCAAAATGGACCTCCTTCCCCCATTATGCTAATGACTGATAACAACAACAACAACAACAATAATAGTACTAATTGGTATTTACTCAGATTAAATCTGGTGTCAATATTTTTATGTAGCAAAATGACATGATAGCATGATGTGACAGCCTTTATTTTATACTTGAGTTTTGCAGCACAAAAATGTACTTCCTCAGTGTCCTCAGAAGTCTCTCTTGATCATTTGACATTCATACTGTTCTCTTCTGATGTCCCTTTTCTCTCACCATGCTTGTAAGCTTTTCCTTCTTTTGTTAATAGGTCTAGCTTTGCTAGGTCTTCACTTGTCAATGGATGTAGTACGTGATTGAGCAACTTTTCAATATCACTGTCATTAACTTTATAAAATCTTGACTCTTATGCAATCTATGTGATTTCATGAGCAATGTGTTTGCTCTCTGGTTCCTCTGAACTTAGCCCAATTAATGTGTCTTGATGTGAGCCTTTAGTGTTAAGTGGTCCCTGTTTCTGCAGGAATGGCTAGCATCCTATTTCCCAAGCTTCCGTTATAAAGGCATCTACATAGCACTTAAAAAACACTTTAGTGGGGCGCCTGGGTGGCTCAGTCAGTTGAGCATCTGACTTCGGCTCAGGTCATGATCTCATGGTTCATGGGTTCGAGCCCCGCGTCGGGCTCTGTGCTGACAGCTCAGAGCCTGGAGCCTGCTTCGGATTCTGTGTGTGTGTGTGTGTGTGTGTTTCTCTCTCTCTGCCCCTCCCCCACTCACTCTCTGTCTCTTTCTTAAAAATAGATAAACATTAAAAAAAAACTTTAGTTCCTGTGGGAAAATGTTCTTTTTTTTCACGATAAAAGTAGATATATGGTAAAGCCTATGTTCTTGCAGTAAGTAAAGACTATGTGGTTCCTGGTTTCTATGACATAAAGCTTATGTTTCCACTTTGTTCGCTGCTCTTTGTTCTTCCATTTTTTCTTTTACTTCCATCGTTTTCTCTAGAAGAATCAAAATTTCAAAATATACAAAATCTAAAGCTAAGGTCTTGAAGTCATTTTAAAGATAAGTGATGGATAATTAAGTGAGACAATGTACATAAATGTACTTTTAAAAGTATCTCAAATTAATGACTCAGGTAAATTTGGTTTGAATATATAATACGGTATTAGCCCTAATGGCTAAGTTCATTATAATAATCAGCATATAAATTTCTTGGTAATATGACAAGTGCTTGGAAGTACATCTCATAAATTATTAGTAAAATGTGAGATAACTAACTTGCTCATTTTTACATTTAGTTTAGAAAAGGATTTTTGTCATATTTCTAAGTAGCTTGCAGCTATGTAGGTAAGTTCTATTGATTTCTTCATTTTATCAGCTCAAAATGGCAGTAATATTTTATAATGTTCCCAAAATATTTGCTTTGCTAAACCATATAAATTATATCTCATGACTAATCACTAGCACATCATCATAGTGAAATTTAGATACTAGTTGGAGGCATCAACATTTAATTATGAGTTATGATTTTCATGGTATTCTTACATGAGTGTTTCATCAAAAGCTCTGGTCTGACAGGGCCAAGTTTGACCCTTTATATTATCTGCTTTCCCTCCTCAAGGGTGCTCCTTCAGTATAATGGCACTCTGATTTTTGCAGTAACTTAGGACAAACATTTCTAGGTCATCTTCCATTTGTTCCTCGACTGCCATCTCCACCCCTCTTCCTTCTCGTTCCCCCAATCCTCCTTCTGAGAAGTCATCTGATCCTGTTGCTTTTTTCCAGAAGGGGAACAGGGAGGAATATGTCTGACATGGAGCTGTAGAGAGGCAAGGCATGTTTGAAAACTGTTGCTCAGTGCAGACAGGATACTGACTGAGTCTTGGGGGAGAGCAGTGGTGGGAGGTGAGCAGGTTGAGGAAGCTCCTGTAATGCCTTCAAGGTCTTGCTTAAGTATTTGGATTTTATCCCTTACTCAGAGGGAAGTCACTGGGAAACAACAATAACAACAGAAAAATGTAGGATTGGAGATTAGCATGGTAAGTGCAATGAAAGGAAGGTGAGGGAGTTTCAGGTGCTGATAGAAGAGTGATTGTCAGGAAAACAGGAAACATGGGCTCATCAGGGAAGGAAGTAAAGCTGAAGATTGAGGCAGGGGGTGGGTCATACCGGGAGAGAAAGATGTGATGCCAGAGAGCAGTATAGAAAGAATGAAGAAGCAGGGCAATAGAGGATGTAAGGTGGTGGTCAGAGGGAAATTTCAGAGTTGGAGGTTTGAGAAGAGTATGATCCTGGGAGTCACTTATGTAAAGCCCACAGTGAATACCTTTGAAATAGATGAGGGGCAAGAAACTGGGAGGCTAGGGCTTTGGTGGGGGTCATTATGGGGTTCATGAATGGATGGCAGCATTCAGAGTGGAAAGGAAATTTTCAACATATGGAGGAGTTTGAAGTGTATGTTGGTGGATGCTGGGAATGGGGCAAGGCAGAAGGGCTTATCAGTTGAGAACACTGGCCATGTTTGAATCCTGGCTCCACCACTTTCTGTTTGTGTGGCCCTGGGAAAGTCAGGTCCGTACCTTTGTTTCTTCATTTGCAAAATAGGAATGATAGCAATAATAACTGTTTCACAAGGTCATTATCAATATTATGTAAGATAAAGCATTAAAGCTATCAGAAAAGTGCCAAGCTCACAGTGGGTGCCCAGTCAATATTGCCATTATAACTCAGAGGTACAGAAGTTAAAGTCGTTTTTGGTCTTGGAAGGAGGCAGGAAAATATTGGCTCTCCTTCCTGATGAGGGCAAGAAAAAAAAAGTGCCCGGGAGAAAAATATATCCATATGCAAAACAAACTTATAAAAAAAGCCCTATCTTCATGCATAGTAAATATCATTGAGAATTTAAGGTAGCTTCTTGGCAATGGACTGAGCTTTTGGAGCTCTCTGGGGAATGACAGCAGTCCAGAGGACCTGACTCATGGCCAGAACAATGGACAACAGTGATGAGAGAGGCAGAAGGTTGAGATATAGACATAAGAGACAGATGGACTACTCACTCTTGGAATTTCAAATGGAACTCTGAAGAGGGATGGTGGGTAGTAGTATGTTTGCAACATCCCATTCTCTGGTGTAGACAGTAGATACAGTTATGACCAGTGTGGTTACACTATAGGAGCCTCAGGGTAGAGGTTTATTAGAGTGCATTTTAGTTGAGTGTTCTAAGAAATCAGAAGATGCCATGAGGGACCAGCTCATTTAAGTAGATGTGACAGATTCAGACGTAAAATACTGTATTCTGTTTGCTCTTGGAATTTTCTCTGAAACACTTAACTCTACCCATATCTTAAACCTCATTTCATTTTACTTTAGATTATTGAGTTCAGTCTGGAGCTTACCTTTTGGATGTAACCCACTTTGTCTTCCTGGTTGTAACTCTTGCCTCTTGGGGAATAATTTGGCTACACTTCCTTAAGATATAGCAGTCTCAGACTACTTTGGGTACCCCCCCCCCACCATCTTAGATTGGGTTCACTGGAAACATACTTAAAGAGGAAAAGTTAGGTGCAAAAAGTTTATTGGGAAGTGCTCTCAGGAGATACACCTGTAAGGAGACAAAGATGGTGGCACTGGGCAGAAAGAGAAGCTGATAGGCAGTGAGGTTGCAACAGAGACCTCAGCCAGTCCCACAGGGGCTCAAGTGCTGGGATGGCCTTTCAGAGTTACCCCCTTGAGGCCAAGGAACCTGATCTTTATATCCCAGCACTGGCCAGTCATTGACTGTGGACTGCTCCCTGGGAATGGACATAACTTGGGTGAGGTAGTTCCCTGAGGCTGAGGGAATATCCCAAGGAGGGATATTTCCAGGAGCCTTTATTAGCTGAAATTTCCAGCTAATGAGGAATGGATGTGTCAGCCTTCAAGAACAGCCACAGTGCTGCTATGCAGAGCCGGGCGGAGCACCACAGTACCTCCTACATCCTCTTTCCAGGGTCTTAGTTCCATCCAACTGGCCTTAGTTTCTGTAAAGTGCAGTCGTGTTGGGGTGAGATGGGAGATGAAGAAAGAGAAAGGGAGTCAAACAGGAATGGTAGGAGAAGTCTGAAATCTTATTTCACACCTTTCACAATTTTGCCCAGGGACACCACAAGAGGCAAGGCCAAATACACCACAGAGAACCAAGGCTGGTGTAACAAATGTGGAAATTACTCCTATGGGCCATTCAAAAAAGAAGGGGTTTGTGCATTTTATACCACTCTCTCTATCCTTAGCTGCACATCTACAGACCACCTTTAATACCTATGAGGTCATCATTCCACTTGCCAACACTACGGTGGAATTACACAGAAATTGATCTACATATCACATGGCTGCTAACAACAAGGAGAATGAGCTTTCAGTGATTATTGAAAAGTTAAGGGACTAATTATGACAAAACTACTGCCTTCTCTGGAGAAGTTACCCTTGCAGAAGAAAGAGCAGTGAATCCTCCCACTAGGAGCTTTTTTTAAAAGATAAGAGCTTGGCTACATATTAAATTAAAGGTAATATAGAAAATTTTAAACTCTGAGAGGCTAAAATAATGGCAGTTCTGTTCTAATGTATGGAGTTTTGGAATGCCTGATAAAAAAGTACCATCTGGGCTGCACCAGGGCTGTAAAATTAATATCCACTGACCTGTTTGAAATATTCTCTTGTGAGTGATTGTGTCTCCAGCAGGTTATTTGGCTTTTCTTAGCACCAAAAATGTGCATCATCCACCATAGGGAGGGAGAGATCTCCTTTTAGGGGCAATTATTGAGTTATTTCCTCATGATCTCAGAGAATTTTTGATCCCTTGACCACCAAGAGGGCACTTTCAATACTTCCAATTCCAAAAGCAAAAGCCATGAAACACTCCTCCCTTTCATTCACTGGGAAAATTTCTAAATGATGACAATTCTCTTATTCCCTGGAAGAGAATAAAGGAATACGGAAGATGTTTTAGAAAGAAACTTCAGATATATTCCTCTTCATTAAAGTGTGAATTTCATTCTAAATGTGCTCATTTCCTAATTTGTATGTTATGGTCAGGAAAAAAAAAATGGAACCTGGTTATTCCCAAGTTTGTGAAATCAAGGAGTCTTTCCTGATGAAAAACTCCCTGCTCAACAACCAATTTGCCGCTAATGATAATAAGGTCATCCAAGTACACAGCTGTTGGGTTTCCATGGTACACACAGTGACTGATTAAAATTACCCAACACAACTATGGAAATGGGCTGCTATACTGGTTGGAAAGTTGTACACAGAAAGAAGCCATAGGCATTGATGGGAACTGGTTAGTCAGCCTGCCATTGATTAGCAAGGGAAACCTCTCCTGTTTTAAATAACTTATACCTGCATCCACCATAGGGAATAGAAGGAGTATAACAAAGGAAGCATTACTGCTCATCAGGAGAACTCCTCCCAACGCAATTTACCAGCATAAGAGGTACCTGGGTTTGAACACAGTTCACCTTGTGACAAAGCTCAGCCTAAACAATTGACCCTTGTGATGAAATTATTTAATATGCAACTGAAACTAGTTAATCTACTAACCTAGGTATAAGAAGCATGTGGTGCTTTCGTATCTTTGGTGGGCAAACAGCATCAGACATTTTTCGTTGTTTATTCTATATTTTTAGGGACAAGAAAAATATCCTAGACTTAGATCCTTAGACCATTCCTTTTTTGTGTATTTGACTTAAATAGCTGGCAAAGCCATTGAAATAAGTGCCATTTTATTAAATGAGAAAAATGTAGATTGATTCCATTCATATAAATAATAAATTCTCTGAACATGTAAAATATTTCTGGAGCTGCATTAATGCACATTTGCATTTCTCTTTAATATGAAACAGCTGTCGTATTTTTCATTTTATGGCATTTTAAAGAGAAGGAAAGGATTGGGAACCAACATGAATCACAGGTCTCCACTACAATTCGTTAAAGACAATATCACATTAATTCCCATTGCTTCTGAGTCTGATGGAGAACAGAAACTTGCTTCATTTTTAAAACCCTGAAAGTTAACATAGAAACTTTAATGTAAGCATTTAAATTATCAACTTGGAATGAGAAAGTGAGTCAGCCCTGATATGCATCAGCCTAACTGCACCACTCTGGATTTCGGAGCTGGAAAGGTATAGAATTTACTTACATAAATCAAATCATCCCGATGAAAGGTAGCCATGTAAATCCCCTTTTCTCACCTGGCATTCTCATTTGGATAGAAGAATCGATTCTTTTAGCAGTAGAATCAGCTGCCTTCCTTCTTTTGCTAACATGGTTTCTTTACAATTATGCAAACTAAATTTCAGTCACCTTCTTTATCATGGCCTTGGGAAATAAAAATCTGGCTGGTTAAATACGGCTGATGTTTTTCATTATAGTTTGATAACCTACATTCCACATACAATAACCAAACCTAGATTTTTTTTCTGACATCCTGAGCTGAAAATCAAATTAATTTTCAGTCACCCTGGACTTGTGACTTCATATTTTCAATAGGATTCTGAGTGTACACTCTAAGAGGACATTTTGTTCTCCTTTCTGCCTTCTTTCTCTCATGATTCCATTCTTCAGCGTTATGGCCTCATGGAAAAAAAAAGCCCACTGTGTTTTAGAGTCAAGTATATATAAGGCAGGATTTTGACTCTGCTTCTTGTCTGCTGTGTGAATTTGGCAAGTTAAGTGAACATTCTGAGCTTTAGGATCTCTGTTTGTTAAATGAGAATATTTAATTGTTGCCTCTCAAGATTTTTATAAGGGTCAAAGGGGATAATATGAGTAAAAATACCCCATTGCCTAGGACCCAGTAGGAGCTCACAGATGGTGGCCTTCTCTCTCTTTCTCTTTCCCCTTTTTTCCCTCTCACTTCTAGCTCAAAGGGATAGTGGCCAGGCAGTTGTCAAGGACTCTCTCAGCTGCAGACTAAGTGTCTCCCACAGTGTGTTAAGTGGCATGAAGAAAGTCTCTTGCAGATGACATAAGTCACCACAACTGTATATATGACAACATCTCTATTTGTGTAGAAATTTCAACCCCAGGCTCAGCATGACACATCATTTTCTGAAGGCAAATTACAAAAGGCAGCCTTGAAGGCATGGAGAATCCCAAAGTTCTCTAGGGATGTTTGAGAGTAGGGCACTGCCCCAGACTTGGGATAGACAGACTCTGTGAATCCCTGTCAGGGTCCTGGAAAGCTTTTTGACTGGAAGCTAAATAAGCCAGCAGGAATCTACCACACTAGGGTATGGCCATGGTCAAGATCAGACTACTCAGAGTTAACAAAACCAAGAATATATACCAGGATTCGATGGCTGGAAATATAATATTTTATTCTTACAAACAACTCTAGAGTGCAGGGAGAATTCTTCATGTAATCACCTTGATTCTTACAACTCTTTTTTTTTTTTTTTGAGATAGAGTAAGTGTGCATGTATGCATGCACGCATGCACGCAGGGGGTAAGGGGAGAGACAGAGGGACAGAGAATCCTAAGCAGGTTCAATGCTCAGCATGGAGCCTGACACGAGGCTCTATCTCACAGCTGAGAGATCATGACCTGAGCCAAAATCAAGAGTCAGATGCTCAACCGACTAAGCCACTCAAGTGTCCCAATTCTTTCAACTCCTATGCAGTATTATTCGCCTCGTTTTATAAATAAGGAAAGAGAAGCTCGTTGAGACAAAACCAATACCAAAACATTGGTCTTTCTGTAGCAGGAGGTAGTTACGTGTAGACTGCACATGTGGACTCTAGAATCAGACACCCTGGCTTGAAGCACAGTCCTGACACTTCCTTGCTGAGTGTCTATGGGTACTTTACTTGACTTGCTTGAATTTCAATTTCCTCATGTGAGCAATAGGAATAACTATAGGGTTGCTCTGAAGATTCGATAAGATAATGGGATAGTTGTGCAAACCCCTAGGAATCTTTCTCTTCTCTGTCTTCATCCCTCCTCCTTCTCACCAAATTCCCAAACCCCTCTTCTTCTAGCCTTTCTCATTTCAACAATGGGGGGATGGTACGCCATCCATTCATTAGCTATTCAGGCCAATAGCTTAGAGTTATCCTTCATTCCTCTCTGTTCCCCCATTGTCTTTCCCACCCCTCAGTCCAATCCACAAGTCTCTCAGCTCTGCCTCCAAAGTACTCCATGAATCTGTCTGCTAATCTCCATTTATGCGTTCAAACACATGGTTCCTAACTGGGCAACTGCTTTTACATATACCCCTTACAGTCTTTTCTCCACATTACCGCCAAAGTGGCCTTTTAGAAATGTAAATCGTATCATATGACTCTAGTGCTTAAAATATTCCAATGGCTTCCTGCTGCACATAGACTAGAATCTAAACAAATTGCCTGAATGATTCCTGTTTACCAGTCCGAATATATCTCATGCTCCTGTTTCCCACACCCCTGCCACACTGGTCATCCCAGGGCTTTTGAACATGCTACTCTCTCTGTTTGGAATATTTTTGCTCATGTTTTAGATTTTAGAGCTAAAACCAAAGCTCAGTATATGACCTAAGAGAGTCCTTTGGACTCCCTATCTAAGGTAGATACATGCCAGCCACTCTGTATTACATTACTGTTGTCTACCTTTCCTCCCCATTATTTACAGCACTTAATACTACCATGCATTATTTCATTGTATGCTTCTTTGATGGCTTATTATTATTTGTCCCTGTCCACTAAAACATACTCTAAGGGGCCTGGGGCTTACTTTGATAATCAGTAAATAGTTCTGGGGCAGGGGAGGCACTCAATAGATATTTATTGAATGAATGAATGAAGGAAGGAATGAAAACAGCACAGCATATGCAGTAAATACAATGTTATACTTTCTTCCTCTTCTGAAAGCAGAGGCTGGAAGTAGTTTCAAAATCAATCAGAAAATAAGGAGGTGGCTGGGACACAGTATTGCATGGTGGAAAGAAGACAGGGTTTGGAATCAGGTTGGCCAGTATTTTAACTCTTTCTCCTAAGCCTCAGTCCCTCTGTTTGTTAACTGGGAATAATGATATCCAAGCTACATAGAGCTGTGAGAATGAAATGAAATGACTTACAAAATGCTTTGTACCAAGACTGCTGTAAACCCTGAATAAATGATCATTTCTATCATCATCATTGAGACCTTGACAATTTGGTAAAAGTGAATTTTGGTGATTCACAAATACTTTCTTTTTCCCTTTCTCCTTTCAGACTTGAGCTTGCTGGACTTGAGTGTCAGGCTTACGATGGTTTAAGAGTTTGCAGGGTAAGGATAATTGCAAGACAAAGGAACAATTAGTCAAATTTCCTGTGGTTTTCGTCTGTAACTTTTAAGTTGATCCATATCATTTGCAGTTTGTTTATCTTGATTGTCAAGGGACTCAGACTAAGAATCATTTTAATTTTATAAAATTGGTGCTTTATTGACATATTGGGCAAAAGTAGTCAATTTTCACAAATGAATCTTCTCAACTGAATCATATCAGATGTCCTTTAATCACATAAGATACTGATTATGGTGGGGAAAGAAATGATTTGAGTGATATGTATGGTTGATTCCATACTCATTTATAAAAGCGGCTCAAACTATAGCAAATTTTTATGATTTGTTCCAGGTCAGCTTGTATGTGCATGGCATTAAAAGAGTGGGAGCCCACAGACTCATAGGCTAGTGGTAAATCAGAGGGCAGATGTCCCCAGTATTACCCCAGGATCAAAGCCTGTCACTCCTAGGCTGCTGGGTATTGGTCCCTGCTCCCTGTTTTTGCTCACTTTGAGGCAAATTAACAAAAACTATGACTAAGTAGTTATCTTAGTTATCTTGAAAGTAATATCCTTTGTGTGTCAACCAGTCAAGTTCATGGCAATTCCATATTGTTATATGGAAGGGACTAAAGGCCCCAAAGATAAAAAAAAACTCTAACTCATTTTACATGAATTATTTGGAAAAGTATTATTCCTTTCAGGAGAAGATGTTCCTGTCTTCCTTATTCAGGTCCCTTGACCTGGAATGCCCTTTCTTGGCCCACCTCTGAATCTCTGAATTCTACCCGGTTCCCAATTCCTTCTACTTTCTCTGTGAAGACTTTCTCTCTGTTGTACAATATGGTAGCCATTAAGCATATGTGACTATTTTATTAAGATTAAATAAAATTAGAAATTTATCTCATTCACACTGGCCACATCTAAAGGGCTTGATCGCTACATTGGGCTAGTGGCTACTCTACTGGACAGCAAAGATAAAGAACATTATTCAGCATTGCAGAAAGTTCTATTGGATAGCACTATTCCAAGCACTGCAGATGAACACACAGTACTCTCGTCTTTCTCTATCTTCTTGTAGAGCCTTGCTTGTTCCTTTTTGGAGCATGTCACGTTCTTCCTTGATTGGTTATATCAGTGACTGTTTTCAAATGATGCTATGTAGAGTTCAACATCATTCAGGGTTTCACTGTACCACGGCAGGAGATACTAAATCATCTGGAATCCAGGACTTTGACCTTCCACTTCAGCCAGAAGAGATAGATAAATAAATAAATAAATAAATAAATAAATAAATAAATAAATAAATTTACCTGGTAGAGTTCTATGTGAGATTACTTTTGCTAAAAGTTTGAAAACTACTGTCCTCTTTACTCCTATTATATTTTCTGCTCAGACCTCCTAAGAACAGGATTTACTTCTGATTCACTTTTTCACCTCCACACTATCATGTGTTACCACAGTAGACCCTCAAGATTTCTGGTTGATCGAATGAATGAGGAAGGCCCTAGAGCTTATGGCCTAATGCAGCTCCATTACATAGACCCTACGGTACACTTACCGAAACTTGTTTAAAAATCAAATCTCTGGAAAATCAGGGATTGGATAACTTCCCCAACATCCTCATAACTGTCAGTGTTAGCAAAAATGTGGTTTATGGCCTTTTATGCTCCATCTATTACTTTCTTTTCTCTCTAACAATTATTTGGGTTTTGATGTACAGTTTGGTTTACCTTTTCTGATCTGTTTACACCTCTTAACAGCCTTCCATTCATTCAGTTCTCCCTCTAGGGAGTTTAACCAGATTGGCCAATTAGCACTTCCTTTTTAACAAAAAGATAAATATTTCAGTCTACTCAAGTATGGAGGACACCTTGTAATGATGAGATAAATCAGGATTTCCCTATAGATTTTCATTTTGTTTTGTTTTACCTAGAGAGAGTGCATCACTTGAAGCAATTACAGCAGTAATAATAATGCATACATGTAATTGCATATTTCATGGTTATATATCCACTGGGAGCTTTGATTTCTCCTTGGAGTCAAGGACTGTGGGATCACATGAGATTTCTCAGTTGGCTTGGAGGTTAGATGGGTTATGTTGTTTAATAATTATAATGTATGATGAATGTTAGTGTAAAGTGGGCTTAGCCAAAATGTATGATGTCTGACATCTGTTTCTACACCTTCACTATAATATCGCTAGAATTATATAGTATTATCATACATTCTAAAAGAGAATTTTTCATTTATCCATTCTAGGTGATTCTGGCCTCGCTGCTAATTAGCTATTCAAATAAATTGGGTGACAATTCTAAGAAAGCACAATTCATATATTAAAGTGTTATTTTATTTTAAAGAAGGAGTATCACATTTTACTCCTTAGCTCTTTATTTATAGAGTTACTTGCTATGTCTCTTAATGAATTACTAGGTTTGCTGAAACACTAAATTGTCTTTGTTTAACTGACGGACAATGAGTTGGCTTTTGATGCACTACTAATTTATAGCTGTGCAGGTGATGGTCTCAGCATCAATCTGTGATATTCTTTTATCTAGACTAATTCCAATGTAATATTTCAATTTAGTTTTCACTAAAGCATTCACTTTTCATTTAAAAAGAAGTCAATATAGGATAATAAAATGGTGTCAACTGATCACTAATGAACCCTTTCACTTGTATAATACTGCCCTTCTTACTATGAATTGTCTTGGACTGACACCCACTACTCTGGGTGCCAGCCAAAAAGACATGTGAATGCCTGCCAGTGCCATATATCCAGGGATACTAAATATGGATGTACCGAGTGGCTCTTTGACTATTCCATCTATGCCAGGGTAACTAGGTATGTGGGAAACACAAAACTGAGCCAGACACAATATACAACCTAGTTGGGCAGTGATGAAAATAGCTAATAATAGTACAAAGAAGGGAAATAAGTGCCCCCACAAAGGTCCAGACAAGCTGTGATAGGAGTCCAGAGGGATGAGAGCTTGTTTCCTGTGAAGGTTGGGAAGGCTTTACAGATGGCATGGCATTAGAGCAAGACCTTAAGAATGAGTTATGTCTGAAGAGAGTAGAAAAACATTTTTGACAATGTATTGGTTTTCTATCGCTGCTGTAACAAAAGACCAAAAACTTAGTGGTTTAAAACAGCATCAGTTTATCTCATAGTTTCAATGAATCAGAAGTGTAGTACAGCATGACTCAGTTGGTTCTTCACATAGGTGCTTCCGAGGACAAAATCTAAGTGTCTGCAGGGCCACATTTCTTTCTGGAGACCCTGGGGAAGAATCCACTTCCAGGCTCATTGAGATTGTTGGCAGAATTCAATTCCCTGTGGTTGTAGCACTGAGGTCCCAATTTCCCGCTGGCTGCCAGCTGGGAGCCTCTCTCACCTCCTAAAGCTGTCTGTATTCCTCATCCCATGGCCCTTTCTATCTCAGATCTCTCTGACTACTCCTTCTACTGCATCTTTCTCACCAAAGAAAACTCTGTTTTAAAGAGCTCATATGATTAAATTAGATTGAGCCTACCCAGATAATTCAGGATAACATCTTATTTTACTGTCTGTAACATTAATTACCTTTACAAAGTCCCTTTTGCTATGTAACATAACATATTCACAGTTCCCAGGAATGAAGACATAGAGATATTCTGGGGGGCATTATGTCTACCACAATGATGGAAAGCAGTAGAAACTCAGGGGCTCTTCATGGCATTAGTGAGGAGTTAGGCATGTGCAAAGTGACAGAACAAGAAACTGGGTGGGGAGGCAAAATTGATCACTCCTTCCGTGTGTTCCTAGAATGCTTTGGTGGCTCCACTAAGAGTACACTCAGTTATGTTGAATTGTTTTCCATTTGATCCTTGAGACCAGGGACCTGGATTTATGTAATTTTGCACACCGGGGCTAGTACTCTGCCTTCTCTCCCGATGGGGAGCTGATAACATATTTTTTGCAGCTGACTTGGAGAAAAGTGATGGCAACTGATGATAGAAAAAGCATTTGGTAGGCCAAGGAATAAGTCTTTAAATGAGAATTGTCAGACTGAGGTGGTAGGGGAGATAATTTCAGCAAGCGTCTTGTTGGTGAAACAGGAATCACACTGTGGAGTACACTCCATCTTCACCTCTCATGCTTGCCATTTCTTACCCTCTTAGACTATGTGCCACCTTGAAACTTTCTAATTTTGGAGTAATTGCTATCCCAGTTTTTTGTATTTTCAGGCAAGTTCATTGTTTTCCAGGTTTCTCAGTAGTCCATAGCCCCTCCACACTGTAATGTGTTCCTCATATCTTGAATAAATGTAGTTTAATATCAGTTTACCACCTAAGAGCCACTTAGTTCACTTAGTGGGTTAACAGGATTACCCTCTGACTCTGTTATTACTTTGGGTTAAATAGGGAGGCTATGCTTTGGATGTCTACTCTTCTGGATTGTGGTTTGTCTACTTCACATAACCTTTCTGAGGCTTAGTATTCTCATCCACAAAATGGGGATATGATACCTCATAGATCGTCATTCAGATTAAATGAAAGTATGAAGGTAAGTGCCTGGTCCTTAGTCATTGATTAAATTGACTCATGATTTTTATTTTATTTTATATTAATCATCAACCCTTCCTTAAAATGATTGTAGCCCAGGGTCTTATTGTCTACACTAATGTAATTTATACATGAAACACCTAAAATATAAGCAAAAAGAGACATGGTGGCAGTTGAGACCCTAGTGATATGTTACCTCCTCTTCTCCCTCCCAACTGGTCCCTCCTTTTTCCTACTATTCCTTCCTTATTTTGTGGGTGCCTCTGTCTCTGTCCTGGAAAAACATGGAACAGATTCAGTGTCAGGGGTCCTGTGACAACCTGAGGGAGTCCCCAGTCAAGCTTGTAGTGAAATCCCTCTTCTCTAGGATTTGTCTTACTTTTCATTTGGCAACTCATCATGTGCTGTCTTGTGACACCTCTTCTCTTGTTTTAAATATCAAATGTTCATATATTTTCTCTCAAACTACTCTATAAACCTCTAGTCACTCATTCAAACACAGTTTTGAGTACCTACTACGTGCTAGGCACTGGAGAGGCAGTAGGGTCAGGATAGACACCAATAGACTAGCCCTTGAGTTGGTAGTCTGGTGTGGAAGATGGATAGTTAAACAATTGACTGTGATCAGTCTGGCATATTGTTACAGGGGACAGAAGGGGGTAATCAGAGGCCAATATCTTTGTGCAGTCCACAGTGTATTTGATAGGTACTCAATAAATATTAATAGACTAAAAATGTTTATAATTTTACCCTGTTGAGAATTTGATTCAGCAATCTTATAGCTTGCTGTCTCTCTACTTGGGATCAGGCTCCATCAGAGATTTTCCATTAGGTCATGGGGACTCTCTGCTCCCCAGTCAGCACCTGTAGCACTGCCCTTGCCAGGCCTAGCCCAGGTCTGACTGCCCACAATCTCTTTGTTGCCCTATTAATAGCTAAACCCAGTGACTCAGAGATTACTATGTACTTGAGAATCTATCTGTGTACCAAGGGACCCTCTTTATTTTTGTTGCCCAATTCTTGTTTTTATTTTTGTCTTCTTTTCTAGTGTTAATTTTAAAGAAATGGGCCTATTTTATGGACAGGAATGTATTTCAGGAACCAGTGAAACAAAGACAAACCATTTTTGCTCTTTCTTCTTGATTGCTCTGAATTTCTGATTATTTTGTGAAGGATTGAGAGAGGGTTCATGGGTACCCTCAGAGGACTTAAAGATGGACAAGTTAAAAGGCCATGATACCCAAGATAGCAGGCCTTTTATTTACGATGCTTATTCCATATGTATGCAGTTTTCAGAGACATCCTTCAGTACACTCGCTCCTTCCCCTTGAAATCCCAGAATGTTTCCCACATGCATTCAAGGACAGTGTGCCTTCTAACTCCCCTCAAAACAGTGAGCATTCTCCAGCAGCAGCTCACAAGGGTGCAGGAGAGGAGAATTATGTTACTCTGATCCTTTGCTCTTGACAACCTTCCTCATGTGGTGAAATATAAATAGGATAAACCATGATTCACTATTAAATCTGGAAGAGAAACGACACTGAGATTCGTAAATTAATGTTAAATCTATTTTCCGCAGTGATTGCACAATTAGGGAGAGCCCACTCACCTGTAGTTAGCAATGACAAATGATCACTGAAGAATCATGTTATTCAGTTTTCAGTGACAATTTTAAGAAAAATATTCAAAATACTTCTTGAAATCATGAATGTAGCATTTGGTAAAGTGACTTTTTACCCAATGCCTTTTTAAAAAAAAAAAATCACATGGCCCAATAATTACCTGAACTTTTTGACATACTAATTAACTCTGATTTAAAACAGCCATTATTTTTAGAGTTGAGCTTAGTGAACATTGTCTAATATTATTATGTGACCATTAATATGACTAGGGAAAAATGAGATAAGAAAAAGAAGAAGGCAGTAATTAAGATGAGTAATTTGGTAACAAAGTTGAACTAAAGCAGGTTGGTGACTCTTCAGCATGTGATAATACATTATTGGTATAATTTATCTTTCAAACTGAATGACTCTTCTTATCCCCTGGCCTGTCTATGTTAGATTTTTGTCTTTATAGATATTGGCAAATGGAATGATAGATATTAGAATGAGTCTTTGGAAGTCATCAATTGGCAAGTTCAGGAATTTTGACCTCTGAATGTTTTATGAAACTAACTAGATCTAGGTGCTTTCCTGAGATGTAACAATAGGGAAATTCAGAATTAATTTAATGGGGAATGTTTTTCAGCATACAGTAGAATCCAATATAAAATGTCCTTCATTTTTTTCAAAAGAGTGATCAATAAGCTACCAGTAGTGTCAGGACCATATTATTGGAGGTGAATGTAATCACAAGTGTTTTCTATGACTGAAATCATCATTCCTCATCCACATCCAATGTAAAAGAAGAATTAAATAAACATATGGGTGTTATACTTAAGTTGTTCCACCATATGGATGTAAATCATACATTCAATAAATTTGTCCACATGTTAGTTAAGAATTTGTTATGTGTTAGACATCATTCTAAGTGCTGGAGATTCACCAAGGAATAAGACAGACAAAATTCCTCAACTCACGGAGAATATACTCTAATGGCAGGAATCATAAAATAAATCAATTAACACACAAGTAATAAGATACCAGACTGTGATAAGTGTTATGAAGCAAAAATTAGAATGATGTCAGAGAGTGAGTGGGGGACTGCTTTCAATAGAGATGCCAGGAAAAGCAAATCTGAGGAGGTGGTATTTAAGCCAAGATCTAAATAATGATGAATGAGCAGGTTACACCCTGGATAGAGGAGATCTAATGCAAAGTCCCCAGACAGAGATGTCCAAGGGACAAAGAGAAGGCCAGAGAGGTTGAAGCCCAGTGAATGAGGAGGTGGTGAGGTAAACTGAGATTGCAGAGGTAGCAGGGGCAGGTGATTCAAGGCCATGGTAAGGATTCAGTCCAATTGCAAAGGGAAGCTCTTAATCAGAGAATGGTATGTTCTGACGTGCATTATTAAAAACTGTTTGGTTCTGGGGAAAGACTAGGTAAGAGATTGTGGTGACAGCCTGGAATGAAGAAGTAGGTAAGAATGGAGAGAGAGAAAGAGGACGAGAGAGAGAGAGAGAGAGAGAGAGAGAGAAGTAGGTGTATTAGGAACATATGTTAGTGTTAGTTAATAACTTGCTGATGAAACGGATGTCAGGTGAGAGAGGTCAAGGATGACCCTTAGGTTTTGGCCCAAGCAACAGGGTAAGTGGTATAGTGCCTATTACTACACTTCGAGATGGAGGGATGCTGGGAGAAGGGCAAGGATTTTCTTTTTTCATTGGGGAGGGGACTGGAAAGAAGGTAGCATGTAGGAATCAAAGGTTATGTTTTGAGTATATTAAGTTCCAAATGCTTATTATACATTTAATCAATCATCTGTGTACTTTTTTAACATAAGGTCTCAGACTCATCCATATCACTTAGGAATATATTTGGTTTCAGGCAAGAAAAAAAAGAAAACAACCAAGTGGATGTGGCTTAAACAATAGGGGCTGATTTTCTTCATATAGAAGCACATACAGAGACACGTAGCACAGACCTGGTGCTCAACTGTGCCATCAAAGACCCAGGATCTTTGTAGCTCTCTATGAAGTTGTCCTTAGCATTTGGGTCATTGCTATGAGATAGTGGCTGCAGCTCCAGATTTCAGTGTCCACATTTAAGTCGTTGACATCAGAAAGAAGTGGGTAAAATGGTGCTAGACACATTTATCTTTTTTTTTTAATCAAACAAGAAAAAAGTTTAGCTCTCATCAGAGACTTACACTTATTCTCATTGACTGGAACTGTTCACACTGCCACCCTTAACTGTGGCGAAGCCTGAAAAAGAGAATGTTTAGCTGGGCACATTGATGCCCTATACAAAATTTGGGTTATGTTACCAAGAAAGAAGGGCCACTTGATATTGTAGGCAATTAACAAGTGTCTACCAATCGAGGATATTCCAGTGTGGAAGTTCTGGGGCAGGAGAAGTTGGTGAGGCTGATTAGTGCCACACATTCTAATGCAAGCCAGGGTTGTATATGAGACAAGTCTATATTTGTTGTATAAACAATAAGTAGAGAGCTCAAGGATGGACAGAGCAGGGCTTCCTGTTCCTTCCCCATTCTTAAAAATACCTTTTATACCATTATTTACCTCTTTATAGATTAACAGGCCAACATATGTGGGCCACTCTGTCTCCTGAGGTTGCCCTTTTGGCACCTCTCATGGAATAAATTAGCTTATTATTTCAGAGGTAATTGTAAACTTTTATCTTCCAGGATGTCATAATTTCCCTTATCTGGGGACCTCATACATTCCTGGAGTCAGGATGTTTTTAGAAATGTAGCTTTCTCCAGTTGCTGGATGAAATTATTGTTTCTGCACCCCCTCCCCTCCAATTCTGTCTGTATCAGTCTCGGTCTGCCATGCTCATCATATAAGTCAGAACAGGGGTGGATGGCAGGCCCAGTTATCTTGAGCTTGGGTATAATACAATGTGTCACTCCCCATTACAGAAATTATCATTAATTATTAACAGCAACATCTTTGACATGGCACTGTCTACATTGTCACTGCCAAAAATGGAATGATGATTAATGGATGCCCCTTGGATGGAATACAGCAAAGTACAATGAAGAAAAGGAAGCTCAGAAGCTTGGGGGAAAAGCACAGGGTACTGAATAGCTTGGTGTCTCTCTCTGACTCTTTCTTCAAACACTAAACATAGACGTACACACATGCTCTAAAGGGTGAAAAACCAGTCACTTGCCAAGTTGGAAACAAATTTTTTGTTTTCTTAAAATTCCAGGCAACAGAACATTAGGCTTCCTCTTTGTTTTGATCCAATCATTTGAACCCGGTATTATATGTAGGGAACTGCTTAGGACAAAGTTAATCATTGGAGTTATCCACTTCCTTTTTGTTCTTTCCTACATGCTTTCAGGGCAGTGTTTCCTATGTGTCTAGGTCCTTCCTGGGAGCATGCAATGCCCTTGTACTTTCCTAACTAGCATCCACACCCATCAGAACAAGCAGTCTAGAAGTATGCATTGTAGAGTTGGTACAGAGTCTGAATCATGCTCTTAAGAACTTAGCCTCCTTCTAGACTGCTTCGCCATCCTTAGCTTATTGGCTGTTGTTCATGGTTGCAATATAGCTGCTGTAGCCCCAAGCATCCCATCCACATTCAAAACAGAAAGTAGGGAAAAGGGTGGTGCCAGCAGCATCTACTTCCTTTTCATTCACAAAGAAGAAACTTCCCCATAAATCCCCAAACTATAAGGAAATCTGGGAAAAAAACATACTTGCCTTAGCAAGACTGGAGTTCTGGATGCTAGAATAAAGGAGGCAATAGATTGATCTCTCCACTTAGCCAGGTGATG
Source organism: Cryptoprocta ferox (assembly GCA_028646485.1). NCBI lineage: Eukaryota > Metazoa > Chordata > Mammalia > Carnivora > Eupleridae > Cryptoprocta > Cryptoprocta ferox. The sequence continues at coordinate 25,078,351 of CM053574.1, forward strand.
ACTATATTGGTGATCATGAGTTATGGATGACAAATACATCCCATCCCATAGATAACAAGCGAGCCTTCCTGCACAGATGCACATTGCAGGAGGTGGAAGGGGAACAGTACGCTGGAAGTCAGGCTGGTGAGGAATGTGGATCCTTTTAAGTCAGACCTTGTAAACCTATGCTGTGTGTAAGATGTGAGCTGCCTCCATGACTTCATTCTCTGTGAACTTTGGCAATAAATCAGTGGCTCCTGTGCAGGCTCTTTGGGAGTATCTATCACCCTGAGAAAGGCAGAAAAGAGATCTGATCCTAGAGTCCATATCTTTTTTAAACGAGGATATAATGCTCTGACATAGAGCATAATATTTGCTCTTAGCTGAAGGCCAACAATTAACAATATTTTATCATAAAATGTCAAAAGAATGTTAATATAATAATTGGAGTCAAAATAAAAATAAAAACTGCCGCTATGTTTAGAACAACACTAGCATTCTTTCCTCATGAACTAGTGGTTATTTATTCTTGTCCTGTCACCTCTTCACACTCATTTTCAATGCTGGTGTTACCCGTGTTTAAAAAAATGGTGTTAAAAATTGTGGTGTTAAAAAATTGTGGCATAATTTATAAAAAGCCAAATCCTCAAATCTTAAGTATACTGTTCAATCAGTTATAATGAATGTATATCAAGGCACAGAGTGTTAATACCACCCCAGAGAAGTACTCTTATGCCTCTTCCCCATCATTCATCCCTCCTCTCCACCAGCAGAAGTAACCACTAATCTGATTTCTATTGCTAAAGATTAGTTTTGTCTGTTTTAGAATTTCATATAAATTGAATCATTCAGAACATCCTCTTGTCTGTCTGTTTGGTTTCTTTCACTCAGCATATTTTTTGAGATTGATCTATGTTGTTACATGGGTGTGTAGTTTATTCCTTTTTATTGCCTATTGGTATTCAACTGATTATACCATAATTTATATACCCAGTGTCCTGACAATGGACATGTGGCTTTTCTCCAGCTTTGGACTACTATGATTAAAGCTGCTATGAACATTTGTGCACAGGCTTTTTGTGGACAAATATTTTGAATTTTCTTGAATAAAAAACTAGAAATGTAATTGCTGTATTATATGGTATTGTACATTTATATCTTAAAGAAATTGCCAGATAGTTTCCTAAAGTGGTACCATTTTATTCTCTCACCAGCAATGTTGAGAGTTCCAGTTGCTCCATATCCTCTCTAATATTTGATATAATTAGTATTTTTAATTTGTGGTGGTTGGGTTTTGATATCTCATGGTTTTAATTTCTGTTGCACTGATGACTAATAATGTTAAGTGTGCTTTCATATGCTTATTGACTATTTATATCTTTTCTTTTATAGTGTCTGTTCAAATATTTTTGCCAAAATTTTTTTATTGGGGTGTTTTTCTTTTTATTTTTGAGTTGTGGGAGTTCTTTATGTATTCTAGATACAAGTCAATTGTCAAACATATACATTCTGAATACTTTCTCTTAGTTTGTGGCTTGCCTGTTCATTTCCTTTGTAGTATTTTTGATAAGTAAAAGCTTTTAATTTGAATGGAATCCAAGTTAAGTTTTTATTGTTTATGCTTTTTTGTTTTTTCCTAAGAAATATTACTTGAAGGTCACAGAGATATTCTTCCATTTCTTCTAATAACTCAGTTGCTTTGTGTCTACACCCATATAATCCATCTTGAATTGATTTTTCTGTCTATGGTGTGAGGTATGGGTATGGCTGTCTTCTTTTCTTTTTTTTTTTACTCAAATGTGGACCATGATAATACATAGGAAACCTGGTAAGCTTTCAAAATTAGAGATAGTCTTCTTGGCCCACTCTTCTATGGCTAGTGGGATAGCAAAGATATATATATATATATATATATATATATATATATATATATATATATATAGTTTAGTGACTAACAGCAGTTTGGAATCGGAATTCCGCCAGTTGCTAAGAATGTGATGTTTGTAAATTGATCATCTCTATTTCTCTATCTATAAAATAGCAATAGTATCTACTCATAGGGTTCATGTGAATTTTCTATCTGTAAAGTCACAATAGTCCCTATGTTATGGGATTAATATGAAGGTGAAAATAATTTGCATATATAAAGTACTTGAATGAGTACCTCACAGTAACCACTTTATAATACTAGCTATAATATATAATAATGATATAGCCTAACTGAATTTACCCCCTTGATCTTTCTTATTTCAGACTGGTCATTCACTTAGTGCTTACTGATGGGAAGAACCTATATTAGAACTGGGGATGGTATAATGAACAGGACAGATGTGATCCCTGCTCTCATGATATTTCAATCTACTGAGGGAGAAAGACATTAACTAAATATCATGGAAAGTGGTTTAGAGGCAGTGTATAGAGTGTTAGGATAGTCTAAAATCCAAAGACCCCATTCCTTTCTGGGGAGTCAGGGAAAGCCTTTCAGAGGATGAGAAGTGGGCCAAAAATGAAGACTATGGAACAGTCTAACTGATGGCAAGCTCATTAAAAGCAGGAACTAAATTTGCTTATTGTTTCCCCCAACATCAAGCTGAGCAATGACCTAGAGAAGATTAAATGCTTGTGGAGAATCTATAATGACATTTAAGGTGAAAGATGTGTAAAGCAGTGTCTGCCAAAAAGAAAAACCAAACAAACAAAAAACCTGTTTTTTGTGATCAGTGAAGGGCTGAATGAAGGAATGAAATAAATATATTTATTGGGTTTCTAAAGCACTAGGCAGCATCAAGGTGTGATGGGTCTCTCAGATGTCAGTCTTGAGTCTGATTCATTCACTACTGAGAAACAAAATATTGTGTGTCTCAATTATTACAATGCTGTCTGAGTCCCCTCTCCTCTCAGAGGAGTCAAGAATACTTCCCTGGGCAGAGATTCATGAAGCTGGAGGGAGCATGGGTAGGTACAGGCAGAGGGAAGGGCTCTTACCTGAAGCTCTGGGAACTGATGAAACCCAAGAAGCCTTGTGGTGGAGGAGGATCGGGAGGGCTGTTAAGCCAGGGAAGGATACCCAGACAGTTCTCTATAGAACTGGCAAGAAGAGAAGAATTTTTTGCTCTTGGAGCCAAGAGCAGGTAGGTTCAGTCACTGCAAGTTCATCTTGGACCTATGGCAATGCCTGCCTACCTCATCTTCATCGAGGTGGGCTTATTGTGTCTGGAAGGGCTACCTGTGTCTGAAGTTCATCATCCAGTGTGGGAGAAAATGCAGAAACAAATAGGGCAGTGCTGTTAAAAGCCACCTAATAGATTATTTTGTAACCTTGCCTAGAGAAAGGTGGCACCTGAGCTGGATCTTGCAGTGTCCTAGAAGTCACCTGGGTTAAAACAAGTGGAGAGAACAGAGGGATTGGTTGGCAGAAACAGGAAAGAACATGGCATATCACCACTCTAATAACTTGTCTTGAGTCTGGCATCTACAAACGCTAACATCTCTGAAGTTAGCAGAAGTATTCTGGAAGATAATTACATTTTTGGCCTGCACCACCTCTTGGGATAACGAATATCCATGAGGTTTCTACTCATTATGGAAAACATACTTTTATTTGTTCTAAATTTCTCTAAGTGCTTCCTAGTTTAATATTTTCTTTCTGTTGCTACATACTTTTCTTCTTTAACCTAAATTAAAGCCCAAGATTCCTGGAGAAGTACCTAAAATGTATTATATGTTTACACACACATGTACACACACACACACACACACACACACACACACAAAATATAGATATATATGTAGATATTTATTGGGATACACTTATTGAATCAGAAAATGAAAATTCTGAGCTTCACAGTGGATGTAAAGATTACTTAAAAGTAAAAAATATCTTTAAAAAAGAAAAAAGAAAATGAAAATTCACTTAGTTAAGGAGGAAATATAAAATATTTTTATTTGAAATATATTTAGGTTGTAAAGTTTTATGAAAACTTTTATAAAGTTAAAAAACTAAAAGACAGCCAATTATTTTTCCTCTTTGGAAAATAATCAGTTGTCAAAGGATTAAGGCTTAAGAGAAGGGATCAGCTTTATATTTAAATTTTAAAATAGATTTGTTTCAAAATGTGTCACTCCAGTAATAATGGTGAAAATCAAGATTACCATGAAGCTTACATGGGATTTGGAGTTAACCACCAAACTAATTAAGCAAAATTATCCTAATTTGTTTATTATGTTAATGATCTGAATTAATTTATAGTAATTTAGCATGTATTACTAAAGATTTATTATGTTTCCTACTAAATGACTTAAGAGCTATAAATCCCATGGTTAAATGTAATTAGTGGAGACATATTTATCGAAAGGGATAATTACATCTGATAAAAGTTCTTCAGTTAGGCTTAATTAAAACAGATTATTCCCCCATAAATGAAAAGTAAATATGGTAATTACTGGGTAGATTTTCGTAGCAAAAATGAGTATCTCAGCATTTCAGTTTTCTAAAAGGGGTGGGAAAACAAACTATGTAACTGATTACTTCCCAATAAAGTATGATTAATAATCCCTGGGAAACAGGCATTTTCCAGTAGTAAACATTTAAACATTTTGCTGCTAAATTACTAAAAGGGGAATTTTGCTCAGGAAAATCTATCATTAACTCAGTTCTAAAGTGGACTATGGTTATTTCTGAACATAATGAATAGTGTTTTAAGGACATTTCTTTTTTTTTCTGAGAAGATTATCTCTAGCTCAGCTAAATAGCAGTGATAAGGAGAAAAATGACTGTTAATCATTTTTCTGGAAAAAATTTTTTTCACAATGACTTGGACTGGGTATGGCTATACAGGCACAGAATGTATAAGACCAAAAGCCCAGAACGTGTTTAGGACATATACATAAACCTAAATATCTGTAAACATATATATCCTATATATCAGTTACAGGTTTGTGTACATATTAATGTGCAAAACTACATATAGGGTATATTTTAGATTATCTTTTGTATTTAATCAGTAATGTTTTTCAATAGCAACACTAGTACTGGAAAATTCCACTTAACCATTTTAAAGCATTTTCAGTAAATTATTAGTTCATTAGTTCATTTTATCCTCCTGGAAGACAGATGAAGCAAGGGTTATTGGCTTCAGAGAAACCAGGTTCAAGGTTACACAGTTAATTAGTAGACAAGTTAGGACTTGAACTGATATTTTGACCCTTAGTACAACATTCTTTTTCCAAAATCATTAAAGTATAGAAGGGTCCACGGACATGATGAGAAGATGGGTTTGGCTGCATGCTACAGCATGTACATGCTACAGCTACAGTACAAACTGGCACACATAAGTTCATCTCTGTTAGCATGGTCAGATGGAACATGCTGTGTTCATGGTATGGATTTGGGGTTAAAATAAATGCTCAAACAATCCTGGTATGGTGGATCCCCTTTAGAGTAGAGTAGCCAGTGGACCTTCTACAGACAGGATGATAAATAACATGCATTGGTCTGATGCGGAAATTTTACTAAAGGATGAAGGCAGACAGGCCTCCATCTATTGCTATCTGCCACTTGGTGGAGCTGAAATTAGACCCTGGCCATTCTGATACTCTCACTCCTAGACTTTTGTCATATTTAAATATGTGCCTTTCTCTGGAGACCTCAAAGTATTATCACAGATAGTATTGCATTTCTCCTTACAATATCCTTTTGCCTTCCATAGAGCCCAGGTGATTTATCAAAGTCAAAAGCTATGGCTAATATATGCTTGTCCTCCCAGAATTACATAAATGCCTAAGCACAGGGGCTGAGCAGAGACCTATGCTGCCAGAGCTATAAAACTGAACGCTTTTTAAGAAAGACCTCAAGCAGAGGTTCTCCTCTTTTGTGCATGGGCTTTAAAGGGCTCTTTATCCCTCTCCCCCACCAAGAATAATTGAATTAATATTATTAAATGTTTACTGAATGCTGCTCATTAGGCAATTCCATTTTAATCAATGTCTAAATTACTTTCAGAGACCTGCTTCATTTTTATTGTTGAAAGATGTTAAAAGTTCTATTGGTCAAATGCAACTAAAGGACAGTTCAAACCATTTCACTAAATATAGCTTAAATGTCACTGTAACAGACCCAAACGGGTGTGTAGGTTCATTGGACGTACTGGGTATTGATCATTTCATTTGTGGTGCTACTATGTGGCCCACACTCTGTGACTCTCATGTCATTTTTTTAAAGTTAATTTATTTTTGAGAGAGAGAGAGTCAGAGAGCACGCTCATGAGTGGGAGATGGGCAGAGAGAGAGGAAGAGAGAGGATCCCAAGCAGGCTCCACACTGTCAGCTCAGAGCCCGATGCGAGGCTTGAACCCATGAACTGTGAGATCATGACCTGAGCTGAAATTAAGAATCAGATGCTTAACTGATTGAGCCACCCAGGCAGTCCTCGGGTCATTTTTTTTTTAAACATAGAGATGTTGGCTATCTTTGTGGAAATGATAACTGAATCCTTAAGACGTGCATAAAAGCCATATAGAATCAGACATACACCTGAGTCTCAAAGTCTCAGGGGTGAATTCGGTGGATTTGAGTAAAAATAAATAGCTTGGTGACCAAAAAATCTATATATTGAAAATTAAAAATGTGTTTAAAAGACTAATTACTGATGAAATACTTGAGGGCAGGGCTCTCTGCACAGAGAAGATCTGATGAGTGCTTTGGTGAGAAGTAGTATATGGGCATGCACAACTTGGATCTGAACAAAAATGCTCAAACCCCCATGCCTGTGGTCATCTATCAGGATTTCAGAGCCTTTTCGTTAAAAAATTTAACTTTATTCACATAAAAATGATGACAGTTAAACAAATTCAAGAATCTGCGTAGAAGTGGTATAATCATATCAAAATAAGGGGTATAAAGTGTGGAGCCAGAGTGCCTGGAGGGAAATACGGCTTTTCCAGGTATCAGCTGTCTGTTCTTGGGGAAAGTTCCTGAACTCTGTATCTTGTTTTCCTCATCTGCAAAATGGGGGTAATATTACTGCCTATAGGACTGTGTAAAGGTTAAACAATTTTAGGTCTCATTGTTAATCCAAATAGATTTGAGATTAGATTTATTTACATTTGCCTGATGTTGACATGCTCCTGCAAAATTTTATATTTAGAGATACACGTACACTTTTTGTCCTTGATTTAATAATATATGCTAAATGATGTGAACAGGCTGATTCAGGAATAGGCTAATTCTGGCTCCAGACTGAATGCATCTGACTGGCATTCATTATCCTGTTACATTACCCTGTTACCTGTGAAGCTTTCATTATTCTGTTACATTAGCCTGCTCTCCACATGGCTTTCATTTTGAGGGTAGGCAGGATAGGATGTGCCCCTGGTAATTTAGTGGTATGAACGATTATTAACAGAAGAAATCTGTGTCCACCAAAAGCTGTCATGTGCTGGGTGTCAAAACAAGAGCCCCATTTTTTATCTGCTTTGCTCTCCTGTTTTATATTCATGGCTCGCGTTAATATATTTTGATTCTGAATTCCAAAGGAATCATTGTCATTATCCTCAAAATCAATAAAGTATGTCTAATCTGCTCTACTTTTTCACAGAAGATAAATCAGGTTTTCAAGCCTTTTTCTTTGCATTTGCTCATTGACTTTGCCATCATTAATTTTTGCTATTTCCAGAACATGGTTTGCAGCCTAATGATACATCAACTTCTCAACTGTTGTCTATAACATTTTAATAGTATCTTCCAATTTGACTAAATTATCCACTGGTTACAGATAGAAATTTCAGGTGTGAATAGTTTTGAGAAGAAAGAAACCTACCTTTATGTTCCTTAATCACTGACCCTTTCCTGTAACTACTTATGGTCAAGACACTAGGTAGACCCATGTCTCCTATGGAAAAATGCCCAATATTTCCACAGGTTAAGAAACCGATTGCTATTCACGAGTTTAAAAATGCATTATGACTTAATTTATTTATCTTCTTAAAGTTCAGCTTCTCTCTCTGGGATGCTTTCTCCCCAGCCTAATTTCTTTAAAACAAAATTCAAATACATAGAGCATGATTGAATACCACTTACTAGGAAATTGTGAACTCTTGGTGTTTTTATTTCTTTAAGGTGAATGTGAGGAGCATGTAGATTTTTTTTTAGCTCTATAGTTCCCTCTAAACCAAATACTTCTACTCTAAATACAAAATTACAGCCATAACTTTTCCTAATGTTAATGGTAGAGTACATGAAGGGGAAAGAATATGCAATTTGTTAAAAGTAATCCCAACTATTTTATTGCCTTCCAATCCAAGATAATTGTATATAAAGAAATTCATTTAAATTATTGACATGAATTTACTAACTGTAACTTTAAATAATAATTTCATGAAAAGGAAAATTCAGCAAAGTCCCAGAAATAAACAGGATTTAACAACTTATTATAACAGTTTCTGTATTGTTATAAATCAAAACCATATTTCTGTAATTTTGGCAGCAACAATTTTCTTTTTACAGAATATGAAGTTAAAATACCATGTATAAGATGTGGCTTAGTAACAACATATTTTAGTCCTTATTAAAACAACTATAAATTGCTTATTTACCCCCTGTTTTTGTTCTTTATGTAGTCTATTTCCAGAACCTGTAAACTGAAACCTTATCATAACCCATTCGTTCCAGAGAATGAGCCAGTGGTTATTCCCTCCTCCTCCTCTTCCCCCTCCTCCTCCTCCTCCTCCTTCTTTTGAGAGAGAGAAAGAAGAAAGAGAGAGGGGTGCAAGTGAGTGAGGCACAGCGGGGAAGTGCAAGTGAGCGAGGGCCAGAGAGAGACAAGCAGGGCTCATCTGAAGTAGGGCTCCTGTTTTACCTAAAGCAGGGCTTCAGTTCACCAAACATGGGGCTTGAACTCACAAACCATGAGATCATGACCAGAGCCCAAGTCAGATTGAGCCACTCAGTGGCTTAACGATTGAGCCACTCAGGCTCCCTGTGCTTCTTTCATTTTATTCAGCAAATATTTAAGGCACCTGCTATGCTAGGCATTGTTCTAGGTGCTGGGATACAGTGCTGAGTGAGAACTCATTCCTGCCCTCATGGGGCATACTTGGTAGAAGACTTTATAATGTATAAAAGCATCTCAGCCAGGGCAGAGTTCTGTGGCAAAATAAAGCTTTTAATATGGAATGGATTGGTGGTATGGGGAGGAGGCTACAGAGGGAGAGCTCTCTGAGCAGATGACAGTTAAACCCAATGGTGAAGAAAAACACCACCCATCTGGAGATGAGCATTCCCAGCATTGAAGTGGGGGTCAGCTTGGTGTGTTTGAGGACTAGAGAAAAAGCTAGCATGGCTTCAGCACAGTGAGAAGTGGACAGTGGCAGGAGACATTGTTAGGGAAATCAGCGGATGCCAACCCAGGTACATCCATGGTAAAGAATCTGGGTTTTCTTCTGAGTCTTATGGAAACTCACTAGGAGTTTTGAGCAGGTGATTGACTTGTGACCTGATTTATTTTTTAAAATCACATTGGCTTTTGGGTAGAAAGTGGACTTGGCAGGAGAAGAGCAAGAATGTAAGTAGAAAGTATAAGATAACCCCTAAACAAGAGGTTCATTATTGGAATTGTTAGAACATATATCAAGTAGTTTCATTTACAGACACAACATGGCATTGGGGTCAAACCTGAGAGCTGAATTCTAGACTAATTCTGCCTCTTATTCTCTCTCCACATTGGGCTTCAGGATACTGGGCCAGAGAATCCTTTCCACTTCTAGTATCTTAAGAAGGCTACTATCTCTCTTGGGGCACCTGGGTGGTTCAGTTGGTTAAGCATGCAACTTTTGGTTTTGGCTCAGGTCATGGTATCACAGTTTGTGGGTTTGAGCCCTGCATCAGGCTCTGTGCTGACAGTGCGGGGCCTGCTTGGGATTCTCTCTCCTTCTCTGTCTGCCCCTTCCTCACTTACTCTCTGTCTCTCTCTAAAAATAAATAAATAAACTTAAAAAAAAAAAAGAAGGCTACTCTCTGGACCCCAAGAGATTCCCCCAATATGCAGAGGTCTTACTTCTCTACTCTGGAACACTGAGGGTTCTTAGCTCTGCTAGTGATGTCAACAGGTCCATTTTGATGCTGTGGAGAACTGGGGCGAGGTGAAGCTGGAGAAACACCACTCGTGAGTTCTAGAGCCAGGTGGAAGGGAAGGTAAGGTGAGTCCACTGGACATTGGGAGCCAGGGTTTCAAGAAGGATAAACCATGTCAGAGGAAAAGCATAACCTTTTCCTTTGTCAAGTCTGGGACTCTCAGTAAAGCAGGAACCAGAGGTACAGACAGGCTCAGAGGAGTTGAATCTGAGATAGGGTCAACTCAGTGAATAAGAACAAAGAGCCAGCAAGAATCATGGTCCCTCTGAGGAGATAGGGCTCTCTGTATAAAGAGGATGGCTTTGGGCTTCTGGTCTGGCTTCATTTCATAGTAGTAGGTATTGTCCAGAAAAGCTGGGAAATGTTTGAAACCTAGAAGCTACTTCTTTCTGAAGTCCAAACAAGGGCAACTTGGCTACAGAGTGTGAGAGTAATCTTACCCTAGGAGGGATGGGAGGTGATGCTGGTTCAAACCTGGGATTTTTTTGTTTGGTTGGTTTTTTGGTTTGTTGTTGTTTTTTATTCAAGCCTGTTCGTTAGTTTTTTTGTTTTTTGTTTCTGATTCAAGCCCGTTTTAATGTTAGTTCTGCCCTGATCTGTGCCCGAATTCTCAAAAAGGAGCCACTCCTCCAGTTAGCCTGGTAAGTTTGCCCCAGGCAGAACGGTTCCTTGGTTCATTTCTGAATCTTAAAACCTTCTCATGGTTCCTGGCATATGAAAGTGTTGACTGCATGCATGAACAATTGTGGTCAACGTAACCAAGCCTCAGGCTCTACTTCAGCTGCCAAAGCCAGGGCCTATTTCATTCTTCTATCTCAATCCTATCAGAATTTCCTACCAGAAACTCTTCTGGAACATTCTCTTCTTCAAGATTTAGTTCCTGCAAAGGTGTGAGCCAGTTTGCTGCCTCTAACCCTCCTTTTAGGAAGTGACACTCAGTGACAGGTTTCTGGATATCTCTAACTGCCTGATACATTGAGTTTTCTCTCCCTTTCCTACCTTTCCCCAGTGACCCACAGACCTCTCTGACACTTTGCCTTCTAAATCCATTAGGAGCATCATTACAGGTACCTGGCAGGCCCTCTGAGTCTCCTTGCCCCCCGGGTCTGCAAACGTGTGACGTGACCCCCAGTCAGCCCAGCCCCTGATCTGTCAAGTTCATTCAAACGGGACACAGTCTAATGTGGTAAATTCAGTAATAGAGTCACAACTTTTAAACTGACATTTCTGTTCAGACTCCCATAGTGAAGTGACCCTATAAATTAACAATTTTCCTCAGCTCACATCCTCTGCCCAAGATTGATGAGTCATATTTATTCTCAATATTAACAGATTTTTTCAAATGGAGGCATCAGAATTCACAAATGAACTCTGTTCTATGACCATGGTTTGCACAGAAAAGAATTTCATATGAAGAAATTCCAGGGCCAATTTTTAGAATAGGTCAATGCAATACATGCAATTTCAAGACACATTCATTTGAGAGAGTAGGAAGAGCATAGGAAATAAAGAACAAGGCAGAGAGAATTCCCATTAAAGGTGCTCTCTTGAACTGATTCACGAGAAGATATTTAACCTGTTGAATAGCAGCGGAAGGACAGGGCAGGGAATGAATGAGTTGTCAGTGCCATGGAAAACCAGGTAGCTGTCTAAGCATTCAGAAAAAGATCTCATTCAATTTAGCAAGCTCGTAGAATGGTTAAGAGCTTGATTTCTGGGGACTGACTCTCTGAGTTCTTATCACTGTTAGGTGCTAGGTGTGTAACCATGGAAAGTTTAATGAACCTCTTTGTGCCTCAATTTTCTTGATAATAAAACTGGGATGATAATAATACCTTACTTAAGGAATCTGAGGATTAAATTATTTGTAAATTGTAAATGTTCAAGCACAGAAAATGGCACAGCAAATGGCAGCCTTGGCTATTACTGTCATTACTTTACCTTCACCCTCTCTAGTGATCACTCTAGACCACACCACAATCACCCCTCGCTTGGAGTATGGAATAACTGCAACAGATTAACATCTGCCTGTGCCTAACTTAAAACCTTTCTTCTCATTGTGGCCAAAGTGACCTTTTACAAAAGTAGATCTGATCCCATCACTTCCAGATGAAAACCCTTATAGTGGGTGCACAGAACTCTTGAACCTAATCCATACTACTTTGTTCAAATGGCACTATTATTTAAAGGAGCTGATCTATATTCAACTTCTTGGTCCTAATCAGTCTCAATGAACTAATTAATCATGTGATCATTTAATGTCTATCTGCCTAATTATACTATGACCTCCATAATCTAGTGGGGGAAGAGATTTCTGTTCCATCTCTAGTGCCCAGCACACTGCCTGCCACTTGTGCTCAGTAAATAGTTGTTGAGATATCCACTAAGTATATCCGTTGGATGATGGATGTCACAAAGTATAAAGACAGTATGAGACAATTTTGTTATGTGATGCAATTGAAATTTTCCTTGTGGTTGTGTCTCACACAGTTTTGATTCAAACTTTTAATTCCCTTTAAATGTCACATAATGGGGTGGAATGAAGAGAAGAGACAGAGATACAGAAGGAATAAAGCATCACAGAAGCAAATTAAATTATTGAAAAATAGAATATCTCCATCGTAACATTTAAAGGATATGATTTTGAGAATTTAGTGTTAGAGGATTTCTTTTCTTTTCATTCATTCTTTTTTTTTTCCTTTTTGGCCAAGTTTCTAATGTGTTTTGAATTTCAGGTCTGCCAGTGAGGTTTTATGGTAAAGGCATTTTCTTTTATTTTCTGCATATTTTTTAAAGCTTTAGTGTCTATGTAGTTCGCTCTCAAATATAACTCTATGCCCAGCATAAATAGGGAGAAACATCTAGACCAAATTATTTTTTTACCACACAAATAACCAGCACCCTCTTCCTGGAGATTATAAAAACTCCTCAGTTTTGTCTTGTTTTTATATGTTAGAGTTTTGCCTAAATAGTGACGTCCACCAATTCATTTATTCACTCATTCACTTATTCAGTAAAGATTTACTAAGCGTCCCATGGGCCAACCGCTGTGTTGGGTTGGGCTAAACTCACATTTAGGGTACAAAGCAGATCTTAATGGGTGACTCATACAAAGTAACAATATTCTTTTTGCCATAAATTTAGAGTGTGCTGCTTCCCTGTGCTCTCTTAATATTTTAAAGTTTAAATTGACCATACTAATCAGTGTGTCTGTGTGTGAGTGTGTGTGTGTGTTGAGGGAGGTTAGAAGAAATGTCAGTTTCCTCTTTAGACTAACACTATTAGGTACACTGTTTAGCGGTGTCACTAGTGACCACATTGTTCAGAGGAGCATAAAAGTGCAGCTGTTTCCCTTCCCTTTGAATCGTTTCCTAAGAGAAAGAGCTGACTCAGTTTCTTTCAGCTCTAACCCTTTGGACACAGATATGAAGAAATCCAAGATTTTGTAAATTTGGAGAGTGGAAAAATTAATTGCTCTTACCTTCAGTACTTTAGAAAAACCCCAAGTGCTTAATACAGACCTCTGATCCAGAATAAACGATGCTTAAATCTATCATCTCGATGTTACAGCTGTCTCCAGACTACTCCCTTGGCCTTGACTCCTGATGACTTCAGGCAGTGCTGAGCTAAATTATCTCCTTGCTGGTGAGGGCATGTCTTGCTTAAATGCATGGTGGAAATTGTCAAATACCCTTCTCACCCAATTCCCTCATCTTATGCCCCAATGTAACTTGAACCACAGTAGAGTTTTGTTGAAACACTGCTTGACAAGCAGCCAGAGTAGATAATGGGCATCCTGCGGGGAGCCCTGTGTGGTGAAGAGGTTGAGGAGGATAATTTTTAGGAAGTGAAGCTGGGCATGTGGGTTAGCCCACCTGCACTCCACCTCACCAGCACAACCAAGCACAGTCAAGGGCAGAGCTCAGTGCTTGACAGTCTTTAGCATCCCCAAGACTCTCCTGTGGACCTTACTGGTTCGGATCACCAGTGGCATCATCACCCCACCCACTGGGGCTGACTTGTGAGCAAGCACCTCAGTATAGGGAGTGGGGTCTTTTCTAAAGGTAGTTTATTTTACTTTATTTTATTATAATGTATGTGTTACATATTTATTTTATATGAATATATAGTATTTATTATTATTTATATAGTATTTATTAAATCATATAAATATATGTTATATATATATATTTTATTTATTTATTTATTTATTTATTTGCTTTGGCTGTCAGGAAGCTGATGAGAGTAATGGGAATACCACTTTTTATTTTGATGTACTCATTTCAGTCAATGAGAGACAGCATTGCACAGTGGTTGAGAGTATGGACTCTAGAGCCAGACCCCAGCTTCAAATACTGGCTTCCCACCACTGGTTTGTGACCTTATGCATGCACCTCATTACCTTTTCTAGGTCTCAGTTTTCAAATTAGTAAAATTGGAATAGTAGCAAAGGGTTATGGAACCATGTCAGAACTAAATGAAGTAATACATGAAAAGTGCTTAGAGTAGTGCCTGGCACATAGTTAATATCCATGCATTTATTTTTTTATTACATATGTGTTATTATTACTCCTCACAATATGCTCTGGTATTCTATTATAAGCCTTAGGCTAGAAAAAACGAATTCAGAAAGAGTTGGTAACTTGCCTGAATTCTTCTATTCAGTGAAGTTTCTGGGGTCCACACTCTGCCTCAATCCAGGTCTTTTGACTGCTCCAACATCTCACAATGTTTTCTGTGTTGTCAGAGAGAAAGTTAATGCTTATCTCCCCATATTAACTAATATAGTTGTAATATTTGTATCATCTCTCTCGCAGTATGGTTTTTTAGATCTCCTTTCCATTGCTTTTTGATTGCATTATCTTATACATCTCTTAGTATAAGCTGCCACATATATTTTTTTAAAAGGGCAGGGAATGAATTTCAAATAAAATAAATATATCAAGGCAAATATTTAATATGTGTGTCTGCTGCCCGAGTGAGTAGCCATGTAAGTGCATTTGATTGACAGTAAAAGTGTGTCATTGAGTGAGACCCAAGGCAAGCATGCCAGTATTTTGGGAGAAGCTCCTCTCTACAGAGAACTGACTAAGAAAAGCAGTTTGCTGAGTAAATCCAATGTCATCTGTTTCCATTGTACCGGATTTACCAACAAAACTTCACAAATTATATGGAATGACAAGATATAAATTCAAAGAATAACAGGCTATATTTTTCTTGAATGTCTGCGTAAAAATTGGAGGCAGAAACTATGGTTCAGCCAACTTGATAATTGGCTGAAACTTGGATATTGATTGAGTCTAGTTCCTGAAGAGATTTCCCCCCACCCCCACCCTTTCTTACAAAGTAAGGAAAGTAGGTCAGAGCGGAGAACATGGCTGGAATGCATAACAAGTTGCTAAGAAGTAGAAACTAAAATGATTTAGCAAAGACTGTGGTAAGAACCGTCTTACCATTCATGAATGCATAGAATGTCTGTTTCTGTATCATAATCCCTATTTATTACCTCTAATCCGAAGGATAGAGACACACACTAGAAATCATCTCTAGTCCTTTTGGTCTTTGTCATGAAGCTCACAGTTTTTCCTTCCTTATGGGGATCCTCACCTTTTCTTCTTTTCTGGACAACAGTTGATTGTTTCCTGCTGCTTCAAACCTCAGGAAGCACTTTTATGCGGCTGCGGAGTTGAAGTGCACTTCCTGGGATTCTCTAAGACTGCAACCTACGCCAGAGGAGCCAGTCTTCCATCAGCCCCCCCTGAAAATGTGGGTCACTAGAATCACCACAGGAAGTTAGTGTGCCTGCCATGCTGTGGCCACGACCCTTAGCCCCAGCCTCTCAGCCTCTGCACTGCTGACCAACAGGGACCTGCAAACATTCTGACAGCTGCTTCATGTGCAGAGTCTGCTTGGGGGATGACACAGACCTCATCCCAGGGAGGAGCTGTCCAACAGTCTGCACAGCTGCCTCTAATAATGTGGGAAACAGCCCCTTCAATCTAGGCTTGCTATGAGCCAATCAGTAGCAGGAGATTTTTAATCTCAGAACAAATACATGTGATGTGGAGCAACCAGGGATTT
This sequence comes from Cryptoprocta ferox, assembly GCA_028646485.1. Taxonomy (NCBI): domain Eukaryota; kingdom Metazoa; phylum Chordata; class Mammalia; order Carnivora; family Eupleridae; genus Cryptoprocta; species Cryptoprocta ferox. Next base: position 25,094,542 of record CM053574.1, read on the forward strand.
TTTATGTGCCATGCCGAGCACGGATCTTCTCAGAGCAATGCTTTCAGAGCCTGAGGATGCCCCTGGCTTCCCCAGCTCCATCACTTAAAATGAACTGTTATACTGGATAGACCAGAACTTTTGTTTGTTCCACACGAAGATTCCTTTTTATTTCTCCTTGAAGAGAGACTCTCTCTTCCAGTCTCATGGAAGTTCCCAAATGCTCTGGAAAACCTGACTTCCACTTCAGTGTGGCGGGGGGGGGGGGGTGCTTCCGTGAAATCCTGATAGGGTTAAAATTAAAAAGCTGGGAAAAAACCTAAATAATAGGCAACGGGGCAATAGTTGTTGCAGGTAAATATTAGCTGGTGTAATATTATCTGAACAGAAAATAATAGAATACAGTCTTCATCTTCTAAGAAGCCTGGAAAAAATCAACTAAAATGCAATCAGCATCTACCATATGCCAGGTATGATACTAAATGATCTCATTTACTACTTATAGCAAGGCCTATGGAAAATATACCATAAAGACTTACCTTTAGTCTACAGATTAGGAAACCGAGGCTTAAAGAGATGAAACAGTTTCCTCAGAATCATCATATCGTTTACCTTATGCTAACAACATATTGTATTTAAAACAAACAAGCAAACATTTATTGTTTGCCATAATTCTGTGGCTTGGCTGCAATTCATCTGGACTGGGACCACATGGCTAGGGCTGGGTGGTTGAGGATGACCTCACTCCCATCTCTGGGCCTTTACTGGGACAGTCATCTTGTCACTCATCCTTCAGGAGGCTAACCAAGGCTTGTTCACATGGTGATGAGGAGTTCTCAGACACAAGAGAGGCCAAACCCAAACACCCACGCATTTTTCAAGCCTCTGCTCGTGTCATGCTTGATAATGTCCTCTTGGTCAAAATAAGCCATATCAGGCCAAATCTTGATTCGAGGGGTAGAGAAATAGATTCCACCTCTCGATTTAAAGAGTGACATGGTCACGTTGCAAGTGGGCATGTGTACAGGGATGGGAAGAATTTGTGGCCATTTGCAATCTATCCTAGTCACAAAATCAGTAAGTGGCCAAGCTGTTTTTAGGATTAAGGTAGTCGTATTGCAAAGTCATTCTATACTCCCGAAACATGTTGTAATGGTCTTCTTTGGAGATCTCAGTGCTCTGATGCATATATATTTTTTTAGTTTTATACAATGAGAATGAGTTACTCTGAGAATTAATGTAAGTTAAAAAAAACTATTATGAATGTATCTAGATGTTCTAGGCAATTGAACAAAAGACTGATGTCACAGCCACCCCACTTTAACCTCCTGTTAGCATGTCTCCTGGTTTGCCAACCTCTGAGGTGTCCACAAAGGTAACCACAGACTCTCAGCAGTGGCTCTGAATTATGGCATATTACCTGACATGTACTGTTTCAGAAACAGCAGAGAAGCAGCCATTTGATTCCCATCCAAGTTTCTCATGTGGGCCAAACCCATGTCATTTGAGCAGTTCTCTATTATATAATTGTCCTGTTACCATTGGAATGCAAAGAAATAGCCAAGGAACCTGAAAGATGTGACTAATTGCTTCCTGCATCCATTAGCTTTGGGAGGCTGAGTTTAGAAATAGCCATAGGCTGATCCTCAAGTTGTGTGCACTTAAAGTGCTCTATAAATACAAGTGGTGGGTTCATACATTTATCCATTCCTTCTTCAAATATTTACTGAGTGCCCACCATGTGCCTAGCACTGGGCAAGGTGCTGAGTATGCAGTGATGAACAAAATAGATAAAATACCTGACCTCACAGAGCCTCCATTCTAATGAGGGAAATAGATAATTAACAAGTCAACAGATAATAGACGCAGCTACATAGTTGAAGGTAGTGAGGTGGAAGGCCACTAAGGCAGGCACTGTGGATTGAGTAGTCAGGGAGGGTCTCTTTGAAGAGAATAATAGAGCAAAAACTTGAAGGATGGGAATGAGCTGATGCCATGAAGCGCTGGGGACAGGGCGTTTCAGGAGCGAGAAAAGCAAATGCGAAGGTCTGGAATGTGAAGGCTTGCTTACTATATTGGAGAAACATAAAGCAGGCTTTGTGCTTCTCCCCTTCTCCCTTCTCTGCCACTTCCCTGCGTCGGTGGTGCAGTGATTCTATGAGAAAACAGAGGGCCAAATCAAGGAAAGTTACTGAAAATATGGCAGACAAAAGTATCAGCTTTTTAATGAGAAATGCAACTTATATTAAAAATAGTATTTCTTCACATCTTTGACAATTTGTGCCATCAGAATCAGTATTCATGAGAAGGATGATCATTTCTTGATTAAAAATCTAATACCTAAGTGTGATTCTAATATATTAGTGAATGCCTATGGGAGCCATTTTCGATTAAATGGTACTGAATATATCTGTATGTGATTGTCACTCAGTAATTATCTAGAGTAAAATCATGTTCTATGAACACTTAAATTTGAAACTGGGTGAAAATATAAAAATTATAGCGTGATTTTTTTGTCCTACAAAACATTAGGATCTCTTCAAAGAATTTTTCTTGACACACAATATTTTCCAAAGTATATTTTTGTTGTCTTCCTGCTTCCATAATTATTCTGTCCTTTGTCAGTGAAAGCAGAATCTGCTTTACTTCTCCTTTCAAACATCTGTGCTATTTTACTTTATTTTAGGTTTACAAAATGCCATTGATTCCACAAATGTTTATTGGGTATTGCCCTAATTGCCGTATGTCCAGCCCAGGCTAGGAGTTGGGAATACAGAGACGGGTAGGGCAGAATATTTATCCTCTTGGACATGCCATTATGGGTCTCTGAGGGCAAGCCTTCCAATTACAAATAGACAACTTAAAATTTGCTACTCTCTAAAATTCTTCAATATTATAGAACTAGCTATGACAGCAGTTTATCCCTAAGCTTATGTGGTAAATAGGGAAATACAATTTTACCACCCATTCTCAGGGCCAAAAAAAAAAAACTGAAATGAAACCAAACTCCTGCCCAAACAAAAATTCCTCTGAAACCCTGTCTGCAAAGTGATGAGCGCCAACACGGGTGCTGGTGGTTAGCAGGATGGAAGTCAAGGGTTGTTTTGATGAGTGGGAGGGGTCACACGGAGGGAGCTCTGCTGATGCTCTACACACACTAAGCACTCGTGTGTGTGTGTGTGTGTGTGTGTGTGTGTGTGTTTGTGTGTAATGGAACAGACAGCTGACTGAGGCTTTAGAATTTATTTCAGTCTCAGCCTTCAGGCCCGATATGCAGTCTAGTTTCTAGAACTTCCACATCACGGAAAAGCAGAAACTAGGGTGCTAAGGGAACCAAACTAAATGTTCCAAACCCCTGGGGCCCCTGTGGTCTGAGCTGATTCATCATCCATTGGCCAGGTGTGGCTGAGAGGAACATCTTTTAGTTGGCCTACTTGGCAGAAGACTGGGTCTTTGACTTAAGCCATGTGCAAGTGCATGTGTGTGTGTGCGTGTGCCTGTGTGTATGTGTGTTGTTCCTCAATAAAATTTCTACCTTCGCTAGGGCTACTGCCAAGAATAAAAATAGGTAAGCTGAGAAACAAGTTCCTATTTGAATATAAGTAGACTGAATAATATGTCTTTGTCTTAAAAGTGTTGCTGCTATTGCTGTACATTTTTCTTGAGAAAATTTATCATTTTAGAGTGTTCAATGTTAAGAGACAGTATGAGAAAATCACAGTGTGCAATTAAGTAACTCACAAGGTCAGCCAACAAAAGACAAAATAAACTAGCTTCAAAAGTGTTTTTACTCGACGATAAAGTTTGGCCAAACTTTATTATTACAATCAAATGCTCAGTGGTTGCTAGATAGGTAATTTCTGTAATTTTAGTCCCAAATGGGAAACGTTTCATTGTGGGAGAATCATAAAATTGTGGTGAAAGAAAACTGCAGATACTATACAGTGAAAGATAAGATATTTCTTGATAAAAAATACTGGTTAGGAACCTCAAAATGTTGTGTTGAGTGAAAGAAGCTGGCAAAAGGAGTATATACTATATGATTTCCATTAGAAGGAATTCAAGAATAGGCCTAATTTATCATTGTTTATAGAAATCGACAGGGAGCTTGGGTGGCTCCTTTAGTTAAGCTTCTGACTTTAGCCCAAGTCATGATTTCACAGCTTGTGAGTTCAAGCCTAGAGACTGTTTCAGATTCTGTGTCTCTTCCTCCCTGCCCCCCACCCCGCCCCCTATGCGTTCTTCACTTGCACTTTGTCTTTCTCTCTCAAAAATAAATAAACATTAAAAAATTTTATAAGAAAAAAGAAATCAGGAAGTGACTGGAAGGGGACATGATGGAGCTTTCTGGAATGATAGAAGTGCTCTATATCTGGGTTTAGGTGGTGGTTACACTTTAGATCTGTGCATTTTAATGTATGTAAATGATACCTCAATTAAAAATGAATAAAACTGAACTGAATACTTCAGATCTGTGCACTGTAATGCATGTAAATTATACCTCAATTAAATATGAATAAAATTACAGACACACAAAGATTATCTGTTAAATATAGTTAGTCTCAAACTTTTTTTTTCCTGAATTGATCCTCAGGCAAATATATCGATCACTTCTGGTTTAAATATTTCTTTCTTTTACCTATTTGCCAAAATGGCAATGCGATTAAATACACATTAAGACCTGCATAGCCTCGCAAATTTCCTAATTGTAACTGGTACTGGTGAACTGTGGTTTACATCCTAGGTCCTACTGACTGTTCCTTGTTTAGACAAGATGTCATTGAAAACTCTCTTAGTTCTTTCGTGTGTGTGATGATTAAACTTACCTGGAGGCTGTTGTAAGATCAGGCAGGCTGGTAGCCTCAGTGTCACTCAGGAGCGTCTTAGAAATGCAAACTCTCAGGTCCCACACTGGACCCACTAAATCGGAATCTTTGTTTTAACAAAATACCCAGGTAATTTGTATGCATACTAAAGTTTTAGAAGCACCATCTTAAAATACATTGCGACCTTATTTGTGAGATACAAATATGACAAATTGTCATTAATACAGTGTCCATGGTGAAACATGGCCCTGGCATTTTGCATCTGCGTTTCCCTGTGTTGCTGGGCCATTGGACTAAAACCACTCTGCTGCCACTGTGGATGGGTAGCATCTTTGCGAAATGTGGCTGAGTAAGTTGCTGGTGGAGCGACCTCATGAATTAGAACGGAACACTCTCCTAGGATCAGCCAACAGACTGCATTTCCAGGATATAGCTTCCTGTGGAACAGTGGCCTAAGGTCTAGGTGAACGCAACACAAACTGTCAGAACCCTGAGGATTTCTGCGGACTAGAGGCAGTCCTTGATTTTCTTATTCCCAAATCTCTTTTTAGCCAGTCTCACTAAAGGAGGCGCTGCCATCCACGCAGTCACTCAAGCCAGCCACCTTCAGGTCGTCCACAGTTCTCCTCTTTCACTCTTTCATGACTCCTACCTGTACCTAAATCAGCAAGAGGTCTGCCAAGCGAGTCTCCAAATTCTGCCTTCAGTCTCCCTGGCTCTCTCCATTTTCCCTGCCGCCCCACCGCCGCCATCTCTTACTGAAACTATTGCCTTCTAGTAGCCTCACACTTCCACTGTGCATCCTCTGACCATTCACTACAGCTCATATCACTTCTCTTTTGAAAATCTCCCAGGCGTTTCCATGACACTTAGAGTAAGTGCCAGACTCTACACCTGCATCTGTAAAGACCCACAGAGTCTTGCTTAACCTGGTCTCTGTGTATCTCTGCAGCTGCATCTTGCCCCACTTCCCCACTGTTCACTTGCCCCCCAGCCTCTGTCACCTTATTGGGTCTTAGGTGTGCTGTGCTCCATGCCTTTCTGCCTTGCACATGCAGCTCTCTTGTCTAGATGGTTCTCCTCCCTTCCTTTGAATTCTTAGCTCAGTTTAGTCCCTTGGGTCTCATTTAATCCCCACGTCCCCCAAGGTGCCTTCCTGTGAGTGCTCTACAGAAAGGAGTTCCCTCTGTCAATTTCCATCTCAGCCCCTTGTTTCTCTCCTTCATGGCACTTCATTACAAGCTGCAATCATTCTGCATCTTTGCCTTTCTATTTTTATCTTCCCTTTTAGAATAGTAGAGCTCATGTCTGTATTGTTCACTACTGTGTCCCCAGGTGAACCTTCATGCCTGGCACATGGTAGGTACTTAATAGATACTGGCTATGACTAACTGACTGACTACCTGAATGAATGGACAGATTTATTCCTTTACACAGCTGATGGATGCTTAATTGTGTGATGCCGTCTGGAATTTACTCCCACCAAAGTACAAAACGCCCACTTCTTAATTCTGAGCTCATCACCCTCACACTAGATTGCTGAATGCTTTGATTGTTAAAGTTCTCAAAAAAGCACTTGAAATAAAAAAGAAGAAAGAAAAGAAAGGAGAAGCAGAATTCATTTTTGCAGAGCCTGTTTGCTCTGCATCCCTGGTCCTCTCATGACCTCGTCCTGCTTTTAGAAAGGGCGGTTCCTTGCAAAGGCTTCATCAATCTCTGGTCTCTGGACCCCTGCTGTTGGAAACCGCAGGAAATGCAAGCACAACATCACCTTTAATTAGCAGGAGAGGAGCCTGCCTGATATACGCAGATAGTGCCTTGAAAATAAGCAACAGAAAAATGTGAGGCAGGACGGGGTTCACGGAAAAGAACTAGGAAATGAAAAAGAATAATTATCCTGTTTTAACATAATGTTGTTAATATGTATTGCCCATTATCATCTAGAGTGTCTTGCCTATTGAAGTATGTGAGCTGTAGAGCTGCTCTTTGCTCTAGCAGTGTAGCTAACGTAAGGAACTGGCTCCCCATCCATCATCATAATTAGTTTGTCATAATTTTCTGCCCTTCTTGGCTCTGCAGTAAAAAGATAGAAGAGGCATTTAAAGTTACTCAGGAATTGTTCCCCAAATTTCCTCCCTGTTCTTTATGGGAACAGATAGCTGTATTTCTGCCCTATTTATTTTATGTTTGGCCTGTGATAATGAAGTATATTTCATCTGGAAGTATATAGCTTTAATTTTCATGTTCTACTTGGAAACATCTCGCTGTTTCATTTTGTTTCAGCCTGTACAGTATATAAAGAGAGCTCACGCTTCTCTCTGAACTCACCCATCACCCACCAGAGTTAATTCTAGTTTCAAGACCAACATTATGACTTCATGCGCTGACTGTATAATAGAGGCACTGGTTCTGCGGTCCTTTAGAGTCTACACAGTGCTGCCCTCATCTTATCTCTGAATTCTCACAGCAGCTCTGGGGTGTAGGAGAGGCAGGGGTTATCCACATGCTCCTAGTAGAGAATGAGGGGCAACCAGGGCAACCGGCTTGCTCTGGGGCCAGACAGCTAGAGCAAGGAGGACCCAGGGCTGGAATCCCAGTTCTCTAATTGTAAATGATGGGCCTTCTCTGTTACATTAGCAATATCTTCTCATGCTGCTGGTGTTTGCTTCTGCTGAAGTGGGAGACAGGGCAATTTTCAGTCAGTCTTTCATTCCCTCAACATCATGAATAGGATAAGCTATCCTGCTTGTGGTGGAAAAAGGGAAAGAACGTCGGTATAAAAATGTGGAGTTTAAAAAGGATTTTGTGGGGCGTCTGGGTGGCTCAGTCGGTTAAGCATCTGACTTCAGCTCAGATCATGATCTTGTGCTTCTTGAGTTCGAGCTCCATGTTGGGCTCTGTGCTGACAGCTCAGAGCCTGGAGTCTGCTTTGGATAATGTGTCTCCCTTTCTTTCTGCCCTTCCCCTACTTGCATGCTGTCTCTTTCTCTCTCAAAAATAAATAAGTATTAAAAAATAAAATAAAAGGGATTTTGTGATCTAGGGCAGGGGTTCTCAAAGTGTGGTTCCCAGACTAGCAGCATCCAGAAGCTTGTAGGTTTTCAGGCCGCACCTCAGATCTGCTGATTGCAAACTCTGGGGTGGAGTCCAGCAATGCAGGCTAAAGTTTGAGAACCACTGGTCTAGGGGGAAGATGGGGAAATGCGGGGGAAAACAGAGAAGAGAGAAATAACATTGTGCACCACGGAGAGGAAAACACTTTGTTCCTCTGCTTTCTGAGTTTCAGTGTCTGGGGCTGTATAAAGTAAAGTGACAAAAGTAGATTACAGTTTGAAATGCATACAAATTGTATTTGATGTTCATATTCTAGTTTGTATATGTACACGAGCATCTCACAGAAAAGGAAGTGAAAAGTCAAAGAAGCACTCCTAGTTAGAAGCTCTTAGTTAGGCCTAGGAGCCTATATACCATTTAAAAAAAGAACCATAAATGTGTAGAGAAGTGATGAGACAAAGGAAGAGAGTTTGGGCTGCTAGGGTCGGCAAATCATGGGAGGGTAAATATATGGGGGCAAAAGGAATGGAAGATAAGAATTCAGTAAGGTTTGTTTATGCAGCTTCAAGAAGATGCTGTTTGCAATAGTAAGAGTTGTCTCTTCTTCCTGGTTTTGGGGGAAAGGGAGGGGAACCCTCTCCTAAAAGGGAAATTTATTCCCTATTTTTAGACAGAAAGGGGCAGGGCAGTGAGCTTTTGATGCATCTGCTATTGCTCAGTTACTTTCTGTTCAAAATAATCCTCATGCCAAAGTGATCTTCTTTGTGGTAGCATATTCTGGTCCCCTTCAACACTGAGTGGGAATCTGGAGCTAGATTGCTGGGTTTCTACTGCAGTCTTGTCACCTCATTCATCCACAAAGTATCCGTTTGCTAAGGACTTGCTATGTGCCAGGCACTGTGCAGATGCTTGGGAGATGGCGCGGGAAAACCTAGAAGTTCTCTGTCCTCAGGGACCTGACATTCTGCCTTACGTTAATTGACTAGGTGATTGAAGGCACAAATTACTTCCCCTCTCTGTCCCTCCTTACCCCACTCCCCCGGCCTGTAAAGGGAAGAATGCTAATAGTGTCTAACTCACAGGGGTTTTGTAACAATGACACATAAAACACCCAGTGTGCTGCACACAGGTAGAGCTCTACAAGGCCTTGCCCCCTTCCCGATTACACATTCTCAGCCACCAAATGCTATTGACAAACTGACAGTGCTATCTCTTGCCACCTGTCCCCAAAAATATGATTATAAGTGGACACAGACATCACCAAGATGCTTAAAGCAGATGCTCAAAATATTTGATTTAGAAGTGTCTGAGAACTCATGGACCCAGGTGATAGGTACCTCTTTGTGAAATATCCAAACTTTTGTTATAATTTCAACTCTCGTTATGGCAATATCAGCCCAAACATTCTGGGAATAAATATGCTCCTGGCACTGTTTCTGAGTTCTCTAACCTGACAAAAGCTCGGAGATGAGGAGCTTACAGAATGATTTCAAGCAACATGGGGCTTAATTACAGATATCTTAGTTTTAAAGGTCTGGCTCCTCCAGGAGGGCTGAGATGGTGCAAAGACGGGGCTTTCCAGGGCTGACTTCAGGTCTGTACTCCCTCAAATAGAACGTTGTGCTGTATCAAGGCTCAAACCTCAGCTCCTCTAAGACGTGCTCTCACATTAGGTCAGCCTGTGTGAAATCCCCCAGTCAGGGGTTTGGGGCTCCCTGATGCTCCACTGATGGAACACACAAACAGAGTTTGCTGGCCACTGGGAAACAAAGTACAGCATCTGCTCTTTGACTCTGTGATCCCTCCCACCCTAGTATAAGACTGCTGAGAGCTGTACTGATAAGACAGTGTAGGCAAAAGTCCAGTGGGAACCTCTTATCCTTCCAAATATAATTTTTTAATGTGTATTTATTTTTGAGAGAGAGAGAGAAAGAGAGAGGCAGAGAGAGGGGGAGACACAGAATCTGATGCAGGCTCCAGGCTCTGAGCTGTCACAACAGAACCCAGTGCAGTGTTCAAACTCACGGACCATGAGACCATGACCTGAGCCCAAGTTGGACGCTTAACCGACTGAGCCACGCAGGTGCCCACCCCTCCCAAATATAAATATTGAGGATGGTTTTTGTTGCGTGGTATATTGGTTGGGTGTATACTGTGTGGTTTGTTGCGTAGTATATTGGTTGGAAAGAGACAGAGAGCTAGACAGTGAGTGGATGTGTAGGCATCAGGAAAAGAGAGAACAAGAAGGAAGAAAGGGAGAGAGGGAAGGGGAAGGAAAAAAGGTAAAAAGGGAAGGAAGGAGGCAAGAAGAAAGCAGAGAAGCAAGAAGGAGAAGGAGAAAGAGAAGGAGAAAAGAGAGGAAGGTAGGCAGGAAGGAGGAAGAGAAGGGGAAGGGAGGGGGAAGAAGACCAGCACCTGCAGAGCCCACTCAAATTTCACAACCCAACCTGCTCCCTGAAGGAGAAGAGAAGATAGGCATCCTCAACTGCTCTCTGCCAGTGGGCATGGGTGGCCTGACATGCTTCCAGGTGAAGCAAGAGGTGGCCTGAGGGTATATGTTGTGTGATGACCCCTTTAACTCAGTGTCCCTGCCCACCTTTGTAATGTGGCCTGTCCAGAGGCCCACCTCTGAAGGTGATTGATGATCCTGTCACTGTCCTCTTTGTTGGACTTGCACCTCTAGCAGGGGACCCAGCCCTGGGGCCCTTGTGACACACATACACCTGCATATCTGTATCTTCCTCTAGACTTTGGGCATTTGGAGGGTGGGGTCCACATTTTGGGCACCATATCATTTTCCACAGTGCCTCGTGCTTTACACTTAGTAGGGATCACGATGTTTGTTTAATGTGATGGAATTATTTACTGAGAACTGTCCTATTTCTTAGGAAAAAAAAATAGAACCATTGGGATACAGTTTTCCAGTGTACTTTCTGATTAGAAAGGGTATAATGATTCCTCTTTTTAATCCCTTTGTAATGAGGAAGCGTTACTGAGCTTAAATTTGGTGGAGCTCTTTGTGTTTTCTCTCCCCCAGTCCTAACAGCCCTTCCTGTTCCATTCTAACAGGAAGAAAGCTCTGGAAGAACCCCTAATATTTCAGATCTAAATTTAAAGAAGTCAGATTCAATTGCTCAGTTAATTAAATTTGCAGTAGTCTCTTTGGAGATGTTTATGGACTTATTTTCACACTTCTGCATTTTCCTTTTGCTCTAGTTGAGCAGTAGCAAATACAAAGTGACAACCACATTACTGTACATGGGGTTATTTACAGACCAGGATGATGGATTTCCTGATAATCATTTAATAGGGTAATTTTCCTGGGACACAGACTCTGGCCCCCTTGGTTTATCCTGTTCACCTGTTATATTGTGTGTTGTCTTAATCTCACATGACACCCAGCTAGAACCACAGCCCATTTGAGTCTGGCAGACGCACTGTCTGAAATTTGGGGGTTTTCTCTGCAGCTTGCAGCTAATAGCCAAAGATTTGGATGTGTGGTCTACTACTCACATCTTAAAAGGAGAAGTAATACACAAAGATGAGGCCATCAAAGTTTCCATTGCCTTGAAAACCAAAACATATATAGATTCCCAGTTCCAGGACAAGCTTTTATTCAGTTATGAAACATTCAAGCCATTTTCTCCAATAATGATTCTGAATACTACATAGCATTTAAATAATCACAGCCCATTTTTCACATCCATAGCTTCTAGTATCTCTGTGAATGTGTGCCAGGAACTTTACTAAAACCTTTATTGCCTTCTTGTATAGAATCCACACAATACCTTATGAGACAGATTGTTATTATTTCCATTTTGTAAATGTAGAAAGTGAGGCTCAGAAATAGTCAATGATGCTCCCAAGGTCACACAGCTGGCTAATGGCAGAGCCTGGTCTTGAGTCTAGATCCTTTGATTACTAACCCATAGGATTTCTACTATCCTATTTTTATTATGTAAATACACAGAATCTGAGATGAAAAGCACAAAATAGCCGTGGAAACAATAGATAATGGAAAGCAGTGCAGGGGCGCCTGGGTGGCTCAGTGGGTTAAGTCGTCCGACTTCGGCTCAGGTCATGATCTTGCGGTTCATGAGTGTGAGCCCCACCTCTGGCTCTATGTTGACAGCTCAGAGCCTGGGGCCTGCATTGGATCCTGTGTATCCCTTTCTGTCTGCGACCCGCACCCCCCACGCCCTGCCCACCGCTCGTGCTCTCTCTCTCTCTGTCTCTGAAAAGATGAATAAACATTAAAAAATTTTTTTAAAAAAGGCAATGCCTAATGCATAAATTAGAGTTTGACACTAAAAAATATGTACAATAGACTTTCAGACTGAGCTTCTTTGCAAAGGCATTTAATACGGATTTCAGAGAACACCCAAGAAAAATTTAAAGAATGAAGGGGGGCTTTGCTCTATCAGATATCAAAACATATTATGGACCTATAGCAATTAGAAAAGTGTGGCATTGACATGTGGGCCAGGACAGAGAATCTGGAAATATACCTATAAAAAAATGGATTTTTTTTTTTTTTGTCTGAGAGGGTTGATATTTAAAATGAATGGCAAAGAGATGGGCTGATTATTCAGCAAGTGGTGATACTGACCATCTGCTATTTTGGGAAAAAAGTTCCTATCTCATATTATTTCTGGAAATACTAGATTAAAGACCTAATATTAAAAAAATTACATATTAGAATTCATAAGATCTCCCAGGCTCTTCCTATGAAGACTCGAATTCAAGCTGTAAAGTTGAAAATGTATTTGCCCACACCTAAGAAATAACTATTGACTCTTCAGGCACAACCATATTAATACTCTATGCTTTGTATCTGAGTGGGTGCGGCTGACTACACGCGAGATGCACTTAATATTGCACATCTCCCACTTGGTTACTAGGTCCCTTTGGTAATCAGAGGCTTGTACTTTGGGGAGAACTGGCTGACATTGGGGGGTGCAAGACTTTGTTATGGAAGAAAGCAAAGCAAAGCTCCTTCAACTCCTCATCCATCCCATCCAAGAGTAGGGTAGGTAGTCTTATGTATGTTCCCATGGCAGCTGCTATTTCCTGACACTATCATTGTTGCTAGTGACTGTTCTGTGTGTCCTGCTAGACTGTAACTTACAAAAGAATAGGAGTTCTTTCTGCTTTGCTTACCACCGGCCTATCACAAGGCTCGGCCCATTCTGGTGCTCAAAAATGCTTTGTGGAATGTATAAATAATCACATTGTTGGCCTCATGAACAGAGATAACAGAGTTTGGTAGAGAAAAAGGTAGAAGTGTGTAACAGGGAGATTGATAGGTCTATATGAGCATTCTATGCCATATGGGAAATGTGTGTGTCTGTGGTTTCTGAGGAGGCCCAAACAAATAAAGAGAAAGCATGAGAATGTTCCATCCCAGATCAGGATGGGGCCATAGAGGGATATATGGCAAAGAACACAATAGCCATAATAGCTATCCTTCTCTCAATCCTTACATCATGCCAGACCCTGTGCTAAGCACTTTGTGTGCATAATTCCAACTATTCTCCATAGCAACCTTAGGGATGGATGCTATTATCGTAACGATTTTCTACATGAGCAAACTGAAGCTCAGAGAGGTTAAGTGACTTTTACCAGGTCACTCAGCTAATAAGTGGCAGAGTCAGAACTCAGAATCAAACCCCTAGTGCCTCCCAACAGACTGAGTTGAGTCTAGTGAGAAGGATGTTGTTTAGGGATACAAAGCTGTTGCACCCCCAGCCCAACATCCTGACTCTTTGGTCCTTCCTTACCCTGACAGACAACAAAAACAACTCAAAGAAGAGCAACCCTAAACACGCCAATCCAACCCTTGGAGACCTCAGCCCTCCCTGTGGATGAGAAGTGATTTCTGCTGCTCTTGGCCAGGGCCCTCCATGGTGGTTGATGCCTCCAGCTTGCAAAGGGACGCCTATAAGACAGATGGCAGTCTCTCAAGCTCCCTGGCAGGCAGTACTGCTTTCCCATCAGCATACACTTCACACAAGAGCTGACCTTGTCCAGATGAAATGCTTCATTAGCCTCCCATTGTCTGCTCTGTCATTTGCACAGGGCCAAACTTTAGACCTAACTGCAAATTAGTAGTGGCTGTCAACCAACTGGATCCCTGCAATCCATGATCTACAATTTTCATTTGCCATGACTGATTGTCTCATTCTATGTGAAGGTAGTGGTATGAACCTGGGCAATAATTGCTTGGCTTCAGCTAAAAGTATCTTATCATTTCTTAAATGAATTATAGGGATTGGTCTTAATATTCCTTAGTTTTCTTTTCTGTTAGGAAATATTTGAAAGTTTGCAAAAAAATACCAAAACTGAAAAGAGTACAATTTCCTTTATTTAAATTGTTCATTTCTATTGATGAATAGGCAAAAGACAAAAGACAAAAAAAAACACCCCACAACAATCCTTTTAATAAATGTTTCTATTTGAGTAATGATTTTAAGATAAGAGGTTCAAGTTCCTAATTGGAGGAAGTGATAGAAAATCAATCAGTTGCTTGGGGAATGAAAATAAACTACTTAAATTAGCTTTGTGTGGCCTGTGGGTATTTTAGTCCTGGAAAACCAAAACTAACAAGGCTAATTTTAAGAGAGAATAGCACTGATGCAGGTGTTTTGGACTTACATGAACAATTTTATATAAGAATATAATGTACATGTACATTTAGATTAATACCAGATCCCAAGAAATGACCACTCTGGAAGGAAAAGAAAATTGGTACAACAGATGCATTTGTTTATATGACCTATACCCAAATGAGATAGCACTGACCTGCTAAATCTGAAAATAGTGATGTTAATTCCATCATACAGTATTTTGGCCCATTTCCATAAACAGATAGTTCAGTTCCCTTAAGATGAAGCTAATTGTTATGCCATGGCTTCTTTTCAGACAACAGGTTCTTCAGTAAGGAATTTTGGGGGCAGAAGGGATAGGACCTGTCCCTTCTTTAAGAACCAGTCTGACTTAGGGTGGTGAAAAGAAACTTTTCCTTGAGAATATTTGGTGATCCTTGTCCAGGCCATAAAAGGAAAGGTTGAGAAAGGAGAACCCAACCTCCAGAGCCTACTCAGACAGGTTAGTCTTGGTAATGAGTTGAGGATCTACAAACCCATTCCCTTAAGCTCTGTGTACAGAATGCCTTGCAAAGTTCCCTTGTACCCCACCCAGGGGTATGCTCAAGTTTGGAGTCACTCTTGTTGGTATATGAGGCTGTGTAAGGACTGCTTCTTTTTTTAATTTTTTTTAAAGTTTAGTTATTTTTGAGAGAGAGAGACAGAAACAGAGCACAAGTGGCGGAGGGGCAGAGGGAGAGAGAGAGAGAGAGACAGAATCTGAAGGAGGCTCCAGGCTCTGAGCTGTCAGCACAGAGCCCGATGCAGAGCTCAAACTGAGGAACTGTCAGATCATGACCTGAGCCGAAGTCGGACCCTTAACCAACTGAGCCACCCCAGGACTGCTTCTTATAAAATCTCAAGGGGACTAATGTGCAGATAAGGTATGCTGAATGAGTCAGTTAAGACCTGTTGTTTATGAAGGCTGGTAACCCTGGACCAAATCATGGCTTACAGTGATGTGTGACTGCAAGAAAAATTATTCAATCTCTCTGAATCTCAGCCCCCTTATCTGTTAAAAGAGGATGACATTGGGACCTTCCTCAAAGTGCTGTTGTGAGGATAAAATGAGATAGCATGCATACATTTTCACATTTAAATTTCTAGCTATCTGTTGATGATTTATGAGTTGGCGTAGATGATGCAGAACTCAATTCACATAAATTAGTATCAAAGTAATTGAACTCATGTGACTACCAAATCTTCTACTAAGAAGTTCAGTTTTCTCTGTAAGGTATGTGATTGCAGAGAAGTGGCATCCTTAGGAAGACACTTAGGGATCCAGCTCATTCATCTTTGGAGTGTGAGACAAAATTTCAAATATAGGCTAGTTCAAGACTTTTAGGATACCTAATGGAAGACACTTGACCATAAAACTAGTAAAAGAACATGAAGAAATATCTGAAAAATACTCCCTCTATTCACCCAAATCTGCTATCACTGATACCCTAAATAAGAGAACAGGTAACCACTATGTAAACAAATAGCTATATTAAAAGTGAAGTCATTTTAATGGTACTAAATACTTATTCATGAACAAGTGAAGTTGAAAGTCATGTGGTTCATGGAGACTCCCTTCAAATATCAGATAGCATCAGTCTTCCTATCTATTGATAAGCACAAGACATCCATAAATTCATAGGCTCTGAAAACTTCCAGAGACCTTCTTATAGATAAAACTCATTCATTGCAGGTTGTAGCAGTAAGTCAACTGAGTTTGATAACTCATAACTGTCCAGGCTGTTGTATTTACTGAGCCATACACTACCCCTTTTTCAAGCGTGCTTGAGGAAATTACTTGTGAGACTATTTCTCTTCTGGGCACAATCAAGTACTTTAGAATGAACTCCATAACTGCAGATTCAACATAGCATTAGGCTTGGTAATAATACCAAAAAATATTGCTTTAATAATGCTGTGAAGTTGCCTAGAATCCATGACTTTCCTTCTGCTAGTAATTCAGCCAGATAACTTATCAGTGAATGTGTATGAGCGCCAAAGAGCAAGGCCCAATTTAAGGAACAACAAAAACATCAAGGTTAAGGAGAGAGGACCAGAATCAACACCTTCTAAATGAGTTGGCTTCTTTGGAAGGAGGCTGTTGCCCTAACCCAGGACCTAGTGTCTTCTTCACAGTGAGAAAGCAGGGCTGGATGGTCAAGAGAGGTTTCCCAGTAGGTGGTTTGGTTTCCCTTTTGGGATCTTCCAGTTATTCCTCTTCATTGCCAAGTTTACATAAACCTCTAAGAAAGTTCTCTCCTCCATGTCCTTTTCCTTTGTGTGTCGAAGCATGTTGGAAACTCTAAAGCACTATACAAATGTAAGAGCTTTGCACACGATGTGTGTGTTTGACATGGTGCCAGGTGCTGCTGAGAGTCTGAAAGAATCACGCAGTGTGGAAGGGAAGTAGATATCCATCATCAGATCCAATGTTTGCAAAAAGTGGGAACACTTACCACTGGTGGTACCTCGGATGATCTTAGCTGACAGATGAAGGAGCATTTTTGTTATACTAGTTATAATTTATATTTCAGTAAGTATGCATGTATTTATCATGATGTGTAATAGGAAAAACAAGTTCGTGTACCATTATATAATACATAGTATTGTCTAGAGCAAGGGTAAGTAAAATAAATTCATTGATTTAGTTGAAATAGAGAAAAAATAGTATGAGGATACACAGACTTGGTAAAAACTATGAAGGTGGGGTATATATTACCGAGATTTGAAAAATATTGGGGCCCAGAGAAGGGGATGGGATCTTGGGCAAGGTCAGATAGCAAGTGAGAGGCAGGGCTGGGAGTATTATTCCTGTCTTCTAACTCCCAGGATCTTCCAGGTCTTTTGACTATATATAGCAAGATTTCTTCTTTCCTCAGCTGGCCATGTCTCCATTCAGGTTTGAGTTCACCACGAAGTGCTGAACCATAGTGCTTTCCTATCTATGGATACCAGCCGAAGAGTTTAACTTAGACAGTAAAGTGTTAAAAATCTTCAACAGTGCATTTGAAACATGGGTCTTGAACATGTTACTATCGATAGCTTACAGAACAGCTGCTATGAGCATGAGCTCAGGCCAAAAATTGGGACCTTTCCCTGGCCCTTTGCAAAGGCTCAGAAGTTGTGCACAGCTAGAGAGCGGAAGCAGTAGCCAAGCCAATTCAGCATGTGGCATGCCTCCCAGTCTGCAGCCTCCTCCCCCCACATTCCAGACCCAAATCACCACCATTCTCAGTTCCCATCCACTTAGTAAGCAAGGAGATTAAAAACAAGAAAGTTTTGCTAAGAGGCTGAAAAAAGAAGTCCCTGTCTGCAGAGATCATAGTCCATCCCCTGTCCGCAGTTCATTTATAGTAATGACTACCATTCATTTATCACTGTGCCTGCATAATTTCTGAACCCCCTACCTCTACAAGTTAGCATTCCTATCCCCATTTTGCAAATATGGTAACAGAAGTTCAAGGTTAATTTGCTCAGATGGAAAAGTTTCTCAATTCCAGGCCCATCAGACTGCAAAGTCCCAAGACTCACATTCAATATTATTCCATACAGGGAAAGAAAAGAGACATAGGAAATGATATTGAATAATATACACATGTTATCCCGTGCTAGATTAGACAGTAGAGACTTTTAGGGCTAAAAGAATTCACAGTAGGACATAGCATTATTTCATTCATTTATTTATCTAAAGTCAATTTGGATTCCTCACTAGGTGCCAGGAACTTGGCATTGATCTGAAATAGAGGTCAGCAAGCTACAGCCCAAAGGTGAAATCCAGTCCACTCCCTGTTTTTATAAATAAAGTTTTATTGGAACACAGCTACGGCTGCTTCTGTGTTACAACAGCAGAGTTGAGGAGTTGTGAAAGGCTTGCAACACCTAAAGTATCTGCTATCTGGCCTTTAACAGAAAAAGTTTGCAACTATTTATCTAAAAGTCCCAGAAAGACTTTGTGTAAGAGGTGGAGCTTGATTAAGAAAGGAAGATTAAAATTTTGAGTACAGGAGAAGGGGTCACAAACTCTGAATCTTAATTTACCCTGATTACATAGAAAAAGAGGGAGAGAGATCTAGAGAAAGTAGCAGTTTGAGCCTCATTATTCTAATTTGTAAAATGGAGATATAGCCACCTGCTCCGACTGCCTCCCAAGTTTCAGTGAGTTGGATGACACAGGAGGTAATAAATAATAATTAATAACTTCATTTTATTGTATACTAATTGAGCAGACATTCTTTTTAAGCAATTTACATGCAATATCTTACAGTATCTTACACACAATCTCAGTGTAACCCAATGGAAGTGTTGCTTGGTGTGAAGGAGTTACTGATTAGAAACCATTAATGTACTTTTTAAATTTGTCTTTCTGAGGATTTGATCTTTGCCCTCATTAGCTCAATGGTGGCATCTGCTTGGGGTGGCGTATGGGAGTGAGGAGGAAGATTAGAATTTGTTAAGGAAGGAAATCAGAGACAAGGTCTTAGCTTCTGAGATGCAAAGAAAACTTGCAAGTTGGATAATTTCCCTGCAATAATATTTGAATTTTTTATTGCCTCTTTTGGAGTATTAGGGTGGGTCCAAATATGGAGCATCTAGTTTATAACATTGTTGCATGCAGATAGTTCTTCTGCTCAGGCAGCTAGCCTTGCTCTAAGGTATCAGGATGTAGGGGAAATGAAAAGAAAATAGCCCATTTGTTTTCTGGCCTGGCAAATGGTAGGAAGAGAAACAAGTGAATGGAGAGAGGAAGAGCAAGAGGAGAGGAATTTGTGTGGATTTCCTCACCCTTGGCTTTGGGGAGGGACGGTCTATCACATAAGTGAGGATTTAATTGAGGTAAAGGGGTTATTGCCTATGACCTTGAGGCATTTGGACAAGGATCGCATTTTGGACAGCCCCAGAATTCACCCTGTTAAATTGTACAGATGGTTAGAAGGAGCTTCAGAGCTTTGGCTTCCCTGGCTGTGCTCAGCCCTGCAGTGTGAATCCTTAGTGTGAGCCATGGACCTGCCATGGGGCTTTCTGTCACATGGTTGTGCAAGAAAGACAGTACAGAGATCTGGGTCTGTAGGCGGCATGAGTGAAGAGAGGCCAAGACACTGGGGAGCAGCAGTGGACTGGTCCAAGCCTAGCTGAGGGCCAGAATGGCCACAGTGACCTGGGAACTGAGGACCACGGAGCCCAAACTCCTGAGCCTCCTACACTCTCTCATATCATGTAAGACTTTAACACCTCAAGAAGATACCTGCATACCTGCTTAGGGAAAGAGACAGGAGAAGAGCCTCTGAGAGTCTAAGCTTTTTAATGAAGAGAGACTGAACTCAAGAGATTCTTTACTTTTCAGATTAGATTCAGTTTTAAGCAGGAGAGTATATTTTATTTCCCCTCTTCACTTCCCCTGCCCTGCCACTATACCCACTAGTGGTGGGGAGAGGAGTGGGGAAGTCAGATTCATTTTGGTCAAAATTGTTTACAATTTTATATACTTTTCTGTACAACAAGTTGTATTGTCAGTGAAAAGTTACAACCCCTTTACACTATCATCATCCCCTTTGTCACTCAGCTGTCTGGCTCCAGAACCAGAGCACCACTGAAAACTTGAAAGACTTACACAAAGTTAGAGCTGCATTCATCATTGTGATTGCAGTTGTCATTGTTAGGATTTAGGCCACTGTGCTAAAATCCAAACTGCAGACATCACAATCAAGGCTGGAACTGTTCTGGAAGACACTAGCAGTATGCAAAAGTGGAGCAGGGTCCTGGAAACCAATGAATGAAAGCAGCAACATATATAAGATTGAACCACAGCCTGCCCTGGGGGTCTCAGGGCAAGGACAGGGACTGTCCTTCAGAGGCATGTATTTTTACCCCTCTGTGTTCTTAGTTTCATGTCAAGGAAAAGATTGAAAGCAGTCTTAGAACTGGAAGGGCCCTAGACCTGGAGGAGAGTTTGCAAAGAAGTGGTTGTCTTCTGGCTTTGCAGTCTAAGACCACTTCCTGGAATCGGTCCCCAGGGAAGAGCAGGTGGCAGTTTGCTAGCCATGGTGGAGAGGGGAAAGGGTAGGAGTTGGAGAGGTGAGCACTCTGACTCATAATGATGGAGAGGTGGCGAGGAGACTGTTTTTCCTCCCTATGAAAAGTCTAGAGTTACCCTTTGAAACCTTGTCTGTGGTCTGACTAGCTGGCAAATACTCCCATGTGCCAGAAAGAGAAGGGATGCTGAGCCCTTAGACACCATCTGCTGAGCATGTCCCAGCACATGCCAGCTGCCTGACTGAGTGATTTGGAAGTTATTTGTGTTTCAGGCTCTAAGCACAATCTCTAACACTGTCTTCCTACCAGGAAACTGTTTCTCTCCCTTCTGGAGAGGTCTGAGAGCTCTTGGTGAGGAGAAACTGCATGACAGTTCATTTGGAGCCTCCATTTGGTGTAGGAAAAATAATGTTTTAAAAAGGCAGAGTTGTGAAGTGTATATAATAAGGCCTGTCTTGGGCATTTGGATGCAGCCTTCATCCCAGATGTCTTCTAGCAGGTGGGCAAGATTTCCAAGTTACAAACTATAGCACTGAAAATGTGGGGTCGAGGTCTCCACCTGCCAGAGCAGGCAAGGGGAAGAACCAGACATGAGGAGGATTTAGTCCGACGACAGCATTTGTTCCATGAACATTCACTTGTTTGCATCGGCCTCAGTGAGATTCTTAAAAAGAAAAAGGAATGGGCCTGTGGATAGTTTTTCCCTCTGTTGCTTCTTGTTTTTTCCCTGTACTGTCTATGGTTTCTATAATGAGTATGTATTTCTTTGCTTCTCAGAAAAAAAAATCGTTAAAAGATAGGATTAAAAACTTGGATCGTAACAGCTGCTGACACCCTGTGCCCTCAGATTGTGGTGAGGGGGAGGGAAGGGGAGAGAACAAAGATCCAGGTCTCCTTTTAAGGCTTCATCACTGCCTGCCCACCCCCATTGATTTTATAAGAACCATACACACTGCTCTGTTTCAAAAACTAGTCTGGGTAACAGGTACCATTTAGGGAATTATTATTTAATTTTCTTGGGAGCCATGTTGTATTGTACCATTTGAGCACATATAGGAGAAAGTCCTTGTTTGTAGGATATATAGGTGGAAACATTAAAAGGTCAATGTCAAGATGGCTGCTTCCTAATTTGAAGCAGTTCCTATAAAAAGGCAAGTATTGCAAAAAGTTAACAGCTATTGAGCTCAGTGATTGCTATATGTATATTCCTTGCACTCTTCTTTCAATATTTCTACTTGTTTGAAATTTGGGGTAATAAAAATTTGGGAACAAAAACAAAGAGTCAGACATGACTCTCAGGGAAGCATATTCACAGTGGGGATAGGGAAACAAATTTGTTCTGGATGCTCCTAATGCCACCCTTCCCTTCTCTTCTAACACCTGTGTGTTTGTGAAAGACTATTCATAGCACTGTTGTTTATAATACCTTTAAATTGGAAATGGTCTTCATTTCCATTAGACCAGTGGTTACATAGCTTAAGGTACATCTATATGATGAAAGACCATGGAGCTTAAAGCAAGTATATATATATACACACACACATATATATGTATATATATATATAATTTTATTTTAATATTTTTATTATTTTATTGTTTAAGAAGTCCAGAAAGTCGCAAAAAAGAAAGAAAAAAACAAAAGAACTTTCTACTACATGCAAACAACCAACAAGAAAAAGAGACATCCTAATACAGATATAGGTACTTTAAACAGACTTCCCAAAAGAGAATATTCACATGGCTTCTAAACATATGCAAAGGTGTTTGACCTAATTAGCAACCAGGGAAATGAAAATTAAAGCCACAGACATGTCCCCCTCTACATCAATCAGATTGACTAAAATAAAAGAACCTGATAATAAAAAGTGTTAGAGAAGATGTGGAGCAACTGGAATGTGTATACTCTGATGCTAGGAGTATAAGTTAATACAGTTACGTTGGAAAAACAGTTTGGCATAATGTAATAAAGTTGAAGACGTATATACTTTATAATTCAGCAATTACATTCATAGAAATATTTCCCAAAGAAATCCATGCACATATGAAGCAGGATACATATATGAGAATATTTACAAAAGCGTATTTCTAAGAGCCAGAAACTGGCAATAACTCATTTATTTATCACTGTGCCCATCAACAGTAGGATCCATATATAAGTTGTGATGTATTTATACAATAGAATATTATACTGAAAAAAATGAACAGATGATAGTTATGGGACACAATTTGGATTAGTCTCAAAGAACATAATATTAAGCAAAAAAAAAGCAAGAAAAATAAGAATACATACAACATGATTCCATTTATGTAAGGTGCAGAAAATAGGCAAAATTAGATGACATTGTTAGATTTGTTTGCATAGACGGTTGAATTATAAACTAAATCAAAGAAATAACTACACATGGGTTCATTTTATTGCTAAATATGTGTGCTATATAACATTTGTAATGCACTTCTCTCTGCCTCTCTGAGTTTTAGAATAAAATAGTTAAAATTGACATGTAGAATATGATCCTATTTTGTCCTAGTATTTCTACATGTGTTTTCTTCTATCTTTATGATTGTATGGAGATACTGAGCTTCTTTTCATGTGCTTATTGGCCATCCATATATCTTCTTCCTTGAGCTGTCTGTTCAAATACTTCATTCATTTTTAAATTTTTAAGGTTGACTGGTAAAGAAAGGTATATGTATATATGTATATACATATATATGTATGTGTATGTATCGTCTTTTTAAATGAATATGCATATGTATATGTACTACAAATATTTTCTCCCAGTTCATAGCTTACTTTCTCATTTTTTTAAATCTTGGTTTTAGAATAGCAAAAGTTGTGATAAAGTTAAATTTACCAGTTTTTGTTTGTTTGTTTGTTTCATTGTCTTTTGTGTCCTTTAAAAGAAAATGTTTGCATACTTCATGTTTGTGAAGATCTCCTCCTATGTTTTATTCTGGAAGTATTATCAATTCAGTTTTTATGTTTAGGTTCATGATCCAGTTTGAGTAATTTTTGTGAATTAATGACAAAGTTTAATTTTTCTTATACTTATTTCCAGTTGTTGCAGCACTGTTTGCTGAAAAATCTATCACTTTACCATTAAATTATCTCTGCATTTTTATTGAAAACAAATTGACCATATGTGTATAAATGTATTTCTGGATTCTCTATTCTGTTCCATTTACTTATATGTCTATCTTTATGCTAATACTAAACTCTCTTGGTTACTAGTCTGATATAATGTAACATAATCATATAGTCTAAGTCCTCCAACTTTCTTTTTTTCCAAAATTGTTTTGATTATTCTAGGTATTCTGCATTTTAACATACATTTTAGAATCAGATTGTTAATTTCTATAAAAAATATGCTGAGATTTTGATTTTGATTATCAATAGCTCAACTTGGGTGAGAACTGACATCTCAACACTATCAAGGTTCTAATCTGTGAACATAGTATGTATCTCCATTTAAGCGAATCTTCTTTAACTTTTCTAAGCAATGTTTTATAGTTTTCAGTTCATGTGTCACATATTTTGTTATATTTATCCTGAGGAACTTCATAACTTAAAATTTTTACTATAAGTTGTATTATTTTTAAAACTCCAATTGCTCATTGGTAGTATTTAAAATTATAATTGATTTTTGTGTATTGACTTTGTATTCAGCAACCCTGCTGCCAGTCAGGATCCAATCAGAAAATGGAAACCACACGAGTAATTTCAACAAGGAATTTTAATAAATAGAGTTTTTATTTCTTTTATAAAATATTGTTAAGTAGTAACAGGGAGTTAACTACTACAAGAAGTATAAAAAGAACTTTAAACAATTCAGGAATAGTAAATACGGGGGTTAGCAACTATCACTAAGACTGAGGTAAACTACTCTACCCAAGAGTAGAACTAAGAATTCAGAGGAAGGCCATGTCCCAAGGATGAGATTCAAACCTAGTTGGAGGGCTTATGGCTGCAGTGCACTGGGTGATGCAGATATATGCTAAGGTGATAGTGGGCTGGAGAGGGTCCACTGGAAGCCACCTGCTGGAGTACCTGAGAGATTTCCTGGAAAGTAACTGCCACTGAATCTCTTGCATTCAATGCTGCTGGTAACCATACTGCATGGGTTGGCAGCAGCGGAGGGACATACAGAACTAGGAAGAGAATCTTCTGCAATGCCTTGTAGGGCCTCTTCAGCTTCCTTTTTTGACAAAAACTGACACTGGACTAGCTGACAGCAAATATTTACAGGTTCATCTGCATTATCACCAAGCAGGACAAGATGGGCAGATTTGGAACTGAGAGGCAAACATTGATAACTGGCACACTTTCTACACTTACTTATTAACTTTAGTAGCTCACTGTTTTTCTTTGTAATTTCCGTAGTAAATTCCTTAATATTTTCTGTTTTTTATTCAAGTCATCTCTTAACAAAACAGTTTTACTTTTTTCTTTCCAATTGAGGCACATTTGGTTTCTTTTTCTAAACTTTAAATAGAAGTAGTAAGAGCAAACATGACTTCCTTAGGGGTAAGGTATTCAAATTTTCATTATTAAGTATGATGTCAATAGCAGGAAATTTTTTTTTTTTTGGCATGCCCTTTTTCAGATTGAGGATGTTTCCTTCTATTCCTGGTGTGCTGAGAGTCTTTATCATAAGTGGGTATTGAATTTTGTCAAATGTTTTAACGCGTTTATTAACATCATCATGTGGTTTTTAGTCTGTGGATGTTGTGAATGACATCAATTGTTTTTCAACCTTGAACCTTTCATTCCTGGATTATTCTACTTGATTGTGAGACTCACTATTTTATGTATGGTTGCATGTGATTGGCTGATATTCCTGTAAGGATTTTTGTGTCTATATCCCTGAGGAATATTGATGTGTTGTTTTCCTTTTTTTTGTAATATCTTTATCTAGCTTTGGTATCAGAATAATGCTGCCCACAGGTTAAGGACCCAGTCCCACAAAACTTCCTCACCCAATGACATACATTTCAGAGGCCAGATGCAAGTTCAGGTTATCACCAGTGCTTCTGACCATCCACTTGACCAACCATCAGAGGTTCCAATGACCCCTTTCTTGGGTTTTATTAATCTGCTAGAGTGGTTTCCAAAACTCAGAGAAACACATACTTACATTTACCAGTTTGTTAAAGAATGTGATAATGAATACAGATGAACAGCCAGATGAAGAGATACATGGGGTGAAGTTGGGAGAGTTGTGAGCAGGTTGGTTTTTGTCCCTGTGGAGTTGGGGTATGCTACCTTCCCCATGTGATGGGTTCACCCACCAGGAAGCTGTCTAAACACTATACTATTTGAACTTTATGGAGGCTTCCTTACATAGGCATAATCAATTATTAACTTCATTTATAGCTCCTTTCCTCTTTCTGGAAGATGAGGGATGAGGCAGAATAGTTCACACTTCTAATTATGGTATGGTCTTTCTGGTGACCAGTCACCATCCAGGAGTAATCCAGGAGCCCACCTTGATTTCTTCTCAGGTCATGATCCCAGAGTCATGAGATGGAGCCCCATGTTGGGCTCCATGCTGAGTGTGGAGCCTGCTTGGGATTCTCTCTTTCTCTTTCTCTGTCTGTCTGTCTGTCTCTCTCTCAAAAATACAGAAAGAAAAGAAAGAACAAGAGATATTCCTAGCGCTCTTATCACTTAAGAATTTACAAGAGTCTTAGGAGCTCTGTAGCTATGTATATATCTTACATAAAATTATTACATATATATTTCTTAATATTTCAAAACAATATACATTTTAACTTATGACAGACCATTTTCAAATAAAGCTGTACATATATTATGTATAGTATAAAACCATTTCAACAGTATTATTCCATAATTCCCATCATTTGTGCTATTCTTTGCATAGATTTTATATTTATGTTTTAAATTTCACAACACACTGCTATAGTTTATTTTAAATAGTCAATATGTATCTAATACATTTAAAACTTAGGGAAAAACTCTTAAATTTAGCCACACATTTAATATTTTTGATGTTCTTTTTTCTGATCCATGTTTCCATGTGGCATAACATTTCTTCTACCTAAAGAATTTTTAACCTTTTCTGAAATACACTTCTATTGGGGATGAATTTACATTGTGTTTGAAAAGGTTTTGTTTTGCTTTCTCTTCTGAAGAATATCACTGGATATAAAATTCTAGGCTTATAGATATTTTTCTTCAACATTTTCAAGGTGTTTTTCCATTGTCTTCTGATTCTATAGATTTATAGTTTTCATCATATTTGGGAAACTTTTGTCTTTAATATTTAAAATATTTTTCTGTATCTCCTTCTTCTAGGACTCTACCAATGTATATTTCAGACCATTTTCTGTTTTTTCTCCCTGTGCTTCATTTACTTTACATTCAATTGTTATGTTCAAGATTACTTTATTATCATTTGCAGGGTCAAATCTGCTGTTAGATCTATCTACTAAAATTTTTATTTTAGATATTATAATTTTTTATCTCTAAAAGTTCCATTTGACTCTCTATTAATATGTTTGATTTCTCTCATCTTTATATTTATGTTTTCTATGAAATACAAATCCATTGTTATAATAACTATTTTAACTTTTAACTCATCCTTGTCTGTGAGTTCTGTATCTCCACCATCTTGTCTCTGAGTTCCATCATCTGTCATTTCCATGTTTATTTTGGGTTTTCTCCTGGTATATCACATTCTCCTGACTATTTTCTTGTTTAGAATTTTCAGTTGGATGCTGTACATTGTATATTACATAGTTGAGTGTCTGGATTTCACTAAAGAATCTTCCTTTAGGGAGGCCAGCCACCAGCAGGAACGCATCTCATCCCCGCCCGTCTCCCCATATATAACTGCCGAGCGCCGGGAGAGAAATCCGTCCCATCTGGCCGGCGAGTTCTTCCTTGGGCGCAGCCGCACC
>CM053574.1:25122495-25191258 GCA_028646485.1 Cryptoprocta ferox
ACTGAGGGGGGAAGGGGAAGGGGAAAAGGTAAAGTGGGGTGATGGTCTTGGTGGAGGTCACTTGTGGGGAAGAGCACTGGGTGTTATATGGAAACCAACCTGACAATAAACTGTAAAGTTTAAAAAAAAAAAAGAATCTTCCTTTAAGGAAGGAAGGAAGGAAGGAAGGAAGGAAGAATCTTCCTTTAAAGGAAGGAAGTGTCTTCCTCTAAAGAATTTTGGACATTATATTGAAAGATATGTATTTTTCTATCAGCTTGAGCTCATGGAGGGAGTCCTTTTTTTAAGGCTCATGGAGGGAGTATTAGTTTATAATAAACTTTATTTAGGCGTAGATCAGCTCTATTACTATAGTCATCATGACCCCTCTTGGGTGTCCGCTGAATATCCCAGGTAATCGCTGCGGACACTATACTCTGATTCATCAAAACTTAAAACACCTCTCAATCGTATGTGAGCACTGTCAATTGTTCTGCCTTCTTAACTCAGTCATTCTTTGTCCTGTCTTATGGAGTTTCACTCTATTCAAGTACAACTTTGTACTTAATAAAGACTCCAGGTAACCCCTATTCAGCTTTCTGGAGCTCTTTGATTGCATGACTTCATCCTTTTTGGAACCCTGCCTACCTTTTCCAGCCATTTCATCCTCTTCAGTCTTCACCAAGACCACCAGGCTTTATTTGGTTCTCCCTTCCCTGCTCATGGTCTTAAAATTGCTTCAGGCAGAGAACCAGAGCAATTTTAGGGATCACTTTTTTCCTTCTCTTTGGGATCCCAATCTGTGTTTCCTATTTTCCAATGTCTGAAAGTATTTATTTCATATCTATTTTCCAGTTTTCTAGTTGATTCTTATAGGAGGTTAAATATGGTCCCTATTTCTCCAGTATATCTCATTTTAAACAAAATGTTAAATATAAATTGAAATTAAATTTGAATTTATTTAAACTATAAAAGGAACCAAAGCTAATTCACTCACTTATTCCACCCCACCCCTTCTGGCATCCGCCAATCTATTCTCTGTATCTATAAGATTGCTATATATATGTATGTGTATATCCCCCATATATGTATATGTATTCCACATTTATTAGATAGATATATAGATATAGGTATAGGTATAGATTCTGCATATAAGTGAGATCATATGATATTTGTCTTACTCTTTCTGACTTATTTCACTTGCTATATGCCCTTGAGGTTTATCCATGTTGTCTCAAATGGCAAGCTTTCATTCTTTTTTAATGGCTGAATAATAGTCCACTGTATATACATACCACAATTTCTTTATCAGTTCTTCCATTGATGGACACTCAGGCTGTTTCCCTATCTTGGCTATGGTAAGTAATTCTGCAGTAAACATAGGGGCACATGTATCTTTTCAAATTAGCATTTTTATTATCTTTGGATAAATACCCAGAAGTAGAATTGCTGAATTGTATGGTAGTTCTATTTTTAACTTTTTGAGGCAACTCCATACTGTTTTTCATAGTGGCTACACCAACTTACATCCTCACCAATAGTGCACCAACGTTCCTTTTTCTCTACATCTTTACCAACACTTGTTATTTCTAGTCTGTTTCATGATAGCCATTCTGACAGGTATCAGGTAATTACTCATTGTGGTTTTAAAATACAGTTGCATTTAATTAATGATGTAGAACATCTTTTAACATTTTTTAAAATGTTTATTTTTGAGAGAGAGACACACACAGAGTATAAGCAGGGGAGGGGCTGAGGGAGAGGGAGACACAGAATCTGAAGCTAGCTCCAGCCTCTGAGCTGTCAGTACAGAGCCTGATGCATGGCTCAAACTCACGAAATGTGAGATCATGACTTGAGCTGAAGTTGGATGCTTAACCAACTGAGTCACCCAGGTGCCCCAATGATGTAGAACATCTTTTCATGTACCTGTTGGCTATACATATGTATTCTTTGGAAAAATGTCTATTCAGATCTTCTGCTCATTTTTTATTCAGACTGTTGGGTTGTGTGTGTGTGTGTGTGTGTGTGTGTGCTTGTGTGTGTGTATTTGTGTGTGTGTGTTTTGCTATTGAGTTATATGAGTGCTTTTATGTTTTGCATATTAGCCAAAGTGAAATCAAATATATAATTTGTAAATACTTTCTCCCATTCAGTAGGTTTCATTTTCATTCTGTTGATGGTTTTCTTTGCTATACAGAAGATTTTTAAGTTTGATGTAATCCCATGTATTTATTTTTGTTTTTGTTGCCTTTGCTTTTGGTGTCAGATTTCAAAAAATGATTGCTAAGACCTATGTCAAAGAACTTACCACCTGTGTGTTCTTTGAGAAGTTTTATGGTTTCAGGTCTTATGCTTAAGTTTAATCCATTTTGAGTTTTTTATTTTTTATGGTGTAAGAGAATGATCTAGTTTCATTCTTTTGCATGTGGCCGTCCAGTTTTCCCAACACCATTTACTGAAGACACTGTCCTTTCCCCACTGTATATTCTTGGCTCCTTTGTCATACATTAATTAACCAAATATGCATGAGTTAATTTTTTTGAGCTTTTGGTTCTGTTCCATTGGCCTGTGTTTGTGTGTGTGTGCGCGCGCGCCAATACCACACTGTGTTAATTACTAAAGCTTTGTAATATAGTTTGAAATTAGGGAATGAGATGCCTCCAACTTTGTTCTTTTTTTCTCAAGATTGCTTTGGCTGTTGGTAGTCTTTTATGGTTTCATACAAATTTTAGATCTGTTTGTTCTATTCCTGTGAAAAATTCCAGTGAAAATTTGATAGGGTTTATATTGAATCTGTAGTTTGCTTTAGGCAGTATGGACATTTTAAGAACATTAATTTTCCTATTTATGAGCATGGAATATTTTTCCATTTATTTGGTCATCTTCAATTTCTTTCGTTAATATCTTATAGTTTTCAATATACAGGCCTTTCATCTACTTGGTTAAATTTTTTCTAGGTACTTTATTTTTTTGATGAAATTTTAGGTGGGATTGTTTTTTTGATAGTTCATTATTAGTGTATAGGAAACAACAAGAGTTTTGTATTTGATTTTTGTATTCTGCAACTTTCCTAAATTTATTAGTTCTAACATTTTCTGATGGAATCTTTAATATCAAGCCATCAGCAAATAGACAGTTTTACTTCTTTCTTTCCAATTTGGGTGTCTTTTTTATCTTTTTCTTGCTTAATTGCTGTGGCTAAGATTTCCAATACTATGTTGAATAAAAGTGGCAAGTGTTGGCATCCCTGTCTTGTTCCTGACCTTAGAGAAAGAAATTTTTTTGCTTTTCACCATGGAGTATGGCATTAACTGTGGGTTTGTCATATTAGGCCTTTATTACATTGAGATATGTTCTTTCTATATCTGCTTTTTGAGAGTTTTTGTCATGAATGGGTATTGAATTTTGTCAAGTAGTTTTCCTGCATCTATTAAGATAATCATATGATTTTTATCCTTCATTTTATTAATGTGGTGTATCACATTAACTGATTTGAAGATGTTGAACAATCCTTGCATGTCTGGAATAAATCCCAGTTAATCATTGTGTATGAAAATGGATTTAATAGAAGAAAAATCTCCAGACATGTTGTGTAACTTTATATAATTAGAGCTATAATTTTATTTTTTATTATATTTTTAATGTTTGTTTTTGAGAGAGAGAGAGAGACAGAGCATGAGTGAGGGATGGTCAGAGCATGAGTGGGAGAGAGACAGAGAGGGAAACACAGAATCTGAGGAATCTGAGCCGGCTCCAGGCTCTAAGCTGTCAGCACAGAGCCCAGCATGGGGCTCGAACTCACCAATCACAAGATCTGACCTGAGCTGAAGTTGGACGCTCAACTGACTGAGCCACCCAGATGCCCCAAGAGCTACAATTTTAAAATGATACTCCAAATTTTATAAATGTGGGAAACTATGTGATTTTGGAGTAATTAGTTTTTAATTATATATACCAAACTTAGTTGGCATTCATAGAAACTGTAGTCTGAAAGATGAGGAAGTTGGAAATATTTTTACTCCCCCCCATTTTGCTTTTCCATTAATTGTTTTATATTGATATTTACATATTATTATGTAGCCATGGTTCATGAGGTTGGTATGTCTTAAGTCTATGTTAAATTGGATTTACTTCTCACTGGTATTTTACCACAACATGTCTGTTTTTGTGTTCCTCATTTTAAGTTATCATTTATTTGGCTGGATATATCATCAGTCCTTCCCCCCTCCCCCAACTCCCAAGTAAACACTCATGGGGAGTGTTCTCTGAGTCCTTAAGACTTATGAATTTCTGTCTTTAGTTTTCTACTTGCAGTAAACCTGGATAGATATAAACTTTCCTCAGAACTTTTCATATATCGCTCAATTACCTTTTATCATCTAATGTTATTATGGAAAAATCTGAAATAAGTCTAATATTTCACCTTTTGACATGAACTACTTTTTGGCCTATATGTCCATAGAATTCATTTTGTTTATCTTTGAAATTTGGCAGCTTTATCAGAATATCTCTCTTAAAAAACTTTTGGGGTGCCTGGGTGACTCAGTCAGTTGTCTGACGTCAGCCGAGGTCATGATCTCACAGCTCATGAGTTTGAGCCTTGTGTGCTGACAGCTCAGAGCCTGGAGCTTGCTTCAGATTCTGTGTCTCCCTCGCTCTCTGCCCCTCCCCACTCATCTTCTGTCTTTGTCTCTCTTCTCTCTCATAAATAAACATAAACATTAAAAAAACAAAACAAAACTTTTAATTCCAGTGTAGTTAACAGGCAGTGTTATATTAGTTTCTGGTGTACAATATGTATCAGAATCTCTCTGGCTATATTTTCTTTTGTATCACTTTTTCCTCTTATGGTATGTTCATTTTCCTATAGATTTACATCTTTGTTTCATGAAAATATTCTTGCCCATTGGGGCATGTCCTCTTGGAACATTTTTTGGAAGACTTCTTCTTGGAACTGGATAGTGGGAAAAAGACAGATGGTCTTGGGAGGCTGTCAGTGGAGGCTTGAAAAGAGGAAGGGAAACTGCTATGGGAAGCTTCAGATAAAGGTACCCTCATTATACATTAGGAGGACCACTGATGAGACTATTGCTTATAGGAAATTGAAAAATAGAAAATTCATCTAATTAGCCTATGTATCTGCTAAGAGTATTTCCAGATAGAATGCTGAAGGTGCTGATACTTTTATCTACATCTGATAACGTACAGTTAGAGACACTAAAGGAATTACTTTATTTCATTTTTTAAAGATTTATTTTTTTATTTTATTTTTTTACTGTTAACTTATTTTAAGAGAGACAGAGAGAGACAGAGCATGAGTGTGAGGTAGGGGCAGAGAGAGAGGGAGGCACAGAATCTGAAGCAGGCTCCAGGCTCTGAGCTGTCAGCACAGAGCCTGATGCGGGGCTTGAACCCACAAACCATGAGATCATGACCTGAAATGTAATTAGACAATTACCTGACTGAGCCACCCAGTTGCCCCTTTTTAAAGATTTATTTTGAGAGAGATTATGTGAGCAGTGAAGAAGGTCAGGGGGGAAGAAAGAGAGAGAGAGAATCTTAAGCAAGTTCCATGCTCAGTGTGGAGCCTGATGCAGAGCTTGATCCCATGACCCTAGGATCATGACCTGAGCCAAAACCAAGTCAGTGGCTCAACTTACTGAGCCACCCAGATGGTCCTAGGAATTATTTTATTTTTAAACATAATTAGGAATATTTCCAACCCAGAACTTGCTGTATCAGAAAATAAGACTATTTGTCATTATAATATGCTTAGGAAAAATTTCTCAAAATAAAAAATGGCCTCATATCAAGCATAAAATATACAGTTCTGCCTATGAAATGTGGCTTTGTGGTCAAGAACCTATAAGATCCTTTGCTAAGTCATTATAAAGACAAAACGTGGTGTTTCATAGTTCCTTTCTCATCTAGAAAACAAAAACAAAAGGCTTCTGGTATTTTTTTTTAAGTTTATTTATTTTTGAGAGACAGGGAAAGACAGAGCATGAGCTGGGTAGGGGTAGAGAGAGGGAGATACAGAATCCGAAGCAGGTTTCAGGCTCTGAGCTGTCAGCACAGAGCTGGACGTGGGGCTCAAACTCACGAACTGCGAGATCATGACCTGAACTGAAGTAGATAGCTTAACCAACTGAGCCATCCAGGCGCCCTAAGACTCCTGGTATGTTTAAGAGCATGACTTATAGACCACTCAGCTATACAGAACTCTGACTCATACCCCTAAAGTAGAGAGAGATTTTGTGGATATTTGTCTCATCTAATGGAGTGAATTATAATTTGTTGGCTCGGAATTCCATAGAGCTTTATAGGAAGTTTATCAGACTAAAAGGTGATAGGAATAGAATACAGAGATCCTCCTGGGCCCTAGCTTATGTTGGGCAGAAAGCAGGTTGAGAAATCTACCCAGCTGTAACCATGGATCATTTTCTATGTGGCAGAACTGGAACGTGATCAAGGAAGTTGTGCCATATGCCCAGCTGGATTTCCATATTGCCATGGACTGTTCATGTGCTTCTCATTGTCCCCTTTTAGAATTAGTGTGTCTATTTTGGTGTTTCTGACCCTGCCTCCTCATTATATACTGGGAGTGTTGGGGGGAGGTTAGAGACTTGTCGCTTTAGCGCACACATTTTCAAATCAAGAGCTGTGCTTGAGGAGCCTCCTTCACATCTGGAATGGATTTCAATGGCAGTGTCCTACTCTTCAAGTCAAAATCCAATGCTGCAATGGATGAGAGTTCCATGATTCTTAGGGCTGAGGGGGGGTTCAGTTAGGGGAATGTGATGAACCTTTAGGGGTCAGGGGGTTCTCTGTGGTAGACTATTACTTGAGTGTCTCCTAAGGAGCCGTGCCTTCCAGTGTGTATACCCTAGTGTCATTCCTGCTCCATGTGTCACCCACTTTAACCATGAAATGTGCTGGAAACAATATTGTGTCAGGTATGGGCAGCTTCCATTTCTGCACTGTTTGAAGTAAACTACCACACAAGAAATTCAACTGCCTTAAGACTGCCGTGCTGTGAGGAAGCTCAAACTAGCCAGAGAGAGAGACTGTGTGGAAGAGAACCAAGGGACTCAGGCAACAAGCCCAGCTGAGTGCTCAGCTTGTTCAGCACCCAGCAGTAAACCATCTGAGAGATTTGTCTTGTCAGTGGATTCCCCAGTCTTAGCTGAGCTACCTCTGCTAAATGTTAATGGAGCATATAGATGAGTGGTCCTCCTCAAGCCCTGTCCAAATTGCAGATTTAGGAGAAAATAATTTTAAGCCACTAAAATTTTCAGGTGCTTTTAAATGCAACTATAGACAATTGAAACATCTTAACTTTTTTCTTCGAAGATTTTTTTTTTTAGGATTCTTTTTTTTTTTTTTTTTTTAAGTAGGCTCCACACCCAGCGTGAAGCCCAACACTGGGCTTGAACTCATGACCCTGAAATCAAGACCTGAGCCAAGATCAAGAGTCGGGAGCTTAACAGACTGAGCCACCCAGGAATCCTTCTTTGAGTTATTTTTATTACAGACCTCATGTTGTTGGAAACTTATTTGAGGGGAAAATTCCTCTTAATATATGTGTCTCAGTCTGTGTTTTTTGCTTATGGTACTTCCTTCATTTTCTCCACATCTTCCTGACCAATTGCTTATACATTTATGTTGGGTCCTTTCCAATTATTACTAATCATCAAGTAATTCAACTAAGTATTTGAGTAGCTTAGTAATTCAACTGAGACAAAGGATTTGTTTATAAATAAGAATGTGTGGTGATGAATGAAGATAAATTGTAGCCACCTTGATTCAAGTTTCACCTCTTTTTTTCCTTGCTCAGTAACCATGTCTCGATTTGGGTTTGTGTTTTCAGTATTACTGTGGCTCAAAGGAAACCCTTGAAAGTTACAAAATCCTCTGTTTGTAATCCAGTGGCTAATGCTGTCCTTCCTATATGCCCCACCTCATTTCCAGCAGTTTCTCTTAACAATAAGTAGACAAACCATAGAATTTATTAGTTAGCACTAGGATGGTAGGGACCAAGTGGGCACACCAGGTCATTGAACCACTTTGTTTGTAAGCCTGGGTGGTGAACAACAAAAATGGCTTGTACCTTCATGAGCTTTACCTGCTTCGCTTTCTTGCTGTGGAAGAGAATGGGCAGTCCCCACTTCTTTCCTGCCTAAATCCCTAGATCTCCTTGTTTCTATTGGGGAGTTCTTACATTGACCTTTCAGACCTGGATCATTAGCATGTTCATGGAATTTTATATCCTGCCTAATTTCATTTCTATGGAAGTTATATGTAGCCCTCAGTTACTTTTCACATTTTGGGCCAGGTTTCAAAGTACATGGCAGAATTTGTGGTTCGTGATTCATAGCCTGTTGTTTGGAATTTTGAATCTTTGCCTCTATCGTCACTCTGGGAATAAACTGAACTTCCATTTTGAGTTTTTAAACTTGTTTTTGATGGGTTTAGAGAGAGGAACATGGAATTAAAATGTCTTTCTCTGTTATCTTTAAGTAAATGACCCATATATTGACATGGAGATATCACCTTGGTATAGGGTCAAACATAAGAAAACAGATTTTAGTACATTAGGTATGGTATGTATCTCTTTGTGTTAAAAATGACACAGTTTATATTTATAGCATATTACTAAGGGTATTTATCCCAGAGGTACCTAAAGTTATTTTATGGAGAGAAGAGGATGTGTATAATGTATATAATTTGGGAATTTTTACAATGGGCATGAAGTACTTTAATAAATCAATAAAGAAGTCAGATAATTCCATTGTAGAGAAAAACAAAAAGACTCAGGTCTCTGTGGCTTTTATTGCATTAGGGGGTTGAGGATCCATACCACTAACCAGGCATCCCATGGTTAAGCAGGAAATGCCTTTTTATTCTGACCTGATAGCCTTTCATCAAAATTTTCCCATTGCAGACCTTACAGGGAATTATCTTCCTTAGCTTGAGAAAACGTAAGAGTTGTTGCCTGTCAGGGAGCACTTTGATCCTGAAGGTTAGAAGCTATTAGGAAAGGATTGAATTAACCCCAATAACAACAAAAAGACAATCCCCATCTGTATGGGATGGTTGGTGCCTGTTGTCCGGGCTTCTGGGTCTGCAGTTTTCCCGTTCCGTGGCTTATTTATTTACCTAGTTTGCATTACCATTTCCTGCCTGTTGCCCTCTACCTTCCTCAGTATCCTGGGATGCAGCACTAATATTTTAGCAATGGTGGTACGTATATCCCTTTGCATATCCAAAATGGAGGAGACAAACAATAAATAACAGCGATAACCCTGTGCTGCCCAACCTTCCTTGGAGAGCTTTACTGTGCACACCGAGAAATGGATTCAGGAAACTGCGTTTGGTGGAGTGGAAAGTAAAACACAGAAAAGAAATAGAGTGGTGCACACAGCTGTCACAGTCACGTCAGAAATCCAGACGAGAAAGGTAAGCATCAGCAGCTCGAAAAAGACCTTCCAGGAAAAAGCCTGGCTGCTATAGTGTGTCAAGCAACTGACACAGGAGTGAAGCTTGACAAGTCATTTTGATGCTGAGCTTGGAAAACTCCTGGAAAATAAACACATTGTTCAAAAAGGCCCCAAATCCAACTCAATACAGAGAACAGAGCTGAGAGGACGAGTGAAAACAACTTAATGAGAGATAATGGCTTTGCCCCTGCCCCTACTTCTGATCATTGTCCCAGCAAGTGCAGATGTTTGGTGTTGACAGACCAAGTTGTGCTGTGGAAAAATATGGCCTGAAGAGTCAGGCAGACCTGGGATAAGATCCAGTTCATGCACTTGCCTTTGGACTTAGCGTCTTGGGCAGGTGACTTCTTTCTTCTCATCGGGAGATTCTTGGCTGGTTCTGGTTGCACTGAATCTAGATTTGAGTTTCTTTTTCTGCAATGTAGGGATAATAGTATTCTCCCTGTAATATTGTTTTAAAGATGAAATGAGATAACACCTATAAAGTGCTAATCTACATAAAGTGCTCCATAAATGCTAGTTTCTAATTCCCTGGAGCCTGTCCTCTGTCCCCAAGATTTTGGGAGTGGAATGCTCTTATGCTTTGCCCTGACTTCTCTCCTCTTCCTGTTTTTTCTCTTCCTCCTTCCCCTTTTCCTGTTCTGAAGGAGGGTGAAGTCGTGAGCTGGCAGATAAATTGGGCTCCAGCTCAGGCGAAGCAGAGAGAATGCTTGATGTATTTGTCCTGCAGCTGAGGAAGCACGCTGCGTTTGTGGTCCTGGTTTCCATTACTGAGCCAGCCATATTTTATCTTCCCTTAAGTGGCAGCCAGTTCCCTCCAGGTCAGGTCACCACAGACTCTGAATACAGGAGAGAGAAGCAAGTACTAAAACTGGTCAGAGGTATTTATTTCTCCTACAACTGTGCTGTCTAAAAGTGGCACTAACATCTTCAAACCTGAGGTTGGGAGTTGCAGTTCTCCTTTGGCGAGGTCCTTTGAATCTCCGGCCTGCTTCCACTCTGGCGAGCCTATGTGATACTGCCAGATGTGTTCCTTTGTACAGCTTTCATCATGGCACCTACCTTCTCAAAGCCATCATTAAGTCCCCAGTGCCTGTGAAGTAAATCCCAAACTCCTTCCCTTGGCACCCAGCTCCAGTGCTAGTCTCTCCACAAAGCTTTGTTTGGAGGTAGGTGGAGATAATCTTGCCCTTCTCCAAACTCCTCGGGCTTTCTCTGAGCAGAGCATCAATGTCTGATGCTTAGAATTCTCCCCACTGCAGTAAAGGCTTTTAGAATCTTAGCCTTCTTCCCCAATAGAAGGGGGGCCCTTTGAAAGTAAAATTTATGCCCAACTCTTCTGTTTTTTCCACAGTGTGTAACACATATTAGGCAACTAGATTAATGAATTTGAAGGCAGTAGTTGAGCTGTAGTATGTATGTATATATATATTTAAATATATATAAGTTATATATATTTAAAGTTTATGTATTTTAAGAGAGAGAGAGAGTGCAAGTGGAGGAAGAGAGGCAGAGAGAGAGAGAGAGAGAGAGAGAGAGAGAGAATCCCAAGCAAATCCTGCACTGTCAGCACGGAGCCTGACATGGGGTTCAATCCCAAGAACTGTGAGATCATGACCTGAGCCACAGTCAAGAGTCAGATGCTCAACCAACTGAGCCACCCACGCACGCTGAGCTGTAGTATGTATATTTAATTGCTGGTGATGTACTATTTGATGCCCTAAGGATGGCAAATTCCTACCATGCATGTCCTCATGTTTCTTCTGGTGTATATGGCTATATTCTTTTCATGCACCAATCTTGATGGGCAAGGTGCTGTTTGGAGAAATAGGTTGCAAAGGATTCTAAAAGATTGTGTCTTATGCCAGTAGGATGGAGTGCTATGATTGATTAGTAATGCCTTACCACTGTATCAGAATTGATTGAAAGGTGAAAGCTTTATGTCATATCACATCTAATGTTCCCATATTGGTAGAAAGTTGTATTAAATAATATGGATGTACTTGCAATGAGAACTGACTCTCCTAAAATTGTAATCACATCAACATATGGAGAAGATAACGGAAATAACACAGATTGCAGTCGTCCCTCCACTCCTAACTTTCCTTTTGGCCTCTTCCACTTGGGAGCTAATAGCAAATTGCTTAATCTCCATTTGTCCACATGTACAATGAGTTACTAACACACATTTTGCCTACCTCATAGCCAAAGAAGAGGGTAATTTTCCTGGTTCTGAGGACAAAATGAAATATGTGGAAATATATGTGTTTATGGATAATTTCTAGAATTCATAAATAACTTTTATTATTTCTTACATTGAAAAGCCCCATATGTGCATTAAATTTTTTTTAAATACAGAGAAGAAAAAAGAAACCCACTAATTCCTATTGAGCAGAGATAATCACTAGTAACAGCTTAGTGCATATCCTTTCAGATCCTTTTCAATGAGATTTATAATCTTTATAACCCTTTGAGGCTTATTTTCTTTTCCTTTATCAATATACAAAGAATATTTTTAGATTTTATTAACTGTTGTTCTATAACATTGCTTGAATGTTAAATAGAGTTTTAATGAATATTAATAGTGTGCTGCTCACTGTGAAGTACAAATGCAATGTTGATTTGATTACTTACATGATGATCACCAAGCAAGAGGGACCCTAAAAATTGGTTTGACAAATTAAAAATTGTTGCCTTGTGGTTGTTTAAATAGTGTGTGTTCAGATAGCACCGTGGGCTATTATACAGGAATCTTATGGCAATGTTAATTGTCAAGTGTGTTGATTTTAATGAAGGCCAGTATTTTGGATTTGATGGATCTCAAAAAACAAAGAAAGAGAGAGACTGAATATTCCTTTAGTGTTTATGTGATCACTGGATGTTAGTTTTATAAATGTTTGTACAGTGAAGAAGGGATGGATTTTTGAAAAGTTATATAATCAACAAGAAACAAGGAAGAGAAGGTTTTGAATTTAGCTTTTGGTAGTGTTCTTTGTTACCCTTTTGTTAAAAACAAAAGAAAATTAGCAGAAGCTGATTAAATTTAGAGAAGTACACTAACCACTGTGCTTATTTCTGCTGACTTAAAAGGAATAGTCCTTCTTGAACATAAGAGATTTTTTTTGGTCTGGAGGACAAGGACCAGATTCATGAAAATATTAGAAACATGAGACAAATTTCCAATTTAGGGACCTATAGTATTACTGTAAAATATAGATCATCCTATATGGTCAGCTCTATAAGACATATTTGCAAGGCTGTTTTAGAATTCTAGGGACTTGTGTCTTCAGTTGGGTGTAGTAAAAACACATGCTCAGAGACCTGTTTTAAGTTCCGTTTCTGCCATTTACTAGTTGCATGATCCTGAACAAATACCCAACCTCTTTCAGCCCCAGTTCCTGTATCACAGGATAGTTTTTAGAGTTAAATGAAATCATGTCTTTAAGTTTCTGGCACAGTGTAGGTACTCATTAAGTGTTGGTCACCCACCCCTATAGAAGGCTTTAAATAGTTCATGGAGGTAGACAGGTTGGTTCACTCTCTCTCCTCAGGAACTGATGGCTGAAATACCAGAAATTTTGTATTTTCCTGGCTGAATTATTTTTTATAAGCAAAAGCACTGATAAGCTCATCCTATAGGTAGCTTCTAAGAAATTAGATAACTGGTCAATGTAAGAGTGAAAGCAAAAAACTTCATAGGCATTTTAAAGATGTCCTTGGTTCCATTTTGATATTTTCTCTTATCAGTTCATTTGATCTTAATTATAATTATTTCCCTATGGCCTAGAGGCTTCCAGAAGTCCATTTCCAACTAAGCCCATGCTCATCTCCTATGGCATCTTATCTCAGGCATAGCATGAAACCATTTGGGATCAAAGCCTTCTGGTTAGGGAATGCTGCACTTAATTCTCTTACCATGTGGGGCTAGATATGTGGGGATGGACATGGCTCTTTACATCTACATATTTGATTTGATATCCAACTCATTTGTTTTGACTCTTTTACCCAATTAGAGAGGATGTTGCTTAGGAGAACAAAGCTGTCCTCAGTTCTGCATTGCTTCTTCCTTGGGTTTACTCCTCAACCTATTAAAAAAAATTATTCCTAAAAAGGATAACATTTTCTACTAAACATTACAACAATGTCTCAATCCAAATGAAAAAATTTTAAGTTTGTTTATTTTGAGACAGAGAGAGCGAGCAAGTGGAGGAGGGGCAGAGAGAAAGAGAGAGAGGGAGAGAATCCAAAGCAGGCTCTGAGCTGTCAGCAGTGAGCCCAATGTGGGACTCGAACCCACGAACCATGTGATCATGACCTGAGCTGAAGTTGGATGCTTAACTAACTGAGCCACCCAGGTGCCCCCCCCCCACCCAATGAAAGTATTTTTAAAAGAGACGGAATGACATTCAAGTGTGCATCATTTTCTTTCCAATATGATTTCTTTTGTTTAATATTTATTTATTTTTGAGAGACAGAGACAGAGTGTGAGCAGGGCAAGGGCAGAGAGAGAGGGAGACACAGAATCTGAAGCACGATCTAGGCTCTGAGCTGTCAGCACAGAGCCCAACACAGGGCTCAAACTCATGGACCGCAAGATCATTATCTGAGCTGAAGTAAAAAGCTTAACAGACTGAGCCATCCAGGCACCCCTTTCCAATGTGATTTCTAACACCAATATGTTGTTAAAATCCATGTGCTGAAGAAAAGCTACGTACACCCAATTGGTTTATCATATTTATATCAAACTCTCCTTTAAGGCCTAAGAAATAAATCTAAGTATTGACTCTTATAAATATTAAACTTATTTTATTGAATCATTGCTTACACTTTAGGTGAAAGTCAGAGCACTAAAAATGGGCCACCATTTAAAATCCAGTTGTTATACAAAGAGGTTTGATCTTAAAGACTTCTGACAGGCCCTTGTCACCATCAGAATATAGGATATTTTGTGGTCTGGAAGAATTAATTGATTGGCTGCTCTAGTGATTATAACATTGACTTGTTCCTCATGTTGCATTCATTTAGTCTGTGTTAGCATCTGAGGGAAAACAATACAGATGCAATTATTAACTGCATATTTTTCGGGCTAAAAACTAGATGGTTGTGCCTTTGTTTATTTGTTTATTCCTTTACCAGGCAAAGCTATTGCCCAATAATTAACATTATTGGCAACATTGTATTTAGGAACGAAGCAAAACCCTTGATTTTCTTCTTGTTTGACACCCGCACTGTATGAAAGAAATTTGTAGGAGGGCAGAGGAGAGAAGACATTTAAAAAAATTGCCATACAACATGGTTAAGAAATTTATCTGTGATTATAAGATCATAAAAGAATAATTGGATGGAGATACCACCTGATTTCTCCTGGGAATTCTAGTGACATTTCTGAGAGCCAAGAAGCGTCTCTGCATGAATCTCAGAAACATTCTGCAATTTTTGTTCCTCTTTTCTCTTCAGCTCGTTGGGTTCCTGGCCAGGCCCCAGGACCAGGAGCTGGGAGAGAGGCTGGGTCTCAGCTCAGTCAAGATAGAGTGAAATGCCAGACATGCTGAAACTCCTGTGTGAAATCTCTGGGGAAGTTTAAAAAACTTCAGAGCTCTGTACTTATGAACAAAATTCTAAATTAACCATTCCAGGGTCGCTTCTGAACAACTCTTTA
Source organism: Cryptoprocta ferox (assembly GCA_028646485.1). NCBI lineage: Eukaryota > Metazoa > Chordata > Mammalia > Carnivora > Eupleridae > Cryptoprocta > Cryptoprocta ferox. Next base: position 25,137,637 of record CM053574.1, read on the forward strand.
GTCCTTTTCTTTTGTGGCATGGTTGAGAAATCCAGTTCCAGCCCACGTAGATTTATTTGGGAAGGTGCATTGGGATTTGCAGGGGTGGTGGTGGTGGCATCATCATAATTCAATTGCAAAGGTGAAAATCTGCACAGCTTGAAAAAGAGAGAGCCACGGGCTACAGAAGAAATGTCTTCATTAGTCTTAACTAAAATACAGACATTTCGATTGGATTTTTGGTGGTAATTGCTCTATTGCACCAATACAGAACATGCCCAGCTAGGCTGGTACTTAGAACAGCTGTTGTAAATGCTTAAGAATAATTAACAAAAAGTAGATTCCTTGCAATGTGGAGGAAAGCCAAAAATGCCAGAGAAGAGGCACTGATAGCAGAGAAGCTCTTTTTCCTTTTGGTACCATTGTTCCCTTTTTGGCTTCTTAACTATATTACTGAAATGGCTACCATTCATGAAATCCATTTAAGTATGTACCGGTGTCCTATGCATTATGCCACTCAATCCTGACAGCTGCCCTGTTTATAGGCGTCAATGTATAGACAAGGAATCTAAAGTTTAGGAAGACTCAGGTTTGCCCAAGGGAGCTCATTTTATGGGAGCTCAAAATCCAAATACTAACACATGATTTGTGAGCACCCTTCCTAGAATTCTTAGTTCTGATTGTATATGCATCAGGATCTCCTGTGGAGTTTTTTCAAATGCAGATTCCTGGCTTTTTCCCAACACCTCCAGTAGGAGGCTAAAAAACCCTGGTGCTTGCTTATTACTTTGTGTATTTAGGTCTCCATAAATGTCTGAGGTACAGCCCTAAAAAGCCATGCCATAGTCCAGGAGGATTGAGGGAGAGGGCCAGGGAATCAGCAGAATAGCCTCCAGGTGGTACTTAGAGGATAGAGTGGGGACAGTGCACACACACATGGTCATCTCTGTTGCTCTACCATCAACAAGGGTGCTGCAGAGCCCCTTTCCTTACTTTTCATAGTGTTGTTTTTAAAACTTTCCCTCCTGCTTCTAGCCCCTAGCACAATTTCTTCCACAGGGTACGTATTCCGACACATTTGTGAAATGACCACCTAAATGCCACAGCACGGAACATAGCCTGGCCCAATTGGGTGCAACTAAAGGGTAGAGCTTGGGAAATAGACTGAAAAGGTGTGATGTCTGAATGGCAGGACTCTGAAGTAATGGGAGTGGGGGAAGAAGCAGCATGTTCTGAATGCCTTGGACACATAAGTTCCTTTCATGAATCATGTCATTACTTCTCATAACGGTCCTTCAAAGTCACTTCCATCTCACACACCGAACAGATGAGCAACTCAGCCTCAGACAATTTAGTGTCCTGCTCATGGTCTTATGGCTGGTATCAGAAAAGCCAGAGTTACTGACCTTCTATCTGACACAAAGCCTATGCCCTTTATGTGGTACTCTGAATCTCCTAAGTAGAGAAGAGTCTTGCCCTAGAGCTGCTGGTCCAACAGAAAAATAAAGCAAGCTACAACTGTGGGACGCATAGGTCATTTAAAATTTTCTAGTACCCACACTTAAAAATGTAAAAAGAAACAGGTAAAGCTAATGTTATAATGTATCTTATTAACCTAATCTACCCAAAATGTTGTCTTTTTAATATGCAAACAATGAAAAGTCTCAGTAAGACATTTTACATTCCTTCCTTCATACTAACTTTTCAAAATCTGATGTGTATTTTATATTTACCACACATCTCAACTAGGACTGGCCACATTTCAAGTGCTCGGTAGCCATATGTGGCTCATGGCTGCCATATTGACAGCACAGGTGTAGACAATCAGTAGTGCTATCAGGAAACTTACTGGATTGATGTGGGAGAGCTCAGTGTTGGGAAACCCAGGGGGAGGTCATACTTGGAAGGTAACTGGGTCAGGAAATTTGGCATGCAGGATGTATGTTATTAATTAATTAAACATAAAGTAATGAGTACCCACTATGTACTAGGCACTCTTCTAGGCCCTAAGATAGAGAGGGGGGCAAGATCAAGTGCTTTCACTAATGGAATCTATACTCTAGGAAGTGAGATAGACAACAAGCAAGTCAATGCATATGTGAAGAACAAATGCAGCCAGCAAGCAGATAGAGTGTGACAAGGACTATTTTTGATGAGGTAGCGAGGAGGAGCCTTTCCAAAGACAACACATTTGAGTGGAGACTGAAGTCAGGTATAGGAAAATGTGGGAGAAAGAGTGTTGTAAGCAGAGGGAATCCTGAGGTGACAACATGTTGAGCATATTCTGGGAATAGCAGGGTCAGTGTTTTCTGAATCAGTGGGGAGAATAGTAGGAAGTGAGGTCTGAGAATGAGACCCGGGTCAGCTTCTCCAAGGCCTCAGGGCTTCCCCAAGTGTGATGGGGAAGCTTCACAGGGCTATAAGTCAGAGGTGGGGGGTGGCCCTCTGATATATACATACTTTTATAAAGGATGTCCTGGCTACAGTATGGAGAATCACCTGGAAGTCGGGGCAGTGAATGACAGGTTGTTATTACAGGTAATGGGTAGAGCTGTGAGGAATAAGTCAAAATTCATTGAGATGGGAATGCAAAAACACTTGAGATTCCATTCTTAGTGTATTGGTGTACTAAGTGCCACTGTATATATTTCAGAGGCATATCTTGATAATTGGAGAGGATTTTTTTTTTCGAATTGCACAATTGAATGGATTACCAAGACTGGGACTCAGAGAACTAGGTCATGATCAATTGGCAAAACTGGAATAGGATTGGTGTGTGTGTCTGATGTCATAGGGTAGTTTGGTCAGGGACCCCAGAACCTGCCTTAGCCCAGCCAGTTCTCTTCTCTGGGAGGAGGTTCAAAGGAATGATGAGTTATGAGAAATAATAACATGTAGAAAATAAGAGTAGCACTGTATCATTAGCTGACCTTGTACATAAAACTCCAGTGTACAGTCACTGGGTAAAAAAATTGGCACAAGAGGCATGAAGTGAACATTAAAGTGGAAGGATTGTCTTCTTCGCCCCATCCCCACATCTTGTAATCTCATCACTGGAGATGAGAGTTCCCCCTCACTAGAATGTAAGCTTTATAATGACTGGGATCCTAACTTATTTACATATTCCCATATTCCCAGAGATAGAACCTGACATCTAATGAGTGCTCAGTGTTTGTTGCATCCATCCATCCACTCATTCAATAACTCCTTCTAACAAATATCTTTACTGGGATAGAGCAGGGAGGAGATATGGCCATTCACATTCTGAATTAACAGTCACCATCAGAAACAGACGTTCCCCACTGTATGATGAGCTTTCCGGAGAGGAAGGACAGGACAGTATGGGAGCACATATGAAGGGCCTTCCCAGAGGCAGTGGTGCTAGCAAAGATCCTTTATGGGCTTAGACTAGGGGGTATGACATTTGTAAACTGTAAAAATACTCTGTTGGTGGACTTGCAGGCAGTATCAAGGTAGCATGAAGACAGAAGTATATTTTCAGAATAATAGTCTATAGTTAGTTGGCGAATTTAAATGGTGATAAAGCCTCATTAATATGTATGACTACAGTATTCCTAAATTTGGTAGAATGAAAAGCTGGCATATATGATAATTTTTAAAACCCCACATTCATACCATTCATTTGTGTAATCTGGCATATAATACCTGATTATCATAATTTTACCTAAATAATGAATAAAAACGAAAGGGAAAAATTAAAACCTTTCACATTAGACACAATTGTAATTCTTTTACAGTAACATTCACAGTGAAATTCTTAATTAAGTCTGCATGCCTCTTTTACGAAAGTGCATTTTATAGATAATAGTTAATTTTTTAATGTCTGCATTAATGAGAGAAAAAAGAAGCATAGATATTTCCCCAAAACCAAAGCTTAAAATCCATCTCCACTGGGCTGTGTGATAAAGTCTACCCTGTGCAATGCCTGATATTTGTTTTCCTAATGATGCTCTTTGTGGGATAATATTAATATGCATTTGCATTTCTTGAAAAAAAATGACTGTTGTAAATCAGGGAAGAGAATATGGCAGGGCCTGAGGGACGTGGAGCTCTGTTTGGGATTGACATTTTCCCAGGGACAATAGGTATATTGAGAGCTGACTAGCCCATAGGTCATAAGTTGAAAGAGAAGAAGATATTTATTTCCTTCCTTCTTTCCTTCCTTCCTTCCTTCCTTCCTTCCTTCCTTCCTTCTTTCCTTTCCTAATCTCAATTCATTTATTATATTTCCAGAAATGTTCAGTGTCAACAAAAACATAAATCCATTCAAGCTCAGATGAAACCTTAACAATAAACTTGGAGAAGCACCTTATCAATATGATTACCTCCATGGGAACTAAATACTTCAGTCCATTTCTAGCCTAAACCCCTCAAGACCATGGTCATAAACTTGAGAGGATATGCTGTACATATGCCGTATATATGTTGGTGCTCCTTGTTGTGCATATGTTGATGCTTGGGCATATGTTGATGCTTGTGCATATGATGATATGTTAATTTTTGAAAAAATTAAAAAGAATTCAACAAGCATATTCAGTTGCGGGAGGGCATTTTGCAGTATTTGCAGTTGCTGTCATCATAATACAGATTACAAATGATCTCTCTGCTGTTCAGGATACATCATCTAGGATCAGATACCAAGCCAAAGATGGCAGAAATGCATTCAGAGCCCTGCTTTATGAATTTACTTTGCTTATTGCATTTCTTTTCTTGGAAATGCAATTGCTTTGGAATTACTGGGATCAGGGGGAAAAGCATGTCATCAAAAAAGTAAGCTGTAGAGTGGGGAAATGTGATAAAAGTCAATTTAAGTTTGACAGAAATCTTGGGGTTTTTTGATCCATAACTTCTAGGTAACTACTTCAATCTTTGCAAAGCCAGAAGAAATATTTTTATTCATTTTTGTTGTTCAACACGCATTACAAAAGGGCAGACCTGGTGTACTATCAGAAACTTGATGATAGTTTGGAATAATAGGTTATATTCAAAGAAAGCAAATAATCCAATTATCACACAAATGTAATTGCTTTGATTTCTGCTTGTGAGAAAATTGTAAAAAAGAAGCAGAACAATGAAAAAATCTATTAAATACTAAATAGACATCAGATTAAGCCAAACTTCTTGTTCCTTTCAACACGAGCGATCTTAAATTTCCATTTAACTCATAAAAAATTCAGCATATTATTTTCAGTAATTGTGCAATATATCATGTACAGAAATACAAATTGAAAAACATTTTCTCTTGGAAAAGTAGTCTAAACTTTTTTTAAAGTCTATTTATTTATTTTGAGAAAGAAACAGAGAGAGAGCATTGTGCACAAGAGGGGGAGGGGAAGAGACAGAGAGAGAGAGAGAGAGAGAGAATGAATCCCAAGCAGGCACCACACTGCCAGTGCAGAACCCAACACTAGGCTTGATCGCACAAACCATGAGATAATGACCTAATCCAAAATCAAGAGTCAGATGCTTCTAGCCGACAGTCACCCAGGCACCCCTGTAGTCTAAACTTTTGATGGTAAGAGCTTATACGTGCGTGGGTGCGTGTGTGTATGAGCTCTCATCTCTTGTTCTTTGGGTACCAGTGTACCCACAAAAATACAAATTTAGATGAGTTCTGAGCTACGTCTCTTGGATTGCAAGTAACCAAATTGGACTTTGGCTAATTTAACCAAGCAGAGATTTACTGGAAGTGATAGGATTACTTACAGAGTCAGTGTCAGGCTAAAGAAGGTTTGGAAAGGGACATGAACCCAGGCTTTCTAGTTGGCAGGAATTATTTTGTAACAGCAAAGTGCTAAGGCTCAGGGAATGAGACCTAACCATTTTCAAGTTGTTCTTTTTTTGGTTGAAATTATGTTTCCTGAAAGGGAGCAAGCATCCGAATGATTCATTTGCTCACATGCTCACTGTAGGAAGGAGAGAGTGGGGCGCTTCCCTTCACTATTTCAAGAGACTGTATCCAATGAGGTAAGGAGTGGCCTCTAAAGGGATAGATGCTGGACAGCCTAAAACAGCAAGCAAATAGTTCAGGGTGTGAGAGCAAGTAGGTGTTACTTCTTGGAGATATATTTCTAGTTCTGAGTGGTGAGCTGACCATCTCCTCTCAGATCATTTTCAAAGCACAGCACAGATTGATGCATTGTAATGAACTCCTGATTTGGAGAGGACCTGGGTCTCATACTGATTAGGTTTTATGACTTTTTGCAACTCTCTTGTTTTGTTTGTGTCCTAGTTTTCCCATCTTTCCTACCATTATGGACACTTTCCTATATTATTATGGACACTGAGAACAATGTGCATGAATGTATGTTAAAGCACTTTCTAAAGCTGGAAGCGGGTTTCCAAATGCTCCTATGAGTCTGAGAATCCTCTGTGAGTGACTGCAAGAGCCTAAAGAGAGACACAAAGACCCAGTAGCATGTTTGAAATCCAGCACACACCCGAAATACTGAGATTAGTGTCACTTTGTGAATGTGTATACTTGACAGATTAGGTAGCTGAAATGACTGTCATAAAGTTCAATTTTAGGGGCACCTGGGTGGCTCAGCCAGTTGAGTGCCTGAGTGGCTCAGGTCATGATCTCCTGGTTTGTGGGTTTGAGCCTGGCATGGGGCTTTGCACTGACAGCACAGAGCCTGCTTCAGATCCTCTGTCTCCCTAGACTCTCTCTTCCCATACCCTGCTTGTGCTCTCTCTCTCTCTCAAAAAAAAAAAAAAACATTAAAAAAGTTTAATTTTAGCTAAGTCTGTCATTCACCAGACTTAGGCCATACTCTATAAAGCAATGTCTTCAATTCCTCTTTTTAGAACAATCTGTTCCATGATGCTGGTTCCCAACAGTCCTTAGGCATCAAGTATCTGTCTGGATTTGGGGTTCTTAAATTATAAATGAAAAAACATACACAGAAGGGTCATATTTGAGGAATATGTTCTGGAGTTCTTATATAATTCAAAATTCACCTATTTCAAGACTAATACCACCCAAAGAGAGGAGGGAGTTTTGTTTAGCAGCTAAAACGAATGTCCCATGTAGCCCAAGCATAAACTCAGTTTACAGCTCACCTGCCTTCTTCATCTTTCAGTTAAATTATGTGATTGTCTACAAAGTTTTAATTTGGGTGGTTGGAGTTGTATTATTACAAATTTTGCACATAAAAAAGAGGCTCAACATATTCTATCTCACATTATTTTGACTTCCTATAATCCAAATCTGCATGCAGTGTGGTGGCTCTACAATTTGGCACAGTGCTCTAATGGCCTCACCTTTTAAAAAGTCCCAATTTTCGGGAGCATTTGATTCAGATCATAAGCACATCCACTGTTGGATATGTCCCATTTAGCAAATGCATAAGGAGGAGCCCAGTAAAGCTAGGATACTTCAGTGTACATTTCATCTTTGATTTTTGTAAACCTGAGCACTCAATGTCTGATGACTGTGTCTTGGTTTCACATGGGCTAACACTTGTAAGTTGAATGAAGAGGTTTTGTTTGTATGCTAGCCCAGATTTCTCAGTTGTAAAATGAATTTCTCTGCTTTTGGTTAGGGGTGGGGGTGTGACACAAGTCGAGGGGGCAGATGTCACCCAATCAAGAGTATGTTTTCTTGGTTAATGTCAAGGAAGCTTTCATACTAAGGTTAGCATTGATAAAGGGATGGTGGAGAAAACTCTGGAACCACATATGAGAATTTGGGCCACTCAACACCAACCTTTGAATTCCCCATGACTACATTTGATAAGCCAGCTGAGGCCCCAAGAAGTTTGCTCAGCAAAGTCACACAGCTGTAAAGCTGTGAGGACTGGCCAGCTGCAGAGCTGAGTTCTCATCCACAAAAAACCCACTTCCTTTTTTGAGGCAAGCCTTCTAAGCTGTTTTCTAAAGGAGCCATTTAAAGCTCTCTTCTTCTCTCTCTCCCTATTATATCTTTTAATGCTACTTTCTAAAAACAATTCCCAGTGCTAGATCCACAAAATTTATATATTTTCAAGGAATGATTAGATATTTTGCCAAACAAACAAACAAACAAACAAACAGTGGGCTTTGAATGAGGTATAGGAAAATAATGCATTCTAAGAAAAGGTGGCTATACAAAATAAACTAAAATTTTAAAAAAAGGAAAATTGGATAATTCTTGGAAGAACATCTAGCTTTCAAGTAGAATGTTGTGTGGAATTACGTGAGCATGGCGTAGATGTTATGGAATAATTTTCTAGATTCCCCTCTATCTTTGGTTCTAGTTGGAATGTCTCCTCCAAGTTTATTAGCCTCTATTCTTTGTGTGCATGTATAGGTTTCAGTGTGACTTCACCTAATGTCACACCAGGAACTTCATAAATGAAGCTATTGCCTCTTGATTATTCATGACATTGTACACCTAGGTCTTAATCACTTCCTAAAATAAAAACAATCTCTTACAATGGCCTGGAGTCTCCTCATCTACAAAGTACTTTCTGTCTATCTGATTCCACTCAACCCTCACAGTGGTCCTCTGGCTTGGAAAATGAATATCATCACATTTTCATGGATACCTAGCTTGAACTACAAGATACTTTGCAGTTTGCTATGGGAAAGAGATCTGGGATCTATATCCCACATCACTTGATTCTCTGCCCTCTGTTCTTTGCCTTGGTCATGTAGTTTCTCCCTAGGGGCACTCTTCAGATGCTGTCCACTTGTCCTCGGGTCTGTGTCATGGGCCTTACACATCCATATGGGGCTGTGATCCACAATAGCATTCTAGCAACTGCCATCCCAGGCAGCACCTCACTCTTCCCCTAGTGGTACATTTATTTGTGTCTCAGTTCTGTTCTCCAACCCAAGCCTAGTGTCCATGCGGTGATTCACTTCAATATAGACCTCAGGCACGGTCAGTAGGAGGGGTACTGCCTTGCTGCCATGCCCCCAACCTCATTCAGCTTGTTAATTTGATGCTCTAGCTTCATACCCACATCCTCACCAGAACTGACTGCGAGCAACCCGTGTAGGCCTTACTGTAATTAAGTATTGATTTCATGTAACATGTGTATACAGAGGAAGTTCATCTCATTTGTGGGCTGCTGTTATCTGTCGGTAGAACAAAATGTGTGATTATCAGTGGATATCCTATGGCTATGTATGGTGAACTGTAACCTCGAATCCATCTAATTGTAGTGACATTACGGTACGCCCTTCAGGAGTGGACTATTTGTCTTAACGTGGCCTCTGCTGCTGTTGGCCTGCTTTTGTCCCTAGAAATAGCTACACAGATTCTTCATTGCACCTTCTTCTTAGTTCCAATTTGGCCTTGCCGGATGGAAACTAGAGAAGTCCATTTACTATAATGTAATATGGCTGTGACTTCAAATAAATGGAGTACCAGGTATTATTTGTTTTCTGCTTTCTTTGCAGTGGTCACACCTCCTGGCATTCTTCTGGTAACCTTATTATTCCCAGGAGAGCAAGACAAGAAATTCTAGATGGAAACAAAGTTTACATCATTAACACTGTCAGGAAAAGTGGGTAGGTTCTTGAATCCCCCATCACCTTTATGTGGCATTCACGAGCCCCCAGGCTGAGTTGAGATTGCTCTGCTCTGTAGTTTGATGAGGTAGATATACTGGCAGGGAGAGAGACCCTCATACCCACCATAGGACTGGAAGCCCAAGGAACTGGGACCTGAGTCTCTCTTAATTGTGTGATTTCTCTTTCCATTTGACAGCTTCATCTCCACTGAACCACTGGCTGTCTTCTACCAGTGGAATAGAAGTTTCTAAATAAAGATATGAGCTATTTGTGTAGGTGTCTTTGCTTGTTTGGAGTTTTCCATCATGGGGTGGGAGGTTGGATGGAATAACCTACGTAGGTGGTGACTTGCCTTCACTGCTTGCTCAAAATATTGGCCTGGGATATCAGGAGATGAACCAATTAAAAAGTCTTGTTTCTAGGGCTGGTAGTCTCTCCTGTAACACAGCAGTTTTCTCTCTCACCTACTGCTACCTCAAGTTACTTCCATTAGGCGTTTCTCTTGCTGCCATGTAAAGGGATTAAAAATAACATTGTAGACAGACTTGCAGTAGAGGGGAAGGTTTCCAATCCTGTGCCCCCTTGTGGGATATGTCTCTGAAGCTCACACCGAACTCAAGCCCCATTTTAAGTATCGCTTTATTACAGCCTATTCGCCTGGCTGAGTTAAGAGTCCTGAGCTAGGGAATGGCAAGTCACCGTCAATCACCCTGCAGAGGTGTCATTGCATCTTAAATATGTCACTCAGAAATCTGGTGAATAAGCCAGAAACAAAACTGTAAAGTAAAAAAAAAATCTTCCTCCAGTGTCCCCCTCTGATACATTTTTCAGCAGAGGTCTTTGAGGGACCACGTTGACAATAATAGTGCACAAATCGAGAATGCTCCTTTCTGTACCTGTGGTACGGGATGGAGGGTATATGGGGAAGATTTAGGCTTTGGGGTCACATGACTCTGGGTTCAGATTTCCCAGCTCTTGGATACTGAACAAATAATTACTCATCCCCTCAGAGCTTCCGTGTCCTCCTCTGTGTGCTGTGAGCTAATCGGGATCTTGTAGGTCATGAAGCCTGAGTAGGCAGCACTCACAGTGCCGTCCGACAGACACAGCAGACACTCCCTGAAGTATCCTGCCACTACACTACCTGATCACCGAGTCCATTACAGCTCTGATGACACAGCCTTTTTGCAAAGTTTACTTGTGTTTCTTTCCTCTCAATGACATAAATCCATCCACAAGAAAATGTCATAAGGATACTTTGATGTATAAACTGTTGAGAATTTCTTAAAACCCTAACGTAAAGTGGGGCTCTCTAAAAGGCTGGATCTAGGGCATTGCCATCAGCAGCAGATTTTGCTGAATAGTACTGTATGTGCTTAATAATAAGGTTTTCCTTTTTTCGTAAACCATTTTTTTTGCAGAACTATTTTCCGTGATGCTGAGGTTACAGAAAATATCATTTTTTCTGTCACTGTTGGTGTTCTTCAGGTCCCCACTTTTAAGTGGATGTGCCTTTGGAAACCTGGGTGGTTATCTACATCAGAAAAACACCTTATCCTGGGCTGCATCAGGTGACTTGGACAAAGCAATGCAATTTAGATGCGGGAAATGGTATGTATTACATTTTATAAGAGCCAGCTTCCAATAATAACCATCTGACCCTTGTGATCCTATGTTTTCAATTTTCTTTTTAAAGAATGCAACAAGCAATGCTGCCAAGGCATATTTTTCTGTCAAATGTTCGCTGACTTGTGAGTTGCTGGGCAGATTTTCTGTCTTTGGTGTTAGAAGACACAGTCACCGCTTACGTTTTTCTTAGAGAGTAACTTCTCAGGCAGCAGTCTCATGGCATATGCTAAACCCCAGGTTTATATTTGGAAAGAAAGTCCCTGTGTGTGAATGCAGAGAAATAGGGCATGGTTTTCACCTTGGTTCTGGGTTTTTGTTTTGGTTTGGTCTTTTTGACTTGAGTATGAGATCAGTGTCTGCTAATTAAAAGAATAAAAATAGAAGCCCGTCGCTAACACCAAAATGCATTTATTGAGTGGCTATCTTGTACACATCCCTTTTCTAGGCTTTATTCTGAGGCAATTTCTATAACATAGCCTATTTAAAAGACTGTTTATTAAAGTAGCAGTTTGGGAATCCCCGGTGGGAAGTAGGAGTGATATTCGGTGTACCTTCCCCAACTGCCATGTAGGGTATTACCCTGAGGGCGCCTGTGTAGGAAGAGGATTCATTTAAAAATCCATTTCTAGGAAATGCCCTGTATCTTTGCACAAGACACCAGATAACTTGAATGTTATTTGGCTGTGTAAAAATATTGAACTGCATCCTGATCTCAATTCCTGCCTCCTTTCCTTTTCTTTCTCAATGAAAGAGTAGTTTAACATTAGCCTAGTTGTTGTATTTATTGGTTATCTATGGCTGCATAACAAGTTATCCCCAAGTGTAGTGGCTTAAAACAACACACATTTATTATCTCCCAGTTCCTGAGGGTCAGGAATTGAAGAGTGGCTTGGCTAGGTAGTTCTGGCTTGGGGTTTCTCATGAGATGGTAGTTAGTGTCAGTAGGGCTGTGACGGTCTGAAGGCTTGACCAGAACTGGAAGATCCATTTTCAAAGTGGTTCAATTACTTGGCTCTTGGTTGGAGGCCAAGACCTTTCTATATAAGCATCTCCACAATGTTCTTAAGACATGGCAGCTGGCTTTCCTCAGAGCAAGTGATCTGGAGAGAGTGAGAGGGAGGAGAAAGAAAGAGAACAAACGGGAAACCACAGTGGCTTTTTTAATATCTCCCAAGTCACACAACTGTCACTTTCTCTTTATTTGTTGGAAGTAAGTGACTAAGTCCAGCTCACATTCAAGGGGAGAAGAATTAGACTCCTCCTCTTAAAGGGAGGAGTATCAAATAATTTGGGAACACACATTAAAGCTGCCACAGTTGTATGTGTCATTTAAAGTTTCTGAAGAGTAGGGAGCTGGGATGGCTCAGTCGATTGAGCATCTGACTCTTGATTTCAGCTCAGGTCATAATCCCAGGGTGGTGAAATCGAGCCGCATGTTGGGCTTTGTGCTAAGCATGGAGACTGCTTGAGATTCTCTCTTTCTCTCTCCTTCTCTCTCTCTCTCTCTCCCTCCCTTCCTCCCTCCTTCTGCGTTTCTCTACTGCTTGCGTGTTCTCTCTCTTTAAAATACAAAAATAAATAAATAAACAAATAAAAAAATAAAGTTTCCAAACACTGTTTCTTTAGAAGAGTTCTCAATGGCAATAGTGTTTTTCTCTCCTAGCACTAAGGTGCAGAGTCTCTTGCTCTAGAAGAACTATAGTATATTATTAGCCTTCTGTATGAATCTCTGCTTCCAATTGCTATCCTATTACATTCTGGGCAGACTCTGTCTCAGCCAGTAGAGAAATGATAAGCTGAGACATTTTGCTGTTCTCAAACAGAGCATTTTCCTGTGGTTTTAAGGCTTGCTTTCATCGTGTTTTCATTATCACATGGATGGTATCTCTGATGAGCAAGTATGAGTGGACTGGCATTTATTTTGTGAGTGTTGGGGAGAGAGAGGAGCATATCTCTAAATTTGTGGTTCTCCTTGGTAAGACACATATAAACAAATATGTTCATAAATGTAGAAAAGATCATGAGAATATATTCTGAAGTTAGCATAGTAATAAGATTCTTTGTTTATAGTAACCTCTTGAGAAAATTAAGTGTTTCTAAGATATTAACTTAGGGGCCTGCTAGTGATAAATGGAATGGTCTGGAGGGTTGATGTTTTTTGAATCTTTTAAAATTAATATACAGTAAATTATCATTTTTGGTACACAGATCTATGAATTACAATACATGTATAGATTTTTTGTAACTACCACCACAATCAAAATCCCAGACAACTGCATCACCCCCAGATCTTCCTCTTGCTACCCCCTTCAACTCATTTCAACCTCTGATTTTTTTTCTTTCACTATAGTTTTGTCTTTTTGAGAGTGCCACATAAATAGATTTACACGGTGTGTAATTTTGACACTACATGCTTTCATTTATTACAATGCTTTTGAGATTCATTCAAGGTGCTGTAAGTATCAACAGTTCATTCCTTTTATTGCTAAGTTGTATCCATCGTATGGATCCACCAAAGTTTGTTTATACATTTGCCTGCTGAAGGAGATTTGAGTTGTTTCCAGCTTTTGGTGATTATAAATAGAACTAATATACACATCTATGTACAAGTGTTTGAGTAAATGTATACATTCATTTCTCTAGGGTAAATATGTAGGAGTGGGATTATTGGGTCAGATGGTAATTGAATATATAATTTTAAGAAAAACTAGCAAACTGTTTTCTAGAGTGGCACTGCCATTTTTCATTCCCACCAACAATGTGTAAGAGTTCTAACTGCTTCACATGATTACCAACACTTGAAATCATCGAATTTTTATTTTAGTCATTCTGTTACATGTGCACCAGTATCTCATTGTGATTTTAATTTACATTGACCTAATGGCTAATGTTTTCTTTGGCATATCCTCTTTGATGAAGTGTCTATTTAAGTCTTTTATAAATTTTTAAATGGGTTTTTTCTTACTGTTGAGTTTTCTGAGTTCTTTTTATATTATGCTTTTATTGTCATGCCTATGCACTGTTTACATAAATACAGCTCATCTGTGTTCTTTAAAAAAAATTAAAATATTTATTTATTTTTGAGAGAGAGAGAGACAGAATATGAGCAGGGGAGGGGCAGAGAGAGAGGGAGACACAGAATCTGAAGCAGGCTCCAGGCTCTGAGCTGTCAGCACAGAGCCTGACACGGGGGTTCGAACCCACGAACCGTGAGATCATGACCTGAGCCAAAGTCAGACACTTAGTCAACTGAGCCACCCAGGTGCCCCTTTCTCCTCTGCTTTTTAAAAATGTTTTATACTTTACATTCTTTACACTAAGATCTAAGATCCATTTTACTTAGATTTTGTATAATTGTATAATGTGTGAGCTTTAGATTGGGAACTCTCTCTCTCTCTCTCTCTCTCTCTCTCTCTCGATCATCTATCCATCTGGCATATGGATGTCCAGTTGTTCCAACACTGTTGAAAATATTACCCTTTTTATATTAAATTGCCTGTGCAGCTTTGTCAAAATCAACTGGCCATATTTATGTTGGACTAATTTAGGAATCTCTGTTGAGATTTTTCTGGTTCTTCATATGCTGAGTAATATTATATTGTTTTGAATCTAATGTTATGGTACTCTGGGTCCTGTTTAAATGCTATCAAGAATGTTAGGAAGTTTTATTCTAGTAGGCATTTAAACTGATTAGGTTCAGATCACTTGTTCCAACCAGCATTCTGGAGATTGTGGTTTCAATGCCAAGTCCATTTTCAAAACTTTATATTGCTATTCCAGATCACTGAACAGCAGTCCCAGCAGCCCAGCTGAGACCTAGGTGGTTGACTAAGGTATGTTGTTTAGGGTCAGATCTATGCATGAGTCACTTGAGGTAAGTCCAGAATTATAGATAACTTCATGAATTTATTTTCCCAAGTTTCTTTTCTCTGTGGTCTCCTAGTACCTTTGGTCCCCCATGGTTCCTCTTTTCCACCTTCCACTCAGAACACTGGGACTTAGGTTATCCCACTCTGCTGCATACTTCCTGTGAATGCACCCTTGTCTGGGGCCATGTAGCAGAAAGAGAAGGGAAAATATTACACACACACACACACACACACACACACACACCAGTAACCAGGGTTTGCTCCATACAGTCTTGGAGACCACAGCTCTTTTGGCCAGACAAGAAACATCCCCTTCTTCAGAGCTTTAGGTGCCTGGATATCACCATAGCCTGTATGCAAGAAGTTGGGAGAAGAGAGAGAGGAAGAAAAAAAAAAGGAAACTGGAGATTCTGGCCCCCTCTCCACCCCTGAAGGATCCCCTTTCCCACTCCTAATGCCCAAGCTAAAGAGCTCCTCCTGGGGCTCTCTCTGTGCCTTGTACCCAATTCTGAATTTCAGGTTTCCTTCAGTTTGCGCAGGGGATACTGGGGGAAAATGGCAAAAATGGTGAGAGAAAAATTCCTCCAATTTCAAGGAGAGGGGAAGCAGACTCCTATCTGATGTCCTGGCATTAGGATCTAAATATTGTTATGGCTTTTGGAGAAATTGACTTTTTGCAACCAATTAATTGATCAAGAGTTTCAAAGTGGTTATAGTTAAATATTATTTTATAATATGTATTTTCTGGAATAGTTCTATTAAACCGAACTTCCTCTCATCTGTGGTTTATCAGTAGTACAGATCACATAGGAAAGGCAAGATCAATATTTGAGTCTTTATTTGCCAGTTCTCAAAATAATGAATTAACTCACCAGTATCCTCTAATGATGATCTATTAGAGTTTTTTCTTTCTTTTAAAAAATCATTGTGATCTCATGGGTTTAAACAAATTTGATCTGTTTATATCCACTACAATTATTAACCTCATTGATGCCCAAACTGAGTACAGAATTTTTTATTATCATTTGATCACCTTGGATAAGCCATGACATAGGCCAAATCACTTGTTCAGATCACAGCGGGAACAGGTGACAGTTTATAAGTAAGACCCCCCAGACAGCTAATCTTTTCCTTGAGGACATATTACAGTTACTGGCCAGTGAGTGTTCAGGAATGAAGGACAGTGTTATCCACCCATTTATCTTTATAATTATTCATTCATTAAATAATTATTCAATTGAAACATTCATTGAACCAATAGACATTTATTGAATACCTACTGTATGCCAGCTGCTGTGTTAGGCATAGGAATACCAATAAGCCAATAGAAATAGACGTGTTTCCTGCCCTCAGGGAGATCATATCTAGTCAGGGAAATAGAGGCTCTTATTAAATAATTGCACAAATGCATGTTAAATTGTAATGTGACAGGAACTAAAAAAGGTTATTCTGAGGAGGAGTGTGGAAGTGATCAGGTGAGCTGGTCCCTTCTGGAAGGCCAGGGAAGGCCTCCCTTAAAGAAGATGACTTACCTGACATCTGAAGGAGGAGGGGAGGAGGCTGACCAAGCAAAACAGGGATGGGGGGACAGTACATGTCAGTACTATGTATTATTATCTCCCCCTGCTATCCCTGTTTTTCATTATAATCTGGATCTAGGCCAACTGTAATCTTCCTAAACCTAGACTGAAAAAAATCTCCTCAAGGCTTCCACTGCTATTAAAAAAATTTTTTCCCCTTAACTTACATTTCCCTTCCCCCCAAAATGTCACTGACCTCTTCTGGTCACTAGGTCAAACATAGAAAGTAGGCTGTTTGGACAAATAAACAGATTTTCTATTCTCCTATGAAAGAAAAACTCATCCAGAGAGTTTTATAAAATCCCTTATCCTTTCCATGATTTTTTCTTTGGGACGCTGTTGGGTTGTTTTTTTTTTTTTTTTTAAAGAAGAGTTCAGGAGCACTTAATTATCTGCAGAACAAGTTGGATCCTGTCTCCAAGCTCAGTTTGGATTCAAGCTGAGCCTGCTAAGCAATGGGCCCCCTGGGGCTTGCTTCCAGGCGTGCATTTACATTGGTTACTCCTGGTAACCAGACCTTGAGGTAAAGGAAAAGCGAGCTTGCATGGTGGCTAAATAAAGAACTACCCAGACACCTGGCTGTTTACCCTAGGGACCATCCCCTTAGAGGTGGATCTGGCCTTTTCAGAAGGTGGAGAGGCTTGACAGAGAGAGGGCAGGGGAGAGAAAGAGAATGCAGACGCACAGTGGCCCTTCTGCCTTAAATTAGGAGGTTTGGTTCTGACAAAAGCTCCAGCCACCCCACTGTAGCTCACAATAATGAGATGTATTCCTAGAGTGCTGTGAAGCCAGTATGGCAGTCTTTTCATTTGTGTTCCTTCTTCCTTAGGCTCAGCTTTTGGCAGCCTCAGGTGTGTGCAGGGGCTCCCAGCTTTGGCCTGGGACGAACCTTAGCCCGAATGCTAAGTAGCCATCCTATGGATGCTCATGACTTACAGCAAGAAAAGAGCCCTCCCTCTGGCTCAAGGACCCTCCTCCCCTGATCAGGCCCTGCTGGTCCCACAGTAGCAATCACCAGAAGAGCCAACCTTGGTTTGCTGCCCAAGGCTCTCATGTCACTGTTAATGACCTGCAAGTGTTCATAGAGTCTTGGCCAGAAAGATCTGGCCAGAGTTACAATTTCAAGGGAGAAACATTTCATTGGTGGTTCTTTTTTCCAAACCCAAGCCAGCTAAAACTGAAATGGATTTTATTGCTCTTACAAGTGAATATTCCCTGGGTAGATATGGCTTCAGGCATGACATGATTCAAGTGATGTCAGGAGCCCTTGATGTCTTTCCTAAGCTATAAAAGAAAATCAGGGTACTGTTACTAAAAGAAAAAAATAATGTTGGGTTGCCACAAAATAATAGATGTCCACATCAGTTAGTGTAATATACACAGTATGCCTGGATCAGATTATTTTTTTCTTCTCTCTCCTTCTTTCTGGAACTTCCCAGTACTTCTCATGGTTAAAGCAATGGAGGGGAATGTTTGTAATGCAACTTCAAGAAAGAATGGAGATAATGAGGTATACAAGATAGTCTACCAGGAAGTTAACCTTTACAAGGCAAAATGTCGAATTGTTTCTTTAAAATAATCCACCCATGTAGTGCCTGGGAGGCTCAGTCGGTTAAGCGTCTGGCTTCAGCTCAGACGATGATCTCAGGGTTTGTGGGTTTGAGCCCCACTTCGGGCTCTGTGCTGACAGCTCAGAAGCCTGGAGCCTGTTTCAGATTCTGTATCTCCCCCTCTCTCTGCCCCTCCCCTGCTCACGTTCTGTCTCTCTGTCTCTCGAAAATTAATAAACATTATAGTAAAAACAACAAAATAAAATAAAATAAAATATAAAATAAAATAAAATAATTGTCCCAGAGTCCAGCCACTACAGTGGGTTGTCTTCTCCACCCACTATCCATACTTTTATCCTCATGATTTGAAGCGCCTTGCTTCCTAGGAGGAGAACTGGTAGGAAAGATGACTGCCGAGTCACAAAGAAGTGGTCAGAGTGGAGGAGAAGGAGATGAAAGGAAAGAGGGAGGCTGTGAGTTGGGAAATGGATATTAAGGAGAGGGTCTGCAGCTAAAGTCCTGGTTTTGTGGGGAAGGTTCTGCGAATCTCTAGTGAGAGAGATTCAGCTGCAAAATGCA
The DNA here is from genome assembly GCA_028646485.1 of Cryptoprocta ferox. Lineage (NCBI taxonomy): Eukaryota > Metazoa > Chordata > Mammalia > Carnivora > Eupleridae > Cryptoprocta > Cryptoprocta ferox. Next base: position 25,156,345 of record CM053574.1, read on the forward strand.
TGGGGGTACATTACAGAGGCAGACACTACCCAAAACTTAGCTTCCTTTGGACTCAGTAGAAGTTGAAGAATCTATGAAATACTCTTAGGGGTGTGTGTGTGTGTGTGTGTGTGTGTGTGTGTGTGTGTGTGTGCATGCGCACGTGTTCTGGCCTGGTTTAAGAAGGGAAGAGCAACGGGCGCCTAGATCTCCCCCCATGGAAGCTAGAAGGTGAGCGGAGCCCACAGGATGGACCAACCAGCTGATCAGTTTCTCTTTTCTTTGTAAATGATTGTCCTACTCTCTCCTCCAAGATCAGAGTTTTCATATACATTCACTCAGTGGCTATCTTGTGAAGGGTTACGGTCTCTGTAGAAAGGCATTGTACCTGAGTGGTTACACTCATAGCCTTGGGGTCAGACAGAGCTCTGCCTGGGTCCCTTCACCACCACTCGCTACTCATGTGACCTGTACTGCTGGTGTGACCTCCAGCATGTTATTTCTCCTCCACTTAATAAGCTCTCAATAATTGGGGGCAACGATGATGAAGATTCCTGTTACTTTTACTGAGTTTACTTGTGTGGGATTTTAGGAACTTGAGTCTGAGGGTCAAGTTTTTTCTTTGGAAAAACAAAGAACTCACTGAAATAGAGACTTGAATATTCGGGATGAGAGCCCCACCCAGCTTTGCTATTATTGCCTGAGTAGGAGCACAAGAGTCACTTCACTGGGCTGTGCTTTGCTCTCTCTAACTGCACGGTGTGTCTGTGTGGGAGGTGGGGGGGTAGGAGTGATCAAAACAAGTGATGCTCCCCCATCTCACATGATTGTGTTAGAACCTGGGTGGGCTCTAGCTTTGTCAGTTCTTGCTGGGAATAATGGGTGGGGTAGGGGGTCAGAGGACAGGGTCTGGAGGGGGGAAGGAGGGGAGAAGAGACGTTTCCAATCACGAGGTATTGTGAGTAACATCGCCTCCACTTCTCCTCTCCTTAGGTGATTCAGGGCAAGAGGTGAGGCAGCACGTGCTGTGCTGTGAGTGACATCTCAGCCTACATGTGTGGGACACACATCCCAGCCTCTGTGTTTTTCTTCAGGAATTGAGACCTGCCAGACCGGTGAGCTTCTCTCCGAAGCCCAACTCGGAACTTTGTGCGAGCAAAGGTATTTAAATTCATCTGTTCTGATTCAGGGCAGTGAAAAATCATTTTGTGTGCTGAGAGCTGAGAGAGAAGAAAAGCTCCGTACGTTGTTTCTTTTCGATCTATGGAGTCATGAGGTGGCTTCTATAATTCTAGAGATTATGACAAGGCATCCATAAAGATGAGGCCGAATCCCTGGGCGGCAGTTACCGTCGCTTAAAGCAACATTATTTACTCTCCGTTCATGGAAGTGTGGCAGCATTTAAAGACTTTATTTAATTCTTTCATCACATTAGCAAATGAGCAGTCTGCAAGCCGGGCAAGTGGAGGCCTGGAACCTTCTCTGTCTCCCTTAGACTGAGGCTCAGGTATGCATAGCTGTTTGTCCACAGTTACTTTGTGCACTTACAAAGAGTGACTGAGTCCATTTAATTTACATTTAAAGCTCTTTCAGCTTAAAGCCAGATTCTTACAAAACTGTTCTGACTTAATTCAACTCCATTCCTTTCAAATTAATTCATTTAAAAGAACATTTGCTGAGGGGCCCCTGGGTGGCTCAGTCGATTAAGCGTCCGACTTCAGCCCAGGTCATGATCTCGCGGTTTGTGAGTTTGAGCCCCGCGTCAGGCTCTGTGCTGACAGCTCCAAGCCTGGAGTCTGCTTCTGATTCTCTGTCTCCCCTTCTCTCTGCCCCTCCCATGCTCACGCTCTGTCTCTCTCTGTCTCTCAATAGTAAATAAACGTTAAAAAAAATTTTTTTAAAAGGAACATTTGCTGAGCAACTAGTGGGTACCATATATAAAAATGAACTGAGGGGCACCTGGGTGGCTCAGTCGGTTAAGCGTCCGACTTCAGCTTAGGTCATGATCTCGCAGTTTGTGGGTTCCAGTGCCGCATCGGGCCCTGTGCTGACAAGCTCAGAGCCTGGAACCCGCTTCTGATTCTGTGTTTCCCCCTTTCGCTGCCCCCCCCCATGCTCATGCTCTGTCTCTCTCTCTCTCAATAATAAATGAACATTAAAAAAAAATTTTTTTTTTAATGAACTGGGCCAGGGCTCTCCTGCAAAGCTAAGTGGGTATTAGCAACTGCTACATAAACCTCTGTAGGAGGAAGACGGTACTGGAATTGACACACACTTGAGTTCTTTCACTGACCATATGTGGCCAGTTCCTTTCCATTTTCCATATTTTCCTTTTCAGCTCCTTTCTCTGCCTGATAACTAACACAGTCATTTATTCAGCAGACATTTAGGACCTAAGTGTATGCCCAGCAGGGAGGGAGTGTGGGGAGAAAAGCTAATTGTTCTCATTTGTCTGCAGAGCTTATCTGATAATATTAAGGAGGCCAGCTAGGGAGCCAGGTGGGAGGGGGAGGGGGCGGTGAACACAGGCAAGCTGATAACTTCCCTCAGCTCCAGCTCCTCATCCTCACATGGAAATAATCATCGTACGTACTTCACATGTGTGTGAGGACAGGAGGAGCTCATGTATATCAAGGATTCAGCGTATTTTCTAGCACACAGCAGGGGCTCAAGAGTTGCTCTCTCTCGTCGCCATCATTGTGGCCTATTTTAGACTAGAAATTCCTAGAGGTCGGTGACATTTACATTTTATGGATGATGAATGGCTTCCAATCATCAATAGTAATCAATAATTACTAAATACTGAATGAGTAAAATACTAATAAAAATACTAAAAGTTAAGTGTTTTAGATCTCTGCCCCATGCCTCTGCCTGTAAGGAAGACTGTTCGTGGCAGCTTCATCCCTATCATCCTTTGCAGCAGCAAGCTGGGCCGGATCAACAGAAGGAAGGAGAGAGAGAAAGGGAGGGAGTGAGGAAAGCCTGGATGGCACCACTGGCTTCCTGGGCCTGCAGGGGTGGGTCACACAAAGCCTGGGCTCAGAAGGGCTCCACACTCTGTTCATGCTCTCCTATCACGCTCTGGAAACTCTTGATAGTTTTTGCACAAGGGGTCCCACATTTGCACTTTGCACTGGGCACGACAGATTAGCTGGTTCTGCCTTAGGGAAGGATTGGTGGCAGTCTTCCTGTGCGAGGTGAAAGTAATCTCTTTTCAGTGTCTTCTTGAGATTTAAAGATCTTTCAGTTATTTTGAGGGGGACAGTATTCAGTTGTGGATCCTTTGTCCAAAACTCCAGACTAGGCTGGGCTTCCAGGTGGTTCAGCTTTGTCCAGATCCGGTAGCAGAAGCGCAGCTCTCCGGTCCACCTGTGTGTGGGCATCCTCGACACCTCCCGGCCCAGTTCCCGTGCCAAAGCCACGGAAAGTTTGCAGGCAGCCTCCACAGTGTGCTCACTGCCTCAGGCTTCCCAGGAAGCCTTCCATTCCCTTCTGGCAAAATGTTCCATGCTGAGAGAATAGCTCAAGGCATTCCTTAGTGATAGTGGTGGGGCCGTGGTTAAAATAAAGAAAACAGTGCTCCTTGGTATGGTGTGCAGGACATGGAGAACTTCTCGCCAGAGAAGTTCAAACTTGGGAAGCCACGCACTTCCGCTTCTCGTCGGATTTTGTGCACAGCTGCTTTTTCTTCCTGCCACTTACATTCCTCCAGAAAGGCACCGTGTAGAGAGGATGAAGGACTGTGAGTTCAGCCCATTATCAAATGGTTTCAAGGGTCATTTTGATCTTGTCAGGATCAGCAGACTTCCTTTCAGCAGACCTAAAAAGGCTGACAGAAACAATAAATGGACAATTTTGGAACTCTTTGTCAGAGTTGTACTTTGGGGACAAACTTTGCCATAAATACTGATTTCCAGTCCCCCTCTCCATTTACGCACCATTTTCAGATAGGATGGCTCTCCCATCCCTGACCACCGCATAGTCATCAACTTATCTTGCCAACCTTGTGTCAGTGAGTGATGTGCGGTTTCTTCTCTATCTGCTCCATAGTACTTGCACTACAAGGAACCAAACATGATGTATCCTTCACGGCACACATTTGTCTCTAATTTAGTGCCTACATTTCTGTAATAGCTGTATTGAACTGAAGCTGAGAAAAATCACCCTTGCTACCCTCCATGTTTAGGGAGTCTGTGATAGGTTGGAGGATTACCCTATTGACCACTAGTCAGGAATGATTACCTCTCACCCTCCTCTGCCTCATCAATAAATGGCCCCAAATTTCAATTCCAGGAGACACATTCAAAATAGGAATGTCTGGAGCTGTGAATAGAATTATAAATACAACAGAATCAAAAAGAAAGCATTCAAACCCAACAGACAGATTATAGGATATGCCACACCCTGTAAAGGATTTGAGACTTTTAAGAGTATTAACATTTTCTCCATAGCAGATTGTTCCTTTCATGGAAATTACAATTACTGTCATTTCTTGATACTGACAATGAAAATTACATATATTTTCTTCAGACATGGTATTTTAACCAAGTAGTGAAATAAGGCAGCAAGTAGTTCTAAATGGGCTTCAAAGAGTCTTTTTAGATCTGTATGTCTTTATGAAAAGATTCTTGGTGCTTTGTTTAAATGCCCCAACTTTAGAGCTGAACCAGGTCTATAAGGCCTGAAATACCATCAACCCTTTAATAGCGAGGCCAGTTGGCATGAAAAACTGGTAGTAAAGAACACTTTATAAAACAGTAAAGACCTATACTCTTGGTATTATAGCAAGGCCAACAGATATCAAATTAAGGGCGAGGGGGAAAGAGAATCCATGCAAGGTGAATGCTTCTCATTTGTACTAAAGACACTAGTATGAGCCAGTGTTTCTAAACTGGGTTTGGTAGAATGCTGGCTTCACAGAATCTTAATATGAATTATGTCAAAAATAATGAAAAGAGCTCTTTGGTAAGATAAAGTAAGATTCTCTGGGCTAACAAAGCCAAAAGGGTTGTCTTATTGTAGGACTTTTCAATGCTTTTAATCTGCTAAACAGTCTTGTCAATATAGCAGGGTGAATGGCAAACATGATGCAGAACACTTCCCAAACTCATTGGAACTTAGAAAGATTTCCTGAGAAACACATCAAGGGACTGAGTTCTGGACCCCCCCGGGGGAAGCTTCTGTCTTGGACCTGGGGAATGTTTGGAGGCAAGGGTGGTGAGCCGGGCAGTGTGTGGCCCACAGCACCGTGGCTGCATCGAAGTGCTCAGTGGTCTAGGGCCCAAGGCCATCTGGGCTGGCACTGGGGGAAACCATCACTTTCCCATTGCCTCTTGAGGCTCCTTTATGAAGTTCAAAAAATAATCCACAGTGATTCAGCAGGAAGAAGCATGGGCTACGGCTCCAAAATATCAGGTTAATTTGCTTGTGTTCTTTGAAGTTTGAGATCTTTGAAGTTCTGTTTTCCCTTGAGAGGTGAATATGAGAAAAACAAATGTCAAATGTCTTTATACACTGTGAAAAGAAAGTACAATTAACAAGCATGCAGCGTTCCCCCAATGCCTTAACCAGAGTGCTGGGGCTGTAATGTGTACAAATTTGGACTCCGCCGGGGTTTTCCTGGGATGATACGCCTCTGGGATTCAGGAATGCTAGAATCCTGCCTTGCCTGTCACTTTCCCACTGCCCTCCCCTGTGAGGTTCTGGAAAGGATTATATACCCAAGGAATGAGAACATGCTCGAAGCTATCACTTTATGTATAGCTGTTTGTTGAGCTCTGACAAAGACTTTCGATCGAGGTGGGACCGGTTCCATTTTCCTTCATGACTTAAAATCTCAGTATCTACTCTTGTCCAGCTACCAGGAACAGAAGTTGAGGAGGAAGGGGCAGCAAAATGGCTAGAGAATAAGCCTGAGTCAGCGTACCCACTAGCTGTTGCCTGGAGAAGAAGGGAAAGCAAGAGGGATGGTTGACAGGGCAGCATCAAGCCTATAAGAAATGGGCCCTGACAACAAGCCTAGTTCCATCAGATGTAATAACTAAGAGGTGGGTCGTCTTAGTCTGTTTTGGCTGCTGTAACACAGTACTACACGTTGGGTAGCTTTAAACAACAAAGAAGTTATTTCTCACAGTGCTGAGTGCTGGAAATCTGAGATCAGGGTTCCTGCATGGTTGGTTCTGACAAGAGCCCTCCTCTGGGTCACAGACTGCTGACTTCTTGCTGTGTCCTCATGTGGAGGAAGAAGCAAGGGAACTCTCCTGGGCCTTTTTTATAAGGGCACTAATCTCTTTCCTGAGGGCTCTGCCCTCCTGATCTAATCCCCTCCCAAAAATCCTGCCTCCTAATACCGTCACATTGAGCATTAGGATTTGAACATATGAATTTTGGAGAGGGCGGCATGATCATTGAGACCATAGCACATTTGGGCTTCTGATGACGAAGAGGGAGAGAATTAGGAGTTGGCAGATTTTGCCCTGGTCATTGCCTGCTTGCTCGGATGATGTGTTGAGGCCTCACTCCAGAGCTGGCTTCCTCTTTTCATGCAAGCTCCGGAAGCCCTAGCAAGGTCAAGCCACATTCGAACAGTGACCACTACTGGTCACACTGATCACCAGCCCCATTTGTCTGAAAGAAGCATCCCTGCAGCATGAAAGTATCCTGCCCTGGGGCCAAGACTGGGAGATGAGAAGAGATGGGGCTGGGGCCACTGACATCTTCTTTGATTACTGAGTGAACCCACATAGATATGCCTCTTGTCCTTTAAAGGAACTGAGTATACAATTTGATTGAGTCCAGTCAAGGGGTCAGAGAAGATTAGAATGAGCCATTTTGCCCACTCCTTTCCTTCTCTGGCTAACTCAAACCCCATCTGGAAGAGCTGGCTTTCTGTTTCTGAGCCTGGTTTGATTCTTATCCCAGCCCTGGGATCATAGACTCTGTACTGAATAGCATTCTGAAAGGGCAGCTGACCTATATATGCATTCTCAGGCACTTTGAGAATTCCCCAGAGATACAGACCTCTTCTATTAAAAAAAAAAAAAAATTCCTATTAAGAAATACTTTAAAAAAATTTTTTAGTGTTTATTTTATTTTGGAGAGGTAGAGAGACAGAGCATGAGCAGGGAGGGGCAGAGAGAGAGGGAGACACAGAACCCAAAGCAGGCTCCAGGCTCTGAGCTGTCAGCACAGAGCCCAACACGGAGCTCGAACCCATGAACCATGAGATCATGACCGGACCTGAAGTTGTATGCTTAACCATCTGAGCCACTCAGGTGCCCCAAGAAATATTTTCTTTTATCTAACCTCCTGCTTTTGCATTGCTCGTTGTGGAGACAGAAAACAACTGGGTATATCTATAGGTAAGCCTTCTGTATGCTTCAAGATTCTTGGTCTTCCTTTCTCTGGGCTGAAAAATCCAGTCTTAACCTCTTTTTCCAAGTCTTATTTTCCTTCATTTTCACCATATTGTAAGTGTTCCAAGAAAAAATTTCCTTAAATTTGTTAATAATTAGAATCATCTGGAGACTTTTTTAAACATACCAAATCACACATCCCTCTCAAGACTTCCTAAATAAGAATTATAGGGGCAGGTGTGGTTTGGGGCTCAGGCAGGGCTTGCCATTCTGAAACAGGACCAATAAACTATTGGATCTTTTTGAAGTGCATGCCCAGCTAACAGTTCTCCCATTCTCAGGGGATGGTACCTGCCCTTCAGGGGTGTGTCTCTGGCATCTAGCATCAGGGATTCAGGGAGATATGATCCAAACAATGCCAAACAGAGTCTTTCTCCCAGAATTTGGAAATGGAACTTAGAGGCAGGAGTTCAGTTTCTGAGGGTGACTAGAAGTATGACATGACAAACATGGAGACACCAAATTATGACATGAAGATAGAGTGCAGAGAGAGATGGTGCACAGGGAGGAGGTAGAGAAGAAAGCAAAACATTTTGATGACTCTTTGGGCTCTGGTTACAGTCTCTGCATTCCTGCCCTGGAGTTCCATGAGACAGCGGTACGTCCTATGCAATGACATTCTCTTTGTCTACCCTCGCTAAAACAGATTTTCATTACCAGACACCCAAAGGGGCTCCACCGAATGCAGAACTGACAGCAGAACTGTGAGAGGTGATAAGCTCACAGCCTATGTCTCCTCTCCCTGTTGACTCACTATGGAAGTCTATTTTGCTTTCCTGAGAGGAAACATGCCTCCTTGACTTCTAAAGAATATTTCATTTTCTGCCTAGATAATTTTAACCCACCTCAAATGCTGAATGGCCTGGCATAGAAAAATCTTCCAAACTGTCCCCACAGGAGACAATAAACCTTGCTAGTATTTACCAGTGGATGCATTCACCCAACAACATGTAAAGTCAATACTATTATTGGCCCGTTTTACATGTGGGGAAACTAAGGCATAGCAAAGGTAAATAACTTTCCTTAGGTCACAGAGCTTGTAAACTGTTGAGCCAAGCAAGACTTGAAGCCAGATTTAACTACGGAGTCCAAGATTTCAACCACTTTGCTATACCTGTGTTGAAACCAAATTTCAATGGTTGAAAGCAAAACTCTTAATGCTACCTAAGTAGTAATGTGAAAATACTCATTTCTTTATCAAGAGAATGGTCCAGTTTGGACTCTACAGGAAATAGCAAGCAAGGTGGGCAGTTATCATAGATGAATCAGGACTTGACCTGAGGTCAGAGAGAGGTAGGGATGGAGGATGTTGTCATCTTATTACCCATTTCCTCCTCTAAACAGATTTCTTATTTTCTTCATATATCTGCTCCACCCCAAAGTGGCCCATGTGCTAGGGGAGGCTGGTTTCCAAGAAAGGCTGTTGTTTGTCTAAAACCCAGCCCCCTTGCTGGTAGTTGAGCATGTGACCCAATTTGGAGCAATAAGATGCAAGGAGATGCTTTCTGGGGAGCTTAAGACAATTTGGTCTTAAAGACAGAGCTCAAGCCACTAGATCGAATCAACCCCAAGTTCTAGCTGGCATCCAGACTTCAAGTAATGTTGGTCAAGTTTGACACTATTTTAAGCAAGTTTGAGGTAGATTTTCTGGTACTTGTACAGAAACTCTCCCAATTCAACATTTTCTTTGGAACATTTAGGAACAGAGGCCCAGAGATGTGAATAAACAGCACATTGGTAAAAAACAAACAAACAATGCAGAGCCTAGAGAGATAACAGTCCCTCTACCCAAAGTGTTTTGTCTTTGGAAACCCAACCATTCCATCCTTTTATTGCCCACTCACTTTGCAGCAGATCTGTTTCTTTTTCATTTTGTGTAATTCGATTCATTCTCAGATGTTTGTTCATCTGACCTTCCGGTTGATATGGTAACAGCCTGCCTGAACTGTGGCGTTTATCATTCACTGCAATTTCTTGTCAAGTCAGTAAGAATTAGGTTTGCCTTCTTTCAAGCAGTCCAGGGGACTAAGTCATTAAGGAGGAAAGGTGGCCCTGTCCCCCCTATCAGGGTCGATGCTTGAAATTCTCCTGTTAAAACTCTACCACTTTCCTGTGCTCACATTGATTGAGGTGGTTCCTTCCTTTCCGTGGAGCTCTTGTTTCCTAGCTGTAGAAGGCAACATTTATTTCCGCCCTCCACCCCTGTCATGTTACATTAATAACGGGACACAAATTGAGTGGGCAGTTAGTCGATGGATTTGTAAAAGCCATATTAAAAAATACTGGGAAAGAATAAAGGGTAATATCTCAGAATAAGGATCAATCATTTAAAATAATATGTACGAAGGTTAACTATGCACTTATAACTCAACTAAAAAGTTCTTGACACCCTAAAATCCACTGGATACCTACTGTGTGCCGGGTACTATATGAAGCCCATCATGCACATTATTTCATTCAGTCTTCACAGTGACCCTAGGAAATAACTGTAATTCTCTCCATTTTAGGGAGAAAATGACTCACTTTTCCAAGGTCTCACAGCTGACGTGGGGGTTGGGGTTAGGATTTGAAGTGGGACTTATAGGACCATTTGATTTGCACTACACTGTGCTTCCTTGAATAATAGCACAGTGATTATGGGTGTAGACTTTCCTATGAGAATAGTAAAATCTGGCCCTGCCATCCACTCACTGTATGACTTTGGCCAAATTACTTAACTTTTCTATGTGTCAGTTTCCTTAATTATAGAATAAGGATAATCCTAGTAGTAGCCTCTAGTGCGGTCCTCAGAATTAAATGAGTGTACATAAAACACTTTGCACAAGGCATGAACATAATGAACTCTCAGATGATGGCTGTTTTTATAATATAGTGACTGCCTGCTTGGTAAGTGCTCTCCACTGTGATGATGGAAATGTTCTAGATCTGCATTGTCTAATCCTGTACTCTGTAGCCTCACGTGACTTTTGAGAACTTAAAATGTAGCTAGTGTAAATGAGGAATGGAATCTTTTATTTCATTTCATTTTAGTTAATTACAGTTTACATTTAAACAGCCACTTGTGCCTAGTGGCTCCCATATTGCACAGCACAGGTATAGAATGTGTCAGATACAATATGTATGAAAAAGACTAAGGTGGGCTTCCCATTTCTGAGAATCTCATGGTTTAATGGAGGAGCAAGCTGACCAGCAGATGATTAGTAGGCATGGTGATAAGTATTGTACTGCAGTGGCCATAGACAAAATGCTATGGAGACACAAAGGGCAAGGGACTAATTTGTGCCTGGGGATCAGGGAGAGCTTTTGAGAGGCAATGATCGTTGAGCTAGGCTATGAAGGGTGAGTAAAAATTCAGTTCATTCATTCAGCAGATAGGCGCTGACAGCCTCCTCTGGGCCAAGCACCAAGTTTGAGACTATATGATTGTCAAATGAGAGGTAAAGTTAGGGGTGCAGAGGAGACATTTGTGTGGGTTAGACTGTTTGAGGAGGTCTTGTACAAAAGGCAGAACTTGAACTGTCCCTTGAATCACAGATAGGATTTGGATGATACTGGGAGCTAAAGGAGGGCATCCCAGGTAAGAAGAACAGCATGAATGCAGAGGGAAAGGTGGGGCGAGTACTACCGCTACAGCAGCCTAACTGAGAGAATACCACTGGAAGGCAGCTATGGTGAGGTCCCACAGGGGATGTGGGTGAAGCGGGTCAGGGTGCGAACGGGCTGTGAATGGTGGTTGATGTGCTCTTACCTTTATGCCACTGGAGATTTAGGAGTCACATATGGTAAGTTGTGTAAAGTTGTCTGACAGATGGGCTCCAAGTGCTTCTGAAAAACAGAGGCAGAAACTTCATTTGGGAAGTCCTCCCCCCATTGCCACCCCTCCACCCCCAGAAAGGCAATGTTCAATTTTCCGGTATTCTCGCCACCTGCATCCATTCCTTCCCACCGCATCCCTCATCTCCCCCATGTCCCTTTGAGGGGGGTCTGAGACAGGTGATCTCTCCAGGTGTACTTCCCACTGCCAGGAGAATCAGGCACTGCCCCTGGACTCGAGTGTTTGGTGCCAGGGAGGGGACAGTGGGAGGTCAGAGGTGCCAGGGAGGGGACAGTGGGAGGTCAGAGCATTGCCATTGCACTGTGGCAAGAACAGTAATGCAGAAGCAGCATGTCCTCGCTACACGGTGGCAGCATGGCTGTGGCCCTGGCTGTTCTGAGTCTGATCCTCCAGCTTCCTGCAATTCTGATACACGTCCACTGAGTCTCTTTTCACGTAAGGTCACCAGAATCAGTGTCTGTTGCTTATGGCCAAGAACCCTGACTGACCCATTTAAAAATAATGCAAATTCCTGCAAGTGGAAATGCTTGGTAGTGGCCCCTACTCTGCCCTAACCTGTCATCTCCAGAAAGTCCTCCACCCCTGGGCCTCATTCTCTTGTTTCCCTAACAAGGGACCCACACTGGTGTTTCTAAGGGAGCTTTTGAGCAAACATTCAGCCACACCCTGGGCCAAGGCAATGAAAACAGAAGGAAATATGGCTACAAGACATATTTTACAAAAACATAAGACTTGATGGGTGATTGCACGGAGAATGCAAAGCAGAGCCAGCGAAAGACGGCTCTTCACTAGAGTCGGAAGGAAAAAAAAAATTTTGTTTTAAAATCACCCAAAGCCACTTTTGCCATTCTTAGTGGCATCCATATGACCAAATCATCAGAATTAAAAAAAATCCTTTTGCTCTCCCTTTTTTGTTAATCCCCTTGGAACAAGCTCTGCCCATAACTATGTAAATCCATCAGGAGCACCTCAGTCCTCAGCAGCTGCGTAACTCACTGCCAGTGGAGTCGCTGCTGTGATCTGAACTTCAGAGCTGGAGGAAGGACATCCAGAACAGTCCAAGCAGGGCTTGGAGATGTGTTCTGCTGGACCCAGCAAGTGACGGTCTGTTCCACATGCACCTGTCTGCTACTTTTCTGTTCCTCACACACAGCAAACCTTTGGCTCAGCTGTTCTCCCATTTTGCAGGGACTTGTAGGCTACTCTCTGGCATTACAAATCTAATCCACCTTTCAAATACAAGCTCACAGGGTTTGCTGAGTAAATGTGTGTTGAGCCAGGCTCTGTACTCAGTACCAGCAAGGCAAAGATAAAAGGACACAGGCCCCAGTCTCAAGGAGCTCCCATCAGCCGGGCCTGAGTGTTGTCTCCAAGCTCCCACCTGGTTATTCATTTTGTCTGTAAACACACCGTGGGCCAACTCCTGAGGACAGGGACACTTTCTGTATTCTTCACGATGCTGTGCACCCTGAGTGGGTGCTCAAATGTGCTCGCTGAGAACCCCACTTTGCTTTCTGTGGAGCGAAAGCCTCGTAGTATAGTAGTGAAGGGAGCATGCCAGGAAGTACACAAATTGGATTCAAATCCCCCCTCCCACCTTGGTCGTGTGATTGATTAAGAGGGTGGCTGGAGAAGCTATTTAACCTCTACAGGTCTCAGTTTTCTCATCTGTAAAATGGAGGATAGGTAATAGTAGCATCTATTACTTGGCATCGAAGCAATTTGTTGCACTTGGCTTATAGAATGGTCTCAGTGTACATGGCTGCTGCTTTTTTTTTTCCAATGATTAGAGAGCTTCCAGGAGGCAGCACATAATTCAGAGCAACAGAGGGACAGCTGCCTGCCTGCCCCCTTTCTTTCCCACTTTCCTTCTTTTTTCTCTTCTTTCTCACACTTTCTTACTTTCATTTAAAAAAAAATTCGTCCCTGTGTCTTTCCCTTCTCTCTCCCTTTCTCTCTCTCTTACTTCCCTCCACCTCTATGAGAATAAGGGAAAAATTATTCATTATAAATCATATTTGAATGCAAACACTGTTGAGCAGACGGACTCAGTGAGTTAAATATAGACTGTGTCCCGTTTCCTAAGAAGACAGACCTTATTTTTCTCCTTCTCATAAAGATGAGGCCCAAGTACTTCTTGTGCAGTCAATTTACTCAGAATTCCCCACCAGTCCAGACCCACTTAGGAACCTGACCCAAAAGCAGTGGAAATAGAAGCACAAATACATTTTTTTTTCTTTTCCAGAATGGCCGACTGATTTCCTGGCAGTGGTATGCTGGCTTCCCAGGAAAACACACACACACACACACACACACACACACACTCAAAAGAATGAGAAAGAAAAAACGAAAGCCCCAAGTGTTCGCCAATCTTTGTAAGTACTCCCACCATGGTTGAATTCAAGCTTCTGGCATAAAATCATAGAATACAGAGTAGGGCAGGTTCACACTGTCCCCTCTCGGGAGCCACTCTGGTGTTTGCGCGCTCCTGCATGCCACTGTTAGAAACATGCAGACACAACCCAGTGCGGAGGCCTGTCCACTCCCCTTCCCATACCCAGGGAGCTGGTCCTAGCCCACAGCACTGCATTTTAGCCCAATTTCCTGCTTCTGTTGTCCATCCTGACGTCCATCTGCCAAACATCTTTCTGCAACTCGGATCAGAATATGACTTCCCTACTATGCACTCCCCAGTGGCTCATCTCAGCCACCCCCCCGGCCCTCCACCCTTCCTTGGAGCTACTCTAGGCATCTCGTCTTGATGCAAAAACCTGTGACATCTCCATGACTTTGCTCACATCTAACTTGCTGCTTGCAGTGCTGTTCTCAGAGCTGCATTCCTGCTCCTTTGTCTGCCTGGTGAACTGCACTCATCTCCAAGCTAACTAGGATGCCTTGTCCCCACTTGCCATTCAGATGCTCTATGCTAAACTACATGGCATCACTCACTTCCTTCTCAGGGTCCCCTTGACACTTTTTTTCTCCTATTCTGTGATGAGACATGAACTGATTTCTTGTATCTCCAGATACTAAGATAGTGAAGGGGCCATGGGTCCAGGACTAATCATTCATTCGTTCATTCATTCATATATGCATTGAACAAATATTTATGGAGTGCCACACATTGTCCTGGGAGGGACTGGAATAAAGTAGAGAATGAGACAGACGCCGCTCTTCTCTGGTAGAGTCCATAGCACACTGTGTATAAGCATGGAACAAATAGACAAAAATAAATATATAATTGCAGATATGTTCAATGAAGAAAGAACAGGATGGCATGATAAAAAGTCCCACTTGTGAAAGGTTTTTAAGTTTTCAGGAAACCTGGAACTTTTTAAGGGATAGAGGCCTGACTCAGCACATGAGGCATCACGACACGAATCATGTTGTGTGGCAGGCCCCCCAACTTGCTGGCTTATCAGTGAGAGCAAGAGCAGTGCAGTATTTGTGTCTGTGGCATGCTGCACTACATTTCCAAGCCAGGTCTGGTGTCAGGGGCTTGAGCTGAGATCCCCCAAATGGGGGAAGGGGAAAATGAATATACGCAACACAGGCTTCTGAGACAAAGTTGGGGAAAGCAGAGAGAAATAGGCAGGCTTTAGAACAAGCACATTGCTTGTGTGGGGCTCCAGCTCTGTCCCTTCCCTGCCCAGATGATGGGGAGAAGCCTGCCTGGGCTGGAAGGGCTTTATTAAAACTGAGCAGGTAAGGGGAGATGGTTGAGCTCTGTTTTATATCTTTGTATCTCTATCAGTTTCTTAAAACATTGCCTCTAGTGATAGAAAATTCAAATAAAATAGACTTAAGGGAAGAGAAAAGAAAGGATGAATTGGTTCACATAATTAAAGAATCTGTAGTTACACCTGATGCCCAGATCTTTGTTTTTAATACCATTCCCCAATAAAATGAACTATGTTCCACGGAGAAATGACTAATTCCAGTACCGAGGCAGAGAATATACAGTAATGAGCCTGGAGCATCTTATAGTACAGAAAGTAAAAAAGTGCTCAAAACTCGAAACACACACACACACACACACACACACACACACACAATCACACACATATTCAAGGATGCAGATCGAAGGGATATAGCAGCCAGGTGAACAAACATGTTAAAAGGCAAAGTTGGAAGGATTTGAGTCACAAAAATAAATTGGAAGTATTGAATTAAAACTCAAAGTATAAAATGAGCCCATACCAATCACCATAAGTAAGTGATTGAATAAATAAATGAGGGAGAAGGGACAAATCTACACAGAATTCCCGAGTATGTAAATACTCTATCCACACGAGGTAGAGCATAACGCCCCATGCCATAAGTGTGGCTGCACACAATGACTTCCTTCTAAAAAGTGTGGTACAGAAAGGGGAAAATAGTAGCTAATTTACAGTGGAGAAATCTAAAAGCACTACCTGACCCAGGTAATTAAGATTGGCGTCAACAATGATAAGTCACATTGACAGCATATACCCTTGATAAGATGTGTCGGAAATGGCATTTTACTACGTGGTCCTCCTCCCCAAAACCCATATCCAAGTTTACTCATATGAAAAGCATCAGAAATCCCAACTGAGGAAATTCTATAAAACACCTGCCCAGTTCTCCTCACAACTGTCAAGGTCACCAAAAACAAGGCAGGTCTGAGAAACTGCCTTAATCCAGAGAACCTGAAGGAGACATGATTAAAAATGTAAAGTGGTATCCTGGAGAGGATGCTGGAGCAGAAGAAGAACAATGAGCAAAAACCAAGTACTCCCAATGAACCATGGACTTCAGTTAATACTGTATCAATATGGGCTTCAATGTAGTGTATCATACTACTCTAGGATGTTAATAATAGAAGAAACTGGGTGTGGGGTATATGGCAATACTCTGGACTATCCTCACAACTTATCTGTAAATCTAAAACTAGTATGAAATTAAAAGTTTATTAATAAATTTTTTTAAGTCCATAGCTTACCAACTCCAGATATGACTGAAAATAATATGTCACATAATGTTAACCAGAACATTCTCTCCAGCTTTCAGATGTTTTGGCTTAGCTTGCAGCCTCCCTTCACTCACTGTAACCCTAACAAATCCAGACCTACATTATCCTAGTGGAAAGGAAATTCTCTTCTTAATAATTTCAACCAAAGCTTTCAGATGGCATGTGCCCATCCCAGAATCAACTAGTATGGTTAGGGGGATGTGGGACTCTTACTGACCAAGTCTAGATCACCTGCTGACCTCTGGAGGTAGGGTATAATGAGCTCAACCCCCATCCAAAAGGCTGAGAGATAAGGTAGCTTGTTACTTAAACAAAGTGGGTATTCAGTCTGGTACTATGTGCTGAGGGGACCCTCTATTCTGCCTCCACTCATGATCTACCCTCCAGGCTTCTAGGAATTTTCTGGTTTCTCTTGAGGAGTGAGACAACATCTTGGCAAATGGGCAAATCTCTTTGTACCAGGCCACCTTGATGATTTCTGGGCAGCCTGTAAGTGGGCCAGCCTTGGTTAGTGGCCACCTCTACTCAAACCAATGTCCCCGGGATGCTACTTACCTGATCTATAGACAGGGTAGTTTCAGTAAGAGAAGAAAGGCAAGACAAATGCTGGGATTGGAAACCCCTAGATGTTGCCTCACACACATTTTTGGTGGAAAAAATTTTATGTTTTGTGTGTCCTCATTTGCTCCTAGTTGAGGAGCTTCTAATTCATGTAATTATCTGATCCTAAAGATAATGCAATTTGATATATACCTTTTCCATCCAATCTCTTGGTACAAAAGTGCTGCTTTAGCCTTTATTACTTTCCATGAGTTCTCTCATTCAATTTTAGGCTCTGTACTTTAACCAGAATATATATAAAGTACAACACAAAAGGCTTCTTTTATGAAGAGTTGTCACCAACATGTCAGCCCAGTGTCAAAGTGGCTCCAGGGAGAAAGATGGAAATAGATTGGTTCCATCTATGTGTGCTGGAAGCATGCATTAAAACCTCCCATTATTAATCTCTGTAAAATATTTCTTCAAAAGTTGTGCATTGCAAAACACAATATAAAATTCATATCAAGTGATATAGGAATTGCTTTAAGCAAAAGTTGTTGTACTCTTTATAATGAATACTATAATAAAAATACATATTCATTTCCTGATCACAAATCATAGCAATTTAAGCCATCTTCTCCCTAGCTTTAGTGTTTGGAAGGAAAAATGTATGTGTGGGCCCTTCCCCCTTGAACAGAGGCACATTCTTCTATGGGAGGAAGCCTGTCTGTGCCATATTGCATGGAGCTTGTTTATTTATAGGCCTTTCTTATGAGGGTTCAGGAAGTGGTGGTGAGGCCATCATTTGAAACACAACCAAGGAAGCAGTGCTGTGATCATAGCACAGTAGGAAAGGCAGCTACTTATAAAATGTGAGTTTGTTCAAGTTGTCCCATAAAACATACTATCTTCAATACATTTTTTCAGTCCTGAGTTTAAAGGATAGAAAAATCCAAATCATTGAAGTAGTTTAGATTTTCTTAAGTGCTAAATCTTACTCATTGGGTATTATTGAAACACAGTTTAAATGCCATTATGGTGGATATCAAATAAGAAGACTTATGAGGTCACTCCAGGATTAGGAGAGCAGTGAGGAATCCTGAATTTTTTTTCTTATACCAAGGGAGCAAATAAATGCCAATGGCCTCCATCTGTGACGACTGTACCTTCTGGCCATGTCCTCCGAGGATTTGGACAGCCCTCAAACCTTCACTGGTGTTAGCATGAGAAGTGTTTAAAACATGTCTTCCTTATCACCAGAGGTTCCATTGGGCTTGTGTCCTAGGGGTCTGTATGCCCCCCCCCATTTTTTTTTTTGTCTTCCCAGATCTGAGAGGAACCCTTCTAAGCTTGTAACAAACATGTGCTCAGTTGTTTCTCTCCTGAGCTTTAGCATGGAGCCTGGTATGTGGTTGGTTCTCATAAATGTTTGCTAAGTGTGTGAATAAACAATCTACGAGGTTAGAACTATTCTTTGTTTTTCAGATCTGTGGGAAGACTCACAGGGCTATGTCTCTCATGTCCTCCCTAGACCACCTCTAACAGATTCTTTCATTTGACTCTCATGTGTCCTACAAGTGGTTTTCAGGATGAAACTCAAGAGTACAGAGATTTTAAGGTGATTTAGAACACATTGAATTGAATAGCAGCTATTGTCCCATTATTATTGGCAGCTTTGGGAGTTGTGAGCAGTTCAGCACATTGAACTGGAATGCAACCTAAGAAGTGGGTTTTCTGAGAGGCATGGTGTCTGCCCACAATGCCTGTTTGCCGAGGGGAGTTAGGACGTTTGCTCTACAGGCAACCTGAGAGATGATTTAGGTGCAAACTGGCCTCCTTACCCCAGTGTATCCCTAAACTGCTTCCAAAGTTATTTCTAAAATGTGGGCTTTTGCCTGTGAGTTCCTTCCTGTTGTCCATAGTATAAACAATAGAGTCTAAAGTATGGCCTAGAAGTCTTCTTGATGAATCATGTGGTCAGCCTTTCTACATCCATCCCATTCCTACCCCTGTACAACAGCTACATGGGTTACAAAGACTAGCTGTTTATTTTTAAAAATGGCTCCGACTGCTCTAACCCAAAAGGATAACCCCATGCCTGTCTTCACAGTGTTTGGCTAAGATGTCCCATATCTATGCTAACTGGCCCATGTCCTTCTATAACTAGAGAGATTGGTTCAGGGGTGAGTCTTGTTGGACGGTGTCAGGAGCAGGCTTTCTTTCTCCCCTTGGATGTTACTCGGGAAGCATGTTACCTGGGTACTTGGCAGCCACTCTGTGACCATGAGGGGCATCCAGAGTTAGGACAAAGAAAATACTATAAAAGAGAGAAGAGTAGAAACAATGAAATCAGTTCCTTGTTGATAAGTTCATGGGATCAAACCAATCTGACCATTTAGGTATTCATGTTTCTAAAAGCCATAAACTTATCTATGTCAAAAAGCCAATTCACACTGGGTTTCCTGCAATCAGCAACTATAAGCCTTCTGACTGATATGCCGCTTATAAAGTTGTCCCAGGATGTCTTTTTAGATTTATCTCTGCCAGGGGCACCTGGGTGGCTCAGTCGGTTAAGCGTCCGACTTCGGCTCAGGTCATGATCTTGTGGTTCATGGGTTCGAGCCCCACATCAGGTTCTGTACTGACAGCTCAGAGCCTGGAGCCTGTTTTGGATTCTGTGTTTCCTTCTCTCTCTGCCCCTCTCATGCTCACACTCTGTCTCTCTCTGTCTCAAAAATAAACAAACAAAATAAAAAAAATAGATTTATCTCTGCCATTCCCTGCATGTAACAATGGTTGCACCTGAAAACATTAGTGTTTATTCTGTTTTATTCTCTGAATTTTCACATATGGTCCTCTCTGCCCTCACTATGCTACCCCTCTTTCTGCGTAAACTGCTACTCAACTTACAAAACCCCACTCAGTATCACCTCCCCTAAAATTCTGCCTGCCCTCCTTCAGTCCATCCCAGAAAGAATTAGTGGCTCCCTCCTTAGTGTTGCTCAAGCATTATGTACATAGCTGCATTAGAGCAATTTAAACACATTCACCATTTAACAGCTCATATGGATTGTTCTGCCAGGCAATGTGCTTTGTAAGTATTATCTTGTTTAACCTTTACAGCTGTCCTGTGATATTATATTAATACCCTAATTTAAACTTACAGAAACAGTTTAGAGAGGTAGAGGAACTTATCTAAGAGTCTACATCTCATAAGATAGGGGAGTGGAGGGGCAACTGGGAATTAGATCATTTAATTCCAGAATCTGGGCTCTTAACCTCTGTGTCGTGTTCTCTTCTCTGCTAGCGAGTTCGTTGAAGCCAAACACTATCTTTCATTTATGGGTGCCTGACTGTTTTAGGCACTCAGAAATGCTAGCAGGTTAAATGGATGGATGGATGAATGGTTGGATGGATCCACATAAGCCCTTCATATCGCAGATGAGAAAAGCAGAACTTAGATGGTGTATGCATTGGGGGTGCTGGGGTGAGGTACAGATATCATTGCACTTTTTCTAACATATTGCCACTTTGAGAAGAAAATGACATTTCCTCTAAAAGAAACTCCCCAAAGCAAGAGGATGAAAATAAAATCCAAAGATGCCTGGGCTTCCCTCTCACCCTGGAACCAGTAATATGTCCCTCTTAGTTGAATCCTGAACAAAGCAGACCTCCTCGTCCCCTTCTCTGGAATCCAGGTTGTATCTTTTGTTAACTCTCTTTAAATTGTTACTGATGCCTAAACTAACTTGGGGTGAAATGAGAATAGGGCCAAATCAAATTCATGTCCTGGAATGGGAGGCATATTTATAACTCCTTAGACATCAGGTTTGGACAGAGGAAGGGGGATTTGAGCACAAACTCCAAAAGAATATTGAAAATAAGAAGAAGCACCCGTCATCCTAATTAGCCAGCAGTGGAGTCATGTTCTGTCATGTTGCCACCATGCAAGAGCAAACTGTGACATTAGTTTAATTACATAAATTTATGAGATAAAGGGAACAACTTTTATAATCATTTAAACAATATTCCTATTCAAGTTGCTGTGCAATATCTTTATTTAGTCTTTTAAGTATTTATTAAAACGATTCATTTTTCAAAAACCCTCCAACTACCTTTATTTTAACGACTTGAGGGACACTTTTAATTTCCCTCCTCTAATTTCTTTAAATGTGTGCCCTCATCAAATGCCCATGTTCCACAAGCCTGTCAACCCACGTGCATTTAGTATCTGTTCTCAGCACTTAGCAGCGCCCTCAGCATGACTGAGAAGCAGAGCAGCAGGAAAGTCTTCTGAAGGAAGTGATTCTCTAGGGACTGACTCACATCTTCTTCATCAGCATCACCATAGCTACCATTACTGACCATCTACATGGTCCAGCTAATGCTGGACTAAGCTTTAGCGCTAAGCAGTTTCCATCACCCATCTCCAACCCCCCCCCCCCCCCGCCCCAGGCTGGATACGAGAGTCACTGCACCTGCCCTGCTCACACCTCCTTCTCAGGGAAGCCGGTCCACTCCCCGCATCACTGCCCAGGGAGCCATGTTCGAGATCACAGAACCCTGCTTCACCCTTTCCCCTCACCCACCATGGTTGATCTGAACTGGGGCTGAGGGCCTGACCTACAGACAGACAATTAATCCATGGAATTGCCAGAGACTTGGATTCGTGTGGCCTAATTAAAAATATGAACTTGACTAACAATATCATCTTGGGAATTTAAGCACAGAAAGGCTCTGTTTATTTGCAGCAGGAACTGAAGTAGACAGGGTAGTGTGTTAAACTGAGACTCTTAGCCTGGGGTCCGTGAACCCATTTAGATGATGTGTGAAATTCCGTGTTTATGTATGAACTGTTCACAAATTTGCGGTGCAAGTAGGATCATGTTTCTTATTTACTAATTGCTCCTTTACTCACCTCCTTAGCTGAAGATTCATAATCATTATTTTAAGGTTCTCTCACTACCTGAGGGGTCCAAGAGCCCCGAGTTTCCTTGACCTAAAGTCTCTGTCCAGTTCCCAGACCCGAGCCAGGAAAGCTCTGGAAACCATTCAGTCCCCTGCTGCTGATGCTCCCCCAACCAAGCCAGGTTTCGGTCGAAGCTTGGTCCCCATAGTCAGCAGCAGATGCTGTTGCTGTCCTGTTGTAGTGCGCACCTGTGTAGTTCCTGGAGGGGGACCTGAGCAGTTTCTTAGAGCCAGCCTCCCACCCACTCGAGGGCTGGGTCAGTGCCCTGTCCTTGTGTCTTCCAGGGGACACATATGCCTGGGCCTGGTCCTCAGCACAGTGAGTGTCCTGTTCCACCCCTTGGTCCCCATCACAGAAGCTATGTGATAACAGGGTCTCTCTCTCCCATCCCTTCTTTTTCTAAGAGAGGCAAAGCTTCATGAGTCCAAGGAGGGTTCCTTACATCTCTCTAACACCGAGAGAAAAATGTAAAAACAAACAAACAAAAAAACCCAATAAATTTTAATCTTTAGCTGGGCATGTTCTGACCATGCATTTACCTGAGAAGAGAGTCTGTAGCTCTGATCAGATTTTCAGTGATATTTATGGCTCAGAAATAGGTTATTGGGGGGGGGGGGAGAGAGGAATCACTACAGTAGAGAGAGGGACCAGAGTGCCCTGGGGACCCTATGAGAACCAGTATCAGGGTAGCACCCTGCCGTCAGTGGGGCCGAGCAAAGGATGCCTGCAGTGTAACCAGTCACATTAATGGTGATGCTCAAGAGAGAAAGTGCCGGGGTACCTGGGTGGCTCAGTTGGTTAAGCAGCCGACTTCAGCTTGGGTCCTGATCTCATGGATCCTCAGTTCGAGCCCCACATCGGGCTCTTTGCTGTCAGCAAAGAGACCCTCTGGCCTTCTCTCTCTCTCTGCCCTTCTCCCACTTGTGCTCGCTGTCTCTCTTTCTCTCAAGAATAAACATCTTTTTTTTTTAAAGAATGAAAGTGCCACACAACATGGATGAATCTCACACATAATGCTGAGTGAAGAAAAACTATAGTATTCCATTTTTGTGAAGTTCAGAAAAGAGTGGTTATCTTGGTTGGAGGGGGACATCAACTGAGCAGGGAGGTACGGGTAAGCTCTGCCCACTTTCTCGTATGTGGGCAGCTAGGAAAGATTTTAGGCTTTGAAGATGGAATGTTTCTGTGGCAACTACTTGAAAAGCTGTGGACAAGATGCAAACAGTGATGTGGTTGTGTTCTGATAAAACTATTTTTTTTTTAAAAAGTGGCAGATGGGATTTGGCCCACAGGTCTGAGTTTGCTGACCCCTGATCTATACCTTGATGTGGGTGGTAATTACATGGGTCAGGGTAAAACTATCACCAAGCTGTGTAGTTACAATTGGATACTTTATTGTATGTTAATTATGTCTCAGTTAAAAATGAAAGAAAGGAAGAAAGAAACAAAGAGAGAAAGAAAGAAAAAAAGAAAGAAAGAAAGAAAGAAAGAAAGAAAGAAAGAAATCCATTATGAGATTAAGCCAAAAAGGGGGCACCTGGGTGGCTCAGTCAGTTGAGCCTCTGACTCTTGGTTTTGTTCAGGTCATGATCTCATGGTTCGTGAGTTCAAGCCCTGCATTGGGCTCGCACTGAAAGTGTGGAGCCTGCTTGGGATTCTCTCTCTCTCTCTCTCTCTCTCTCTCTCTCTCTCAAAATAAATAAATAAACTTAAAAAAAGAGATTAGGCCAAAAAAAAAAAAAAAGAAACATTCCACACACTCCAGGGAAGGATGATCTTGGAATGAAGGAGAAGCTGGCATCCGGGATTCATTAGAGCTTCTGCTCTCGGGTGTTGTGAGGTGCCATGCGTATTCTCACATGGGGCTCATCACTCCCTCTTGACTTGAGCCAGCTGGAGGGGACTCATTGATCCTGGCTACAAAGAAGACTTTCCAGAACACCCCACCAGCACTCTCTTGGCCAGGTATGACCTCCCACCTCGACCTGCCCAGACAGACCCCTGGCCCTGAATAACTTGGCCCAGCTCACACAGCTCACACCCAGATGTGCCCAGCACACACTGCAGTCCTTGTGCATGCCTCGACAACTCTCCAGTCCCTCTTCCCTTGGGCCCGTATAAGTGAGCTGCAGTTCCTAGGACTCGAGTCAGCCTCACCTCGGAGTTAGCTCATTGCCGTCTGCCCTTTGCATTCTCATGCTCCAGCTCATCAGCAATTGTTTGTTCTTAGTGCTAAACTTGACAGGGGATGGAGAAAAACACACAGCCAAGGTCAGAGAGCAGCAGACTCTCTCCTCCATTAAGTCCGTCTTCGTCTTTAAACAGCACAGGATCAAAAAATCACCTGTGTTTTCTCTGAGCAGCCTGTAGCCTGGTGACGGTGAGTGTCCTCTGTGAGCTGCCACCTCCCCTGGCTATACCTTTGCTTCCCCACACTGACATCACTGTCCTGAGAGAGGATGCAGGAGAGAAAAGGGATGCCACCTTTAGCTATAACCCTTAGGGTTTTCCAAAAGCTGTGTCTTAGGGCGAAGTGAAAGAGGAAGAGAAGCTATTTTTCTGGGCACTTTAGCATTCTGTGCTTGTGGTTTCCATCTTCAAAGAGCCAGGAAATGTAGCATCTCCCTGGGCTTTTCTTCTGTGTTCATCATATCTTCCTCTGACTGACTCTTGTGCTTCCCTCTTCTGCTTTCTAGGGCCCTGTGTTTACCCCGGGCCCGTGTGGGTAATGCAGGATAATAAGGTTAACCAATTCACAACTGCAATTCCATCTGTCACCTATGGATTAGGGCAAGGACATCTTTGGGGGCATTATTCTGCCTGCCGTCCCCCAGCCCCCACCCCCTGTGAGTAGGTGCCCAGCCTGTGCATGACACACTCATTTCCCCTGGACATAATGCACCAGGGCACTCATTCGTGAGTTTCCTTCCTATTTCAGAGTTAAGATTGATTAAGATGTTTATTAGCATTCAGAGAACAAAACAACACCAGCGTGTGATGGGTTCAGCAGTACCACGTTGCCTTCGGTAGAGCAAGTCTGCTTCCATTGTCTCTGCTCATTCTCACAGTTTCTGCCTGGGTCTCAGCCAGAATCCTGTTTTATCAACCACAAATTGTCTCCAAACATGTCCAAGAGATTGTTCAAATCCTATATCTAAAAGTACACTACACGCATTTCAATGTTCACTTAAGGTGAATGTGCAAAGCACATAGGACAGATTAAAAATGCTTACCAAGAACAATTAATAAAGCACATCCTGTGCAAATAAAAAATTAGGTGACTTGCTGTTATGTCTAACAGCTTTTGGATTATTTGCCGACTGCCACAGGTATACGGAGCTACCTCTGACTCTCTCTAAATCCAGGAGGCATTTTATGATGGTTTAGATTTAAGATGGGGATTTACACAAAACCAGTAAGTAAATGAATTGATCAATAGATGTGAGCACCTAGAGCTAGTTAGTGAAGTGATTAATGAAAAGACTTTAAAATCAAAGGATCAAATTTTTGCTCATCTGCTTGCTAGCTGTGTGTCTTATGCAAGTTTATTTACCTCTCTGTGTTTCACCTTTCTGCTCTGTGAAATGAAGATAATAATAGTACCTATCTCACAGGGTTGTTGCAAAAATTAAATTAATCCATATGAAGTGCTTAGAGCCATGTTTGACATATAGTGATTGCTCAGGGAATGTTAATTTTTACCAGTGTCATTATCATTATCACTAAGTGACAGACGCTAGAAGGCTCACTTGGATTAAGTCCCCTGTCCTCCGGCATCCACAGGAGGGAAGCAGGGGGTAGTGGGGCTGAGAGGAAAAGGGAGGAGCATAACTAGGACTGAACATCAGGGAAGGTTTCATAGATACAGCTGCTTTCAGGCTGAGACTTGGAGGATACAAAGAACTTAATCCAGCAGGTGTAGCTGGGGCCAGGGGTGGGGTGGGAGTGTTGCAGGCAGTGGGCACAAGGCCCCGGGGGTCTCAGCAGAAGAGGTTTGCAAGTCCCTGCTGTGAGTAGCAGGCTGCTGTTTTAGGAGCCCTTGTGATGGCAGCTGCCACTTCTGTTCCTTCCTTCCCCATCTGGCTCCTCACCTTATTTTCCCTTTTTTCTCTCCCTTTTCTCTTTATAAAGCCTTGACTCCAATAGCACTCCCAGACAGGACAGGTTGATGGGCTCTGGTTTAGATATGGTCCATGGGGTAGGGGTGTATGGGGGTCAGATGGGCCATCTTCCTGGTCTGGGGACTCTGTGATCCCAGGTCTTTAATCAGGAAATCACTAGACTCGTCTCTCTCTGCCCCGTTGTTTGCAGTAGAGCAGTTCTGGACTATGATTCCCACCCAGGCTCTGCCAGTCTCTTTCCCAGGCTTGCCACGGTCCCAAGGCCACTTGTCCCAGAACATTAATAAGAATCAGCTTCCAGGGGTCCCGGAAACTCCAGCCTTAGCTTACAAGTGGAGGGCGTGTGAGAGAATCCCAGGTGAATGACGGACCGACTGTGTCTGGTCTTCCTGATGAAGACCAAACTCTGTTTTCCCATTTCTGCACCTTGTTTTATATTCAGCTTTGGCTATTTGCTGGGGGAGGCTGTCTGGGGCTCTGGAAGCAGACAAGCCGGAACCTTGTCCCAAACACTTGCAGAGGCTCAATACATCTCAGTAAGTCATGTAAACCCTCAGAGCCTCCCTCTTCATCTAGAAGTCAGGAATTATAATACCAATCCCCCGGGGCTATGGTGAGGATCAAATAGGGCAAGTTTACAGCCCCGAGGCCAGGGCCCCCACGCCCTGGACTTGTGTGAGTGCAGGTGCGTGGCATCCGCCCATCCTCCTCATCCTCCCGTCTGCCTCACTAGCAGAGCCCTTGTCGTTGAGCCGCGTCTCCCTTTTCCTGCTTTCTGATGGGGCTGTTGCCGTCCCGTCTTCACGTGGGACAGTTCTGCTTATAGTGTATTATAAAATTGGAGAACAAACAGTGGGCACACAGAACAGACACAGGACTTTGAGCCAAAAATCTCTGTGACTTTGGTCAAGCAGTTACATTGCTCAGTCTCTTCCCTAAATTGGGATAAAGCTGACTCACGGGGTTTGTGTGAGGATTAAAGTGAGGTCATATGAAAGCTCCTTGTAAATTGTATTGTTATTTCCATCAGCATTAATAACTACTGGCTGGTTTCCAGATGTTGCTGAGGAAGGTTATTACATACGTACACCCTGGAAGGCGGCTGTGAATGGGAAGCAGATCTCTGGTCTGTCGGCATCCTCAAGGCTCCAGACTAGAGCTGTCCACTAGGTAGCCACCAGCCACGTGCAGCTGTAGAAACGCTAACTTAATTTAAAATGGACTTCCTCAGGGCGCCTGGGTGGCTCAGTCGGTTGAGCGTCCGACTTCGGCTCAGGTCATGATCTCACAGTTTGTGGGTTCGAGCCCCGCATCAGGCTCTGTGCTGACAGCTCAGAGCCTGGAGCCTGCTTCTGCCTCTGTGTGTCCCTCTCTCTCTGCCCCTCCGCTGCTCATGACCTGTCTCTCTCTGTCTCTCAAAAATAAATAAATGTTAAAAAAATTAAAAAAAAAAAAGAAAACTAAAATGGACTTCCTCTGTCACACTAGCCACTTTCTGTATGTCTGGTGGCTACCGTATTGACAGAACAAATATAGAACATTTCCATCATCACAGAAAGTTCTGTTGGACAGCACTGAAATAGGCGTCCCACTCCCCCATCTCTTTATGGTGTTCAGGAACCCCTCAAGTGAATTTTGGGGATACCACAGAGCCCACAGAGCATATATTTTAGGTTAGATCATCCCAAATATGCCCTTCAGATTTACTATAAATAAAAAGAGATAGAAATGGACGCTGTTGCTATGAAAATAGTTATTAGAGTTACAGAAACTAGTGACTAGGGGGGTGTGCATTAATTCACATCTACATGAGCCTTCTGGGTTGCCCCTCAGGAATTTGACATGGAGAGATAGCGTCATAGAAAATTATTAGATTTAAGATGGAGATCATCCAGAAACCAGAGTGTAACTTTTGGGGGGTAAAAAAAAAGTGGAGTCAACCACCACCCCGGAAGCTGACATAGGGGGCAGTAATTGGCCTACTTTTAGAGAAGTTATCAAAAGCCAGTAAGAGATTTGCTGCAACCTGTCTGCATAACGCCAGGACCCCGGGAGGACCTGGGCAATTATGATGTGTCACCCCAGAGCCTCCTGGAGGAGGAGAGGGCAGACCTCAAGTCAGATACAATAACCATCATTACTTGCCCTGGTAAATTGGGTCTGAAACATCCCTGGTGAGCTTGCCTCCCGCTGGGGCTGGAATTTCTTCCCACAGCAGGGTGAGGATGAGGACTGGGACAAAATCACAGGGGTTCAGAGCTGTTTACCACTAGAAAGGATCCCAGAAGCCAAGCAATGAGACCAAACTTAATTTTGTTGGCTTTTAAAATATGTATTATTATTATCTTATTGCCCCTTTCTTGTACTTGTAGTATAGATTGTAATGCGGAAAATGGGAGGAAGCAGTCTTCTGCAATGTGGGGACAGTCATATCTGTCTCATAACATTGTTGCAAAGATTAATTGAAGGACGTGTAATAATCTGTCACTGAGCATGGCACATGCTAAACACAGGAAAATGTTTGCTTGCGAACCATTAGCAGTACTATTTACTACTAATAGTTACTAGTAGTATTACTAATTAATATTACTAATTAGTATTACTAATATTTATTAGTAGTCAATATTTCTTAGCAATTTTCATAAGAATTAGTATTGCCATTAAATATCAGTTAAAATATTATTAGTATATTTTTTAATTCATTCCACAGATATTTATCGAGCACACATTTGGTGTCTGGCTCTGTTCTAAGCCCTGGGGCAACAGTGGCGAATGACACAGTGGCCTTGATCATGGGGAACTTATACTTGAGAGAAGGGAGACTGTCTAGTGAGATAATTGCAGATAGTGACACATGCTAGTAAGAGGGACTAATAGGGAGAGGGGAATATTACAGTCTATCTCCTTATGGTGGCTGGCAAAGCCCTTTCTGAGGAAGGGACATTTGTCCTGACCCCTATATGATAAGCTGCTCTCAGGTGATAGCAGTTTGAATAGCAGAAAACTCTGATTTGAATCGTTGAGACAATAAGAATATTGTCTCACATCACAAGAAGTCCCACGATAAGAAGGGGTTGGGTAACTCAGGGCTTCACCACAGCAGGAGGACCCAGATTCTCCCATCCTCAGGATGTCATCTGGGTCCTCAGGATGCCACCCTCATGGCTGCCACTGTTCTCAGCCCCACCTCAGTGGCATCCGGAGGAAGACAGCATTTCCAGAATTGCACCCTGTGTGCTTCCTCTTGCATCTCATTGGTCAGAACCAGGCCAGCCAGTCACCTTTAACATCACTCACCAGCAAGGGAATAGCATCGTCTTCACTGGTGCACTTTTTCTGTAAAGAGATGAAATACTTTTGACTTGTGGGTTAAGAGGCAAAACTGAGTGTATTGTGCAGGTACTTCTATAATAAGAGAGAAAAAATATTTCCAGAAAGTTTTGATGGATTGATAAAATTCAAAATAGAATAATAATTAAATATAAATTTTTAAATTCAGGTCTACTCATGAGCAGAATAGACTTCTTGGGGAGGATAACATTTTGCTTAATTGAGGGGCAAAGATAGTATTTCCTATCATCAAAAAAGATTGTAAACATTCATCTGTTAATGCTGATCTATAATGAGATTTTACATACTTCATCTCTGAAAATGTCTTCATACAGACAGGTGATACACGTGACCTCAGAATTCTTTCGAGTTGTAATCTTGTTACTGTGATGGGTAGTGTGCCACTACCCAGTTTTGCTGTGGTTGTGTGAAGGCAGACACAGACGAAAAGTAAATGAATTGGGACACAACTGTGTTCCAATAAAACTTTACTTATCACTAAGATTTGCAGTTTATGTAATTTTCATGGGTAAGAAAGTATTATTATTCTTTTGTTTTTGTTCTCAACTGTAAAAAATATAAAAACCATTCATAGCTGATAGGCTGTACAAAAACAGGCAGTATGCCAAATTTGGCCCAAGGGCTATAGCTTTCTGACTCCTGCTCTAGAATAATGAGGATTTCCTCTGAGTCATGAAGAAAAGAGACCCTGTCTGCAGGGATTAGGTAGAAACAACACTTAGGTAGGGATCTAACAATGTTGGATCTCCCTACTTCAAGGGAGAACTTTCAGGGCTAAGGGAACAGTAGGTGCAAAGGTCCTGCAGCAATGATAAGCCTGGCATCTATGTCCCTCAACTCAGGTTCAGAGAGGAGAAGAAGAGGTGCCTAAGATGAGGGTGGGGAGGGGGAGACAACTTCCAAATGGTGATGTGAGGAGCCCCACAGAGCCTCTCCCCAGCAAAGCAACCATTACTGGTGAAAATTATTTTAAAAAAGAAAACCCAACCATTTAAACTCTCTGAAAATTGTCCTAAGGGCACCTAACAAATAAATATTTATTCAGGAAAATGTTTCAAATCTTGGTAAGAATAGTGAGAGCCTGTGGCGCTTGAGTCAAAACCCATTCTTTCCTGCCTACCCCCTCCCCCCATCTTCATGCTGCAGAGGCTAAATTTCAGCTGAGTGTTGCCAAAATGTCGGGGCTCCCTTCCTCCACCCAGCTCCCACTGGTAAGGTAGAGGTGCTACTCCAGGTGCAGCAAGCTGGTAATATTGGAGTCCCATTACCTTTACCCAGCTTGCTCATAGGGGCACTGGGAGAGGCACACTGTCCACACTAGGAGGGACAAGCCAGGAAGGTTGGAAAGTGCTGCCCCGCGCCTGCTCATAAAGCAGGGGCGTTGTTCTGAGAGAGGCAGACCACTGTTCTGATGCTAGCTCTGGGGAAGAGACTCAGAGATTTTGTCCAAGGGAGAGGCAGGTCAGAAAAGAGTGCTCCAATATGGATCTAACCAAAAGGACAGGCAGTAACTAATGTAGGTGAGGATGTAGAGAAACCACATCCTTCATTCACCGCTGCTGGGAATGTAAAATGGTGCAGCCACCTTGGAAAACAGCCCTTATCACTTTCTTGATGGTATTTTTGGAGCACAAAACTTTTTTTTAATGTTTAGTTATTTTGAGAGAGAGAGACAGAGTGCAAGCAGGGAAGGGGCAGAAAGAGAGGGAGACACAGAATCTGAAGCAGGTTCCAGGCTCTGAGCTGTCAGCACAGAGCCGGACATGGGGCTCGAACTCGCGAACCGCAAGATCATGACCTGAGCCGAAGTCGGACACTTAACCGACTGAACTACCCAGGTGCCCCAGGAGTACAAAACTTTTAATTTTGATGAAATCCAGGCTATTTATACATACAGGTATTGGAAGTTCTAGAGGGAAAGAGAAAAGGGGTAGGGTGGGAAGAATATATGAAGAAATAATGGCTGGAGATTTCCCCAAATTGAAAATATTAAGCAGTGAATTACCAGTGACCCAGCAATGCCACTCCTAGATACATATCCAAGGGAATAGCCACCAATGTTCACAGCAATATTATTCATAATACCCAGAATGTCATTAACTGATGAATGGATACACAAAACATGCTGTATCCCTACAACATCATATTACTCAGCCATAAAAAGAACTGAAGTATTGATACATTTTACAACATTGATGAACCTTGAGAACCATATGCTAAATGAAAGAAACCAGTCACACAAGAGCACACATTGTCCATTTATAGGAAATGTCTACACTAGGCAAATCTATAGAGACAGAAAGTAGACCTGTGATTGTCAGGCTGTGAGCTTGGGAGAAAGGCAGAGTGATAGCTGATAGGTATGGGGTTAGTTTTTAGCATGATAGAGAGGTTCTAAAATTGATTATGGCAACGGTCACATAACTCTGTGAACATATTGCAAACCAGTGAATTGTATACTTTAAATGGATGAATTGGTGGTATGTGAGTTATGTCTCAACAAGGCTGTTATAAAAATAATAAAGGCAAGAAGGGAGAGGTGGACCACAGACCCAGATCTGCAGGGTCTTGCAGGCCTGATGGAGAGTCTGGCTTTACTGGAGGTGAATGGGGAAACATTGGCAGTTTCAGAGCAGGAAATCGTATATGATCTGATTTACATTTAAAAACTATCGCTTATAACCCGTTGCTCATATTAAGAATATTATTGCCAATGTTACTACTCTCTTGACTCTGCAATTTGAATGGAATAAATTCATTAAGTGCCTGCTCTGTAACTTCCAGGACACCAGTGCCCATTAAGTACTCACCAGCTGAAAGTTCGGACCCAAGAAAGGCTATCAGAAGATCTGAAGTATCAGCCACAGCCTCATCTTGCTTGCTGTGATGGTGGGCTCAGAATGGCTGCACCCTCTGCTAACCCTTAATGCATTTTTAGGAGGCATGTACAGAGAATCAGACAGTGAGGGTGTCCATCCAGGACCCCAGCCCTCCTGCCTTCTGATATTTGCCTCTTTGTCTGACCCTGATTATGGAAGGGAAAACCTTATGTGTCCTCGGAGCCATTTCCCAAGTCAGGTTACTCCACAGTTGAAGGCTGTTTCCTCTGATAATCTCCTATGAGTATGTCCTCAAAGACTCCAGAGTCTTCAGTAATGAATGTTGATAATGTGTAATAATGAATCTGATAATGAATGCTCTCAAAGTGATTAAACACTTGTAAAGAAAAATTTTGTGTGTGTGTGTGTGTGTGTGTGTGTGTGTGTGTGTGTGTGTGAAAACAGTCTCAAACAGCTTTTATATGTGAGGTCTGGCAGTTTAAAGCAAGGAAGGAATCAAACATCTCATTTTTCAGTTAACCTGTCTCATTACATCATTTGTTGGCAGCCTTGGATGACATTAGTTCTGGGAACTGGCCATATGTTTTTGAAAAGATAAGGACTCTACCTCCAGATATATTGATGGCAATGAGATCATGACATGAGAAGTTGGGGTTGTAACAGTAAAACCTAGCATCAAAAATTTAGACTACGGGTCAGACACTCAAATGCCTTTAGGGCCAGTGTGGTAACACAGCAGTGTGTGGCCACTTCCTGTTAAGACAGCAGTGAACTGTGGTTACCTGAGAGGTTGTGGCTCAAATACATCCAAATTAAAAAAAAATTAGGTATTATGTTAATTAAACCTAACCCAACTGGGGGCCCATTGGCCTCCAATCTATAGACCGTGAGATGGGTTTGCTGAATCACTTTTAACCTTGAGACCATCTTATGGGATGCCCCCAATTTACTCCCCTATTCAGAATAAGCCTCGGTAATTTCCTCAGACAGGGTTCTCTGTATAGCTGCTGACTCATTATTATTTTTGTATTGTAAGTAAGAAACGCTCCTTGTGGGAGGGTCTCTAATAGCGACAGGTGAGGATGATGGTGATGATCCCACGTGTTCCATGCAACAGACACTAGGCTAAGAGTTTCAAATTACGTGCTCTACTTTATATGCTTCCTTTTTAAAATCCTCATGGAATAGACACCACTAAAGCCTTGAACTTAACTGAGGAGGTAACTGAAGGTCAGTAAAGTTAAGCAACTTATCGAAAATCACACAGTTCTGTAGCTTTTGAAACCGTCCAGAAAAAAAAATCATTGTGTAATGAAACACCTGGTCTTTGACTATTGCCTTCTTTTGTGGGTTTTAGACTGTGTCCCGAGCATTTACATGAATTTCAATTCAAATTTTCCAAGCATGCCCATGGATATAAGCATTTATTGAAATATGCTTTTAAGGACAGTAAATTCACAAATATTTGGTAAAAGACAATGAAGTAAAAACTTGAAGCTCTTGAACATTGGTCTAAAACAGGGGTCAACAAACTTTGGCTCATGGGCCAAATCCAGACTGCAACCTGCTTTTATAAATAAAGTTTTATGGGGACACAGCTGCACACATTTATTATGTATGATCCATGGCTGCTTTCCCACTCCAACTGCAGAGTTGAGAGGTTGTGACAAAGACTGTGTGTTATGCAAAACAAAAGTATTTACTCTCTGGCCCTTTATAGAAAAATTTTGCTGATCTTGGTCTAAAAAAAATTAATACCATATACATAATACATCTATAATTTCCCCCAATTCTATAATCTCTCTGGCTGTGTTTTCCTGCATTTTGGCAATGAAGCAAAAAACACTAGAGCAAAAAAAGTGCCGTGGTAAATTTCCCATCTTGACTCCTGAACTAGGTAAAGGTCTCCTTTTTACTGGGACGGGAGAAACCAGTATTAGAGGGGCCAAGCCACTTGCCCAGGTCATGGAGCAGGTGGGGCAACGCTGAATGAAAATAATATCAGTAATAATAAAACAGCTCTTTACTGAGGGCTTAACACACTGTGCCCTGTGCTTTACAGGCAGTGAATCCTTGTAGCTGCCTTCTGGGGTGGTTACCATTATTGCCTCATCTGATAGATGAGGAAAGGGGCCTAGATCGGGAAATTTCCCAAGATCAGACAACCTTCTCTGACTCCAAATAAAATGCTGTCTTTGACTATACAATATCAAAGCATCTCGAGTGAGCAATCTGCCTTAAGGCTTTCCTCAGAGACTTGGTGGAGCTAGAAACAACAGGTATGGCTGCTGTGAAGCAGCGAGTCTCTTGTGGTCACAAAAGAACGAGAAGCAGGAGACTGGAGGAGCTCTGGACCAAGATCCACCTGCTAGGGCTGTAGACCTGCAGACCACTTGCGCATCAGATGCTCGGGCCTGCTGGGTGTGGGATGGCTGGCAGAGCGCCCCGAACCACCTGGCTCCCAGGTCATTGAAGGCCAGGTGAATTTAGCTTCCAACAGCGGCACACGGGAACCTGATTCTGAATGGGAACGTGCGCCCCCCAGGTGGTTCTTGTATAAACGAATGCTTGAGAATCACTGGGTAGGTAGTAAAAGATCGTTTCACCCAGAGAAACCCAGGTAGATGCAGACTGGTTTTCCTGGCCAGGAAGAGGCAGAGTCCTGCAGCCAGGCAGTCCTTTTAAGCATGGAAAAGTGGTGAGTAGCCATGCTTTGCTTTCAAAGCATGGAAGAAAGGTGATGGGAAAGAGGTGGGAAAGGAAAGGGAGGAGACGGTCAGCTTTCATCTCAGCATTGGCCCCTCTAGTATGAGCACCACTTTTTGTGGCAGACTGAATAATGTGCTCTCTCCCTCTGGGGGGGGGGGGGGG
>CM053574.1:25191358-25223057 GCA_028646485.1 Cryptoprocta ferox
AGCACAGAAAACCTTGCCGATGCCTTGATTTTGCTTTAATGAGACCTGCATTGATTGCACTTCTGACCTGTAGAACTATAAGATCATAAACTCGCAGTTGTTTAAGCAACTAAGTTTGTGGCAATTTGTTAGGGCAGCAATGGGAAATGAATATATTTTATGAATTAAACTATGCTGGCTGTAGCTAGAAAGTGGTGCAGGTTGGTGGAATTAAGGTGGAAGCAAGATAAAAGGGAAGCTTCATGTTGAGCCCCTCATGAAAATGGACACTAATGTCCGTATCCTCTAATCTCGTGGCAGCTACCTTAAGTTTTGAGACCTGTTCCCTATTCTAATATTTCCCTGTTACCTAACCCCTGAAATGGGACACAGGATGAAAATTGAGAGCAAGTGCTGTCTGGGGAGGTTTCCTTGATTTATACTCAAAATGTTTGTGACATCACAGGATCCCTCTCTGATGAGAGCTTCAGTATCCTGACTCAGACCTTTCTACTTGTTGTGGATCATCGAGTTTTTTGGGTACAGTTGTGCCAGACTAGGACCAGGTAATAAACTGTTTTTGCCCTTTGGTACAATTCACGCACCTGTATCCCCACGGTACCACATGAGCCCCCTAAAAGTCTGCGTGCACCGTCTGCTCTTTCACCTTGCCCAGAAATTCTGCAGCAATGCCAGAGGGAGTGATGGCCATTGGTGACTTGCTTTGTGCCTTTGGATTCTTCCCTTGTCCTCTTGGGCTATTATTAGAATCATTGCCTTTGTTTCTTCACCCTGTTCTTCTCTTGCAGTGTTCTTTTTTTCCAAGAAAGGAAATAAATGCATTGTTTAATTTATGAGGATATAATACTATAATAGTATATTCCTCTGCCTGAAATGTATTCTTAAGTATTACCTTGGTCTGTACTTTAATTGAATTGGATAGAGACGGCACACTGCCGTTGTTAAGGTTAACGGCCCAATGATTTACAAGACAAGGCACATTTACTGGCAAATAGATTTTAGTAATTGTTCCGCTCCACGGTGAGAATAACAGCTTGTGCATTGATTCGTCATGTTCTGGAACTGAGGCTCACCTAGAGGAGACCGAGCTCAGGGTCCGAGCAACACACGAGGCTACCTAGGATGGATGAAATTAGCAGGTCTCACAAACTCTTCCTGCTCAGAGAACTTTGGCTCAGGGAAGGCCTCAGTTGCCCTCAGGTGGAGGGAATGGTATTTTCAATGTGAAGATGGCTTAAGGATGCTGCAGGTGCCAGAATTGAAACACACACACACAACTAATGAGGGTTTGTTTTTTCCTAATCTGAGGAAGATGGAAGATGAGCTATACCTGATGCTCTGGACATTTCCACTGGGGATTCCATTTGGCATTTCTAAGGGGAAGGGAAATTACATAGCTAGGGGGAAAATATCTGTTAGGGTGGTTTGACCTTTTAGAAAAATCTTATCAACGATGTTGAGGACCAGGATGGAAGCCCACTTTCCAGGCTGACTGCACTTGCTGTTTTGGTACCCTTGCCTCCATGGTGGTTGAGAGTGGCAGAACGGCCTATAAAACCTGGCTACTCCGAACAGGTCATGCTAAGTCTGACCCTTATGTTCTTCATCTCCAAGAATATTGATGAGGCCACAAGCTCTGTTTCCCCTTATCTTGCATTAACTGCAACAGAAACTCAAAGGAGGGACTTGAACCAGGACCGGGCGGCGGGCAGCTGAGAGTTGCTGAGGCACTGGCTCCCAATGCTGCACATGTGCCCCGGGCTCTGAGCCTCAGCGCCCACTGAGTGTAGGGCCTGCCCCAGTTGGACCTGTGCTATTCCCCAAGAAAGTGATGGAGAGGAGTCAAAGCACAAGCACAGCAATCCTTGTTTTGTCATGGACATTATTTGTGTTGCATATAAAATCTGTCCTCTGGAGGTTACACAGGACAGGCTACAAGAGGAGCCTAGCGGTAGAGAAAAGACTAACTGAATATTGTCCTACATGAAAGACGATGTTATTAAAAAGCAAAAGGAGGGCAGTGCTCCTAGATGAATGTATTATCACATGTACACACGGTGATGTTTTTCTTCTTCCTTTTTAAAAAGTCTTGAAATGGTGAAACGGCATTCTTGGCAATCAGGATCTACAACATATAGTTTAAGTCAGAGGAAACTAAGCTCTCCTGGACCTGCCACCCAGTTTAAGAAAAAGAACCACTTGATGGCCATCATCTGTTCCCAGTGACCACCCTCCCCAGTCATGCCACCTCCCTTCCACTGAGGGCACTCTCTGAATTTGGTGCAATCACTTTATTTTTAGGAGCCTTTCTCAACATCTCTGCAGTTGTTCAGTACATTCTTTAACATCCCCTATAGCTTTTCATTGTATAAATAAACCACAACTGGCTTCACCACTCTAAAGTTGATGGCAGCATGGGACATTTCCAGTTGGCCGTGGCCAACATCAGATGTTTTTAGAGCCCTATTTTGATATTCTCATGGTGTTAAGGGTATTTCATTGTGCTGTTAGTTTGTAGTTTGTTTGGATTTTTTCTAAGGTCAAGCATCTTATGTTAGCTGTTGTTTGTTTCTTCTGTGAATAAACCTCTTTGTGAGCTTTTCCATTTTTATGTTGAGTTTTGTTCTTTATATTTTTACTAACTCCTAGCTCTTCATATATTCTAGATCAATGCTGCCCAATAGAAATCTAATGCAGGTCATCGTTGTAATTTAAAATTTTTCTAATGTCACATTAAAAAAGGCAAAAAGAAAACTGGTAAAATTGGTCATAATTATTATTTCATTTAACTTAGTTTATATTATTCATCCAAAAATATCCAAAATAATTGTTGATGAAGTCTTTGGAATCTGCAGGGTATTTTATACTTAGGGTAAATAGCAATTCATGCTGGCCTCATTTTGGTTTCTCCAAAACCATGTGTCTCGTGGCCACTGTCTAGAGGCTGTTCCCTCATCCATATTTTCTTCCAACCTGTAGCTGTGTTACTTTTCGGGACTTCTTTTATGAACAGAAGTTTTCCACTTTAACATAGTCACGTTTGATCAGTCTTCATGATTTTTTAAGTTCCAGTATAGTTAACATACAGTGCTACATTAGTTTCAGGTATACAATGCAGTGATTCAACAATTCTATACAGTGCTCATCTTAAGTATACTCTTAATTTCCTTTATCTTACTGCTTTTTTTTGCATTTTAAGAAATACTTCTCTAAGGCAATTAAAAATTTTTTTGTTTTATTTTTTTGTGTCCAGAATGTTTAAATGTTTGTCCTTCACATGTGACGTCTTAATGTGTATGGAATCCATTTTTGTGTATTTTGTATTGTATTTCACTTTTGCATATTGTCAGCTGTCTACCTTTATTGAGAAGGCTCTTCTATCCCACTGCTCTGCCAGCCCCGTCAAACTTCCCATCAGAGAAGCTGTCAGGTTTTGGACCCACTCTTCTCTTCCATTTGTCTATTTGTCTACTTCTTCTCAAATACCACATTGTCTTCATTTTTTTTATAGCTTTACTATAAGCCTTGTTACCTGGTGGGGAAAGTTCCATGGCTTCTTTCTTAGAAGGTTCTTGGTATATTTGGCCCTTTGCTTTCAGAGTTTCAATATTGAAATTGGTCTGTCATGATGTGATGTGTGAAAATCCTCTGGTGGCCCTTCTCTTCACATAGATGTGTCACTTTGCCTCTATGGCCTGTCTTTCTGTTTCTGTAAAATGAAAGCAGCATGGTTTCATTTTTACAGGATTGTTTTGAGGATTAAATCAAATAATGCATGCAAAGGTCCCAGCATAGTACCTGGCATGTGTAAAATTCTCAATAAGTAAAATGAGTAGTTTTATTATGGGTAGAGCAGAGAGGTGGCCAGCCTGTTGTGGAGGATGCTGGGATCCTGATAGGAAGGCTGGCTTTTAATTGTGCAGGCTGTCACACAGGAGCTGTATTCTTATTACTACCTTGTCCTCACATTTTGATAGAGGCTTTTGTGCTTAATGCTAATAATGTGTGTGTACAGCCCTTCACACTTTAAAGGTTTTCACTCAGTGGTATTTGGATTGTTCAGGAAACTTGAACAAGTAAGCATGCACATATTTGGGAATAGGAGACTGGAGCTTCATCTGAGCCTTGGAAGCTCTATCATGGCACTGAGTGAAAGGTAATGAGGACTGGAATCTACTCCACCACCTACATGTCAGCTATCATGTAAAATGATAACCCGTAGATGTAGAGGTGAAGGTAGGATTGCCAGAGAAAACCTAGGACATCCAGCTTCATTAGAATCTCAGATAAACAATGAGTAGCTTGTTTTTAGTGTAACTATGTCCCAAATATTGCATGAGACCTACTCATATTAAAATTTATTCACTTATCTGAAATTCAAATTTAACTGAGCATCTTAGATGGGGTTTTTGTTGGTTTTTTGTTTGTCTGTTTTATCAGCTAAATCTGGCAGCCCTAGGTGGGGCATGTTGCTATTCCTTCTTCATGTTAGGACTGTGCTCTAATGATTTCGTGCATACATTGTCCTTTGATGGCACGCAGTCTAACTAACCTCTTCTTTTGGCAAATGTGGAAATTGAGATTCAGAGGTTCAGAGCTGGTTAACTGCAAAAATCAGATGATTCTAGATCTCGTGTTCTTGTTAATGCCTCTAAATGTGCAAAAAGACACAGTCAACTTTTCATTATTCTCATCCTGGAGAGGTAGAGACCTCTACCACCATTGACCTTCAGTCATGTGCAGGTTCTGTGACAGGCCCCGGCCACCTGGCCAGTATCTGGTCACCCAGGTGTGAAAGGCTCAGGATTCTCTAAAGTTTCATGCTGGCCTGGAGCTGAAGGACATAAGGGCAAATGGCCCACTTTTGAGGGCCTCTGCTGGAATGATTGCTTTGTCAAAGCCTTCAGTTACAATAATGCTAGGGATCAGAGAAGCAGATAAAAGCATAGAAATCTTTAGATTAAAAAAATAAATGATGAAGGGGAAGGAAAGATGAACAGATAGGGAGAGATACTGCCACTTCCTGGCATCTGGAGGGACTAAAGGACATAATGGTGGAGAAGTGGGGTTCCACTGGGAGAGTCAAGTGGGATAATAAGGTTTAATACCAGAATTTTTTTTTTCTAAAATGAAGAGCCTTAGCCTGAGAAAGGGCTCCCAGGGGCCTCTTTGATGAAGAGTCCCATTGCTGGAGTCGTTTAAAACTAGAACTGAACAAAGCAATGGAAAGTGAACTGCAGGAAACCCTCCCCTGAATATCTTTTGGGACAGCCTGGATAATCTGATAGATCTCTTTCTTTTCTCCATGCCCATGAATCTCTGGTTCATCTGAAAACATAATGGTTAAAATTCTCAGGGAACCAGAAATTGAAAATTTAATTGAAAGTAATTTTCATACGGGTGAAGTATGGTTTAAAAATTCAGTGTGTGTGTGTGTGTGTGTGTGTGTGTGTGTGTTTTAATCCAGGATAGTGTGAGCAAGGAGTCTTCAAATCCTCACCAGGCCAAAGCTTTGTTTCTACCTTGCTGAGCTATTGCTATTCCTCACCTCTAGTTTCAAATTATTTTTATGTGACACTTGGATGATTATGCCTATTTGACTTCATTTTTCTAACTAAATAGTCTTCAGAAAATAGATCGACCAGCTTACTTTGAAGTTCTAAATAAACATTCATAGTATCTATGTGCTATAAAATCACCTCCTCTATGATGCTGATCCAAGGCATGAAAATTGCCCCTCCTGGTGCTGGATGCCAAGCCTGGTTGACCTTCCCAATTTCTCGGCTGCAAATCTGAAAAACAAACCCAGCTGTTGCGGAGAAACATCAGGCGCAGGCACACATTAGATAAGCGTTCATGTTTTTCTTTCATAGCAGATGGCCTCACAGGAGATGAATCATATAAAAAAACCCTACCTGTTAGTAAGACTTCATTGCCATCATTTTATTTTCCTACATCAGTTCTAATATTCCTGGTAATAGAGACTTTTTTAAAAAAGGCAATTTGGGGAGCAGCTATTATCTTTTGCTTTGTATCCTGCATGCCTTCCATGCAATGAAGAATTACCAGTTGTGGATAACACCCTTTCTCTTCCTGTTCTTTCTCCCCAGCCCCACTTCTGCAGCCTCATGGGCCTCCCCCAGGGCCTCCTTGCTTCCCCCTTCATCTTCCTTGCTGTCTCTCTTGTGGCTGCTGCCATAGGAAACTTCCTTGAGGAGAGCCTTGATCCTATCTCTCTGCTGCTCAGAAATTGTCAATAGCTCCCCATTTTCTAGGAGGCATTTTCCCAAACATCCATCTTTCACACACCACCTCCATTATCTCTGCTGTTTCCCCCTTCCTTCTGTGTGCTGTTGTTTACTTCATATTTATCTTTAAATGGACTCACTTTTTTTTTCACTTAAATGTATTCTAGAAGGAAACTTTATCTGTAAGTAAATGGGAAACCAGTATCATCTATCATAAATAGAAGCTAACAATAAATACAATGAAAGCAAAACAAAACAGAAGTAGTATCTTCTAGCTAGATAGTACTGCCTAAGGCTATAAGCCTGAAGTCTGCTCACATATGTGAGCTCCCTGCTCTCTCTCTGTCTCCTCTCTCTCCCCTCTCTCCTTTCTCTCTCTCTCTGCATGCACAAAGGTGAATGATTATTCAGTTAGCTTCCATTTGTCCCTCAGGATACATTTTCTTCCTTTCTCCTTGCCTAAGGAGGCTAAACCCTATGGACCAATTCTTGGGCTCCTTTTTCTTTTGGCTTCCACCAGGGTTTAGCCTATGGGACCCAGTAGAGTATAGGAGGGAGGGAGAATATGGATCCAGGGCTTTGTTCTTGGTTTCCCCAGCCTTGTAGTGCTCCTGACCAAAGGTTATTGCTTGTTTTAAGTAAGGTGCCTTGTTCTACATGGCTCTCATCTCCTGGATTATGGCAAACTCTTTCCTCTTGTCCTTTTAGGCCTAGAGTTGGTGGCAGAAGTGTCTTTACTAGCCCTGGGTTACTGCCCTGCCCTTATGCTTCACTATACCTGTGGTTTGTCAATAGTTCCTTGGTTAATCCCTCCTTGGATTCTCCTATTTGACATGTCCTATCTCTCTATGGAGACCCTGACTAATACAGTTGTCATGACCTAGACATTCTAGATAAATCTGCATCAGTTAAGACTCTTCTTGGGTTCATCAAAGATTGGAGGGGGATGGATTGAAATACTACCTGTATTGCACTGTGGTGCACACGAGTGACACATGTGTTCTGCACTCAGGGACATACCTTTCTATGGAATAAACTCCCATGTTGTCTGTGTGGGATTCAAGCTGGACTGGAGTCTTGATCACTCTTGCTCCTCCTGTTTTCTTCTGCATACCCTTCGTTACAGACCAATGAACTTCATGCTATTTCTTGTTCTTGCTCCATGGTTCCTCACCTTTGGTCTGTATTTAGGCTGTTTCTTCTGCTTAGAAAGAACACCTCCTCCATCTCTGTGGTGAATTTGGTCCCTATTCTGATGCTGCCTTCTCTACCAAGGCCTTATTGATCTGCTTGCTTCTCTTGTAGTGCCAAGTGACTCTCTTAATATTGTCTCC
This sequence comes from Cryptoprocta ferox, assembly GCA_028646485.1. Lineage (NCBI taxonomy): Eukaryota > Metazoa > Chordata > Mammalia > Carnivora > Eupleridae > Cryptoprocta > Cryptoprocta ferox. Next base: position 25,198,941 of record CM053574.1, read on the forward strand.
ACTTCCCCCAAACCCTGTATGTCCTTCCCTCCTTGTCTTTCATGGGATGCAGAGAAGCGAAGAGTTGGCCCAAGGCTGAGCTGAGACTCCTATACAGTTGTGTCAGCCTCTTGGACCCACCTCTGACACCAAGTGGCTCCTTCTCAGGCCCGATCAAGTTCTTGCTTGTTTTGTGATTGTGATCATGGTTTTTCTCCTGTACTGTATGGAAGTCTCCATTCATTAATTTAACAAATGGTAATTAAAACCTACAAAGTTCCAGGCATCTGGTAGATGCTGGACATACAGTGATACATGAAACATGATCCCTATCCCAAGGAGCTAAAGTCATAGAAAACTACAGAAACCCTTTGAGACTGAACCCTTCTAAGGAAGGCATTAACTTTCTGTTCCCATCAATACTTTATTTACACATAGACATATGTGAACAATGTGTATGGGTTTACCATTGGGGATGAAACCTATCCATGTTTTGAGATCATCCTTCTTGGGAGACAACTGATGTGCTCTCTTCAGAGGGTTATTGTAAGGGGTGAATACATCACATACAAAGTCTCTTAATGTCTAGCACCAAATAAGGGCTCAGTATGTACATCAGAGATGGTAGTTGGACGGGAGTAGTCATTAGACAGTAAAAGGCTGGACATTGGCTCTCTAAGAAAAAAGCAAGATTGATATTTGCTTGAGACCACTTGGGTTCAGACTCCTAGTTCCAAGTACCTGGGCTGTGATTACAAACAAACTTTCAGGGAAACCTTCTGTAAACCAGAGCAGGAGCGGCAGAAGGAACTGAAGGTACTCAGAGAAAGCAAACTGCCACAGGCAGAGAGCAAGTCAGCCCGGAAAATTCATACACCTTCCACTAAGATTCTATGTGTGCAAGATTTTTTGGTACACTCTAGAACTGACCTAGGAACACAGGATTATATAGGTTGTCATCACGTTTTCACCATATTGAGTCCATTTTGGGTGTATAGCTTCAAAAACCCTATTTAAGGATGGTGCTGAGTGTGGTCTATATTTTAAATATAGACTCATTCGCATCCTAAGAGAACTTCCAGGTGACACATTAATATAAGGACTAATCTTCTCTTGATGAGAGAACTGTAACTTGGAGGAAGATAGTGGAAATAACTCTACCTTCTCTATTTTGGAAGACCAAGAATTGTTAGTTTGTGGGATTGCCCTGGGTCTTTGATCTTGGAGAAGGATATGCAGAATCCCTTTCCTGGATTCCAGAGAGAACTTGGCTCCATGAAAGCCCATGGATATCTTTCATGCTGTCACTCATAAAGAGTGAGAGGCTGAATTTCCTCAAGAAGAATCCCCACTTTCTCTTTGAATACCTATTTTGTATTACCAGCAGTGGAATGATACTTTATAATTAGCTCATTCTGAGAAGAACCCTCTGAGGTGGTTACACTTTTCCCATTTAGCATGTGATGAATTGGAGGTCCATGGAGGTCAAATGTCTTGCCCAGAGGACACTCAGATGGTGTAGAGGAGCATCCAGTTCTCCCTAATGCCCAAGCCTGTTCTCTTTTTAGCTGCTTACACGGTCTCTAAAGACCGTATGTTCGAGATGTTTGGTTAGGTGGATCTGACATGGAGTATTTGATAGCTTATTACTGGAATTCTGCTTACTGCCTCTTCAGTACAATGACTGATGCTCCAAAGATGACTCCAACCTACTGCTCTGTCCTGAAATTAGTCTATGTATGAGAGAGACCTGACCACTGAGCAAATCTTGCTTGTACAAGGAGGGGCCCTGAAATGTCGTACCACAGTGCCATCCAGGTTTGCTTCCTCATTTGTAACCACCTCTCCCACCAGACTGTAAACTCCACAAGGCAGGGGCCATGACCATGGTGTTCATAACCTTCTATTTCTGGTGCCTAGCAGACACATTCAACAAATATTTGTTGAATGAATGGATTATATCTGAAATGGGAATTTACATGTAACACACATGACTTAAGTCTCTTTGCCCTGAATTTCTCAGCGGATAGTTCTGTCCTTTCTGACACGTTGTCTCCTGGTTTATATAATTTATTCATAGGGTTCTTCTTAGCCTACTAATAAATTCCTGTGGAACTTAGACTCTTCATATGCTGTGGAATCTGCCACCATAAAGTGTTCATAAGAAATGACTTTACAAAATATTGTTTGGGGCTATGCCAATTATGAATTTCTGAATACTTAGGTCTGGGCTCCTTTCTGTTTCCAAATATAAAATGTGGGATATTGGCATCTCTTTGTATTAAGATGTATAGATTCTGATTTAAAAAATTAGGAGGTAGCAGGAGAGGGACATCTATCAGAAATCTCTACTCTGAAACATAGACACTTCACATACCCAGGAAGTAAATTCCTGGCATGGATTTTAACAAACACATAGGTAGCATTTGTACATGGTTTGCTTATGTGTCTAGATGATACAATTGATGAACAAGGGCCCCGAATCTGTCATAGGCAGGAAATTCTAGCCTCGTGTCTTGCTACTGCCATGAAACTTGAGGTGGTTTTTCAGTTTTCACCCCCTGACAAAATTGAGTCCTACCTATATACCAACTGAGAAGCCAGTTTATTTGCAAGCTTGCAGCTATCCCACTTGATGGCCTCCTTCTACCCACCAAAGCATAGCAGATGCTGAATAGGAAAAGGGCCTCTTGAGAATTGACGTCCACCACTTTTTCTGACTCTTGCCAACTGACTTTGCAAGTGTTCTCAAAAGTCCTTCATTGCCTCTGTGGGTGTGAAGAACCCCTGTGCAGTTCAAGGGTTTGTGAAATCACGTGAAACAGGATTGAAAGCCATTCTGGAAAAGCAATTGCAGTTGGAATTAGCTATGTTACCAAGCCACATCCTGGCTTAAATGATGTTATTTATATCCAACTGCACTCGACAAGTCCCAAAGCCTTCTGTCAAGCACGGAAATCTGACCATAGCATTGACTCTTAGCTTCTCTCCTTTGTGTCGGAACAAAAAGGATTGCTCTTTTATACCTCTGTGTTTGAGCCCAGAAGGAGTACGTTTCCCACAGGAAAATATCACTAATATTGAGGTGGATGAAATCCATAGGATTTCTGAATATGGTACACAAACACAGAAAGTTATGGATTAGGAAGCAGAAGGAAGAGAGGTCCTCAGCTTCTTATTCCTTAAGTGTGCCTCTGGAAAAAGGAAATGCAGATATGTATACATCAATAAATAGTATTTTTGAGGCTCTGTGTTTTTAATCATAAAATGGGAGGAAGAACAGTGTCTTTTGTCAGGGATCAGTGAGTGGCCCTGTAAGAAGATCCGTGCAGACCTATTAGCACAGCCCCTGGCAGGTAATGTGCTCCCACCAGGTAGCCAGTGCTGCATGAGGCTATCAGAGTGTGAAACGTGTGTGTGTGTGTGCGTGTGCATACATGTTAGGAATCTAGGCCTTTGAATCCAAAGGGTAGAAATAGGTGTCAGAAGACGGGATCTGGTAACAGCTAGACCATTCTCAGACAGGCAATAGGTGCTAGAGTTCCATGCCAAAGTACCCTTTCCATGACAGTTTGTGGATCATGGCACATGATCTCCTGTAATGCATTTTCTCTGGTGACTGAAAGGTTCCATGTGGCCTCTTTAAAAAAAAAAAAAAAAGTTTATTTTTGAGAGCGAGATAGAAACAGAGACAGAGCATGAGTGGGGGAGGAGCAGAAAGAGAAAGGGAGATACAGAATCCAAAGCAGGCTACAGGCTCTGGGCTGTTGGCACAGAGCCCAACGTGGGACTCGAACCCACGAATCGTGAGATCTTGACCTGAGCTAAAGTTGGATGCGCAGCGGACTGAGCCACCCAGGTGGTCCTTTTTTTTTTTTTTTTTTTAATGCTTATTTATTTGGAGAGTGCGTGAGTGAGCAGGGGAGGGACAGAGAGAGAGGAGAGAGAGAATTCCAAGCAGTCTCCCTGGTGTCAGCACAGAGCCCGATGCTGGGCTCAATCCCATGAACCATGAGATCATGACCTGAGAAGAAATCAAGAGTCAGACACTAAACCGACTGAGACACCCAGGCACCCCTCCATGTGGCCTCTAACGAGAGACTAAAACAATGTACATTAAGACTAAGTACTTGCATTTTGATACCTTAATTCAAAGAATGATTTTACTATTTGGCTTATATATTTTTTGTGCTTTGTGTTTTTTATGGGTGGCGGGTAGAGGTAGACCTAGAACCTCTGTATTTTAGTGACCTGAAATCAGAAATTGCTTTAGATTAACAAATTAAAAAAATACCTATTTTTCCACTTCTGCTCTGAAAATAACATTGATTTGCCTTCGTGGTAATGAACCACTGTACTTCCTAAATTTGTCAGACTTCTCAACCATATCCCTGTATCGGAAGACTGTTTGGCTCACTGATGAGAAACGGCAGCCTATCATTTGGGCAGAATCACTGCCTTAATGATTCGAAAATCTTCCCCTACCCTTCCCCAGTCCCCTAATGCTGGGAGAGGGTAAAATTACTGCTAAGGGTCTGGGTCTGGGAGAGTAGCCAGAACAGCTTGCCAAGTGCAAAATTGTTTGGAAGAATCAATGTTTAGCTAACAAATTCATGCAAGGCTTTTATTTTATTCCATTCTGTATCCATGTTTGTTCTAATATTGATAGTAAAATGTTTATATGATTGCCTCCACAATACACAAAAATTCTAAGTACAATTAAGACTGCAAGGAGATCCGTATTAAGTCCACAGTTTCACTGATGGCCAGATGGAAGACACAGAAGAGATTTATTTGAAACTGTAAATCTTAAATTCTTTATCACCTTTTTACTCTAGTCAAGCTAAACCAGGTCTAAGACTAGATTGGGAAGGGACTTAGGTGTGGTTTTCAGAAAAGGTCTGGAGCATACCCCTAAAGTATTGATAAGGTATATCCTGTCCCATGAACTGCAGTAAGATCCCGGAGGAGAGCCCTATGTTAGTTAAAACAGGAAAAAATCCAGCCTTAGGCTGTGACAGTGAAAAATACAGATGTTTCAGACAGTAATGGTTTGAATGACCTTTATCAGGTCCTTGCTTGGATTGGATAAGCAGAGAATCTTCATGGTGTGTTCAGAGGGGCCTTTCCAACCCTCCTCAAATGTGGAAGATAAAACAGCCTTAATTCTGCCCAATATAACTTTATTCATTGAAAAAAATATATAATCTTCTACCATATATTAGGTCTTAGGAATACCAGTAAACCAGTAACATGTTAATAAACTGTATAGTCAGGGGCTCTAGTCTGATGGAGCTCACATTCCAAAGTAGGGAGAAAAATGATAAGAACACAAGAATAAAATCTCAAAAACTGATATGTACAACAAAGAAAAATCTCAAGGATGTAAGTAAATTACTCTTGATTGGAAGGTCAAGGACAATCTCTCTAAGGTATCATTTAAACCAAAGATCTTAATGATGGGAAGAAGCCATGCATGTGACAATGAGGGAGAAGATATCTCCAGGCAAAGGGAATCACTAGTGCAAAGGCCCTGAGGTAGAACCAGTTTAGGTGTGTGTTTTTAAGGAGCCCAGGAAGGCCAATATGGCTGGATGTTTAAAGATTGTGACACAGGATCATGTGGGATAGGTAGGCAGGAGCAGATCAAGGCAGATCTTGTTGCCATAGCAACATATTTGACTTTTATTGTGATAGAAGTTGGGAACCATAGAAAGAACTTGAGCAAGAGAGACCTCTGAAAGGGTTTCATAAGATTATACCAACAGCTGTACAGAAGCAGACCTTCAGGGCCTGCTAGAAGACTCTTGAATTTATCTAGGTGTGAGCTGTGTTGGCTTAGACTAATGTGACCATGGTGAGGAGGGAGAGAAGTGGGATCCAGAAGTGAAGCCAGTTGAGCTCAGTGATACAAAAGAGAGGAGTCAAATAACACTTAGAGCAATGCCATCCAGTAGAAATACAGTACAGGCCACACCAACAATGACGTTTTCTAGTTGCCACATAAAAAAGGTAAAATCAATTTGATAATACTTGAGACACATTGGCTTAAATATAAATATAAACATAAATATAAATTAAATATAAATATAAAAATATTACTGGGAATTTCATATGTATATATTTCAAACTAAGTCTTTGAAATCTGGCATATGTTTTTACATTTTTCAGGTCAGCTCCATTTTGCATTGCTCAGTAGCCAGTGTATCGCAGTGTAACCTGGCTGGTTTATCTGGGAGCACCCTGGAACCTAGTGCAGGCTCTGACCAGGACTTTATCCCTCTGACATCAGTTTTCTTCTTCCTAATAGGGAGGAAATCTGTTAGGCTGACCTGTGGGAAATCCTATTCTTCCTCTGTCAACTTCTACATACAAAGCTTCCTGAATATTTAGTCCATGGGACCATGGCCATGAGCCTACCCTTATAGGGGCTGGGCTTCCCCACCCAGAAGGGCATTTGGAAGATGAGGTCTTGAGGTCTCTCTTGTCTAGCCTTCTCTAAAGTTTCCAGGTTGGTGGGTCTCTTCTTGCCACAGAGTCTATAGTGGGCAACGTAGTGTCAATAGGAAAGAAAAAAACTGAAGAGGACTTTATGTAAACTGTGCTTGGACCAAGTGAAGGCAAAGGACTCCATGGGATTTTGTAAACAAAGTGTTGGATTAAATCCAGCAAATGCATAAGAACACAAGGGAGCAGTATATACTCATATTGCAAGTGGCAATTTCATTTTACAAAACATCATATTTCATGTTAACTTGAAATTGTTAATGTTAATTAACTTAATGTTAATTTCAATTGTTTTGCAGTTTTGTTTTTTTCTAATTTAAGTGTGTGCTTTATAGTTCTATCAGCTGTGATCATTGTTATACTTTCATATATATTTAAATATATGCAAAATGGGAGAGCAGACTTTAGAAGTCCAAGTGAAAAATTTTATTTTCAAAAGAAGTCTTTAAATTCACCAACTTGACTGAACACTGTTCAAAGTGCTAAGCAGTTTCCAGAAGCCAAGTGGGCAGATGCCCTGAAACCATCTATCATTTTTTGACCCTGAGCCCATGAGCTGTGCCTTCATAGTTAGAACTGAATGCCAACTGTATGGCTATAGCAATTAACTACAGACCTCAGGGAGGCTTTAGTTCTGAATCTGGATACATTGATATTTACTTTAGTACTATTTTGCCTTTGATGCCATGTTCACTTTTAATTCTTTAATATCCTATCAAAAAAGTCCTTTTAGCCCACAACAATGCAAGTGAAAGATACTATGTTTTGGCTACCTCAAGGATTTTTGGAAAGGTTCCTGGAAATCTAACCACCTTTTAAAAATATTTCTATGGGAATGTATTTGTGTTCTAAATCATGGATTTTTAAACTAAAACTTAAAGATATTTTAAATGAGGAACTTTCCCAATACAAAAGAATGTGCAAAATCTCTAAATGTTGTATGTGTTTTGTGTATCTCCCATAAGGTTTCTCTATATAGAAAAGAATGGCTTAAAAAAATTTCACCTCCAAGGATAGTCCAACTGTGGTCTCCATAAACCAGTAGTTCTCCTACTTTAGATGCATAAAGCACTGGTGGAACTTGCTTGAAAATTCAAGCTTCAGGGCTTGACTCCCATGAAAATCTGCAGTTTACTCCCTCCCCAGGTGGGAAACAGTGCTACACCTTTTGGATCACAGTGCCTGTTGGGATTGGACCAGCCATCTGCTAGGGGAGTACCTGGCTCTTCTGAATAATCATACCATCATTACTGAGCCCCTACTTCAAGGCAGTTTAACACATTGGATCCTTACAGGATCATTAAGTAACTGACTAATGTTTTATGCACGTTACAGATGAGGAAACTAAAGATGAGAAGAGGCAAGCCTCTTATCTGTTATTAAATACCTAGCGGTGAATAGAGCTGGGGCATAAAGCCTTGTCTGATTCCAAAGGCTGCTACTCCATCCAGTTTCTTGACAGATAAGCATTCATGCAGGACCTTAAATCCCTGCTGAATCAACTGAGCTAACTAACCTAAGGGGCACCTTGGTTGCAGGTTATTTTGTTCCCAAACCTATAAATTTGGCCTGGTCAAATTTTGGCCTGGTCTTACATGAAGACCCATTTGGTTATGGCTTCATAATCCACTAGTAAGTGGATTATGCATTCTCTTCCCCCCTGTTCATGTGTTGTCTTCCCTATATGGCCCCTGTTAGGCTTGTTCTCACATCCAAAGTCTTTGCCCTCCATTTCTTTTGCATGACTGCGCTTGACAAATGTTTTCATTTGAGAAGGCAAGCTGCTTCCCTGTGCTTGGTTTAATGTGAGCTTGGTAGAGTAGCATTGCTGGGTTTAGCATTAGTCATCAATGCTTTGAACTCTTGTTGGTCTAAGTAATTGTCCTTTTAAGACTCAGAATGAAATCACAAATTCAAGAGTCCAAGACTCAGCTGCCCCAGGATGAAGGGCAGTCCGTGAGGGTAAGGGGCTCTTCCCAGCAGTATACGCTATAAGTATGGATGAATGGGTATCACTTTGGACACTACTCCTTTAAGAAAAAACCAGAAAGATAGAAGAAACCCTAACTAGACTTCAGTCTGATGCTGCTAGTAATTATCTTATCTGACTTGTTGGCAACTCACGTTGGATAATGGATCATGTTAGATAAATGGATCTTTGTGTGCCTGGAGACATCTCCTGATGGGCAGTGAGGGGTCTGTAAATAAAACAAAAATCTAACTGTGGATACAGTCATGAAGATCTAGAGGCTAATTACAAAATAAAAACATCTAAAATTAAAACTGACAAGGAAATCTGAGATCTCTCCTTATAGCTTGGAAAATGGACTATCTCAACTACACTTTCCTCCTGCAGAGTAGCACTTCTCATGGAATTATATTATTACTTGGATAGCTTCATAAATGGTGTGGCTTTGAAAGATGAATTAGAGTAGAAAGTCAGATGTGAGCCATAGAAGCCTGGATGGAGTAGACCGATGAAGCCACAGTAACTTGAAAACCAACAGAGAAAGGATGAGGACAAAAATATATTTACACAGGAGGTTTTATTTTGTTTTTCCCATTTCCTGGTACTTTAAATAGGCTTTTTTTTTTTTTTTAAACCTCTGCTGGCTAAGTTTTACTTCAGTCTTTCAGGAGAATTTCTTTGCTGATCCAAATTATAAATAAGCTTTAGTGAAACAACTTAGGGATTTCCCATGTATATGTAAATACTTAGTACACATGACTAATATCATGAGTGGTAGGTCTGTACATATATAGCTACCCACATGCATGTTGCTATGTAGATATCTACCTTTCAGGATCATGTGACTTAGGAATCAAAGAAAAATCCCAAAGAACACTTGAGAGTAAGGGATTTAGAGAAGGTTGTGGAGTAGTTGTGGAGTTTATAAATTGGAGAGAAGAGGATTTAAAGAATCACTCTGGGTTTTAAATTAGTGTTCCATTAATGTGCTATGAGAGTGAAACTTTGCAGGTGCTCTGGCTGGTGGACCTATGTGTCTCTGACTATGACCCAGGACTGAGACTGAGTCACATGGGGTCCTACATCATATAGGATTTACAGAAACACGGGTTATTATTCCCAACCCCAACACACACAGCCTCTTCCCAGGCATGCTACATACATTTTACTTCATTGGTTAACATGATTGGCAGATAGGATATCAGGGAAAGGGAAAAAAATTTCTTTGTAGAATCATAACAAGTTGAAGTTGATTTTCCCAGAAAGACCAATGTCTTTATAGGCATTCCCATAGACACAGATGGAGATACTATCAGAAAGAGACAAGGAGAATGAAGCAACTTATCCAATCAGCTCCCTGCTCATGGAGATTCATGAGAATATTTTCTTTCCAACCAGTATCCCCTTTCCAAAGAAAGGGACAGAAGAAAAATGAGCTGTAGGGGCGCCTGGGTGGCTAAGTCGGTTGAGCGTCCAGCTTCGTCTCAGGTCATGATCTCACGGTTCATGGGTTCGAGCCCTGTGTCAGGCTCTGTGCTGACAGATAGCTCAGAGCCTGGAGCCTGTCTTCAGATTCTGTGTATCCCTCTCTCTCTGACCCTCCCCTGCTCACGCTCTCTCTCTCTCTCTCTCTCTCTCTCTCTCTCTCAAAAATAAATAAAACATTAAAAAAAATTTAAAAAAAGAAAAATGAGCTTTAAGACTGTGCATTTGTGTTGCTAGTAAGAATGAAGACTCTAGATCAGGAAATATTTTTGGATGGGTGGTTGTTTGGTTTGGTTTGATTTGGAAATGTTCCATAAAAAGAAATGTGCTGTGTGTGTACACAGGCATCATTTATTCAATACCCTGCTCCTGGTACTCTACCTCCAAGGATATATGGATTGATCTCCAGTAGCAGGGCTAAGACCTGGCCATAGACCTAAGGACTGAGAGCTTTCTTGAATTACTGAGCTATATTTTATGGATCTTTAAAAATCATCTATAAAGGAACTTAGTAGTAGATTAAAAATTATGGCACCTTTGTCTTTATATCGGACTACCTCAATTCAGAAAAAGAGAGCTATTGGTCAATTCTATCTTTAGATTTCCCTCAAAAAATCTGGATATTATATGTTTCATACTGTGTGGAAGTTTGCTTTGTGAGGACACAATATAAATATTTAACAGGGGCGCCTGGCTGGATCAGTTGGTTAAGCATCCAACTCTTGACTTAGACTCAGGTCATGATCTCAGTTTGTGAGATGGAGCCTAGCCCTGGGCTCTGTGCTGACAGCTCAGAGCCTCTTGGGATTCTCTTTCTCTTTTTCTCTTTCTCTTTCTCTTTCTCTCTGCCCCTCCCCCTTGTGCATGCACTTTCTCTCAAAATATTTAAAAATAATACTAAATACTTAACAAACTAGGAAATACTGAAACAGTTCCTTTGTGTGACAGAAAAAGAAACTGTTTTTGTGTATTTACACATGCACATGCAGTCCTAATTAAATTAATTGCTTATGGAGAACTGTTTCTCTAAATATTTCAGGCAGGAACAAACTATAACAGCAGGGGGAAGAAACTCAATTGAGGGGTGCATGGCACCATCTAAAAAGGGTGAGAAATCACTCTGTCAAACGAGAGGATTAAAATTAAACAGGTATAAAAATTACATTCCTTGGAAGAGTGGCTTACACTAGGAAATTGACTATCAGGCAGGGGGTATGAAAGTAAACTGCTGTCTGTGTAATTTCATCCTGTCACAGGTAACTACAGTTGTAGTCGACATGCTAATAGCAACAAAGGGGACTGTCTGCTGCACACTCAGAAGGAGCCAGCTTGATGAGCCATCTGGGTTGTTTAGTAAAGAATCAAGGTATCTTTCCAGCTCTTAGAATACCACTAGAATTCTGAAGGACAGCCACTTAAGAGCAGAGAAGTTCATTATATCTACTAGTATCAATTACAAAAAACAAAAAACAAAACCCTGAAAAACATAGGATGAATGAAAGCAACCTATATATATATGGTGAAACTTCGGGGGAAAATTGCAGGCAAGTAGAGCACTATAATTAGAGTTCATAGTTGCCACAACTGGTAATGACCCATCAGCAAAATGTCTCTGTCCATAGGGCTACTGCAGAAAGATGCCAACCCAAGGATATTTCCTATAGCTTCTGAAACTCCTTACTCCACTTAAGGAAGCTTATTAGATGCCCTTGTAGGGATAATCTGTAACTCTAATATTTCAAATCAGAATATTGTGCATTTTACCCATTATTAGTACTAATGACTTAAGGCATTCCTGCCAGCCCAGTGCACTGGGACCCACCAGACTGTGACCATACTGCAGCTGAGAACCATTTTTTCAAGGTGGTGGGGAGGGGGGATCATTCTTTATGAAGTCTCTGTTTCTTCCAATGTAAGTTCGCAGACTGCAGATGCAATGCTTGTATTTGCAATGTAAATGAAGAAAGAGGCATACGAGCTTGTACTCAAATGGAGGAGAACCATAGTTGTTGGTATTTATGGATGGAAAGTCTTGGGAAATATCATGATTCTACTCTTTTCTTTTAGAAGTTATTGTAGAAATCTGGGCTGGATAACTTCCCCCAAAATTCCCAGTGGGTTAGAGCATTGGCTAGATGTTTAACATGATGCTCCAAGCCTTGTGCTGAAACATGATTAATCTTTGTGTTGACATCTTTACATTGGGCCATCAAATTAGCTTCTCAGTGATCAGATCCTGTCCTGAATTAACACTGACTAAAACACTTACAATAACACAAACAAATCTATTATGTGATCAGGGTAATTAATGCTACCTGCTATAACAAACAACTCTCCCCAAACTTACTAATTCAAGATTCTCTCTTGTTCATATAAGGTCATCTGTAGTTTGGTGGCCCCTATTGCTATGCCACCAGGAATATAGGATCTACAAGGGTAGGGAGAGCTGGAGAAGATACATTGTCTCATAAACCATTGATCAAACTAGCCACATGACCTTAACATCAGCATTTGGGGGAGGGATGTGGGAATGCAGAAGGATGCAGCCTCTAACATGAAGCCTAATATCTCTAGACAATGCCCCATAAATAGTCTTTCAGGTCTGGATGTGGCTCCTATTCATTTGGAGGCCTAAGAATTAAACTGTCAGCCTTCACTTACTCATCCCTATGCATGGCAAACAGGGTAATCACAGCAAGCACACTTACTGATTTCCTATTTGGAAAGTGAAAGAATGGAGTCTGCTAGCAGCCACTGGTCCCCGGTAATCTGAAATCTACCAGACATGGGCAGGCATCCCAGCCTCCGAGATAGGAGAGGTTCCTTGTTTAGGCTCTGTGAAAGGATTCTTTTGTTCACTGTTCTCCTGTGGACCCTGACCTCTGGACACCCTCTGGGGGATTCCTTTTTTTTCTTCATCTTCTTTGGTCATGACTGAGGTTGGCACGGGGCATTCTTCTGTACTCAAGAGTAGTGCAGTTTCCTCAAGCTACTTCCTGTGGGGGGCCAGATGCAGGTCTGAGAGCCATTTCAAGTCTCCAACAGACAAAGACTTTTTTAGTCCCAGTTTCTGGTATCTTTTGACAATGTATTTTCCTTAAGAACTAAGCAGGTTTCTGATAATTGCTTCCAGTATATTCCTTGAGTCTGAAACTATACTATTTTTTTTTGGTGGGGAGGCAGAATTCTCAAACCTACTTTGTTTTTCTCATCTTATTTTCTTCTCAAATTAATGACTGCTATCTTGAGGCTGTGGGAAACAAAATGTAGAGAAGGCACATCCCTGCCTCTTCCTCCTCCCTACCCCAGAAAAAGGCCTAAGGTTTTTAATATATAGCTTTCATAAATCAGGGTGACAAAGATGAATAATTCAGTAGAAACAAGACAGAGTCTACAAGGAGGCATTCACAAGAAAAAGTGCAGTTGGCCAATAAGTATGAGAAAAAGCTGTTCATCACAAATTTTAAAACTTAAAATGAGCTACATTTTCTACCAATTAGCTTAGTATAGGTTTTGATATATTTTAAGTGAAAACTGTACATATTGAAGGTGTACAACAGGATGACTTGATACCCATATACATGGTGATTATTACAGCCAAGCTAATTAGCATATTCTCTCATAGATACCCTTGATTTTTGTGATGAGAGCACCTGCTGAAATGTCAGCATATTTTCGATATTGAATACAGTATTAACTATAGTCATCATGCCTGTACATTAGATGTCTAGACTTATTCATTCTGTTATTGCTTAATTGAGTCTTTGCTCTGAGTCATTTTATCCAGTTGAAAGGTTTAATTGGGCATCTGGGGTGTAAGGGCCTGAATTTTGAGACCCATATATTTCCTTGTATTTATTTTTGTAAGCTTGCCAGGACTTCCCCTAGCTCATCCTTCTAGCAACATCTTGCCATATGCAGCCAGTGGCAACCAACACACATTAATCCTCTGTTTTCAATATGGTAGGCACATGGTCTGCCTGCTAAGGCAGCACAGACACAGCAGCCACTGACTTTGTCGCCCTGCAAAACAGGACTCACCGTCTTTGTATCCTCTGATAGCCAGTTCTTTGCTGCCTGCTGCCCAACAGATACACTAATGGGTATATTTTATGATTTTGTTACGATTGCACCCTGCTTCTGGGTTCCGATTTCTAAGGATAATTAATGACAAAATTTCAGTAGTTTCACACTGTAAAGACCAAATGGCCCTGCTCTGTCTAGTAGCTGTGCCATCTGAAATGTGATCTCTAAGCTTTCCACAGCAAATGTCACAGTTTGGAAGTGTCACAGGGCACTGCCACTCATAGTCCGTTAGCCAGAACCAGAGGAGGCTGGGTGGTCAACCTAATTGCAAGGAAGCCTGGGGGTCTGTAGTGAGGCACAAGAATCTTGACCTATCTCTGCCACGTGTGCTCACATACTTGAGTAGCCAGCTGCTACATTGCAGCTTCCTTATCCAGTGCTATTATGCACAAGTGTAGCCATGGCATTGGAATGGCTTCTGTTTCCCAGGATAACTGATTTTTTGTCCCCAAACTCCTACCTGCTTCACCATGGAGCTGGTTTTGTAAAGGAAAGTGGTATAGGTTGGCAGTGGTAGCCAGGGATCATCCTAGAGGTTCTACCAAGTGCTTTCCACCCCACTTCTCTCTTTATAAGCTCCTCCCTTACTGCTTCCTCTTCCTTCCCTTCCCCCCACTTAGCTTGCTTTTCAGGTCTGGAATCCTAGGGTGAAAAGCACTTCAGTTTCTCCTTAATTTTAAAAAAATAAGGTGTGTGTGTGTGGGAGCTATTTCTGATTTTAAGAATAATACATGCTAATGTAAACCTAGAAAATATAATAGTATATAAAGAACAAATGAAACTGCCTGTTATTTGATAACCTAAGAATGATCACTATTAGGGGCACTTGCCTGACTCAGTAGGTAGAGCATGCAGCTCTTGATCTAAGAGTTGTGGTTAGGTTGGGTGGGAAGCTGGCTTTAAATGAAATGATCTCTATTAGCATTTGTGCTATTTCTTTCCTGTCTTTTGTTCTAGATCTATCTATTTCTATGTAATTGAAATCTTCTACTATAGGTTACTGTGTGTCCTCCTTTTCTTAACAGTGAATCCTGAACATGTCCCTGTTATTGGGTATTTCGATAAGCATAATAGTTTCACTGAGGTAAACTTAACATCATACAATTAACCATTTTAAAGTGTATAATTCAGTGGCATTTAGTACATTCACAATGTAATGCAACTATCCTCTCTATTTAGTTCCAAAACATTTTTATTACCCACAAGGAAACTGTACCCATTAGGCATTTGTTCCCCTGGAAATCACCAATCTGCTTTCCATCTCCATGGATTTACCTCTTCTGCCTTCTGTTACTTTGCATAATGTTTTCAAGGTTCATCCATGTTATGGCATATATTTGTACTCCATCCCTTTTTATGGCTGAAACATTCTGTGCTATGGATGTAATATATGTGTATCCATTTTATCCATTTGATGGACACTTGGGTTATTTCCACCTTTTGGTTATTGTGAATAGTGTTAAGAACAATAGGATATACATTTTTGTTTAAATACCAGTTTTCAGGTATTTGGGGTGTATTCCTATGGGTGGAATTTCTGCATCATATGGTAATTCTATGTTTAACTTTTTGAGGAGCCAAGCTGTTTTCCATAGCAGCTGGATTTCACATACCCACCAATGTACAACAGTTCTGATTTGCTACATCTTTACGAATACCTTTTTTTTTTTAAATTATAAACATCCCAGTATGTGTGAAGTGATATCTCATAGTGGTTTTGATTTGACTAATGACTAGAGAATAATGACTAATGACTAATAATATTTTCATGTGCTGTTTGGCCATTTATGTATCTTGGGAGAAACTCAAATCCTCTGTCCATGTTTCATTTGGGTTTTGGTTGAGATTTTAGATTTCCTTACATATTAGGGATAATAGACCCTTCTGAGACCTATTTTCTCCCATTCTGTGGGTTGTCTTTTTCACTTTCTGATCGTGTCCTTTGAAACACAAAAACTTTAGATTTGTATAAAGTCCAACTTATATTTTTCTTTTCTTGTGCTTTTGGTGTCATTGTTAGAATTAATATCCACATCCAAGATCATCAAGATTTACCCTGTTTTCTTTTAGAGGTTTTATACTTGAGCTCTTACACATAGGCCTTTAGTCCGTTTTGAGTTAATCATTTTCTGTAGTGTGAGGTAGGGATTCAACTTCATTCTCTTGCATGTTTTTATCTAGTTCCCATGACATTTGTTGAAGAGACTCTTCTTTCTTCCATTGGATGATCTTGGTACCATTGTTGAAAACAATTGACAGTAGATGAAATTATTTCAGGACTCTTAACTCTATTCCATTACTCTATCTGGCTCTCATTATATCAGAACCACACTATTGTATTTATAGTAAGTTTTGAAATCGGGAAGGGTGAATCCTCCCTTCTTATTTTTCGAAGTATAATTGACCTTCAGCATTATGTTCCAGGAGTATAATGGTGATTTGATTTTTTTATACATATTTTAAAATGATTACCATAACTCCAGCTATCATTTATCACCATACAAAGTTTTTACAATTAACTATATTCTGTAAGTCTAGGTACCATGTCACTATACATAATTTTTTTACAATGTTGATGGTATTCTATACTGTACATTCCATCTCCACATCTTATTTTTTAAGTGGAAAATTGTACCTCTTAATCTCCTTCACCTCTCCCTCCATCACACCCCCTCTGGCAATCATCAGTTCGTTCTCTGTATCTAGGAGTCTACTTCTGTTTTATTTGTTCTGCTCTTGAGATTTCACATAAGTTGGATACTATGGTATTTGCCTTTTTCCGTCTGATTTATTTTCTTTAGTATCATATCCTCTAGGTTTATCCATGTTGTCACAGATGGCAAGATCTCATTCCTTTCTAGGACTATTATATATGTTATATATTACATAGATATAAACATGCACACGTATATACACCACATCTCCTATGTTCATTCATCAATCTGTGGACATTTAAGTTGTTTTTATATCTTGGCTACTGTAAATAATGCTGCAATGAATACAGGGATGAGTACATCCTTTTAAATTAGTGTTTTTGTTTCCTTTGGATACACAGAAGTGGAATTGCTGAATTATATGATAGTTCTGTTTTTAATTTTCTAAGGAATCTCCATACAGTTTTCCATAGTAACTATACCAGTGTACATTTCCACCAACAGTGCATGAGGGTTCCCTTTACCCTATATCCTTAATAACACTTGTTTCTTCACGTTTTGATAATAGATATTCTGACAGGTGTGAAGTGATATCTCGTGTGGTTTTGATTTGCATTTCCCTGATGATTAATGATGAAAGCATCTTTTCATGTACTTGAGGGCCATCTGCATGTCTTCTCTGGAAAAATATCTATTCAGGTCCACTGCCCCCTTTTTAAATGTTTTTGTTTTTGTTTTGGTGTTGAGTTAGGAATTCTTTATATGTTTTAAATGTTAACCCTACTGGATATATCATTTGTAAATATATTCTCGCATTCAGTAGTTTGCTCTTTTGTTTCGTTAATGGTTTCCTTTGCTGTGCAAAAGCTTTAGTTTGATACGGTCCCATTTGTTTTTTGCTTTTGTCAACCTAAGGAGACAGGTTTAAAAAATATTTTGCTGAGACTGACATCAAAGAGCTTACTGCCTGTGGTTTTCTTTTAGGAGTCATATGGCTTCAGGTCTTACATTTAAATCTTTAACCCATTTTGGATTTGTTTGTGTATGTGGCATAAGAAAGTTACCCAGTTTTATTCTTTTGCATGTAGTTGTCTAGTTTTCCCATCACCATTTATTGAAGAAACTGTCTTTTTCTCATTTTATAATCTTGTCTCCTGTGTCATAGATTAACTGTGTAAGTACAGGTTTACTTCTGGGTTCTGTATTCTGTTACATTGATCTATTTGTCTGTTGTTTGTTGCCAGTACCTTACTCTTTTGATTACTATATACTTGTGATATAATGGGAGACCCAGGAGTGTGATACCTCCAGCTTCTTCTTTCCCAAGATTGCTTTGCTATTCACGGTTTTTCGTTGTTCCATACAAATTTTAGAATTATTTGTTCTAGTTCTATGGAAAATTCAAGGCATTTTGATAAGGATTAGATTGCTTTGGCAATAAGGACATTTTAACAATATTTCAGTTCATAAGCATGGAATATCTTTCCATTTGTTTGTGTTGTCTTTAATTTCTTTCATCAATGTATTATGGTTTTCAGATAAAGGTCTTTCACCTCCTTGGTTAAATATATTTCTAAGTATTTTATTTTTTTGATGCAATTAGATTATAGATGGGATTGTTTCTTAATTTCTTTCTGATAGTTTTAGTGTATAGAAACACAGCATGTTTCTATATATTTTATATCCTGTGACTTTATTGGATTTCTTTATTCTAATAGTGTTTTTGTGGAGTCTTAAGGTTTTTTTTTTTTTTTTTTTTTAATGTATTGTGGCCTGTCATCTGCAAATAGTGACCACTTTATTTCTTCCTTTCCAATTTGGGTTACTTTTTTTTTAACTTAATTTTGAGTGAGAGAGAGAGAGAGAGAGAGAGAGAGAGAGAGAGAGTGTGTGTGTGTGTGTGTGTGTGTGTGTGTGTGAGGGGTGAGGGGGAGAGAGAGGGAGAGAGAGAATCTCATGCTCACAGGCAAGCAGCCTGATGTGGGGTTAAATCCCATGACCATGAGATCATGACCTGAGCCAGAATCAAGAGCTGGATGCTTACCTGACTGAGTCACACAGGTGCCCCTAATTTGCATAACTTTCATTTCTTTTTCTTGTCTAATTGCTATGGCTAGGAATTCTAATACTCTGCTCAATAAAAGGTGGTAACAGTAAGCATCCTTGTCTTTTAGAGGATCTTACAGGAAAACCTTTCAGCTGTTCACTATTAAGTATGATGTTAGCCATCAGTGTGTCATATATGGCCTTTATTATGTTAAGGTATCACTTTTTTCTTTTTTCAAGATTATGGAAGTACAATTCAATGTTTCCATGACATTGTACTGTATGTACATACCTCGATTTATTTTTATGGTCTCTTAAGTTTGGAAAATAGATTCTTCCATTCAGTTATTAAGTACTCCTTGTGAGCCCCTACCAGCCAATGTTTAAAAAAATACAGCTGTGGGCAAGACAGGAATATTTTCCACTAAAATTGAAAATGAAGAATGTTCATATAAAAAACTTTACTAATAGAAGGATATGCAAATAAAACATTAAAAATAAAAACTGAGAAGTGAGTATATAGGTAGAAAACAATTGTATTTTTGCTGCCTAATAGTATGGGAAACTGTCCTCCAACTACCTTCAAATGTACTACATCGACACTCTGACACAAATTCTAGATTTGGCCTAAGTCAGGTGATGATAACTTTGTCTCTGATAGGGAAAATAAACTGACATTCCATCTTACTGATAATATAAATTCTAGTATCCTGGTTTGTCTACACCTATGTGTGAACTCTAGAGCTATATCAAAAGTGAGAATGGTTTTTTATTTCCTAAAAATTGAGGTTGGAATGGGGTAATGGCAGACATTTGTAAATAAAAAAAAAAAAAAACTAATTCATCAGTCTTCTTATAATTAGATGGTTTAAGACCTAGAAAGCCCTTTTAACAGTACCTGCCCCATAAGTCCTTAATGAATGTTAGTTGTTTTTTCTAGAAAGTTCCCCAATTTCTACTCTGCCTTTGTTCCTTTATCCAAGAAAATGGGATTAAGAAGACCACTTCCATCCTGATACCAGAAAAAATTTTTCTTACCTCCCACGACTCCCATTTCTGTGCTCAAAGCTATCTGAGAGCTTTGGATGTTTTCTGACTATGAACTCGTCCATTAATTTTAACATCTAGCTTTTCGTCTGAACACAGTAGGACCAAAAACATTAAAAAAATGTTCCAAGGGCACCTGGATGGCTCAGTCAGTTGAGTGTCCGACTTTGGCTCAGGTCACGATATCCCGGTTTGTGAGTTTGAGCCCTGCGTTAGGCTCTGTGCTGGCAGCTTGCAGCCTGGAGGATGCTTCAGATTTTGTGTCTTCTCTCTCTGCCGCTCCCCTGCTCACTCGCTCTCGCTTGCACTCTTTTTCGAGTGCGCTCTCTCTCTCTCTCTCTCTCTCAAAAAAAAATTAAATAAAAGTAAAATTATATTCCACAGGGCCATTTCTCATACATATTTCAGTTGAAGGGTAGCAGAATTGGTCATCCCCAAATATTACACTTTGGCATGAGGATTATTTTGGGGGGAAGGCAAGGAGAAGCATTGGAGACCAGAAAAGTTCTCTGCCTAAAATTAGAATATAAATTTATCATATGTATCCACTCCCCTCTCTATCAGAAGGACAAAAATCATTGAAGAGAATTCTAAAACCTTATCAGCCTAGAGATGGCACGAGGGGCATCTACATAATAAACCTTGCCAACACCAGCCCTTTGCTACTACCATGTGATTCCCTAAATAGCCACCTTCCTACAATTTGCTACTCCTAGAAGTTCAAAGTTCTTTCCCTTTATTTTTTCACTTCTCTAAAAATGTATTGCTCTTTAGTTAAGATGCTATGTAAGTGCATGTTCCAACCACCCCTTTGAGTTACTCATCACTGGGTACTCCAATGTATATGTGCAGTACACATGTTAATAAACTTGTTTTTCTCCTTGTTAGTCTAATTTTTTGTTATGGATCCAGTAAGAGAGCCAAAGATGGGTAGAAGAGAAAGTTTCTGTTCCCTTCCCCCAAATTGGGCATGCCTTCAGGAGCTGTACAAAATTTTTCCAGATTCCAGTACTTTCAGTTCATGGTGCTCTGGTTCTTGGTGCTTCCTGATTATGATAAAAAAGAAAATATTTCAGTATCAGCCACACATGGAGGATGATTTGGGTAAGCCTAGGGCATGTTACATGAAGATTTTCCCTCTTGATTGGAAATAAGGAGACACAGGAATAATTTCCCTTGCAGGGCACCTCCATCAAGAGACCTTTTCTCACTTGCCTCCAGTAAGTGTTGAGGTGCAGTGGGCTACCATATTCAAGCTTCTGTGGGGTGGAACAAGAGCAGCAAGGGGTAGAGGAGCCAAATTAACTGTTTTAATCCATTTCTGGTGACCTCAAACTACTGCTCCTTCCATTCAGAGCACTGTGACACTTAGTTGTGTGGAATAATATCCTCAGATATGTTTAGAAGAATCAATTTTCTAGTAATATTTTAATTGCACATAGGGGCAAATCCCAAATTTAACAGACTTAGAACCAAATAGAATGATAGGCTATGACCCTTTAAATTGATTCCATGAGTCCTCATTGTAAGTAGCAATCAGCAGTTTGAAGAAGACTACTGAGTGTCTAGAAATCTCCAAGAAACTTATCCTACCTGAGGAAGAATAAATACAGTAGGCCTTTGTCTCTCTAGCAAATGCTTTTTGTGTATTTGTGTTTTGTTCTGTCCCTGTAAGATCGTAAGGTACTGGAGCTGATGTAGGGGATTGTAAGAGAAGGGATTCTCAGTTTCCCTCACTTTTACTCTATTCCTTCTATAGCCTGGGTGCCCAGATCTTTATTCATCCATTGAATGAGAATCAATGAGTACTATCCTCAGAGATGAAATCTAGATATCTAAACTTTGCCAGTTCACTATCATAAACTTACTTAGTTTGTCCACAGGAGAGACAGCATCGTTTGGTCTCATCAGAAGGGATTCTGTTGTGTTTTTTGACAACAACCAGTTCTCCAACTGACACAGCTGGGTGTCCTAAAATTCAATACTGACATGATCTACCTAGAATTAGCATCAGATCTCACAAGTTAAGGGCTCAGTCCTATTGGACTGCCCCCCAACTCCAGATGCCAGTTTATTTTTTTATATTTTATATTTTTTGTTTTATTTTATTTTATTTTTATTTTTATTTTTTTATTTTATTTTAAATTTTTTAGTTTATTGTCAACTTGGTTTCCATATAACACCCACTGCTCTTCCCCACAAGTGCCCTCCTCCATGACGATCATCCCCCCTCCCCCTTTAGCCCTCAGATTGTTCTCAGTATTCAAGAGTCTCTCATGCTTTGCCTTGTTCCCTCTCCCTAATTCTTTTTCCCCCCTTCTCCTCCCCATGGTCCTCTGTTAGGTTTCTCCTATTAGACCTATGAGTGAAAACATATTGTATCTGTCCTTCTCCGCCTGACTTATGTCGCTTAGCATGACACCCTCAAGGTCCATCCATGTTGCTACGAATGGCCAGATTTCATTCTTTCTCATGGCCATGTAGTATTCCATTGTATAGATAAACCCCATCTTCTTGATCCATTCATCAGTTGATGGACATTAGGCTCTTCCCTGATTTGGCTATTGTTGAAGGTGCAGCTATGAACACTGGGGTACATGTGCCCCTATTCATCAGCACTTCTGTATCCCTTGAGTAAATCCCTAACAGTGCTATGGCTGGGTCATAGGGGAGTTCTATTGCTATTTTTTTGAGGAATCTCCACTCTGTTTTCCAGAGCGGCTGTACTAGTTTACATTCCCACCAACAGTGTAGGAGGGTGCCCGTTTCTTCACATCCTCACCAGCATCTATAGTTTCCTGAGTTGTTCATTTTAGCCACTCTGACTGGCGTGAGGTGGTATCTCAGTGTGGATTTGATTTGTATTTCGCTGATGATGAGTGACGCTGAGCATCATTTCATGTGCCTGTTGGCTATCTGGATGTCCTCTTTGGAGAAGTGTCTATTCGTATCTTCTCCCCATTTCTTCATTGGATGATTCGTTTTTTGGGTGTGGAGTTTGGTGAGTTCTTTGTAGATTTTGGATACTGGCCCTTTATCTGATATGTCATTTGCAACTATCTTTTCCCGTTCCGTTGGTTGCCTATTAATTTTCTTGATTGTTTCCTTTGCAGTGCAGAAGCTTCTTACCTTGATGAGGTCCCAATAGTTCATTTCTGCTCTTGATTCCCTTGCGTTTGGGGGTGTGTCGAGTAGGAAATTGCTGTGGTTGAAGTCAAGGAGGCTGTTTCCTGCTTTCTCCTCTAGGGTTTTGATGGTTTCCTGTCTCACACTGAGGCCCTTCATCCATTTTGAGTTTATATTTGTGTATGGTATAGTAAGAAAGTGGTCTAGTATCATTCTTGTGCATGTTGCTGTCCAGTTCTCCCAGCACCACCTGTTACAGTGGCTGTCTTTTTTCCATTGGATACTCTTTCCTACTTTGTCAAAGATTAATTGGCCATACATTTGTGTGTCCATTTCTGGGTTCTCTATTCTATACCATTGGTCTATGTGTCTGTTTTTGTGCCAATACCATACTGTCTTGATGATGACAGCTTTGTAGTAGGGGCTAAAGTCTGGGATTGTGATGTCTCGCATTTTGGTTTTCTTCTTCAATATTATTTTGGCTATTTGGGGTCCTTTGTGGTGCCATATAAATTTTAGGATAGTTTGTTCTAGCTTTGAGAAGAATGCTGGTGCAATTTTAATTGGGATTGCATTGAATGTGTAGATTGCTTTGGGTAATAATGACATTTTAACAAAGTTTATTCTTCCAATCCATGAGCATGGAATGCTTTTCCATTTCTTTGTGTCTTCTTCAATTTCTTTCATAAGCTTTCTATAGTTTTCAATGTTCAGGTCTTTTACATCTTTGGTTAGGTTTATTCCTAGGTATTTTCGGCTTTCCATGCAATTGTGAATGGGATCAGTTTCTTGATTTCTCTTTCTGTTGCTTCATTATTGGCGTATAAAAATGCCACTGATTTCTGTATGTTGATTTTGTACCCTGCGACTTTGCTGAATTCCTGGATCAGTTCTAGTAGGCTTCTGGTGGAGTCTGTCGGGTTTTCCATGTAGAGGATCATGTCATCTGTGAAAAGTGAAAGTTTGACTTCATCTTTGCCGATTCTGATGCCTTTTATTTCCTTTTGTTGTCTGATTGCTGATGCTAGTCTTCCAGCACTATGTGAAACAACAGTGGTGAGAGTGGACATTTCTGTCGTGTTCCTGATCTCGGGGGGAAAGCTCTCAGTTTTTCCCCATGGAGGATGATATTAGCTGTGGGCTTTTCATAAATGGCTTTTATGATGTTTAAGTAAGTTTCTTCTATCCCGAATTTCTCAAGGGTTTTTATTAAGAAAG
>CM053574.1:25223557-25347721 GCA_028646485.1 Cryptoprocta ferox
CCATTGTACATATGTCATGTCTGTTTTGGTGTTCACAGATCTTCCTGGCAGTCTTAATAAATTACCAGTGTATCTATCCCCCAAACTAAGATTAAAATCTCTGTGGCTCAAGGCCAGACATGTTAGTTATTTCTGTATCATTTGTGCCTGGTGGAGTTCTAGGCACAGAGTACTTAGTAAATACTTGTTGAAAGACTAAGCTTTGTAATTGTGATTCTGGAGATAGTTTGACATCACCTTTCTCAGTTAATTGACATTGAAATAATCACAATCATGACATGCCATTTGTCGCATAGGACACGTAACAGTATATGGACAAAAGGAGAAATCAAAGCTGTATATGATGCTAATTTTAATAGGTACATGCTCACTTAAGGAGAACAATTAAAACTCACTACAGTAATAAGGGTTGATGTGCTGTTTGTGGATGAACTCAACCACCCCTCATATTTACAGTGTTTTTTAGAGAGTTAAAGATGATGTGACCATGACATGTTCTAAACACTGAATATGGTGTCAACCAACTTTTTGTTTTTCATATTTTTATTAACTTTTAAAGGCTAAATGCCTTTGAAGATGTTTATGTAACGAACATCCTTGTCTGATTCTGGTGGGGTGTATGGTACTTGATAAAAATACAGATTCCTGATCTCCATCTCCAGCATCATTTGATTGAAGAGGTCTGGATAGAGACCAGTGTTGTGTGCCTGATTCAGGTATCCAATTGGGATTGGCCATCTCCTGAGTAAGGGATCTTTAAGTTGAAAGGAAGAAAGATCTGCTCAACAAATTCAAGTTCAAAGGTCCTTTTTCCTTTTGTAAGGATACAGAGATCTCCCAGGAACCCAAGGACTATCACACAATCAGACTTCTGCAAGGTCCAGCCCCTGGGCATCTCCAGGAACTGGCTTGCTCCCCACCTCTGTCTCTCTTGTTTCCTCTGATTCTTTGTATCTGATCCTTTCTCACTCTCAATCATCTTGGGCATGTGCTGCCACTCACTGCATCTCAGCTCTTCCCCTAAATTTCTCACCACCACCGGTGTCTTTTGTTTCAAACTCCTGAGAGACAATCTGATCAGTGCAACGCATCCTCTGGTACCCAAGTCAAAGGTCAGGAAAACCTCTGAGAACCATTCCTCATTGGATTTCTACCCTTTGTCCAGGCAGCTGGGGGCTGGTGGTGGAAAGGAAGGTTTTGAAAAAAACGGTGGCAGGGAGGCTGAGAGAGCACTGGCAAAAAGTCTGTTTTTAACACTAACACCTTCTCACCATTTCAGTATCTGAATCTGACCAGTGATAAAATAGGGAGTACATTTGTCTCCATGAAAGGCTTCTCTTCAGGCATATTTGCCATAGAGTCAGGGATATGTAACACTCCTATGGAGTGTGATGTTTTAATAATGCAAATATTCAAAAAGGGGAGTTCTAAGATGTTTGGAAGTGAAGAACTTCTAGAACACAAAGGCTAGGAAATAGAAGATATTCAACTTGGAAAGGCCTTCTATTCCTTTGAATCAAACTTTGAGTACTCATTTTGCCTTTGTACTCCTGGGAATTCATTGCATTAAACCCCATCTTGCTAGTTGGAATTTGCTATGTTAAGGTGACCTTATTTACTTATCAGAGTCGGTAGGTATATGATGTACTTGATGGAAATTTAAGTTGATGAACTCATTTTGCATGTTAGAAGTAAAGAAAACCTCATCCTCAGAACTGATTTCCTTGGCAAAATAATAAAGAGCTTGTGTATGCACACTCTGCCTCCCCACCCCCACTGCCACCCTCCTCGTGTGTGTGTGTGTGTGTGGTGTGCATGTGTGTGTAAATAAGAAAAGGTAAAAATAAAATTGGAGCCAAAAACAAAATTATTTTCCTGAAATGTTTAAACTCCCCCCAGGTTAGAAAGATTTCATTTTGGACAATGCAATAAAACTTAAGTAATTATCTATGTTGTGTGTCTGTATGTTTGACAGCAAAGCCTTCAAAATATTTTGATATGCAACCTTTCTTCTTTTCCTTTGTGTTGTCAGACAACATGCCAGCTGTCAGATGGAGGGAAGCAAGAAACTTTGGCATCACTATTCCTGCCACCTTCACCATGGAGTCCCTATAAATAGCATAATAGGATAAACCAGCCTCAGAGGGAGAGCAGCAGGTGGCACACGTTGTATCTAGAGCTGAAGGTGTAAATGAATTTCAATGCCTTTTTGGTACCACAAACAACAATAAGATAACAAAGAGTGAAGCTTTTGTTAGGAGAGAGCCCAATATTTGAAGTAAATAATAATGATGATGATACTCTTCATTATCTGGCAGCTTTTCCCTTTGAAACAGTTTTCAAAGAAGAAAGGGTCCTGATTTCAGAACAGCCAGTTTCCCCTCTTATCTCCCTGAAGAGTCTCTCTGAAGTCCTTCTTTTAAGAAAGGGGAGGTGATGCTGATCTGAGCCAGGTGGTAGGTGGAGGGAATTAAGTCTGTTGTTGAAATGTTACTATAAAACACATCTTGCTGTAATTACCAGAAAAGGAAACCGTGGTGGCCTTCAGCAGCAATGTCCTTCGTTGTCACCCTATTTCTCAGCTTTAGTTTCTGTCCATTCCTTGCCATTTCAGATTTATCACTACTTTTTAGAGCCCATTTTCAGTTCTATCTCCTTTACTTTCTGCCCTGATTGCTCCATTTTGAAGAAACCTGCTCTCCTCTGACCACAGAGCACTAACAGAAACACAATCTGTCACACGGTTCAGCATTTGAATCCTCCTTTAGCTGTGTCTTCCATCTCCTGTTTCTAACCAGATTTTGAACTACTTGAGAAAACAGAAGGTGACTTGGCCTCCAACGCGATCTCATGGCATCCATTCTGGATTCACAATGGCTACATTCTCCTTTAATCAGTCTACTGAACCAGGGAACACCATACTGGCATCAAAAGAGGGATGGGTGATGATGAAAGTTTAGCCCTTCTGACCTTGTGACCTCTTTCTTATCTTCTGACCTTACCTGTGTCTTTTCAGCTTCTAGCTCTGGCTCCTCTCTCTCTCTCTCTCTCTCTCTCTCTCTCTCTCTCTCATCCACACTTACTCCTCCAGCTTGTTGGCAGGTTCAGCAACCTCCTTGTGGTGAGCTCCACTCTTCCCCCAGATACAGCTGTGCAAACTTCTTTGACTCCTGGTCTCTCTGGGTGACTGTTCTGCCTTAGCTGCCATGATGAGAAATGGACCACAGATGCTCAGTTGTACATAATTAACCTTATCCCTTGCAATTGACTAAAATCAAGACAAACTTTGTTAGGGCCCCAGCTGTACATAATCTGACCCTTTACTTCTCCAACCTTTTTCCTCATTTCTCTCTCCTTCCCTCACCAAATTCTGGCCTTTGTGCCTCTTGAAGCTTAAGGACACTTTCACTTGTATTCTGTCTGCAGTGATTTCCCTCCAGGTGATCCAGCTGTCGCTCATCTTCTCAGTTCACCCTTCCTAAACTTGACATCATCCAATTACTCTCTCCACCCATTTTCACTTCCTTCACAGCAATACATCACCATCTATAATTCCCATTTGTTAATTTGCTTACCACAGATCTTCTCCATCAAAAGCATATAAACTCCATGATAGTAGGGGCTTTATATTTTCTGTCACCATGAAGCCACTGAATATAGAGAATGCTTAATCCATGGATGAGTATTTGCATGGATGTGGAAGGAGTGAGAACACAGAGAAAGTTCTTTAGTAATGTCTGTCTCTCTGTGCTTTCTTTCACTTCAGGGACCATGCTCTCTTTATTGTTACATACAGTTTGGCACCTAATTGAAAACTGAATTGTTAATGTCACAGATGCCAAGTTGTCTTAGTGAGCTGTGGCTGGAGATCCATACCAACCCTTGATTAATTACCTGTTGTTCCTCACATTTGAATAGCATGACACCAATTTCTAGTTGATTGTTTGCTGAATCTACCACGTGGATGAGACCGTGGTGCCACCTCTACTGTGTGGAGATAATACACCACCAGCAGCTCCGTCTGC
This sequence comes from Cryptoprocta ferox, assembly GCA_028646485.1. Classification (NCBI taxonomy): domain Eukaryota; kingdom Metazoa; phylum Chordata; class Mammalia; order Carnivora; family Eupleridae; genus Cryptoprocta; species Cryptoprocta ferox. The sequence continues at coordinate 25,227,583 of CM053574.1, forward strand.
TCAGGCCTATTCAGTGTTCAAAGGGGTTTCTACCCACTGGGCCTTGTTGATGTATACACCAAAAATGACAGCTGGGAAGATGAAGTAATACTAATTACCTGGATTTCATGACAACCAAACCAAAGTTCAGAGGCTCAATTGCAAAACTGTTAAAATAAAAAATAAGCGAACAGACAGGCTGGTTGTGAAATCCAATTTTATGTGATTCCTGCTGTACCACTGTATTTCTCTTGGTCCTCTGCATTTTTCTAGTTTCTTCTGTTCTCTACAATTACAGTGGGCCTGTGTGAAAGTTCTACCACCAGCAGAAGGTGGGCTCCATGGCAACATAAACCAGGGTCTTTTGTGAACTCCCTTAAAACATGTGTTCCCAGGAGAGTGCTGGAGGAAGTCTCCTTAATACTCTCGGGTGGGGTCTGCAAACTTTTTGGTAAAGAGCCCCATGGGAAATTTAGACTTTGCAAGCAAAGAGGCAAGATCCAGAAGCAAGTGATCTTCCATAAGACTTACATGACAAGAGATGAATTTCTGCCATTTATTTTCAACAGTGTGAAAATGTAAAATCTTCTTAGCTCACAGACCATACAGAAAACAGCCCAATTGTACCTGAAGGCTGCAGTTTGAGAACGTCTCCAGGGGAAGAAAAGAAATATAGCCCGGGACTCCTAAAAAAAAAAAACCAAAAAAAACAAAAACAAAAAAACAAAAACAAAAACAAAAAACAAAAACACCATGTTGTTTTATATATATAACAACATACAATATATACTCAATATCTATGTATATCATACATGCAAACCCTGACTTTCTGGGCAATGTCTGTCTCCTAAAGTCATTGACCTTGCCTTCAGCCACAAACCTGGCTCCTTTTTCAGGTGTACTCACTGTCATACTTGTGTCCTGGCAGCCCCTTCTGAATTCTGGAACATCTGTGGAAAGTTGGAAGAGGCCATATCTTTTAGCTTGGCCACAGGAGATTTATTTTCTCACTGGAACCTCATTAGACGGGGCAAGTGTGGCTGGTCAGGTGGGGACAGGAGCCTCTTTATGGTGTTTGCAATCTGGCTGTTTCTCAGTTTCTCTCTTTAGACCTCTCACAGAGACCTTTGTGCTCATTCAGTTCTCTGGAATACATGACATAACTGAACCCTCATTAGACTTGTTTCCTGAAAATCCAGCAATCCACAAAACTTGGTCTTTCGAGCAATGCTGTACTGGCGGGACTACTATGGCAAATGGAATTAGGCCTGTTTAGAGTTCTATTTCTCTACGTGTATGGGTAAAGAGCCTCATTTTAACTGAAGGGGGCAGTAGTTATGATAGAACTTTAAGAACTTCCTAACAAACAATTTAAGACTGGGTCATGCCTTAAACCATATTTTGTCTATAACGTTTCATGTCTATGAAAATTCTTTCCAGGGGATTTTTTTCTGTGTGTGTGTGCGCGTGTGACAGAGAGAGAGAGAGAGAGAGAGAGAGAAGGAGGGAGGGAGAGAGAGAGAATCTTAAGCAGGCTCTATGCCCAGTGAGGAGCCTGATAACAGGACTCCATCTCATAACCTGAGTGGAAATCAAGAGTTGAACCCTTAACCAATTGAGCGACACAGGTGCCCCTTCCCAGGGGGTTTTAATAGGAATTTAAATCCCATCTAGAGTTGGAGGCAAAGTCCTCAGTCAGGATCTTCCCATATGAAGCTAAAGTCCCAAATACAGTTGACCCTTGAACAATACGGGGGTCAGTGGACACCCAACACCCACCCACCACCCCCATCGCCAAAACTTCACTGACTTTTGACTCTCAAAACCTAACTCCTGATAGTCTACTGTTGACCAGAATTCTTACCAATAAACAGTCAATTAACACACATTCTGTATTATATATTATATACTGTATTTTTACAATAAAGTAAGCTAGAGAAGAGAAAATGTTAAGATCTTAAGGAAGAGAAAATACATTTACAGTATCGTATGGTATTTATCAAAATATATCCATATGTAAATGGACCCGTGTTGTTTAAAACCTATTCAAAGGTAACTTTACTCCATTTTACTGCCTCCTTCTCAGTACGTGGATGGTTCCATGTCCTGACACCTTGCAGTTGTGGTCTCTGACTTGCTTTGGGTGATAAAATTTGAGAGGAAGTAGCATGTGTCTCATCTAGGCAGAAATATTCAATTTCCAGAGCAAGGGGCTATTTTATTTATTGATTTATTTTCACCCCAGCTGCAGGGAACATGGAAACCCAGTGGGTAAACAGTCCTCCATCAAACTGTACAGAGTATATAGTACAGGCAAGAAGTAGACCTATGTGGTTTTAAGTTACTACGATTTGGGATTTTTTTCTTCTTGCCCCACAACTCAGCCCCTCCTGACTGCTATCCTCTGTCTAGCCCAAATGCATGAGAGTAGGAGGAGAAGAAAAAAATCTGTCCAGCTGCTTGTTTGGAAGAATTACTGGTAATAGTGGTTTCCAGTTAGACTATTTATGGATACAATTGTCCATGCTTGTGCTGGAGCCATGGGCGGTTGCATATCTTTGAGTAGGAAACCAAAGACCAAACCTCTATCACAAAGAAGGAAAACTGTGTACTGGCTGAAAACAAAATCCAGATACTGGGGTGAATGCCATTGCATTTTGTTCTGCAAACATTTATTGAGTGCTTCTGTGTGCAAGACACTGTTAGAACCTCAGACTGCTTTATCAGACAGTTTCTGAAGGAGAACTGCAAGTATTTTCTTTAATTTCTTACTTGTTTTTCTCGTGGTCAAGCAATTAGTTAGGAGGACACCTAATTAGCAGCTATTGTACCTCTATGCAGACAATTTACAAGTCTGTTCTCCAAAAGGGGAAATGTTAATGAGAAGAGAATCCTGTGGCTGAACTCTGGAGGGGACAGCTGTCTCCCTTCATTGTATTCACTGGGCAACTTGGTTCCCACAGTGTGCTAAACTCAGTCAGAAGAAGCCTCCAGCTACTCACATGACATAGGGTTTATTTTGACCTCCTCAGATTGAAAGCTTATTGCTAGTTTAGTGAGCCCTCTTGACCAGCATGAGCAGGTAATGTGAAAAATCAAAACTGACAGCACATTAAATCACACCCCTAACCCAGATTGGGTATCTGTACATCTCATGGAACAACTTAAATCCCCAGATGGAAAAGCAAGGGACATTATTACAACTGCTGGAGGATGGGTCCTGATGGTAGAACTTTCCAACTACTAAGGACCAAGGATTGGGCAGTACACATTTAGGTTACAAGGTGGGGGGGGGGGGACATTTAGCCACTGACCATTTAAGAAACCTGGAGAAGCCACAAACTATTAAGGTAGACTTTCTTATTTTTGTCCAACACACACCTGTAGTTACCATAGAATTTCCAGTCTTAAGCAAAATCACTAGAGAATCCTCTTCTTTTTCCTTTTACTGAAAAATAACCAGATTTATTCAGGAAGTATTTTTGTGAATCTCCATGAAACAGTCACTTTGTTAGTTGAATAAGGAAATGCCAAGCTCATGAACAAGTGTTTTTTTCAACCCAAGTCTTGATGATATTACTTGAAACAGGATCCCTCTTGCTTATGGACTTTCTTGAATTAGTCTGCCTATCTGCAAGATGGAAAAGAATCTCGTGAATTTTGAATCCTAAATATTTCTGCGTATGGGAAGGGGAAGTAGAAATATGGTAAAGGAGGCAAATCAGAGGCTCTTCTGAGGAAGAGGAAAGAATAAGCATTCCCATGTTGGCTGGACTTTGAGAATTTGCCTTTGCTGTCCAAAACCAATATCTGAACTGTGATATTAATACTTTTGAGACAGGAGCAAATAATGGGTGTTAGAAATAGAGAATTTGCTTTTTATTAAAGGGGCAAGGAAGCACCCTTTGACTTATCAATATGCCTTCCGCAGTTAAGATACTCAGAAAGTAGAGCACTCAATTATGAGCAGTCTTCCTAAGGTGGGATTATGGGAGATTTGCTTCATATAGAAAGCTTTGCGTATCTTCCAATAAGTGCACTTAGTTCCTCCAGCATTGATCAGCGAGACTGTGGGTCTTTGAGTTCTGTATGGAATGTGGCTTCAAATTCTCTTGACTTCCAATTCTACCATGGCTGCAACAACCAGTTCACTCGGGCTTCAGGCAGCTCTGTGTAGGAACAAATAAACAGCGTCTCGCTCGGTTGTGTATCCCAGGACTCTTGAATTTGTTTCAGGGATTCCCAGACATCATGGCCCAGGGGAACTTCCAGAGCTGCTAGGCAGGTTTGCAGGTGCATCCTGAAGGCCTAGGAATTAATGATCCTTTGGGAAATTCTTGGCTAATGGGAGTTGAGAGTTGGGGAATAAATGCCTTGTCTTCTCATCCCCTTCTTTCTCAGAAGATCTTAAGGGATCTAGCATTGTGGTGTCTACAGTGTGGGCCAAGTTGATAGCATGTCTTTGTGTTGGCCCTCCCCCCATTCCTGTCTTGATCCTATAGCCCCTCCCTCCTGCCCAGGCATCCTTTGCCAAAGAAACCACTTGCATACAAAGTTTGTCTCAGGCTCTCTTGAAAAAACCTGTCCTAAACACATTCTATTGTTAAGTTTCCCCACCCCCTGCCCGCCCCCATCTTCTGCCTAAGTGTGTAATTTCAGACTAAATTCAGTCTTCCTGCTGTTGGGACATTATTAGTGAATATGAAAGATCCCACTTTTCCATTTCCAATATAGTTTTTAGCACGAGAGGCCAGTGGGCTGAAATGATCCCCTTAAAATGGTCAATGACCTATTTTTTCTTTTCCTTTTGATATAGGAGAGGTTCTTCTAATGTGTGTTTCTAGCTCCCTGTATTGCTTCTTTGTGAGCCTCATTATAAAACCTTGACCCTCAGGAAAGAAATTAAAGGATAGGGACATTCATGGTATTCGTGTTCATTCTCTGTATGCTTTTTGATCTTTGTAAAGTATAAACAGTCTGGGGAGAGTGCTGATGAGGCCAGTGCTGTAGCCTTGATCCCGGCATGAGCTGATTAGCCTTGCATGGCAGAAAACCATCACGTAGGCTGAAGCTGCATTCTGAATTCTGGTGGAACATGGTGTGTCTGCTCATGGTCACCCAGGGTAGCAGATGACAATGTGCACTTCACCCTCCCTCCTGAACGCCAAACACAAGCGTCCGTGACAGTGATTCGGATGTGCAGTGTTGCCTGTGATGAGAAGAACATGTTTATGTAATGGGGCGTTTTTAGCTGGCTGAGCATGGCTCAGATGACTCTCATGTAGGCAGTGCCCTGAGGTTAGTAGTGGGAGGGCAGCAAACTATCAGACCTTTTTGTCACAGGAGACAAGGGACTGGGGGAGATGCTGGATGCGAGCAGAGTGGCTTCAAGGCACACAACCCAGGCGTGGTACTCCTCCAGCAGAGAGCCAAGGAGGGGCTGGGTTCTCCAGTCCACATGACATCTCTGCGGCATCAGTGGGATCAGTTCCCTGCTGAGATGGCACACCTGCCTAGCCGTGGGACTTTGTGCATACATAGAAGGGGATGGGGACAAGGCTAAGAGAACTGGAGTCAGACGAGCTGCTGACTGCTCTTGAAACTGTGTGCTTACGGTGCGCTCACTGTGGCGCTTTCTTCCTTGTCCCAGATGAGATGACTCTGCAGCCATGTTTCTAATGGCAGTCGGTCATCTGGGAACTCAGGAAGCTGCTGTTGTTCCTGGGTTTCAGAGAATGCCCAGTGACTCCCCAGGAGGGCTGAAGCTTGGCAGAGACTTTGCTAAGGGTAGAATTCGTTCTCCAGGGTAAAGCATGTTTGAATTTAATTTTGTGGTCTAGGGATGTGGAGTGTTTATTTTTTTTTTTGAGGTGAAATTCATATAACTTAAAATGAACCATTTAAAAGTATACAAGCAGTGGCATTTAGTATATTTACAATGTTGATCCCTCTACTTGCAAAATATTTTCATCACCCCCAAATAAGATCCTGCAGGAATGTCATAGTGTGGTTTTAATACCTGACTACACTGATAATTGCTTTTTTATGAGAAGCCAAAAAAAAAAAAAACTTTTAAGAACAAATATATACTCCCTCTTAATTTTATTCTATGTTTTAATGACATAACTTTATTTTTGTTTCTTCCAATTTATAGAAGCAATGTATTTTCAATGCAGGAGACTAAAATTTAAAAAAATAGGAAAATAATAAGGAAAAAGAATACCCAGACACTATATGAAGAAGGTACAAGGTTAGTTGGGACAAAGTTCTAGCAAAATCTTTTGCTAAGTATACATGCTCTGCTCTATTCCCTATGTCTGGATCAAGGCAAAGAGTCATGTATGAGAATTCCCTGAAAGAATTTGGACAATGTGTCTTCCTGAAAGACTCATGTGATTTTTGCCATGCCCCTTCTAGTATGCTTGAGGATTACTGGTTACACAGCGGGAATGGCTTACAATCAGGGAAGACCGGAGGTACAAATCCAAGCCCTGCTACTTACTAGCTATGTGACTTTGGCAAGATGGGTAACATTTTTGTGAGCCTTGGTTTTCTTATATGTAAAATGGGGTTAATATCTGCCTCGTGGATTTATTCATTGTGAAAAGTCAATGTGTGGCACATAGTGCTGAGAAAATGAGACTGTTTTAAAAAGAGACAACCATAAAGACAGGCAGAGATACAGATGTTTGGGGGCCAGCTCAGCCCAGGCCCCCAGTCAAGTGCCTCTCTCACAGCAGGTTTGATTTAAGCTCAGGCCACCACAAGTGGAGTCAAACTCCCACATACTAAAGCCACGAAGCCAAACATCTACTGTTGGACATTGTCAGCTACTGCCAGAGGCTGTCTCTGGCAATTTACAATTTATAGCAAGATCACTTTGGTAGCAAATGACTCTGGGGCGCATCAGAGATAAACCGGAAAAACAGCACTAAAGTTGTGCAGGAAAGGTGTGTTCTGTACCTGACTAGCTTAGTTGCATGGTGGTGGGTTTGGAACAGGTCCCTCCCAAGGCCTGTAAATGACACTAGTTTGACAGGCATGCACCGCAGTCTACCGTAGGATGCCTGATTCTCATGAGGCTGAGAAGAAACTCATGTGCCATTCCCTAAGGGCTGGTTTTGTGTAGGACCTAAACGCGCCATTTCCTGTGATCCAGGTATGGGATGCAATTTGGAATCCCGTTAGCTTTACCTGGGTAATATGTCCAGCCTCTCCAACTTGTAATTTATTCAGCAAATTGTTGAACATCTATGGGTTAGATGCTACCCAAGGTGTTGACACCTGGAAACAAGGCCCTGCCCATCACGAGAGTCCCAGGCTAGAGTGGCCATTCCTTGGAGCATCCTGGGGGTCTTTAACCTCTCAAAACATATATCCCATCCATCAGAAAACCTTTCCATGACCAGACCAATTTGGGAAACAGTGAATAGGTCGTAAGTTTACATTAGCGTTTAAAACCTCTAACATGTCCTAGAGTAAAGGAAAAAAAAGAAAAAGTAACTTAATGTTTCCAATGGTAACATAAACATGAAATCTTTTTGCCACTGAAAACTTCTTAACGTCGCCCCTGGTGTTCCCCAGCTGGTCTAGAAGAAATCTGTCATAAGTTTTCCAGACTGAGATTTATAACACAATGCAAAAATTATACATCTTTTATCGATGCAGATCTATGTGGTGCCTTCGGAACCTTTGAGATCTGATTCCATTTCAAACCCCCCCTAAAGGAGAGATAGCAAAGTGCAATGTTTCTGTAGCCAGACAGCAGAAGATCAGCAGGAGTGGCTGGCTGGGAGTTTATCTGTGCTCACTAACAGATTGGTGGCAGTACTGTGACCTGGAAACACACATCCCTCCACTCCAGTCGGTCTCTGCTGGGTGGCGTAAATGTGGGTCAGACCAGTAAGCGCTTTGTTTCTTAGGAGAGCATGGAAACCTGTATTTTTTTAGATAGGAAATTTCACAACTTCAACTTTGTAAAACACTGTACTGGCCAAACAAAATAACAAAAACACACTTCTCTAGGCCAGTCCTGTAGAGGAGCTACCAAGCTGTGACCTTGCTCTGGGGAGATGGGGTGTGAACAATTTGCAGATTAGTAAACTCAGTAAAACCAAAGGATCTGGGAGTCTGTGAGGCAAATGATCTGTCTAGGTAATTATGTTGGTGACCACACCTTCCATGCACTGGTGATTCAGGAGCGACCCTGCCTTCCTTGGCTCCTCAGTCAAGAGCGTTGGCACAGTTGAGGCCTTCCTTCCTCAATACGGTTTCGGTTTCTGCAGTTAGCTTCCAGGGCAGCTCCTCTGACTCCTTTGTTGTTTTTCATTTTCTCTCCAAGTTTGGAAATGTTGGAAAGCCCCAGGGTATATTCCTCAACTCTTTTGTTCTTCTTTATTTACACTCCCTTTCTCAGAGATGTCACATAGCCTGTGGTGCTCAATGCCAGGGGTAACCCCTGTGTGTGCATATTCATATTTCTAGCCCACTTTTCATTCCTGGACTCCACACTTGTATATCCAAGTCTCTTCTTCAATCTAGTAGATCTGGAACCTGGTAGATCCAAAGCAGAAATCCTTTCTTTTTTCTTTTTTTTTTTCCAATCCCCAAAGCTTCTCCACACACATCTTTCTCCATCTTGACCCCTGGAGGCAACAGACTTTGACTAATTCCCTCCTTTCCTTTAAGTCTTGAACATTCCCTTCTCAAGGAAACCTATCCTGGCTACCCTGTTTCAGATTGTGCAGACTACCTTTGGTACGTCTGGTGTCTCTTACCCTGATCAATCTTCTTCCCTAGCACTTACCTTCTAATATACAACATATTTTTGTGTTTACTCAGCATCTGTCTGCCTGCATTAGAATGCCACACAAGGGTTGAGGATACTTGTCTGTTTTATTTCCTAAGATACCCTGAGATCTATATGAAGCACATAGTAGATACTCAGTAAATGTTTGAATAAATAAATGCCAATTGTTAGCTGGCAAGGAACTCAAGAGAAGATGGGCTTCAAGGAACAAGCTTGTCATAAAAGCTCAAGTGTTAATGCCCCCTAATTACTGACCATTAATTGGATTGAACCTCGAACCATTGGGAGTATAAACAAGGAATGTCTTTAAAATGTATTTGGTATGTAGAAACACTATTATAGTCAGGGCAGGTTTTAAGAAGGATATATGTTAATAATTGTATATATAATGTGTTTATAGTTTCGTAGACACTTTTCTTCTGATCAGGAGTTGCATGTTTTGTTTGATAGGCCAAATATTCTAGGGGATATCTCCCTATTGAAGCATTCCACCAGCTCTCTGCTAGGGTTCCAAATTTGAAATGAAAAAAAAAAAAAATAGGTACTGCAGGCTTCTCCCTACACTGATAGCTCATTTCCCAGTGTGTTGCTAATCTCTAGTTTTGCCCCAAAGATAGTATTTTAAAAACTTTCACACTGAGTTCCTTTGTGTATCAAAGACCAAGTTATTATCAAAATTATTACTCATGTTCTTTGTCATGCAAAAAAGCATAAGTAATGTTTTTAATAATGCAAGCCATTAAAAAGTGGATGGGCTGAATTCATTGTGTCTGTTTCTAGCCTGCCTTGGGAAAGAATTTTTCTCCACACAAAGGTGTAACCCCTTGATGCCTGCATGAGTCTTTCCCCCTGTTTTTTGATATAGAGTTGAACATCTATTTCATTTAGACACTCAGAGCTAATGCTTCAGCCTTTCAAGCCCCTGTCCTCAAGATGGAAAGGTATTGAAAGGAGCAGTTTTACTGTGAGAAACAACTTTCTTTGGAAAAAAAATAGCTTTGGAAGAAACTAAAAGTTCTGGATTTATTTTTAAGTGTGATGGAGATTCCTTTATAATGGTTTAGAGTTAGGTCTTCAGACAGGTGATACTTTAGGAGTTAGGATGCTCTTCAGGATTGAGGCCTTGTCACTGGCAAGCTTGAAAGTAAGAATGTGGTACGTGGATAGCAGAGACCTGGAACATGTACCCCCCATTTCCCTACATGACGCCAACGCAGACATCACCGAGATCAGGAAATCCTTGTCCAGAGTCTCACAATATTTTTTTTCAGTTTTTGCTTTGAGCTGTCAGCGCAGAGCCCAATGTGGGGCTTGAACTCACAGACTGTGAGATCATGACCTGAGCTGAAGTTGGATGCCCAACTGACTGAGCCACCCAGATGCCCCTCCTCTTTTTTTTTTTTTTTTAATAAAGTTTATTTATTTTGAGAAAGCATGAGCAGAGGGGGGTAGAGAGAGAATCCCAAGCAGACTCTACACTGTCAGCACAGAGCCCGATGCGGGGCTTAAACCAATGAACTGTGAGGTCATGACCTGAGCCCAAATCAAGAGTCTGATGCTTAATTGATTGAGCCACCCAGGTACCCCCACAATATTTTTTAAACGTGGTAGCCCAGGCAGCCACCACCAGTCACACTGAATTGGCATGTGAAATTATCGTAATGGATACAATTTTAAAAAGTAAAATATTTTTGAAAGATGGATGGCAATGTCAGGTGGACCAACACCAAGTCAAGGGCAAATTTTGTATTGTTGCTGCTATGTCACCAGCCTTCCTAAATTCTAGAACTTGGGTTCCTGTACAGGCTTTTGACCAATACCTGGTGGCCATCTCTGGGATGTCTCAAACCTTCAGAAAAGGCTTTGGAGCAGGATCCAGTAAGAATGGTTACACGAGCTTCGTCTTGGCTTACCCCAGTGTGCTTTGAACATCCTGGCTGCACATAACCAGCATCTTCATCCCAGACTCCTTAAATCATTTGAAATACAGATGTGACGTGTTCTGAGTTTCCTTCAGAAGAATCAGGGGGCCCGTAGCTTTAATTCCTTTTCCAAATAGCAGTCTTTGTTCTAGTTAAGAGTCCCAGCCTATAAAGTAGTTACATAATGGGGGACTAGGCAAGAAGGCTGGGACTAGAATAGCTCTCCAGAGACAGAAAACACATTGTAACTTTCTCGAACCCCAAATCTGTAGTGCTTCTCTGCTGTTGAAAGAAATTGATGTTTATTTTTTTCCTTCTAGTTTCAGGGAAGAAATGTGAAGGATCAAAAGAATGGATTTGCCTGGATGTTAGTGTGGCCTGATTAGGTTGGAATTAGTCTTTCTCTCTCTTCACTGAGAGAAGCAGAGACCATCTGCGGGAATTATTTAAATGTGTGTGCCTTCCAGGGAAGCTGTTTTATTTGCCACTGCATTTATTGTAGCGCCAGGGAGCTTGACAGTCATTCCAAACTTTTGCCGCAATAGGCACCAGCCTTGCCTTTGGCCATTAGATTAACAAAAGGAAAAATTAACTTTCCTCCCGCTGAAAATTAACACCTTAGATTAATTAAAAAGCAAATGTGATCAAGGCCCCTGGATCTTCTTCTGAAGGTCCTTTCTGCAGGGGTTTCAGGATGGCAGTGAAGCTTCTTAGCTCATGGCAGGGTGGGGAGGGGGAGGGAATGTTTCATCAGGATTAATTTATAATGTAATTTGCCCAATGTGAATAGAAAGGAAACCAGTGGGAACTAAAGTCTCTCTGTTCCTCACAGAAGGGATGTCACTGCTGTTTGTTTTGGAGATAGGGAGGGAGTTTAGATATGCATGTGGGCTGCATTCTGGAGTCAGGTTGCCTTCTGTCCACATCCCAGGTGCCCCATGCACTGTCTGGGTGACCTTGGGCATGCTACTTTGTTTCTCGGAAATGGTTTGCTCATCAACAAAATGGGAATAAATAATAAAACCTACAAGCCACGAATCCCTTAGAATAGAAGAGGCAATCATTAGATGGTGGTTGTCATTGTCAGCATATTAATGAGGGGTGTGTGGTTAGAGGCACTTTGGCACTTCTCACCGATCTTACAGACACACAGGTGATATTGATAATTATCTATTACCTGGATGCAGTTTTGTTAAGAGGGATCTGGTTTGACAAAGGACCTCAAAATCTAATAGACGTCATAGCAGATTTCCTTCCATTCATTTTTGCTTATTCTTCGAAGATCTCTATGCTTTAAAAATGTTGCTTTCTTAATTCTTTCAACTACAAATTTGGCATCTTCTGGACTGTTTCACATGGCATTGAAATGTCTTCACTGTCTTGTCCCAATCAGCTTTTTTTACCTCAGCCCATGGACCATAAAACACCCTGGCCACACTGAAATTCCTGCATTTTTCAAACCAGTGGGGAGTTTTATACTCTCTACTTTGGCTCATAAGAGTTCCTCTGTCTTAGAAACCTTTTCTCCCCTCTGAATCTGGAATCTGGAAAACTTTTCTTTACCCTGAGAGATAACCCCATCCCAAATACCCACTTCTTAGTCTCTGATGCTCCCCTCCAATCTTAATCCACATCCTGGTCCCATTCTTCTCAACAGAAACATTTCTCCTTACATTCCATTGCCTTTTGGTTTTGTAATGACAACAATATCATTAAGCTAGTTAATTTATGGGACAAAATCACTATCTACAGTCTCTAGAATATCACCATGCACTGGACATGGTGTGAAGAACGTACTTGGCGTATTTATGCTTTCCAGCAACTTCATGAGGTGAAAATTAGGACTTTCTATAGTTGGCAAATGGGGAAACTGAGGCTCAGATGCATTTTTTTTCCCCATGGTCCCAGAGCCAGCCTGTGGTAGAGGAGGGGCTGGAACATGGGCCAATTTGTCTGTAAAGTCCATACTTCAAAGCACATGCTATCCTTCCCAGGCATTGCCAGGACAATTGCATTCTATTATGATGCTCATGTTGGTCCCTCTTTTTAAAATTGTAAGTCCTCTGTGGTACAGGATCATGGCCCATTTGTCATTTCATTCCTTCAGCCTCACGTGGAGCCTGCTACCCGGTGGGTACCCAGAACATGGTGGAAGGATTGAAATGGGCATGCAGGGGTTAGCAAAGACCAGAGTTGAGGACAGTGACCCCCTACTCTCTGAAATATGACACAGTCCCATAACGACATCAGTTTGTGTGCCCCTCAGACAATGACTAATGATTCTCCGTCTTCCTGAGCACATTAAGACGCGATTAAATTCTGTCAGCTCAGCTCTCCTGCCTTCTAAATTAGAGCAGCGAGCATGGTTTCTCTGCTCAAGTCACGTTTTGCTGCAGCAGATTCCATTCAACCTCCTGACACCAATTTGTGTGATATTTCAGCGTTTAGCACGCAGACAGGAAAATGGTATTCCCGCTTGTGTCCTCTAGGCAGACAGCCCACTTTGAGGTTCAGCCATGTGGTTTGTCCTCGCCCCAAGTCTAGCCTACTCTATTGAAATTCTCCTCCTGAAATTCACTCATTAAACTCTCCCATGATCCATCACGATGAGACTGATTATCACAGTGTTGTCTTTTACCATTATTAATCTTTAGAGATTGATGCTCGCTGGTGCTTCTGACTGACTCACATGATTTCAGCTATTAATCTTTATCTCAATCAAATTATTTACTGTTTTAACTTGGAAGGTCCTTCTGCCTCTGGGGCTGAATCTTATCAGCTCTGATGGCTTCACAGTGAAAGCTATTTTTTTTAAAAATCCCATCAACTTTTTGGTTTGCAAACAACTTCTACCCACAAGAATTCCTGGACAGAGATGTTGTTTACTTGAGCCCCTTTCCAAACACTATTTTCTCCACCTTTTTGTCTGTCTTCTTCCTTCATGGGGGCGAATTAAATATGGTGCCTGAGAAATGACCTTCAAAATCTTTCCCATCAGATGCCTAACTCACAGGAGGCTACTGCGGTGGACATAATCTATCACAGTTTTGCACCATGGCCACACCTCCTACAAACTGCTAATGGCTAATAACTCAAAGTGTTGGGAACACTAAGGCAGACCTGCTGGGAGACAAGTGACTTACTCGTTTACTGTTTTGGCTCTAAGACTCCCCCATGCCTTTGTGGATCCTGCCTTAGGTGGCAGGGCAGTTGGGAACACTTGGACCGATCTTCTCTCCCTCTCTAGTTCACTTGGGGTCAGATTGCAGCATGGTCTGATGACTGTCCCCAACTCTTCCACCTTTTCTGAGGATCCAGACTAACAGTTCTCTCCAGAGAGAGACTTGGCTACACCTGGAGAGTTTAACTTTAATGGAGAATGATATTAAGGGGATGAGAGCAATCGGTACGTCAAAAGCCAATAATCTCTCAGGGAGAAAAATGAATCTGTAAAATTATTAGCAGAATAAAATTGAAAGAGCTCGTTTCTAAGACAGGGCATGTAGCATTTGTTGTTTTAGAGATTCAGTAGATGGAACACTGCCTAATTAACCTAATTAAGATTCAATATATTCATGAGGATGTATTCATATACTTCTCAAACAATTGGAGGTCAAAGGTGGGAAAAAGACATGACAAATATTATGAAATAGGGAGGCTACAGTACAATTATGTACCCTGAGTTATCCAACAGATAATCATGTGTTTTTTATTTTGTATCTGGGTGATTTTATTTTTTTTAATAGATGTAAGCTACTTCAGGCTTATGTGATAATAAAGGAGATCTAAAGGGATGGAGATAATTGTCTTAAGAAGAGTAAGTTTCAGGAGCTCAAAACTAATGCCCTGCCTCACTGGTTGGGGACTGGCTGAATGAAAGGTTGATGTGATAGAACCTTGACCTTGGAGGAAGGAAACTTGGACTCTAATCTACAATAAGCTAGTAATTCATACCTGCTGTCTGGTTCTGTTTTCTCATTTGTACAGTTAGGTAGGATGGGCCAGCTGAATGTGACACACCCTTCCAGTGAATCTTCTTAGATTCTTCCTGCAGAACCTAGCAGGAACCTCAACTCACTGACTGTTGAAGGTTTGTGTTGATGAATAGTGTTTCAGGTCCAGAAAGCTAAATATCCCCAAATAATTCCAGAATGTTCAAAATGAATAAAATTCAACTTACGCACATGTTGGCCAATTAACTATATAGAAAGGGCATAATCCAAGCTGTCTTCCAGAAAGCGGATTTCATGGAATGACTTACTCAAGCTTGTTTATGGAGCATCTGCTATGTTTTAGGCACTGTGCTGGGTATCTGCATTGTTTGGGGATCACTCTGCTAGCATAATTCCATAGATGAGTCCAAATCCCTGGTTAGCTAGTAACCTGGCAGTCCTGCTTCTCCTAGTCAAAGCAGAAAGAGATGGTTTGAGGATTTGAGTAGTGGAGTAGTGGTATAGAATGAATTCAGCTCTTCTCTGCATGAAACCCACACCTTCAAAGGTGGAACTCACTTCCTATCTGAGGAATGAAGTGTATACAGATCCAAACTAAAAGCTTTCTATCACATTGCCTTTTAACATTTCTTGCTGCTTTTAGAAAGGGGAGAGAGAATCGGATTCGGTCACACCACTTCTAATGGAGTCTTTTCCTTTGATGGTTTTTGAAGGAGGGATCATTGTACGTGCTTGCTACAAAATACTTTCTGTCTCGAAATGTCAGTTTGCTTCTTTCCAGTCACAGACAGGGATTCATATACGGCCCTGTGGTCCTGAGGTCTGGAGCAGAGGTACTGGTGGTTCCAAGGAGGCCTCTGCCCATACAATGAAAATTGTCAAGGATGTTTCCCCTGCTTGTGGTGGTCTGAGTCCATCTCAGGCCCTCTGAAGCCCTGGATTTTGTCAGTCTTGCATCTCACTACCTTTCCAACTCATCCAAGCAACACTGCCTTGCAGGGAAGTCAGACAGGGAAACCAGGCAGCCGTCCTGACTCTAATGGAGTTAGATACCGGTAACTAACTGGTTGGTTATAGCTGGGTTGATGCTCTCTCGAGTCATCCAAAACCTTACCCACCTCGAATCCCCCTTCACGGAGTCCCTAGGAGAGCTGATCCACTTTGCCTTGCTCCCGTATTCTGTTTCTAAGTTAACATTTAATACATTTATCAGTCAGGCTCTCTGAAAAAAGCTTGGCAAATATACAAAAGCATAAGGCAGAAAAACATTCTTCCTTTCATCTTTCTATGACAAATACATATTTTTTTCTCTTTTTTTCTACGTCAGGGACCTTATTGCCCATACTGTGATGTTACTACTTTTTACTCAACACTGAATTTGCCATATTTCCTTGCCTTTAAATCTTGTATAAGAGGAGTCATAGAACTGCACATTATTTTATAGGATGGATGTGCCAAACCCTATTTAACCACACTCTTCTTAGATGTGTGGAGTATTTCCCCTACTCTAACTTTTGTCTTCTCTGTCAGGTCTAAACTTGTGTTCAGCCTTATTGCACATCTGTGATATTTTTTCCCTTAGGATGAAATCTTCAAAGTAGAGTTGCTGTCTTCTAGAAAGTGGATTTCATTGACTCCATGGGGAAAAAATGCTATTTTACAAGTTTTGTAGGTTTACATCATCTACAACTATTGGAGAGGACCCTTGGATTAAATTCACCAGTATGTTGGGGGAGGCCACAGCAGTGCTGCTCTCTAAAATTGGTTAATCTGATAGGTCAAAACGGTTACCTAATTGTCATGAACATGTTGACTATTACTTAAAGTGATTTTTTTAAGTGTTTTCCTCTTAGGTTCACTGGATTTTTGTGTTTCCCTTTATTTTTTTCTATTTTACTTGTCATGCTTTATATATTGTCCACTGTAATTAAAGTATCTTTTTTGTTATCTTGTAAACTCGTAATTAACATAGCAGGTAGTTCATAGCCATTTGTCTGACTTTTTTAACAATTAAATTTTTATATTTCATTTTTATGAGGCCAGATATTTCTAAAATCTTTTTCATGGTCTTGTCCTTTTCTTTCTGATTACCTTATGCTGAGAGGGAATAAATGTAAACTATATTCCCTTTTCGATCTTCTGATTCAGTTGTTTTAAACTTTAACTGACCTGAATTTTCTTTGATGTATAAGGGGAGTAGCTCTTTAACATTTTGAGGTGGGGAGGGTTCTAAGTACCAATTATGAAATATCTCCTTTAGGAATTTAAATGCTACCTTTTGACTATATTGACTATGTACATCAATATTTAATTCCACCCAGCTACTCTTGGGTCAATACAATCATTTTAGTTACTGTAAATTTTAAATATATTTTAACATCTAGCACTTCACATTCCTTGGATGTTTCTTTTTAATTTGGAGATTACTTCTTAAATTCTACTTCTCTTTTTAACATGTGAGTTTTCCCTTTGGATTATATAAACTATTGTTGGAAATGTTCCTTGGGTGCTTTAAGCTTACCTCTTGAGTTAACTTGCTCTCAGATTTCCCTCCCTTACCCTTCACTACCTTATACAACATAAGACTTCCGTATAAAACCCAAACCTCTATTGAGTGTTAATATCTATTAACACCAAACACCAATAACACCTTTCCCATTCCTACTGTATTTCTATCCTTCTCCTTCTAATTGTTTAATGTTTGTCTTTCAACATAGTTCAATAGCTCAGACTCTTGGGAAAGGTATACTTACTTTTCAAGCTTGAACTTCGTGTTTTTTTTTTTTTAATGTACTGTGGGATTTGAAAAGTACCTACAAATTCTCAAAACTGAAGGACACACCAATGTGAGCAGTAATCTCAAACTATAATTTGCCACATACCTCCACTTGATCTCAGTGGAGGGAAATAAATGTCTATCTCCCAGGTTTGCAAATGAATGTTGATCTCCCAGGTTTGCATCCCCAAAAACAGCTTGGTGATCCGTTCTGCAAACTACCATATTGACTATAGGGCTCATGTACATAGAAATTATATTTCTCTCCTACTTCATTCTGCAAGTTGAATAATAGGCTTTACATCAAAATCAAATGTAATACTGTGTATCATTATCAGGGACTTTTAATAAATTAAGTTAGGAAACTTACTTGCAAAACATCTATGCTATCCTATTTCACATTTCCCCTGCCACTTGCTCTTTCAGTGACCCAGAGTGTCTGTCACTGTCTGCTCTGATCCTAGATGCTGTGAGTTAGTGTAGAAACCTTCTAAGAAGAGAACAACATCATGGGTAAGAGCAGGAGTTGGTAAACTTGATCTATGCAAGGCAGATAGTAAACACTTTATGAGACTTTATGAGCTTCGAGTCTGTGTTGCAACCCATCTCTATCATTATAGTGAAACATAGAGACAACATGTAAATGAATGAGCATGGCTGTGTTTCAGTAGAGCTTTATTTACAAAAATAGATACCAGGCTGGGAGATTTGGTCCCTGACATGCGGTTTGCTGACCACTGGTTAGAGGTGCAGGTCTTGGAGACCAGTTGCCTGAGAATGAGTATCTGTTCACCAATTTCTAGGTGTGTGATCTAGGGTAAGTTTCTGAACTGCCTTGTGCCACAAAAATAGGGCATTTGTAAAATGAGGATGATTGTAAAATGTGCTATATAGGGTCCTTTTGAGGATTGAAGGAATTAGTACAGGTAAAGCTCCTGGAATGTATGTGCCTGGGAACATAATAAGCCCTGAACTGAATGTTGAATGTTGTGTTAGTTTGAGGCCAGCGTACTACATAGACTGCGAGAATATTTGCAGCTTTTCCTTTCTCTTAATTTCTATTGTTTAAGCCTTGGGTCCTCTCCCAGCCCTCCTCGGAGTGAAATCTTTAAGGAAATGCCAGTGGAGCGGTATAACTGCTGTCGGTGCTGTTGTTTTATTTCCAGAAGGGAACATTGTAGTGGCAACAGAGGGTCTTCCCAGGATACTTTGTAACATAGAAAACAAGGTGGGCTTTGTTATAGCTACAGAAAAGCTCGTTGCTTGTATTTCTTTTCACATGGTTTGCCAGTCAAGATCTATTTACTCCATGGTTTCTTGGCTAATTATTTCCAGCATGGCACTGATTGAGCTGTTAATAAAGTGTGAAGGTGCCTTGCAGATACATTCGGAGCCTTAAAGAAGCCATCTACATCTCAAACTGCAAACTGCTGTGTCCTCCGATCCCTCCAATATTCTGGCGATAGCATCTCCAATTGTAAAATTAATCAAACTTCTTTCAGTGACAGAAATGTTAATTTAAAATTTTTGTCACAATTACTGGGAGTGTTATTGCAGCTTCTGACTTGTAATTAATTTCTCCTTCCCTTTTTCCATCACTGGGTTAGACTCCTTTGTAATAGTGATAAATGAAATAGCTGCCTGACCTTTTTTTTTATTTAAAATAAATTACTTTACAAGAAAAAAATTACCTCTAGGTAATCAACACCTTCAGATAAACAGGGGAACATGGGGGCATTAGGTACTTTATTGTTTCTCTCTGTCTTTCTATCTTTTTAATTTGTGTGTCTTCAGTGATTGAAATGACAAATGGAGAAAGAGCAAAGTAAGTCTACTTTTATGGCTGTGTTCCCATGTGGAACTAATTTGGGTTGCGGTGTTGGTTTTTATGGGTGCTGGGGAATACCAGCAAAATCAGAGTGTGATACTCAGAGATTGTAAATTAGAATAAAAGAAACCCACAGGGAAAAGAGGAAACAAGATGTTATGTTTACTTGAGCAATAATTAGAAAGTATAGTAACCCCTCAGTGTGAACAAGCCCCTTGCTTCTCCCAATGAGGGCTGAAACTAGATGCATGGTGGCCCCTGGGAGCTTGCCGGAAATGGAGGCTCTCAGGCACAGCCCCCGTCCCACTGAATCAAACAAAATCCTCATGCAACCTGTATACATACAAGAACTTGTAAAACACTGGAGCCCAGACTTAGTGATGAGGTGTCTTGGAGGCAGGTACGAATGAGGTTTATAAACAAGTGGCAAAGCTCGTGGTACCTCATTACTACTTGTGCAGAGAATAAGAGATCCAAGGTGCATATTGGAATTTCAGAACATGAACAATTCAAGGAATAGGGATGAAAAGAGGGAATTACAAACAGGAATTGCTTTTCTTGTCCCCCTGCAGGAAGGCCTAGCTTTCCCATGAGTGTATCAGAATTGCCAACCTTGGGGTGGCAGGGACCATCCAGCTCTATCACAGGAGGTCCCCAAGACATCTGACTGAGTGGAAACAGTACTGGAAGGGAATCTACTAGATCCTGTAAAAATCCAAAGCTGTCGGTATTAGAATGTAGAAAGCTTTTGTAGAGTAAAGGGGTTCTTGAGTTGGTTTAGCTGAAGTGATTTTGAGAGAATGAATAGGGATGAATGATGGGATGTGGGAGGCGGTAAGGTGGCTGAGGTGCTGGAAACTAAGATCAAGAAGGTGCAGCAGTGCTCGGGACCCACGAGGGACCAACCCCTCTTCTGTGCACTGGAAGTACAGGTGTGAAGACACTATGGGCTCTGCTCTGGGGGAACTCAGAGTCTGAATACGGAGAAGCAATGGTCTTGGTTTCTCTCTGGGGCTTGGTTTATTACTTTCTTTGTAGTGGCTTGCTTTCCTCAGTAATCCAGTCAGCAACTCTATATTTAGCTGCTTCTATTTTGCCTCCAGACATTATCACAAGTAAAGCTAAGGAACAGCGGTGAACTCTGGCTACATTCCCTTGAGTTGGGACAGTTTGGGACTTGTGATGTCACTGGGAATGCACAAGGTAGTTAAAGAGGCTGCCTTTTAGAATCTCCACCCTTGGGGCACCTGGGTGGCTCAGTCGGTTAAGCGGCCAACTTCGACTCAGGTCACGATCTCACAGTTTGTGGGTTCAAGCCCCGCATCGGGTTCTGTGCTGACAGCTCAGAGTCTGGAGCCTGCTTCAGATTCTGTGTCTCCCTCTCTCTCTGCCCCTCCCCCACTCATCCTCTGTCTCTGTCTCAAAAATAAACTATAAAAAAAATAAAAAATAAAATCTCCACCCCTGGCAGAGGGCTATGAGAATAAGGATTACATGCACAGTGCTTTTGTGGGGGAAAACAAGACCGGCTTGGGATCTTTGTTGTGAAATCGTCTGTCGAAACTAATTAAGGGACCCACATAATTATAATTTATGCATCTAGATGGCCCCCAATGGTTTGTTTATTAATATGAGATTAGTTTGGAAACATCTGAAATAGCAATGAAAAGACTTTTTAGGGGGGATGAAACTTAGCTAAAGGAATCTTTCATTTAATGGTATCTTCATGGCAGTTATGATTAGGATAGGACATCCCCCCTTTAAACTTTGTCATGTGAGGTGTAAATCTTCAGATTGGGGGCCCTTGGATGGGAGGCCCTACGGAAAAGCCGGTATTATTTTAAAATCCTGGCCACATTACCAGCAAAACTATTACAGGTGGCAAAGCTGGTAGGAGATAATTGCCAGCCCCCAGGTTCATAGGGAGGTGCTCACTTCGAGATTGGGCTCCTCTGGCCCTCGATAAATGCAGTTATCACTAACACACACATGCTGCTGAATATATTATTTCACTCACCAAATGGAGACTTAAAATGACTTTGTAACATGCCAAATTAGGTAAATTATCTTTTAAGAGTGTTTTGGAAAAAAAACCTTAAATGTTCTAGTCTAAGGCTGCAGGGGACCTGGCATGAGCTGGCCTTCCTTTATTTATTTAAAAAATCACTTTTTTTTTTTTTTTTTTTTTTTTGCTCCTGCTTTCTTTACTCTTCCTTGCTTCCACAGACACACAGCAGGTGTCTCTTGTGGCACCCTCTTCCTCTGCCAGCCTAGTGTCCCTATCATGGAGACCAAGGTCCTGTTGGTGTACTTCCCCTTCCTCATTTTCCATTCTTACCCCACTGTGTCCTGGGAGGACCCATAACTGTGCTCAGTTCTGGTTCTTGAAGATGCCCACCCATTCCTGTCATCTTGACATTTTGACAAAGACACCTTGCCTTAAATGGCTCACTTTCTGTTACTGTGATACTAGATGTGGTGTTTTACCTTCTATGGATCACTATGATCTGCTAAGGCAGCCAGTACCTAGCAGGTTCTCATAGTCTCATTAAATAAAAGATGGAGAGGCACTGCAGGTAAAAGTTAATGTGGAGTTCTTTGGATCATCAGCCATTTAATTTTACTGATTTAACATGATTATATTTTCTCTTATATATAATGTTTACTTAAGGTAAACATTACCCAGATAGAAAATTCAGCTGCATATCTTGAGTGATGGACTAAATGTATCCTGAGGGAAAATTATGGTTCTTGGGCAATTCATTGCAAAGAAATGATACAGAAAGACAACCTGTGCACAACTGAGGTTTTTAGGCAGGAAAGTGGCTATTTGTATATGTTTCAAGCTAAGAAGCTCATTTATGTCAACAGTGTATTCCAGGCATAATCTTGTTCACTTACCTCCCGAATTGAGTTGAGTGCAAAAAGCCTTTGGTTCATGTTCTCAATTATTTTTACTACCTGGTGACTGACACTAGTGAACCTTAAATCTTTGGGAAGAAATCATTCCCCAGGTGACATTGTTCTCATTCATCTGAAGAGTGTCAGACATTCCTTGAGCCTCTTCTACACCTTTTCTCCTTAGCTCTGAAAGAAAATTTTCTCCAGTCAAAAGCATATGTACATGCCTTTTGCTTCCCTTTGTAATACTGTTACTAAAAGAGATAAATTATTCTAATCTCCTTAGACATTGGTTCGAGATGACAGAGTTACACATATTAAAAATCCCTATTTTCAAGACCAAATTCACTGGGACTTCCCTGTTTTCCAGTACATGACTCTATATTGTCATGTGATAGCTGAACAAATTAGACTTGTTAAATAAACAGAGACGTTCTTTTTTTTTTTTTTTTTCATGTTTATTCATTTTGACAGAGAGCAAGTGAGCAGCGGAGGTGCAGAGAGAGGATAGGGAGAGAGAATTCCAAGCAGGCTCTATTCCGTCGGTGCAGAATCCAATGCGGGACTCAAACCCACCAACTGTGAGATCATGACTTGAGCTGAAACCAAGTTGGACGCTCAACTGACAGAGCCACCCAGGTGCCCCTAAACAGAGACATTCTTTAAAGAGATTTTTGGTCCCGGGTGAACAGAACTTAGAAAACTTGATGTAAGACCATTCAAAATGCGCAAACATAGGGGCACCCGAGTGGTTCAGTTGGTTAAGCCTCGGACTCTTGATTTCGGCTCAGGTCATGATCTTGTGATTCGTGAGTTCGATTCCTGCATCAGGCTCTGTGCTGACAGCGTGGAGCCTGCTAGAGATTCTGTCTCTCTCACTTTCTTTTTGCCCCTCCCCTGCTCATGCTTGCATGTTCTCTCTCTCTCTCTCTCTCTCAAAATAAATAAATATTTTAAAAAAAGAGCGAACACAAAACATCTTTTAGATGTTGACTTCATTATACTTAGGTGTTTAAATAGTATTCACCTCGGAGAGACTGGAATCAGGAAACCTGAAATTTGAATGTTAGTAGATTATCTGAAATGGCATATTTATATACCTAATAAAACAACAAGATCCATTTTACAGATTCATGATCCAATGTGAGTTTTCAAGAATTCATTTCTTAAAGTGAGATCAATCTCTATCCTCATGTGTTCTTCTTGTCAAAAATCTCTTAACCCTTTTACTGCCTTCGAAGTGATACCTAAGCTTTAGAATGCTAGGCATTCTAGCATTCTGGAAGGGAGCTCAGAGGAGTTAGAATCTAACTCCCTCATTTTACAGATGAGGAAAATTGGATTCACCGATGTGTCCAAGGTCACACACCTATTAATGGCAGGGTCAGGACTAAAACCCAGATGTCCCAATTCCCAGAAAACAGATTTTGCTCCAGTCTTGTAAAGGGGTAATTGCTTCCATCATTTGAAATCAAGATATGTCTAAATACTTCTGGGTTAAGTCTCATCCCAAGATGGATGTGTAATTGTCTGAGGCATTATCTGTTATTTTGCCAAAGACTCAACACACTACTCAGTGGGAAACCAGCTCTAATTTAAGTCTGAGCAAATGACGTGTTTTTTTTGTGTTTTTTTTTTTTTTTTCCTATTGTGGGCCATGACAAGTTTCAGAAATAATGAGCTCCACTCAGCAGACTTCTTTTTGGCTTAAGTATTCTACTTTAGAATCATTCTTACTAATATCCTCTAAGGAGCTGAAGCATTATACATAGGTTCTCAGAGCCATGTTTTATTATAAGGATCATTCATACCAGTTATGCATAAGCACATACCAATAGAAATAAATTTGCAGTATTGCGTGCATGTGTTTGGCTAAATGTGGACTGGTGTACTGAGGTTTGAGATCATATTAAGGTTTGGGCCTCATTTTTATGTAAAATCTCTCTGGCCTGAGGCATTTTTCTCATTATAACCCTCCCTGCTGTAGTCTCCTACCATAAAGGGAGTTTATGGTCATGACTGGCTATTTTTCAACTCATTGAAAAATATCAAAAGGTAGATAGTTTATTAATGTCAAACATTTGAGCATCTGGTTGAAATGGAGAGGTGGAAACAAGCACCTCTACAAACTTTCATGTATAGAAAGAGGTAGTGTTATCCAAGCCCCACACTGATATCCAAATGCCACCACATTCTCCCTAAATGCTTTGTGTTTTAGAGACCTAAATAATGTTTCTCAACCCTTTTGAGACACAGGCTCTAGAGAACATTTGATGAAAGCCATAGACTTTTCCACATACCCATGCTTAATACTTATGGACACACACGCACCCAATGTTGCTCACAATTTCAGAGGCCTTAGTGATGCTCTGGCATCTATCAAGGGGCCTTGAGTTAAGAAATCCCAGTCAGTGTGTTAACTTTCTTTATCTTAGAATCCAGAACTTACAAGCTTTGGGAAAATCACCATTGATTTCTTGAAATTTAAATCATGAACATTGGTCAATATCTGGTTACAGTCCACAACAACTGAAATGAATTTCTTATCAAAAATTCTTTTATTGAGTAGTAGGTGTGTCATGCCAGGCAGCCTGGAAATGTTTGAGGTATCCTAACTCAGAAGCATATGGTCTAGTTAAAGACAAAGTCAAACTAGCACATAAAATGGTTGATTAATCACAAAGTGTCATATTTAACCATGTAGAGTTCAGAAGGCAAAGGAATCTCTGGGTCAGAGTGATGAAAGTTTTTCCAGGGTGGAAGGAAATGATGTGTTGCTTGAAGCACAAATATGCTTTAGGTAGATGGAGGGATAGGGGAAGGATATTCTGAGTGAGGGAGGAGTGTCTTAGCAAAGCTGTTGAGGAGAATGTCAAATCAGCAAGAATATGAATAGTGATGAGTATGTGCAGTAGTTTTTTCTATTCCTAAGCATCACCTAACATAAATCTTCAGAGCTGATGGTACTATTGACCTAATTCTGATGAGGAGGAGTGGTTATATAACTGATCAAACTAAATTGGCTACAGTTTGGAGTTAGACATACATTGTTTATTGAATGATGCTTTGTGTTCTCAGCTAAAAGATCTGTTCATTTTAACCTTGTCTCTGCAATTTTTTTCAATTTGATGTTATTTTCTGGGTGTCAGCAGCTCTTAATGGGAGACCCAATATGTCTTCAACTTCTGCTACAACCTATCT
Source organism: Cryptoprocta ferox (assembly GCA_028646485.1). NCBI lineage: Eukaryota > Metazoa > Chordata > Mammalia > Carnivora > Eupleridae > Cryptoprocta > Cryptoprocta ferox. Next base: position 25,252,952 of record CM053574.1, read on the forward strand.
TCTCTTTTTAATGATTTTCCTCATGGCTAATAAACACAAAAGTTAGATTTTTGTGTAGTTGAATATGTATATCCCTGATTTGCATATCCATATACACTCACATATGTGCAGAAAAACAGGGAATATATCAGAAGGTTTTATTCTAAAGTATTGACAGTGGTTACCTCTGGGGACTAGGGTTGGAAGGTGGTGATGGAAAGAGAGGAACTTTATTTTACTCTACACACTACTGTATTGTTTGAACTCCTTACAGTGAGCTTATATTACTTTTGTAATTAAAGAGAAAGAGAAAAAAGGAAAGAAATTGAATTTGACATACCTCCAAGTAATTTGAAGCCCTTTCATCCTTTTGAAGGTACAAAGAAAAACAATTGTGCCTCAAGGGAAATTTATTTTATCAGAACCTGTGCTTTTTTTTCCCTTTAATCATGTAATGAAGCATCTTGCCCTGGATTTCCAGTAAGCTTGCTTTGTTTAAATATGCAGATCTCTGCTAATAATTTATGGTAACTGGAAGTGGTATTTGTTAGACTGGCATCTCCTGCACACACTGGCGTGCACACGTGCTTAGGTGACGTTGGTTCCCTTCACTTTCTGTGTCTATATGATTTGGACTTCTGAAGATGATGTGCTGGCTTTCCCATAATCTCTCTTCCCCTCCATCCTGGGATTAGGTTGGGGGGGGGGGCGTTTCCTGCACTGTGCCCTAAGGCTGCAGGATGACCTGTAAAACCATGACTTGGTGTCAGACTAGAGACTAGACGTGCAGTTTTGTTTGCTCTTGTGCTCAATGATGGTATATCATGCAAATGTATTTGATCATGCAGATGTATTCGATATTAATACCTGACTCATGAGTCTAAAAACCATACATTTAATGAAAAATAAAGGTGGGAATACACAGAAACACTTTACGATAATGTACAAAGAAGGCAGGAATATGGATGGTCTCTATTTTTGACAACATTAAATTGCTTCAGGAAGTAGAAAGAGTATGGTGAAGAAAGACTAACCATGTACATTTTGGGGTGAGTGGAAATAATGTAGAAGCAGTGTGGCACTGTAGTTAAAAACATGGCCTCTGGCAGTCTAAATCCTTGTTCCTCAATTTACTTAGCTTTTCTGTGCTTGAGTTTCCTCATCTGTAAAATAAAGTTAGTTATAGTGACTACTTCCTGGGATTATTAAGAATTTTAAGGTTGCTCATATTCAGCATTTGGAGTGGTGCCTGGTACAAAGAAGGTTGTGATGAAAGATATAAATTACTAAGTATGTCCGTCATCCAGTGAACTCTTTGTGCTTGCCAGACCCTGAACTGAATAGGTTGTATATGCTCTAGTTTATTCCTCAGAACCTTGTAAGAGGCTTTATGATTGCTCTCATTTCACAGTTGAAGACAACAAAGCCGAGAGAGAATGAGTAGACACCAGGAACAGAACTTAAATACAGGCTATTAGATTTCAGAGCTCATGCTCTCAACTCTAATCATCTAGTAGAGACAGAAAGGGAGAAATAAGGAAATTCTGATCCCAAATCAAGCATCCGATCCATGGTTTAAAATATTGTAGGTACAATGGGCACAGGGTTTCCTTTTGGGGTGATGAGAACTTATGGAATTAGATCATGCTGATGTTGGCATGTATGTATGTACTTAGTGCCACTGAATTGTTCACTTTAAAATGATAAATTCTACCTTCTGTGTATTTTACCACAATAATAAAGAAGATAGAAGGTACGGGGACAAGTAGCCCCCACGTAAGGAATATGTTGACTGTTAATCTTTGTTACCAACTACTGCAAACAGGGTGTGTCAAAGACAATGGTCCATCCTCTTGAGTTGGAGGCTTACTCCTGAGGCAGGGATTCTTCTAGCTTTATTTACAAAGGCATTCAATGCAAAATCTGAGTGTAATGAAATCTCCCTGTGGCAAGCTCATAACAACTGTCCCTCCTATAAGTGAAGAGGCATAATTGTATTTTCTTCCCTGGTGATGAAGTTCCTTGCATATTTTAAGTCCTGAAGTGAGAAAACAGGAAAGCAGAGCCTAAGAGGGATTTTGTTTTCTGTGGATAATAATTTTACAAGACCGAAGGCAACATGAAGAGGAATGAAGTGAAGGGGAAATATTAAACAATGTAAATTAAGCATACTTTGTTGTTAATTTTGGTTTTTATTGAAGTCTGTGCATGGAGCCCACTGTCTACTTGCTGGAAAAGAAAAACAATGTGTTTTTTAACATTCTACATAGTTGTTTAGCACCAAAGCCATAGAAAACTTTGGTCCTTTAGTGAAGAGGGGCTAACAATTGACAGTATAGTGGGTTTATGTGGATTAGATCATGAAACAACAGAATTGTTGACCTATTGGTGTGATGACTTAATTGATAGTAATAAAGACATTATTAAGGGTAATCTTGGCTAGAGTTGACTCTTTAACAGCTTGTTTGTCTTATTTTGCTTATTATATTTAACCCAAAACAGAGATATCAGACTAAATCATTAAAATTTATAACTGCAACATAAAACAGAACATTGTAAGAGAGCCCTGTGTGCCCTGTTCCCTTATTTTAGCCATGAAGAGGAGACTGAAAACCTATTTTATTCAAAAAGCTGGTTTTATTAAGAAATGCCTGGAGAAAGTTAAAAGAATTTTTATCTTGTGATAAACCAATGTAAAAACAGTATTCAAAAACAGATTCTGACATATCTAAAATGGGTGGTACTTTTTTTAAGAGATTGTTTTTTCTATAGAGCATGCAAGCAGGGAAGAGGTAAAGGAAGAGAGAGGATCTTAAGCAGGCTCCACACCCAGCTCAGAGGCTGATTCAGGGCTTGATCCCACCATCCGTGAGATCATGACCTGAGCTGATATCAAGAGTTGGACGCTGAGCCAACTGAGCCACCCAGGCACCCCAAATGGGTGGTACTTTTGCTGATAAACATAAGAAAGAGGCCAGAACAATGGAATGGACTGTTGTTGCTACAAAAAAAGGCCTGGTTGTGGAGCCCCAGACTTGGTTAACATCCAAAGAAATCCACCACCAGATCCTCACCATTATCCTCCAAACTGTATTGTATTCCTTAATAACTTACTAGAAGAGACTCATGGAATGATGCTATCAGCTGCTAAGTTCTCAGGTTTCAAGGAACTAGGTTTCCTCCTTGGGAAACATGATATTGCTTTTATTGAACCTGAAAATGGTGCATGGGCTGGAGAGGCCAAGTGGGCTGGCTAAATCTTCCAAGGTACTTAGGTTACTCTCCCCACTGCCATGAAGATCATCAAACCAAGACATGATTTTTGGATATACTCCTTTTAAAGATTTGGTATTTTTTATAGTGGTTGTTCCTAAAACATTTGATCATGTCACTGTGATGATTTAGGGGGAGGGGGAATAAATATTTAACATTTTTTGTGAAGAATTTTAGAAAAGTATTTTTAGAGACTTTTGATGTTGCTATTTTTAGTCTCAGTAGACTTAGAAATGTGGAAGTCTTAATTCTGTACTATGAAAATTGTAGTCTAAAATAAAGTACGTATCCTGGTATTGCCATTATAAAATCAGCATTACTGTTTTTGTAGCTTGTGAAAGAGAAAACAAACCTCTTGCAGGGTGTGGAGCAGGGGGAGGCAGAAGCAAATAAAAGGTGTTTGTCCTACTTGGAAAGTGAGCTCCAGAGGGCAATTTCTTGAGAATGGCATGTGGCCTCATCCCTCATCTATCCTTTTCTGAAGCTGCCATTCATTTCAGAAGTGAAGAAGCAAAATAGGTGAAGAAGTATAGAAGGGTTCCAGGCTGGATTTTGATAATTGTTTTATTATATTTCCTAGTTCTGTAATGAAAGATGAGATGGAAGATCCAGTTGTCAAGCTGCTTGGATGGTGCTGGACTCAGGTGAATAACTGATATTTCTTTACATTTACTGATGGGAAACCAAGAACCCATCGTCTTCAAAATTGGATGTAGGCTACCAAATAGTCCGTGATAAAGAATGGTTACTATTCAATTTATGCTGAAAAACATACATGGGGAACATAGTTCTTAATTTGACTTACTTGGTTTCACTCACTCACTGGGTGATAAATGTTCGGCTTATGGGATAATATTTTATGCTTTTGAAGGTTTGAATCATTGAGTTGTACTAAGTGTTGCAAGATGTATTGCCTCTCAAAATCTTTTCTGATATTAGTGTGATCTGGGTCTTTAATCTGATGATCTAGAATGGTTACACTGGTCCAAGATGCCAATCACTGTCAGAAACATGGTATCATATTTGCTGGTCTACTATTAGCCATACATTAGTGATATTAGGCTTTGTGATTTCCATTTAAATAGCATAAGATGCATTAGCAGCAGAATGTTACTGTTATCTTTTATTATACGTATTGGGAATGGTGTTTGTTAAAAGGTGAAACATGTCACTTCTTGTCCTGCTTTCTGTTTTTATAAATGATAATTGGTTACAGACTCTCTGGTGATCCCAAAGCATTTTGCTTATGTTAATGTAGAATGGGATGTTGCTAATTTAGGGAAGGATGAAAAAAGACAGAGAAATATGTCTTACTAAGAAAATAGAATTATGTCCTGGGGCTAAACTTGGGCTGTCTTTCCTTGATCTGGAGTTTTATTGTCTATTCTTGGGGGTACAAGGTTAGAGCCTGGCCATGAAACAGTTGTTTAATTGTTGCCTAGATGGTGAAACTGAATCTATCCTCCTATGTGCCCTAGATCCTTGGTTTGTGTCCTCAGTACTTTGCACAGTTCCTCCATTAGCCTTCTATGGAACAATGGTCCTCAAACTGTGGTTTCAGATCCTTTACACTTACAATTTATTAAGGATTCCAAAGGACTTTGGTTAAATATTTACTTTATTGCAAATTAGTAGTAAATCTTAAATTTATGTATTTATTTTTAAAATAATAAACCTTGGGTCGTCTGAGTGGCTCAGTCAGTTAAGCTTCTGACTCTTCATTTCGGCTCAGTTGGTGATCTCACGCATCGGGCTCTGCGCTGACAGGATGGAGCCTGCTTGGGATTCTCTCTCTTTCTCTCTGACCCTCCCCTGCTCTCACTCTCTCAAAATAAATAAATTAATTTAAAAAATAATAAACCTCTACATAATAACATTTTGAAAATGAACAATAACTGTCTTCTAAAACAAAAAGAAATTAGATGGGTGATATTGTTTTTACAATTTTTCAACCTATTTAGTGTGTGGATTAATAGAAGACAGATTCTTTTACCTGCCAATTGCATTCATTTTGTTGTCATAGGTTCATGAAGGTTGAGGTATATGAAGAAAATCTGGTCTCACACAGATGTGTAGCTGTAAGAGAGATGAATATTCTAATGTCCTCTTTTAGATCATGGGTACTCTTCTTTGATAATACACCCAAACTTGACAAGTGGTGGTTTTCCCAAAGACATTTGCAATATGAAATCTGAAACCATATGAATTAATGTTTTATATTTTGTAAATTTAAAATCAGCTGGTCTTCCTTTTATTTTGAAAGAGCCTTTTACTGATGAAAGATTTTGTAATATCATGTATTGATCATTTGGGAAATATTGGTGCAGATCTGCCAAATGTTGACACATTTCAGTGTACAATATAAAAGAAATATACTCACTAATATCACGCTCCACCTTATCAGAAAATTTTTTACGTGCCGGGAAGCTTTTAAGCTCACAGATACAATTTTTCCAATTAATTTTGCTTGAAAGCTCACATTTCATCATTGGCAACAAATAATGTAAGTTCTCCTTGAAATGACAGTTTCATGGTCTTTAATTTAGGAAAAAAAATGTCTGCCAAATACCCAAGTGTCAATACCATTGTGTGCCCATTGTCGTTTCAAGTAAAAATTGTGTTCTATTTAAAAAAGTGGTGAGTTCACCTCTCTGCTCAACCACACAAGTGCTTTTCCTTGAGACAACCATCTGACTTCAGTTGGCAACAAAAGTGGGTATGCAACCTTGCCAGTTCGTCATACAGAATAGTAAAAAGACATGTACTCAAGGGCCAAGATTTAACAGTTGAAAAATTTTAACTCCCTTATCCAGTACCTTTTAAAAGGTAAACTCCTCCTCCACCTCCTTTTTCTGTATGCCAGTGTGAAGGAAAGAGGGGGAGGGAGGGTTTGTGAGAGAGAGAGAGAGTTTGCCTTGATTTGTGCCAAGCCACTTAGTTTTTTTTTATTTTTTAATGTTTATTTACTTACAGCATGAGAGTGGGAGAGGGGCAGAGAGTGAGGAGAAAGAGAGAATCCCAAGCAGGCTCCACACTGTCAGCACAGAGCCTGATGAGGGGCTGGAGCTCACTAACTGTGAGATCGTGACTTGGGCTGAAATCAAGAGTTTGATGGTGAACCAACTGAGCTACCCAGGCACCCCTAAGCCACTTAGCTTGATCACAATTACTTTTACATCATTAGTGTAAAAGGTTAAAAGGGTGAAAAAGGCAATACTGTTTTAAGTTTATCACAACAATAGTTTTGACCTGTTGGCTTCCCCATGGGCTCTTTGGAGCCATCCTCCTTCCCTCCTTCCCCTGGGGTTCTGTGGACCACACTTTGATAATTGTTGCTCTGCGGTGACATTTTGTTCTGGGATGGTAATCCTTTGTAAAAAAATTTTCCCCTTAGTTTCTTTTACGATTAACTCTCTGAACTTAACTAAGTCAGCTGTACTGTGACTCCCATCCTAAGTGCTTTACCTGAGTGAAATATTTATCTCTAAGTGAATTGCTTAGCAGATGTTCCCACTGAAAAATAAGTTAAGGCAGAGATTCTCAGAGAAGAAAAATATTAAAGAACATTGATCCAAACCTTTAGTGACTAGGTAATATTATTGTGATCTAATCATAGTGGCAGAATGTTCCTCAGACGTCGAAACGAACAGCTCCATAATTTTCACAGCGTGCTATGTGACAGATGGCAAAAACTGTTTTGATTTTCCCCAATATCTGAGGAGCCGCAAGCGGAGCCTGCGCCTCCCGCTTTACTCTCACTCTTTGTCATTTCTGCTCGGCCTGACAGTAGACCAATTTTTACCTCTGTGATCTGTTCTCTGGATGACTGTGTTTTCAATAGCTACTTAGTATAAAAATAAAATGTGCAGGTCCCATCAAATAAACTAATTAAGGCTTAGAAAGTGTCAAAATCCAAAACCCAGGAGGAGCAGATTAGACACTGGGTATAAGACACACAGACCTGACACCTAATGTGTTGCCATGGCAACAGGAGAATCAATATTCCTCAACTGGGCAGAGAATTGACAGTAATTTTTGCTGGGTCAGAGAATTAGGAAGAGAGAGAACCACCTTATGCTATGTAAAGAATTTCTCATTTTAAACCAAACGCTTCTGAAGGGTTTGTAAATTCCTGTTGTAAAATTGCAGTCAAATCTAGGAGAGGGTGATGTCCACGGTGTTGGAGGAGGCCCATACTATGTAAAAGACAAACTCTTGATTGCTGGGTGTTCTGAAGATGTACCCACTCTCTCTCTAAAATCGGACTTTGAAGACAGGTGTTTCTTGTCCATACTGTTCTCTATAAGTGAGTGTTTACGACTCATACGACTGAAAGCTGGCATGTGTTTTCTCTTTCTTCCGTTTATGATTAATGGTAACAGGCCAAGAATTTTTGCATTTGATTTTCACTACTGTCTAGTCACGTTGGAAATTAGTATTTTCCTTGATGTGGTGTCACAAATGCTTTGACATTGCATCATAGCTACCAAAGGGATTAGATTAAACCTTACTTTGTGCTTTGTGGAAGTTTGTCATTTAACAGAAAGAGAGCTTCAATGTTAACATCTATTTTTCCAAATCTTCTCAGGCACAGCTGGTTTCTCAGTTAATTGGTACATAATAACATCTGACCCAGTAGAACAAGATATTTCATATCGAACCCATTTAAAGAAAAACGGCGCTCCACAGAATGCATCATGGAATGGATGATAAATTGCAAATAGGGAACAAAAACACTTACTGTTACTATTTTCCAAAACTTCCAACTCTGAGAGTCCAATGTTTGTTTCTTTTCCTTCCTTCCTTCGACATAAACTTTATGAAACTATTTTTGAAACATTAACCAAAAATCAGTATACAACTTAGTCTCATAAAGTCCTATATGTCTTTTCAGTAATGATTCCTGATGGCTCCCTCTTATTAAGTGGCACAATCTGATATTATGGTGAAATTAAAATATGGGCTGCAGTTTTGACACATGGGCATTAACAGAAATGTCATTCCTAACAAATTAGGCACTGGGAAATCTGCCTGGTTGCCAGAGAACTATGCTCATTTTTGCCTTTTGCTATAACTTACAGAAACAAACCTCATGATGTAAATGCCTGTGGGTTATATTCCCAGTTGAGAGGCAGGTGACAGGCTTCAGTGGGGAAATGAAGAGAGGCAGAATTTTTGTTTGTTTGTTTCAGACAAAGGGTTTCTGGCCTGGGGCGATCCAGCTGCAGCTGCTGTCAATATTGAGACAATGAGCCTATTTTTCTAACTAGATCAAAAAAAGGAAATTCTGACTGTGATTGACTATATCAGAAAGAGGAAAAGGAAAGGAAGGAGGAGGGAGAGAGAGGCAAGAGTGATTATTAATTCTTGGGGAAATTATTTGCTAGAGCTGCCACTTTGAAATGAGAAACACAAACTATATCTGGATCCATTTGCAAGACAGGAGCCTAAAGCAAAGAGAAGAGTAGTGCGATTCTCTGCCGTACAAGTGAGAGGAGCTTGTAGGATCTCTGTTTTTGGAGAGAGAGAACTGCAAACCTCAAAAGCAACTGAATTCAGATCAAATCGATGAAGAACCTCTTTGGCTTCTCATTTGCCAATTATATCCTGTTGTACTTTTTCCTTCTGCGGCATCCCACAATACTTTTTTAAGAGCAAACCTTCAGGGCCGGCCAGTGGCTGCTCCTGTGGGTACCTGGATGAAAGTGACAGTGGTCAGTGGGACCTTCGGTGTCCTCCCTCCAGTCTGAACTTTGCCTGGGTCTCTGGCTCTCCTGTTCTCTTGATACTGACCCATCGCTTGGGCCACTTTGAGAAACCTGAATATATATACAGAAAAGTCCTTTTATTCTACAACTTACCTTTCCCCATTCATCTGCTTTTACTTCTTCAGGTGATAAATTAAGTACGATAAATGGGACAAGAAAAGGAGAAAAATAAGTACATCTGAGTAACTAAACAGAATGACTCCCTACACTTTATTTATGCCTTCAAAAAATATTTGTCAACAAACAACAAGTATTTGCCGAGCGCGTACTCCATGCCAGTGCTGTGTCAGGCCTCTGGAGATAAACGCCACCTAGAACTGGCAGACACAGCCTCTGCCTTCCAAAGCCACAACCCATTGAATCAATAAGCTGCCTGTTCTGGTTCATGTTGTTATTTTATTCATTTTAAAGATGTTGGAGTTTTGTGTGTATGCACACACAATTTTGAGTTTTGTGTGTATGAAATTGACAAAATGAATTAGAAAAATATTAACTTATTTTATTATAAATTTGGTCCAAATTACCTGGTTTCATAGCATAACCAGGAAAAATATTATGGTGGTTAATAATTTCCAGGTTGCAGAGACATGGTTGAGTAGCTCATGGAAACACCAAACTCCAGCTCAGGGTAACTCCATCTCTTCAAGTCAGATTAGCTCTTTGGAAATAGTTGTGTGCTCTTTTTGAGGGCTGATAGGAGTTGTTTTAAAACTATACTCTCCAATGTGGCAGCCCATAGCTATATTTGGGTATTTAAATGTAAACTTAAACTGATTTAAACTGATTAAAATTAAATCACATGAAAATTTAGCTCTCCATTCATGCTAGCCACAGCTGAAGTACTCCATCATCTCATGTGCCTAGTGGCTACCATATTGAGGAGAGACAAATATAGAGCATTTCCATCATTCCAGAAAGTTCTGTTGGATAGTGCTTTCTAGAATACATGCATTCAGCATGTATTCAGTTTTCTTGGACATCTTGTATGCTATACATTTTCCTGGTGAAATCAAAATACAGTCTCTGCTCTCAGGGGTATGTGGCCCAATGAAGATGTGATAGCGTCAATGAGGGATGAAGACAAGGTTGCCGGGAGAGGCAATAGTTGAGATAAACTACTGATGGTGAGGAAAGGCCCTTTTAAGGAGCTGACATTTGAGATGAAATCTGAGGCATGAGGAGACATGCCTGTGAAATCCAGAAAAATCATGTTTGGCTCACCGGAAACAACAGAAGCTAAGCCCTAGATGTGCGAAAGAACTAGGCTTTTCTGTAACTTCTCAAGTACAGAACTTTGAGTGATGAGACAGTGATGGTGACTGAGCATGACATTGCCTTACCCAGTCACTACTCGGGTACCTTTGCCTGGATGTTTTCTTACCCTATCTGGGTTCTCTGCCAATTCCTATTACAACATTTTTTCAACTGTGACAGTAGGCCTACTTCCCCAGTCTCAGAACGAAGCTGGGAGAAGTTGAAAAGAGTACATTTAGCTTTAAATAAAGGTATGTATGTTCCAGGGATGGACATGCTCTGATTGTGGTTAATAATAAACTGTGGAAGTTTCTCTTTATTAATGTTCATTACCATCTTTGTCTTCAAAATTCCTTCCCAATTCAGACCTTATTGAAGCCTCTCCAGGAAGGTGGGTGAGGCGTTTCCTCTTCTCTGAGAATTTTGAGTCCCCTCCTTGGTTGAATACATCTTCAAAGTTAAGGGCATCGCAGGGAGGGATGCACACTTCCTCATGTGCCTCCTCTGAGAATTTACCAGAGCTTGCTATGGAGGGCTACTTTCCCTCTAGCACATACAACAGGCCACAACTCACGTTGATATTGGCTAATGGCCTATATTTAGAACTCCCTGTGATGTCTAGAAGCCTTGGGCCAGCTCTTGGAGAAAGGGAAGCAATATGCATTTGGAACTAGTAACAAGACTCAGCAAAAACCCTGCTGTACCATCTCCTGTAACGAATAATAAGAACAACCCTTGGAACATAGGTCTTAAGCGATTAAATCTTGTTATTTTCAGTAGGTCACTCTGAGAAGTGGGACTGCAACTGGTGCCTCCTGAGGAAATCATGTGGTGATGAAATTAACATAAGGATGTCATTGTTGAAGATAGTGCAGACTGGAATGTCCTTTTGAGAATGTTCCCCACTTATCTGTAAAGTTACCCGGGAATGAAACCCCAACTGAGCAAGGAAATAGTCCCTGAGCATACTGCAAAGATTAGTCTTAGTCATTTTTCTTTTTGTCTTACCAGAGGCAGAATATCCACCTAACCACAAAGCATGCAAATAGAAAGGCAAAGAGGATTGCAGGTAATAGATGGAGTACACCACCTTCTATATTATACATCCCTAATAGCCAAACACATTGTTTGTTTTTAGGTGGACACTATTGTCTACATCAAATACAGTTTTCAAAGGGAGAGAGTTAACCAAGTGTACTTGAAAGAGTGCTTTGTAAAACTACAAACAAATGTTATTGAAGATGATTCAGTTCTTCTTAATAGAACACAGCAAAAACCAGCCACAGGAAAGTTTCTTCTCAACATTTAAAATGATAGTACCATGGGTGGGATGGGGGATCAGATACTTTGAAGAAGGTCTGGTGATGTTTATGAGCTGATGTCGGCTGATGGGTTTTTGGGGAAGAATTAACCATCCTGCAAATTCTTAAAATATTTCACTAATAGAGTCTGGGGTAGACAGGTATAGAAAGGAATTACTTTGTGGGAGGGTTTTATATTCCTAATAGCTTTGTCAAATTGAGGAGAAAACGATGGAAAGGAAGGCTGATCAAAACAATTTGTTTGGATTTGGTTCTTCTTGATAGGGAAAACCCCTCTCTCTCTCTCCCTTTCCCACCCTCCCTCCATCCCCCCTCCCTCTCCCTCTCTCCCTCCCTCCCTCGAGAGCGCTCTCTCTCTCTCTCTCTCTCTCTCTCTCTCTGTGTGTGTGTGTGTGTGTGTGTGTGTGTGTGTGTCAGGGCTGCTCATTACCTGAGAATTGAAGGGTGTGAATAATGAGGTAGCCCTTGGCTGTACAAACAATGTGACCCCATGAGAAATGAACTGTGTGGCCAGTTATTTTTTCTACATGATGCTAAGCATTTTCTTCCCTTCAATTTGATTCTTTTCATTGGATTGAATTGTATTGTGTTTGTGTTTATATACCAAGGCTCATGATCATGTATCTCAAATTTGTATATTTTTATGTAATATATTTATATATTTTGTATATATTGTGTATATTTGTATATATTTACTTTGTGGATATGTGGGAACAAATCCTCATAGGTGATGAGATTAATACCATGGAAGAGGCAGCCAGAAGTGTGTTTTTATTCTGGGTAGACTAGGAAATATTTTTCTGTGTGTTAACTGAGGACATGTTTTATATGTACTTAAGTATATAGAAGGGGCCTGGCCCATAAGGAAACATAAAAATATGATACCGTCTTTGTTTAGTAGCTAGTAAAACCATCTGGGATTATTAATATTTTTATGGTCCTATGACTTCTCATTTAGAAAGTTAGTGCTTCCCCTTTTACTATCCAACCCCAATCTGGCAACTTATTAGTTTCAAGTAATACTTCTATAGAGATTTGGAAGGAAATAATATTTTCTGCATGTTGAAATGTGGACTTCTGAAATATTAAATGATAAATTAATTTGACTTTTTAAAAAATTCTCAATTTAGAGTGTTCTGGAATAACCTGCTTATAAAATGCCAATATAAATTTTCTACCAAAATTGCTTTACTCATTAGCCTCACAAAACAACATAGTATTAAATTGACTCTCATGGTAACTGAATCAGATTGCATACGAAGCCCAGATTTTATTTGGCCTAAATAAATCCATATTGGTTTTTTTTTATGAGTAGGTTTGGTTAATCTTCCTGCAACCAACTGGAAAAAGAAATGCACTTTGAAAAAAAAAAAAACATTTTGGAGAAGGTAGAAAAGATCGTGTTACAGGTTGAATTATGTCCTCTTAAAATTCATACATTGAAGCCCTAGCCCCCTGTACCTCAGAATGTGACCTTATTTGGATATCAGGTCACGGCAGATGTAATTAGTTAAGTTGAGGTCCTCTTGGAGTAAGGTGGTACTCTAATATGATTGGTAATCTAATAAGGGAAAATTTAGACAGGAGGCAAGCAGTACACAAGGGGAATGTGTGTGATGATGAATGTAGAGAGATGGCTGAATCTTCTACAAGCCAAGGAAAGCCAAAGATTGGCAGCAAACCATCAAAAGCTAGGGGAGCAGCAGAGTCTTCCTCATAGCCCTCAAAAGGAATCAACTTCTGCTCTCTTGGTTTCACTTTTAGCTCCTGTACTGTGAGACAGTACATTCCTGGTGTCTAAGCTTCTTAGTTTGTAGTACTTTGTTATGGCTGCCCTAGTACGCTAATACAGATTGCAAATGGGAAAACATAGAACAACTGGGATCATCATGGCCACTCATCATTTGCACAGAGTGGTGGTATGTTGCCAGGCTAGAAAAGGAATACTTACCAAACCCCAGATGCTGGCAGCATTGGGCTATTTACCAACATCATCATAAAGAAGGAGAGTTATTAAAGTCTCTGCGATCACTGGGTAATTCAGCTCTTGACATTGATGGATGGAACTTGGCTTTTCCTCTTTGCCAGAGCTGCTGACTGGGTAAATGTTTTATTCATGAGGCCTGGGGCAGGAAGGGATGCCAAAGGTTTAAGAATATTTTAAGAAACTCTTTGAGATGTCAGGCAAGTTATCAGGAGGTGTTAAGCAAGGAAGCTAGGTACTGCATCAACCCACGTAGACAATGCTACCTTCGAGAAGGCTACAAGCAGTGACTGATCACGGTCTTGGGAAGCCATTTCATGTTCTTGGTCTTCTATTTTGTATTGACTTGCACCCATGGTCACAACTCAATCAGAAGTTCCTGCTGTGGCTTGAAAGTCCTTCTGTCTCACCTAGGATCCAAGCTAACCCAATTTGGAGGATAGTTTTAGCCTTGGAAGTTCTACCTGCCCATGGATCCAGACTCAGGATCTTTCCCCCAAATTGGTAACTGCTGGAGCCAAGGGAGTCATTTAAGTGACAGCACTTAACTTTAGCTTGCAGTCTTAGGAGGCCCATTAGCTACGCATTTTAATTACCTATTAACTAAATGGTATTTCAAATTATTTAGCACAACAGATTTTTTTTTTCTGGGAGGATAGCAGCAAGTTGCCACTGTGACTCTCCTTTTTCTCCATACAAAGAAAAGTCTTTTATATGATAGCAGGTTTTAATAAAGAATGTTTGTACGTATTCAGGTAGCCATAATAATGGAAATCTGGGTATATGTAATAAATCATAATGAAAATGCCCTTTGTCCTTTAACTCTATCTTATGGTCTGAGAATTTTAATATTTCATAGTATCTACTAATAAAGTTTTAAAATTACTTAGACTCCTATAAAACCAAGAATGAAGGGGCGCCTGGGTGGCTCAGTCGGTTAAGCGCGCGACTTCGGCTCAGGTCATGATCTCACGGTTTGTGGGTTCGAGCCCCGCGTCGGGCTCTGTGCTGACAGCTCAGAGCCTGGAGCCTGTCTTCGGATTCTGTGTCTCCCTCTCTCTCTGATCCCCCCCCCTCCCCCGTTCACTCTCTCTCTCTCTCTCTCTCTCTCTCTCTCTCTCAAATTAATAAAACATTAAAAAAATTACAAAAAAAAAAAAGAATGAAGCGTAGCTGGTAACATAGTTGTCAATCCAAGCATTTTCTCATTGCCAAGGAAGCATGCACTTTGTGTCCAGATGAATCTTTCCAGATTTTATAACTCCGTTGAGACTAACCCAGGCTAAAATGAAGAGTTAAAATATAAAAATACATCAGTGGATAAAAACCAGACAAGTTCTATGTATCCTTTGCCCTTTATTGTGGGGGAAGTTTCAGTGTCAGAGACCCTAAGAACTTTCCCTTGGGTCCTGATTAGGAAAAAATCAAAGAGCAGAAATTGACAGGGACAGCCACTCCAAAACACGCTGTCAGGATGCATCAAAATATGTCCCTACATTCTCCCCTTTCTATCTGTCAAAGCCATTGATTATTTTCAATGAAGAAAACCAGTGACAGTTGCTGGAATTGTAGAATTCGGCATAGCAACTAGGTGATGCCTGTCACTCTCTAAATAGACAAGAAAAAAAATTTACTCTCTGCATCAGAAGCATATTTTTGGAAGCATAGTTAAATATGGTTTCATAAAATACAACAATAAAATGCAGAAAAGTGAAGTAGGAGACCCAGGACTCTTTTCTTGGGCTTATTGGGATTCCATGAAAGTGCTTATTTTAGGTCTCTTTCAAAACAAAACAGTAGCTCAAGAACTCATTTCAAAAGTTTAAAATGTTTAAGCCTTTTCCTGTTTCTGTGCTGGCTAAGAGGGACTTTTGTACCCTGGGGTTTTTAGGATTCCAGGAATGCTGTGCATCTGGCCAGTCACCCTTGGTCACACATGTTGCTAAAGGTTTGGGTTGTGTGGGAGCAGTTGAATAGCTTGCATACTTTAGGACAAATCTTAGGTTGTCTAGTATCTTGGGAAAAGAGTAGAACCCATGATGGAAGTGTATTAAAGCCATAAAAAAACCATGGACAATTCTTGCTCGCAGCAGAAGAGGTATGAAAATTAACCCATTTCCAGGGGCATCAGGGGTATCCCTCAGAATCTGGTGGCAGGGATCATGCTAGAGGGGAGCAGTGCAGAGGTTAAAGTCAGTGTGCTCTTTTTTTTTTTTTTTTTTTAAGAGAGAGAGAGAGAGAGAGAGAGAGAGAGAGAGAGAGAACGAGCGCTCGAGCAGGGGAGGGGCAGAGAGAAGGAGAGACTGAATCCCAAGCAGGCTCTCCCCTGTCCACACAAAGCCCGATGAGGGGCTCGAATTCATGAACCATGAGCTCATGACCTGAGCCGGGATCAAGAGTCAGATGCTTAACCGACTAAGCCACCCAGGCGCCTAGCCTCTGTGTGCTCTTGCAAGCTGCTGTAATGTGAGTCTGAATCCCACCTGCCTGGCTTCCCTTGGTACTGAGCCTGGTGCTCCAGGACTTCCCCTGTGATTCTAAGTTTCCCAGATCCTTTCAGTAAATTCCTACTCTGCTTCTATCAGCCAGGGTCTATGTTTTGTTTTGTTTTGTTTTGTTTCTTTGCAACTAAGAAACCTCACTGATGAAATGTTGTGACTTCAGTTTGCTTACAAAACCTCAGAGGGCTCAAAATGTGGTCAGGTTAGAGCAAAGCTGTTAACTAGAACCTACTGTATGAATATAAGGTGGTATTTGGTGGTTTTCTCTGTCAAGTTCTATTACCTCTATGTGCCCAATACTAGAAAAAATAAAAGCTTTATTTGCTATATTACAAAATTAATAATAATAACAGTAGCTATAGCAGCTACCACTTATTGAGATCTTACAATATCTCAGGCAGTGTGCTAAAGCCTATGCATAGTTATTATTGAATCATCCCAACAATCCTAAGCCAAAAGTATTGTTATTAATACCATCCTATTTATTTGGAAAATGAGGCAAGGTTATAGGTTATATAACTTGCTGATGAGCACACAGCTAGGAAACGTGAAACAGGGGTTTGAATTGAAGAGCTGTCTGATTTATGACTTGTGACTTAATTGTTCTACTTTTGATTTTTAAAAAATCCATACAGTTTCAAAGTAGTCCCACTGATGCCTTCAAAGAAAATAGATGTCCAAGTCATCCTTAAAGAATTATATGTAAGACAATCCCCCAAACAGGTCATAACTTCCTAAGTTTCACTTGAAAGAACGATACAATCAAAAAGAAGATCTTTGAGAAGGCGGGTAGAGGCAGGACTGGGAAAACCCAGGGGATGTGGTTTAGTTTTTCAACATTTAAGTCTACATTAGCTTCTATCACCCAAATTTATATCTGCAGCTAGCTAGAGCCATATCCTGAACAATGTTTTTGTTTTTGAGATCAGTTCATTGGTTTCGGAAAAAAAAAATGGCACTGGAGATCTTTGTCTGATACACTCTACTTAAGTCTAATTTGCAAAACACTGTACTTCAGCATTCAGCACACACTGCTCTGCCATTAGTCACGTACACATGCAAATGCACTTGCAGGAGACATTTTAAATATATAAACATTAATTTATCTATTTGAAATTCATAGTAATAAGCCCTGCTTAAGAGCATAATTTAAAGCTCTTCAGAAGAAAGATGTAAAGGATTAACAGAGCTTAAATCAGGAATAAGTATATGGGAATATCTTGGGTGCCATGCTCTGATGGGTATTGTCAAAGAATCTCCTAATGCTTATTTAGGAAAGAATGTTATTTGGTTTCCTTGGAAAATTTTAAACAGTTTATAAAATTAAAACATGGAATCCTTGGAGATTTTCTATCTTCAGGTAAGCAAAAATGTTTTTTTTTAAAGTTCCCTTAAAAATATTTGAAAACAAATCTATAACATAAATGCCAAGAAAACTTTCCCAGGGAGAAATCAGCTTATATTTTAACAGAGTAAATGTAAAACATATTCATCTCTAAAAAATACAATATACATATATTTAAATGTACAATTGTATGTAATACATAAAAGGAAATAAGCATGAAATATATGCATACCACATGCAAATACATATTCTATAAAACATTCATAGTTAAAAAATTGGTACAACTATAACAGATTAGAGCTGGTTTATACTCTTGTTGCTTTTCTCTTTCTGTAACTAGCTCTGCTTGCCCTTGGCTCATATTATATTATTAAATCTTGGGATAATTTGAAAGAAGTGTTGCTTCCAGCTGCTGCTATAGAAACAAACTAAAGTGATAGTTTAAACTGGCATGAGGAGATTAGACAAGCTGTGTTAAGAATTCCTTTTCTGCACTCACATTTGCATGTTGTTGGAGATTTAGCAAAGGCCAGATCTCTACAAGGCTAATAAATAGAATGGGTCAATAATCCATGATCATTACTGGTCCAGAGGTGCCTGAATCTGTGTGTGTTAACTAGGTGTGTCTGGTTTGCCTTCTGTCAGTGCTACTACTTCAGTCGTGCTTTGGCTCCCTAGTCTCCAATTTCCTCCTCCATTGTGCTATAGGAAAAAAGCTTTCTGTATTTTACCTGGAAGAAAGAAGTTAGAAACTTCTTAGAAATATTATTGCAGATATTTTAGGCTTGAAGACATTAGGTTTAAGGGAAGACCGTTAGAACATATGAAGGAACTCACGTTGCAAGTATAATATAACCTTACAGAATTTGTTACCCCAGATACGGTAGACTTTTTAAAAAAAGAGAAAGTCAGGCAGACAACTAGGTAAATACTAGAAGACTGAGATACAGTGACTCACCAAGCCACTGGCTAGCAACTTACAGTTGTTTGGGAGAGTTTTGACTTCGTGGATGTAAACTATATCCCTCACCAGGAAAGGAATAATTTACTGGGTAGACCATTAGTCTGACTTGATTTTCTTTCATTTATTCATGGAATATGTATTGAATGTCTGCTATATGCCAGGTTCTACACTTGACACTCTGTGATGAATGATGCAGCCACTTTCCCTGGCTGAATGGAACTTAAATTTGGTGGGTGAGAGGGATTATGCTGTTATGTGCTGAATATAATAGGGCAAGCAGGGAGTAGCAGTCTCCAGGACGTCAAGGAGGTTTCCAGAAGAAAGGAATTAAGCAGGGGTTCAAGGGAATAAGAAGCCAACAGGAAAAAGAAAGGGTTAGGGGTAAGAGTGTTCTGGATCAAGAGGGAGCAGGTGGTGCTAGTGCTTGGAGGTAAGGAAGAGCCTGGGATGCCTGAAGATGCTAACAAATTCTGTGCACTGCAGTTGGTCCAAGATGGATATACCAGACACAGGTTACAGTGAAGTGATGAGGAGTGTGCAAACACAGAGCCCTGGCCCATAAATGAATGACTTCAATGACCAATAAAGGACGGCAGTAAACAAGTGAAATGAAGCCAAGCTCCTAGGCTAGATCTAAAGACTGAATGAGAAACTCAGCGTAAATTCTGATGGCTAGAAACTTCAAGTGAGGCAGACGAACTGCACATCACTGAGATGGATTTGCTGCAGTGGACAGAGGAAGGCCAGCAGTGATAGACCGTACTCTGGGAAATGGTAGAGAGTGTTTGGAAGCAGCATTCATTCAAGAGCAGGTCTCAACAGGCTGACATGGTTGATGATGATGAACATGGAAAAAGTGTATTGTTTGGAAGATGGATGGGGTGGGTGTGTATAAAATAGGACTTTTCTTTTGGAGGAAATTAGATAGGTTTCCTTTTGTCAGTTCCCAACAGTTTCTATGCCACATAAATTTGGGATCACGATTAGGTATCCATTATTGGCTCTTCTACATTAATAATGGCAATTTATTTTTAGAAAAGTTCTTTGAAAGAATTAAATGACATACATCGATGATATAAGGATATGGAGAATTACTTAGGAAACACCCATGTGCCTCTGCCCAGCTTTAACAAATACGACTTTTGCCAAATTGGCCTAAGATATTTTTAAGAAATGAAACACCACAGATATGTTGAATTCCCGTGTACATCACTCACCAGTCCCATCCCCTGTCTCCTTCCAGAGGGAACAGTGTTCCTGAATTTGGTTGTGTTAATCACCTGTATGTTTTATTAAAATAATTTTTACTACATTCTGTATCCTTAATATACAGAACTGACATTTTAAAAACTGTATAAATGGCATTATACTATGGATAGGTATATATCATTCTAAATTATTTTTCACTAAGCATAATGAATTTATGATTTTTCCATATTGATACAGAAGCTATAGTTGATAATCTTTTTTTAAATTTTTTTATTACATTTATTTATTTTTGAGAGACAGAGTGAGACAGAGTACGAGCAGAGGAGGGGCAGAGAGAGAAGGAGACGCAGAATCCAAAGCAGGCTCCGGGCTCTGAAAACATTCAGCACAGAGCCGGATGTGGGGCTGGAACCCACAAACCATGAGATCATGACCTGAGCTGAAGTCGGATGCTTAACCGACTGAGCCACCCAGGTGCCCTGATACTCTTAACTGCTTAATAGTATCTAGTTCTATGAGTATACTGTATCTTAATGACAATGTTTACACAGTTCTCTAAATTTTTGCTATTATAAATAATGGTGCAAGGAGTGTTATTTTACTTACCTTTTTACAAAAATAAGAAGTATTGCTTTGATATATATGCCTAGATGTGGAAGTGCTGTCATAGGAAACACCCATATCCAATTGGACTAAGTTTTGCCACCTGCTTTCCAAAGTGGCTTCACCACCTTCTACTCCCTGTAGCTGTGTACAGAAGGTCCTCTTCCTCTCTATCTTTGTCAGCACACGGTATTGTCGGACATTTAAATTTGTGACAATCTAATGAGTGTGAAATGGTGTCTCAGTTAGGGTTTAGCCAGGATTGCTCTAGGCATTGAATACAAGAAACTGATTGGGCAGTTGGTGGACCAGCTGAGAAGCTGAGCAGGCTGGTGACACAACATCCACAGTAGTAGGAGGTCACTGGCAACCTCAGGGCTGGAGAGACATATGGAGAAGGGGGTGAGACCAGAGTCAAGAAGCTGGGGCCACCTGTCTGAAACTGAAACCAGTGTGGAGGACGAGGGTGTGGGAGCTGAAGCCATAGAGGCTCATGGAGGCTGCCAGAGAGCCTCCAAGAAACAAAGAGACACCTGAGACACCAAAGAGAGGTCCCAAACTCTCCTCCTAGCTCCCCATCTCCTCCAAGTGTCTCTCATTTGGCTAAACTTACCTAGAGGCTGGAAGTTACTCATGATATAAAGATAAGTAGGGCAAGAGCAGGAAATCAATCTGAAAGTAGACGAACCATTGACTAGAACAGGTGCTATTGCATTATGGTTTTAATTTTCACGTCTCTGATTTTCAGTGAAGGGTGCAATAAAGGTATCTTAAAATTTTCTTCCATAAAGATAACCAATTGTCCCAGGCCATTTTAAAATACTCTGCCAATTTTTTTTAATTGCTATTCTTTTCATATATAGAGTTTCCGTGTATGTGTTGGTTTCTTCTGGTGTAAATCTGTTTCTGGGATATCAGCTCTATGTCACTGGTCTGGTTTATATTTACGAACAACAGGGTGCTGTCTTAATATAGCTTTAAAACAAGACCCGATTGCTAGCAAGAATAGTTCCAATTTGGCTGGAGTATTTCAGACTCCTAGGTACTTTGTATGAATTTTAAGATCATGTCAAGTAACATAAAAAAATTTTCAAATTTTAATTCATGTTTTGTTTAATGTCTAGATTAATAGCAAAATGGTCACTTTTTAACTGTCTATTCTCCTTCACTAACATGGTATGTGTCTCCTATTAAAAAGGTCCTCTTTGACACATTGTGTTTTCATATAAAAACATTTCATATATTTTATAATTTCCTCCATAAAATTATTGCATACTTTTGGTGGTTTGTTTTCCCACTTGATATGTTATAGTTTGAATTATCATTAAAAATGGCATTTTGAAACTAGTATTTCAAATTAATTGCTGCTAGTGCAAAAGAATCCAAATAATTCTTAAGTGACCAACATATACCCAGAGAACTTGCTGAACTGTTTCATTAGTTCTGTGTTTATAGGTTCTCTTGGATTTTCATAAAGATGAAATCATATGGCATATGAATTATGGTAAATTTATTTTTTTCTTCCCAACCCTTACACCTTGGAGTTACATTTTGTGTCTCCTAATGTCACTCTATCCCTTGAACAGAGATGGTGACAGCTGCTTGTTCCCAGCTTTGGAAGGTACTAATGTTTCAGCATTAAATATACTTTTTACTCTGGGATTTTTTATTTACTTTTTTAGGTCACAGAAGTTCACTTTTGTTCCTAGTTTGCTGAAGGTTTTGTTTAAAGTTAATTAAATAGTAGGTACTGTTTTGCATCAGTTGTGCTTCCTGCATCTATTGAGATGATCACATGATTTCTTTGAACTTCTTTGAAGACTAATGCTCTGCCCAAGTAAAATCTGAACTTGAAAAACACAAAAATCAATACTATATATTTTCTATGGACACAGATAGATGTAAAAGCATTTTTTAAAGGGAGGTAAGACTACATACAGAAATGATTTTTAGGTAGTACTTTAGGAGAGAGGGAGAGAAAGAAATGGAAAGGGAATGAGTCCGGATAAAATTGGGGATGGCAGAAACATAGCCATTATCTCCATCTAATATTTAATGGGAACATGGTTCCCATCTATGTTCATAATTGCTTTAACAAGGTGTACACAAAAAAAACAGGTGTGTAAAATTAATGATAATTTTGAGTGCTAGAATATATATAATTGCCACTCCTTTCCATGCTTTTGTATAATTTTCTAATTTGCAAGAACAACCAAAAAAAAAAAAACCATTTAAAAAGTATTACTCATCTGGATTATGGGTGACATGGGATTTAAATTGTCCAAGTTTGGTCTTAATATTTGGGATTGGAAAGCTGAAAGCTTGAACTTCATTTCTTCATGCACATAATCAATTAGAATTTATGTATTTAAGTACCTAATTAAGTGTGGCTGGGGTAAGATAATTATATGGACCCATCATCTAATAATATGGATGGGAAATACAGACAGGCTTTTGAAAGAAGTGCTGAACCAACATGTAAATCAAAACTGAAATATTGCTATTGCAGACAGACCAATAGTAATAGTGTTTCTTGGTTAGTGTAACTATTTTTAATAGGCAGCCAATTCCTATTCCTTTTACATTACTAAACAGTATGTTTCTTTCTGCAAAAGTCTCTTTCACTCTAATTTTTATGTTTTTTTTTCTGTCTGGGACCCAGGAACTTGAAAATCAACCTGTTCCCTCATGTATGAAGTAAGAGTAAAATCTCCTAGCAGAAGTATTTGAATACCAAGGGTTGGATTGTCTGACGGATGGTTGGACAGTTTGAGTATCGGCTTAGGGTGCCAGCAAAATGTACATAGATAGATGGGTAGATAGGTGGATAGGTAGATAGACACACATAATAGGTATGTGTGTGTACATCTGCACATACGTATGTGTATAGGCATACATATTTAAGCATGTGATATTTCAAATAAAAGAATGAAAGCCGTAATCAGAGGAACTGGAGTTGGACTTAGGCTTACTTAATGCTATGGTACTTATTTAATTTGGAATGACATGGACAAGGGAGTAAGTCCCACAGACTTTCCAAAGTTTTGGGCTGCTGAACATTTAAATCTGGCCCAATGAACACATCTCCTAGTGAGCAACACAACGAAGGGCTCTTTGTGACAGACTTTGTATTTTCAGACAGGTAATCCAGTTAGTCACAAAAGTGTGTAACCTGAACCAGGCATGATGTACATAGAGTAAAGATTGAGTGGGGCATAGATAGCTAAGGAGGTGTGTGTGTGTAATTGTGTGTGTGCACATGTGTGTGTAAAATATGAATTTAATCTTGAATGAGGTGAAAAATAATGAAATACTCTCTGATTAAATGTCAAATGGCTTTGACGAAAACCTTTTTCCCAGATGGCAATAGTGGATTAGCCTATAATAGGAAAAAAAGCTAGACTCTGAGCATATGGGGTCTGGGGAACATGATGCTGTGAGGAAGGAATGTGGACAGAGAGAAAAGATGGGCAAAAGGGCATGAGGAATAAGATGGCTGGTATCCACACAGAGGCTTTCTCCTGGCATCCACACTGATGTCCTTCCTTGGACTTGTTCTAGAAACCTCCCCCTTTATGTTTCCTGACTCTAGTCCCCGCCCTGACATGCACAAAAAAAGTCCAGGAGACAGAGCTCAATGGCCAGTCTATTAGTCACTCCAAATGCCCTGTTAGATATGAAGCTGATGGGCAAATAGGCTTTATTTTTGCTCTGGATATGCACACAGCTTAGAGGTATGTTTTCCACACTTTGTCATACTGTTTGCGGTTACAAATAGCAAAGGAAGGAATTGGAAATTGTTAAGCTTGAATAAAGTCAGGGGCAATGTTTTATTGAAACAGTTCAGAAGATATTAGAGATGCACATCGATCTTAATCTTTACTCTCAGGACCATTATTGTACTGAACATTATAATATTTTTTCAAATATCAGAAATGGTTACTTTCTGTGGTTTTATAAAGGTGGACACATGAGCAGATCAGGTGCTTAAGGGCGAGGCTTTGGAGCCAGGTTTGAATAGGAACTTCACTGGGCTCTACCTGAGTGACAAGTTGCTTAATCTCCCTGAGCTTCCACTTCCTCATCTATAAAATGTGGTAATAATACCTCCCTCATACATTTCCTATGAGGAATAAATTATACAGTGCAATAAAATTTTGCGTGGTGCAGTGCACAGTGTAAAGTACTCAGGGAATAGTGAAGGTGGTGTAGAGGTTGTGATTAGTCAATGATTGAATTCATCAGTAGTATATTTTGCATTTATATAAAGATAGTATTGTAATCCATTGCATGTAAAAACACCCATCTTCAGTGGCTTAACCAAATGGGGTTGTATTTTTCTCCTGTGCAAAAAGAGGCATGCCATGGCTTGTATGGCTCATGGAGCAAATCCCTAAGCACTCAAATTTCTTTCATTTTCCCTGTTCTGTGTCCCTAATATTCTGTGGCTCTAATATTCACAGTTGGCAAGATCCCTCTGCCTTTTTAGGAATCATGCCTATGTCCCAATAGAAAGAAGAGAAAGGTGTGGGCCAGCCAAATTTGTCCCTTTTCTAGGAACACAAAGCTTTTCTAGAAGCTGTACCCTATAGACTTCCTCTTAGATGTCAATGGGCAGAATTCAGTCACATGAGGATCCCTGGTGCAAGGAATCCTGGGAAACTCTCTTTTTTAGTGAGGAACAGCTGCTGCCCAAGCAAAGTATGGCTCTGATATTAAGGAAAGAAGAAAGAATAGATCTTGAACAGGCACCAGCAGCGTCTGCCATAGTTTGACATTAGGAATTATTTGCTTCCTGCCCCTCCAAATGCCTAAGGCCTTAGTAATGAGAGAGTGAGAGAAAAAGCATCTGTTATGGCCTGATTTTAATAGAGGAGATAGACTGTGGCATGGCAGAGCCCAGTATCCCTTTAGGAGGAAGCAAGCAAATATTAGGCAAGAATTTTTAATTTCACCTAAATAATTTCCTGTCACAGAAGGCAACATGGTATATTGGTTTAGAACAAAGCTTTCAGAAATCAAGCAGTCATGACTTGGAATTAAGGCCTTGGCCCTAGTTGAGTGGATAACTTTGGACACGTTATTTAATCTCTCTAGGATGTAAAAACCTAGGAGAGCAGTGGCTTTGTCATTTTTGTTAGTACTGTATCTCTATTCTCTAAGAGAGAGTTTTCCTATAGTAGGTGCTCAGGTATTGGATGGATGGATGGATGGATGGGTACAAACATGAATGAGTGAGCTTTTCTAACCCCCGAATTCCTCAGCAATGAATGGGATTAATAGAGACAATCTTCAGAAGTCATCATGAGAATTAAATGAGAGAATGTATGTTTTATAGAACACTGCAGTGATTCCATTGTTAGGGAAATACAATTTCACTTGGAACATCCCCAAGTCTCCCTGAACCTAAAAAGCTCTGCGGGCCTTTTCTGAGGATCTATTCAGCCAGCTGTTCATCTCCAGGTCTGTTGCCTTTTTAGATAAGCTGCACTGTTGTACCACTTAAGTGTAATACTGATGTATTTAAAGCAAATATACATGGAGTACATTTCCAAAATGGAAAGATGAAGGTATGGGTGCCCATGTCTATGTGCATGTGCATATTACACACCTGCAATGGTGGCTTTAATTTGGATAAAATTTTGCTGAGATTTTAACATCTGCTATTTCAGACAAAGCTTGTTGCTAATTAAGGGCTAGTGCACTGAATTAGCAGTAGATTAATACTCATTTCTGTGCTAGCACACTAGAGTGGCAGGAAAATTACCTAAATTAGATTCAGGTAGTGAATTTATCATGGTCAACAGTAATGGGGTCTAAAAGGATTTTCTGTGAAACACTGGGAATGAAACACTTCCAAAAGACCCCAAAACTCTGTCCTTACTTAGTTACTTGCAGTGGATGAATCTTAAGAAATGATGATTTGATGGGGCACCTGAGTAGCTCAGTAGGGTGGGCGGCCAACGTCAGCTCAGGTCATGATGTTGTGGTCTGTGAATTCGAGCCGACGTCGAGCTCTGTGATGACAGCTCAGAGTCTGGAGCCTGCTTTAACCCTGTGTCTCCCTTTCTCTCTCTTTCTCTCTCTTTCTCTCTCCATGCCCCTCCCCCACTCGTGCTATGTCTCTGTCTCTCAAAAATGAATACACATAAAAAATAAATAAAATTGTTTAAAAAAATGATTTGAAAGAAAATTCCCCTCAGTGGCATGTGCCAAGTACACACACACGGTTAGCATTGGCTGATTTACAGGGTTTATGCAGAACTTCAGAATAAAAGCCCAGAATGGCCTCATGCTGATAATGTAGAAGTTGCCACATTGGATTATAAGGCAAGCAAATCCTACACCAGCAACCATCAACAGCCAGACAATTCTCTAACACTCCTATGCCATTTCATGATAATTCACCACCACCAACTCCTCTCCATTACATGACAAGCTTTTGGCACCAATGCCAAAGTAGGGATGTCTCCTGTGGGGTGGGCATTACTTGTCCAGACTTTCTAAATTAAATTTATCGACTGGGTGATGCCATGTTATCCATGGCCATTTAGAATGTGTTCTATGACAAGGTAGACAGGGCCACCAAATGGGAAAATAACTAGCTTGGTGCCATATCTTTTCAGAGAAGAGTGATTCACTCCTATCACATACATTGTGTCACTGAGAAAGGACTTCATTTCCAACCTTATGGAACATAGACTACGGGAAAGCATCAAACTGTGCCTGCCCATCCCTCTGAGCTCCGTAGTTCCTGAGGCCCTCCATGGCTAACTTTGATGTCTGGACCTGTGGGCCCATTGAGTATAGGTCTGCTTTGTGTTTCTGCCCTAGCCATTCACCCTGCTCTGGCTTATAATGGGAATATTGACTGGCCATTGACTGGGCCTGGGCAGGCAAACTTTGCAGTAATTGTGAATGAAAGATGTCAGTGGCAAAGCATCTCATTCCAGATATTTCTACACATAGTCAATATCGGCTTTTGTAAGCGTGACTGAGCTCCAAATGGCTTACAGTCATAAGGGAATGACCAATTGAATAGCTATTATTTCATCCAATTGATGCTGTGCTTTTTGTGCAAAGGGAAACAGGAATGCAGAAGCATGCACATTTTACACCAGCCTGGTTCTTGCTTTCAGTAGCTGCTGAAAAATATTAGCTATTTTCCCTAGGAAGCCAGCTCCTGGGGAAAGGCTATATGTCGCAAATGGAAAACTATGTTAATTTTCAGCAAATGTTACCAAAGAATAGCATTTTCTACCCCAACTTAATCATTAATGCCTTTATTCCCCCCAGAAAGAGGAGTATTTCCTGGAAACTCTTGAACGCTGCTTCACTAGGAAAGAGTATGGCTAAGAAAGGTCCAGATTAAAACACAGTATCCCATTGGTCTTGTGGAAGATCCATGAATCCAGGCAAAGACTGAAGTCTTGCATCTCCTGACAGGCTTGGGTAATCTGAGAACCAGTCCACGTTGAACGATCTTGCTCTTCTCACATTCTAGAGGCCACTGCATGTCAGAGCCACTTTACATTTTTATGATTATCCAAATATTTACCGAACTTTTTTCACTTTCTACAATTATCTTGGTAATAAAGCCTTAATTATTTTAGCAAATAGTCAAAACAGTTCCTTGGTACCTTTCAAAGCAACCTATCCCAACTCCTGTAACGTGCAGACAATGCCGGATTGGTTGAGCCATGTTGGGGGTGGGATTCACACCAGAGAGTTACAAATGCTCCTAGAACACACAGCTAATAAGCAGCAAAACTAGGAGCTGACTTTAGAGCTGACACCTCTAATCACTGTGCTCTATAGTCTCTCCACCATAGGTGAGGAATAGCAATAAGATGAGTTCATGGTAGTGGCATACAGAAGTGACAATAATAATGTCAAGGATAGTATCAGCCATCGTTGTATTGAGTTCTTACTATGAACTAGATGTTGAGATACTAAGTGCTTTCATGAATTACCTTTTTCCCAAAATAATCCCATGAGATGTATGCTATATTACCACTCCCATTTTGCAGAAGAAGAAACTGAGAATTTCAGAAAATTTAACAGATTGGCTCAGGGAAGAAATATTAAACGAACTGGAATTTCAACCCAAGAGACATCATTCCTTGTGTCCTAACCACTACTCATATAGCCTGCTGCCCTAGAGAAAATAGAGATGTCAGGTCTACTAACATCATGGGAGGACCAAACACTGGCCATAGGGGCATTTCAACCTCAGAATTACTCAGACCAATCAAATTTCAGGTTAGCTTTAGTTTGCCCTTCTCCCTTCAGTCAAGTGCTGAGATCAGGAGCCCCGTGGGCTTGTTAGAAGTAAGCATGAAACTCTTGGGTTCTTCAGACAGAAACATGAATCGTGGGAATAAAGAGATCATGACATACTGAAACATGTACTTCCGGCAAGGTACTGTGCTTAGGTCTGTAGCAGAAGGGTCTCAACAACCTCTAATGTTAGTGGGAATCCTCTTCTTTCCCATGAAGAATCTATAGCTCAAACATTCTAGGTAGCCCTCACATGTTTCCCCACCATGAAAAACAAGGGCCAGGTTGTGCACAAGTTTGTCTAATGCCAGAGTATGTGGTCCTGGGGATCAGAACTCTGGAAAGGTGACGGCATATTTGAGATCCTCACTCCCGTCTTCACCTGAACTGCATCCTGCTTGTGTCATTTCATTTGCCTGTAATTGAATTCTTCTAGGGAGAAAGAAGGACTTTCTTCTCCCATGATCATGCATTCCTTTAGGATTCTTTACCAAGGATGGTACTGCTCCCTAGGGGCCATGTTGGAATTTCGTGGGGCTATTATTGGTTATTGCAGTGATTGACGTTTGCAATGACTTCCATTCAGTTAGGTGGGGGTCGAGAATGCTAAATGTCCTGAATACCCTGAACAACCCAGTTTCTGCAACTCTTCCAAATGGTGCAAACACCATTTATACCTATTCAAGCCTTGAACTTGACTGCAATTTACATATCAAGTATAAAATAATCTCTTCAATGTTCTAGTATATGCTGTATTTTCCAGGAAGGCAGATGCTAGGTAAATAAAAAAACTTCTGCTTTGTTGTACAAAAATAGCTTTTACCAGGACCCACTCAGGTTTTCCAAAGCCCACTATGGGATCTGTATTAGTTTTCTCTTGCTGCATAACAAATTATCACAACTTCAAACAACACACATTTATTATCTCAGAATTTCTAAAGGTCAGAGATCAGCATTGCTTAGTTAGGGGCTTCAAGGTCTCTCTCAAGGCTGTGATCAATATGTCAGCCAGGGCTGGAGTCCTATCCGAAGCTCCACTGGGGAAGGGGACCCACTTTGAAGCTCACTGAGGTGGTTGACCTAATTTGTACTCCTGGTTTGAATAAGGGCCTCAGTTTCTTGCAGGCTGTCAGCCAGAGGCTACCCTCAGTTCCTTGACATGTAGCTGTCTCCTTAGGGCAGCTCACAACATGGCAGCTTACTTTATCAGTGCCAGTGAGGAGAGCCTACTGGAATATGGGAGTTATAGTCTTAAATGACAATCATAGAATTGGCATCCCATCACCTTTGCCATATTTTATTGATTAGTAGCAAGTCCTACCCAGGACTCAGTGGTAGGGGACTACAAAAGGATATGAATACCAGCAGGCAAGGGTCAGTGGGTCATCTTAGAGTCTGCCCTTCATAAGTTCCCAAGACTGAGTCTGTAGCCTCATGCTTGAGAGTGGAGCATTGCACAGTGCCTTTCATCAGAGAGGTTTTGGAATAGACCTTGAGTGGCTGCTATTGGAAGTTTCTCTACATTTATTTGGGCCATAAACCCAGGCTCAGAATCTGGCACAATGCCATTTCCCTATTTAAACAGATATACCAGAATTGCATTCTGCAGAGTGGGCTTTAAGTAAGAAGGCTAACTTGGTCACAGTAGTTCTTAGTGGGGAGGCCTTCCAGTATCCTCCCTGTCATCCCCATTTTTTCTGCCATTATTTTTCTATTCAGTGTCTCTTTGAGGTTTTCATCTCAAAATTTTCTGTATCAAAATGATGGTTTGTGTGTGAAATGTTCATTTTTAATTACGTGGGCTTGGTAATAGGTGGGTAGTCATGTTGGATCAGCCTTGGATGCAAAAAATCCTTATTTTCAGCTGATTATATCTTGAAAGGATTTGCGGCCCCAGGCACCTGGAAATTGGAATGCATCATTGTTCACTAGATGAACATCAAGGGACAGAAATTGAAGCATAAGGGGGGCGTTGATGGTAGCGGTGACCTGTAAATCAGGCACAATGAAGGTGGACTAAGTAAAGCATGAGAACTTGGGATTGGAAGGGAGGGTCCGATGTCCACCCTCTCACTGCTTCATGAGTGAAGTGCTAAGCCATAGCCAAAGCTACCACAGGTCCTTCCCATAGCACAGGGTTAATAAGTAGGCCAAGTATAATGCTTTAGTGTCTAATGCAATGCAGCAGGCAGGACGAGGCGGAGAAGGCAGACCTTCCCAGGGCAGTGATGAATTAGCCACGAGTCACAGAGGATTGTGAGCCCCTTTGGAATCTTGACTCCTGCAGTGTGACCTTGTGGCAATGAGAGAGACCCTTATTTCTGAAACTGCAAGGGTAAAAGGCCTGGGACTCAGATGTTTTTGAGTAGAGATCAGAGCCATTGAGCTTAGATCCGGAAGGAACTTTTAAAGAGCCTCTGTATCTAACACCTTCATTTGACAGATTGGCAAACTCCTCTCCAGAGTGGGAACAGACTTATACAAGGACCAGAGCCAGGTGTTTTATGCCCTTTTCACCCTTGTGTTTGCCTTTTTAAAGTAGGCATCCCAAAATGCCGGTGTCCATATAGGCTTCATTAATGTGGAAGGGGAAAACTAAGGTTTTGTTGGTGTTGGGAATGGGTTTCTTGCCACGTCTCCTGGGGTCATGCATCATATAACTATCCCATCATATCTTCCAGTGACCATGCCCCTATAGTGGGCTCCAAGTGAGTGATTTGTACATCTACGCCCCATTTAACCCCAGTAATCCACGTGATTTGTTTTGGCTGATGCTGTGTGAGTAAAAGTGAAGTGTGTTGCTCAAGGGCCAGCTCAAGGTTTGCCACATCTTTTCCTCGGCTCTGAGACAGGCAGTGCTCCAAACAGAGGCCGCCCTCTAAATCTGGGTCCCAAAGTGAAGAGGATGTGGGGCAGAGCTATAGCCAGATGGTGATGACAGGCAGGATCAACCACCTTTGTTATGAGGGTTATTTGGGCTCTCACCGCAGCGTGACCTGGTTCATCCTATCAACTCAATTTGGTGGGTGGACTACATACACATACGTGTGTGTTTAGTCACCTTTCCCAGGTACGGTCTTCCTCCAGATTGCCTCCCCTTTGTAGGCCCCCATCTCTATGAATAGCATCCCCTCAGTCTTGGAGCTGAAGGTCATACCTGCCTCCTCTCCCTCCTTCTCTTTCAGCCAGCTACCAACTGTTGCATTTCCACTTTCTAACTGCCAAGTTGGCTGGGTTTTGTCCCCATTCTTACTCTCCAATCAGTTCTCCATAAGCACAGTGAATCCCACTGGAGGGTTGTTTTTTTTTTAAGTGGTTGCTGCAAGATCAGATTTAATATGACCTACATAGTCCTAGCAATGTCCCTGTTTATCTTTCACTCTGTTACTACTAGGATCCTCCTCTTCACTCTGTTACTACTAGGATCCTCCTCTTCACTCTTGTTCACTTTCTCCCTCTCTCTTTTTTTTTAAATTTACTAGGCTGCCTTTCTACTTGGAAGCCCTACCTCCCACCTACACTGCTCACCAAAAGATCCCCTCTGCCTCTCCCTTCTGCTCACCCCCCCCCATTTATTTGGCTAACTCCTACTCACTCTTTGAACCTCAGCACAGAGTTAACTCCTCTTGAAAGCCTTCCCTGATTGCCAGAGTAGGAGTTGGGTATAAGTCATCTGGTTCATGGCGCCCTGTACTTGCCTCATCATTGCTCTTTATGACCCTGTACTGTAATTGTCTGACATGTGACTGTTCCCCAGTAGAATATATTCTCTGAGAGGTCCTCAACACTTTGCAAAGCAATATCTATCACATAAGAGATGACCCTTAGACATTTGCTACTGAATATTAGGTTTTCATCCTGAAGGTAGAGGAAAATAATCCCCAGACACTGGAATGAAATGCTTTATCTTAAAAATAGGCTCTCTTGGGTACCAAGTGTTTATATTTTGTGTAGAGGAAAGATAAAGCTGTTGAAACCAACTAGACAAAAATACATGGAATGAGCTACGTGTATTATATAATATGGGTCATACTTCTATACCCTCGGAGTGTGTGAAAATCACAAAATTTTCGTCAAGAAATAAATACTTAAAAACAAAGCAAATATGAGTGCTGGGGGACTTTGGTGAAGAGTGTGAGGTGAGGATGGGGCAGGGGACAAAGAAGAATCTGTTTGGACTCATGGGTCCAGGCAGATTCATTTGGGGAGTATGTGTGTGCATGAGAGCAGTGTTTCATGTTTCAAAATACTTCCTCAAGATATTGTTCACTAGAAAGTCCAACTTTTATTTTGTGCTGAAACACGACCTGATTTCAGGAAATGGGTGGAAGAGATGTTATGAAATAAGAATCAGTGGAGTCACTGAAGACAGCTGGGGTTACCAGAGCATCCTGCAGACCTGATGGTTGATAATTATGTCTGCATGGTCATGGTCGATTTTCTGGGCAGATAAACTCAGATTGGGTAATGGTCTTTGTTTCAGTGCCTCTTATATGGAATGGTTGCCTGTGCATGCGGGTACATGTCTGAATTGTGGGTCTGCTTCTGCTGCCAGAGGGTCCTCCTTGTGGTCAGTCCACAATGTAAGGCAGCGTGGGAACACTGAACCTGGGTACCCCCACGTTCCTTAAGGAGAAGAACCTAGTGTTTATCTGCCAGTTCTTCACCCTGAATGATCACAGGCCCTCACGTGTACTGACTATAGGACTCCATTTGGGCATGGTGGCCAGATAAAAAGACTGGGTAAGTACATTAGGTATGTAGGTAGAAGGATAGGCAGGCTGGCAGACAAGTGGATAGCTGGCTGGCTGGCTGGATGTGACTGTGCAGGGAGATGTATGGGAAGATAAAAAAAAACTTTCTGGGGTGCCTGGGTGGCTTAGTTGGTTGAGCATCTGACTTGGGCTCAAGTCATGATCTCATGGTTCATGGGTTCGAGCCCCATGTTGGGCTCTATGCTAACAGCTCAGAGCCTGGTGCCTGCTTTAGATTCTGTGTCTCCCTCCCTCTCTGCCCTTCTCCAACTTCTACTCTGTGTCTCTCTATCTCTCAAAAACAAACATTAAAAAAAAAAAAAAGACTTTCTAAGGGTCCCAATGATGGAAATATATTCTTCCATGACACTTATTTGCAATTTATTAATAGTCAACATAGGAAGTCTAAATAAATATGAGGTTCTACCAAAGATTTAATTAACTCAACCTTTAAGACATCTTTAATTGATTTGTATCATCCAAATATGTTAAATGCATTATTTAGAAGGAGGTATCATAAAGGGGAAGTTGGTAAATGTAAAACTCCTTTGTCCAGTCATGAGAGAATTTCCCAAGAAACAGCAGAGCTCATTTCTTCTCTGATAACACAGTTTCTCTCCACTTATAAAAAGACATAAGCAGCATAATGAACAGATTAGGTACAAAATCACCAACAAGGTAATGAACCTGCTCAAGCAATTAGCCCCCTATGCTTTCCTCCTGGGAGAAGCAGACCCAGGTGAAATCCAGACGCGAGGCCAACACCTGAACTGAGCTGGATGCGTTGTTCACAGCACATTGGTAGTTGGGCTGATTTCAAAGCACATGAGGAAGGTGGTAGATTGGATGTGCTTCTTTCCCCCAAATCACCAATCCTTCCTTTCCATCTGCAATGGATGTACTTGTAGGTCAGCTCCACACACCCTCCCTTTCTTTAAAACACAGCTCTCCTTTCTCTTAAGGCAGCCCTTTTAACGATTAGAACGTCCTGTGTGGTTCTAATAAGGCCACTAAGCACAGGACCCATACTCAGAAATAGGGCCAAGAACCAGGTGAGCCAATCACAGTAGACCCAGGCCCCAAGTCAAGCCAATCAGAATTCCCCACTGGGATTTTAGTTTTGAGGGGGTAGTCACCTTTCTTTCCTAGTAGTAAAGCTAAGAGGGTTGGCAATTTAGGAGAGCAAAACCAACATACAGAAAGGAAGAGAAATAAGAACCAACCAGAAAAGGGGAATGGGCCAGGATCAAGATGGTATTTCAGTCCCTGAACTACCACCACCCCCAAAATAAAATTTCTCTGATTCTTGCCTTCCTGAGACCTGGCTGTGTAACATGTCCAGTGCTGCGAGCTTCGTCCTGTGTCTCTACCATAAATACCCATTGTCTTAAGCTAGTTTGATCTAGGTTTGCGTTGCAATGAAATGAGTCCTAGATAGCTTCTTTTCTTTCCACTTGGTTACTGAATACCTACATTATGGATGAATAATGCCCAAAATTAGCTCTAAAGGACCTCATGTCCCATGGGAGAGATACAAAAAGGCAACAGTGGTAGAGTTTATTTAGGAATCCGATAGGTATTTTGTGGAATGTAAAGACAGTTGCCAAAATATGAAAACTCAGTTCAGGTTGTAATAGGATGTATTTTAAAAAAATTTTTATTTAAATTTTAGTTAACATACAGTGCAATATTGGTTTTAGGAGTAGAACTCAGTGATTCATCAGTGTATGATGTATTTTTCTGAAATGATTCTTAGGTTAAGTACTTTCCTTGTGTTTTACAGTGCAAATTGGTGTTTCAATTAAAAAAATTTTTTTTAAATGATTTTAAAGTTTTCTTGCTCAGACAAGTGTGGGGGACTCCAAATTAAACAAAAATATACTGCAGGACTTTTCAGAGCCTGTGAGGCTAGTACACTTTGGAGCGTAAAAGGGAATAATTGTGTATGCAGATATTCAGAAAGTTCCATAACCAAAGAATGCATTTTTCTTGGAATGTGTGATTAAATTTCAGAGAACCAGTGTTCCTTGGAACATAGCTGGGGAACACCCACACTTGATCTTTAGTAACTTCTCAATTGGTTTATGTTAAGTTCCAGGCAGAGGTAGGCAAGGAAGAAGTGCTGGATTAATTAAATTTTTATTTAATAAATCCCATGGCATGTTCCTCTCCCTGCCACCATTGTGGGGTGGGTGCCAGAGCAAATCTTCCTTTTCGTTGCAGTCAGGAACCATGCTAAGCCCTCAAAAGGAGTTGCTATGCTACGATTTGAAAAGCAATCATTTTCTGGAAGCCTAAGTTGGCCTTGCAAAACGGACAACAAACGTCACCTATGTAGACGTCAGCTGTATGAACTGTGGGGCAGTCGGCAAAGGTTGTCACTCTTCTTAGCTTTCTTTGAGCCTTAAAAGAAACTACTCATGGAAATTTGCATCTTGATTTCCCCCTTTTCATCATATGTACATTTAGAAAAAGCTCCTGTTACAACCACAGCACACTGAGGGGACGAAATGCCATGGAGGTTAAATTCCTCCATGCCAACGGCTGCCAATGGCTGGCAGAGGAGCATCCCGTGGACTCCAAAGTTTAGCACTGATGTTTCCATGGACACTTGGGAATTGAAATACGGAAAATAAAGGGATTTCTGTGACACCTTGATATATGGAGCAGAGTATCAGAATGCAGTCTCCACTGTTAAGGAAGAGGGAGTCCAAGTTTTCCATTTATATTCTGGTTCAGTGTCTTAGTTTGGTGTATTTTTATGCTTTTGCTATTTATTGATTTGACCAACGTGAATCACCATTCGGCAAACAGGGCCGCGTTAATGCGTTAAAAGCTCATTATTGGGATAATGGACACGAAGTAAAAAGGAATCAAATGATGTGAGTGTAAAAGGTTTTTCCCTAGACAGCTGAAAATAAATTGAAAACAAATTCAATTAAAATAACATTCAACCTTTTTATTCCTTCCGTGGTGTGATTCCTCTAAAGGAGACACCCAGAACTAACACAGTGCTTTGAAAGGCCTCCCCTCCTGCATCTGACAGAGCCGGGCAGGCTTCGGCAAAACGTGCTGACAAAGGGCTCTGTTTTGGAAGCTGTTCTTTGCAGCCATGTGCTCCTGCCTCCCCCCGAGATCTCTACATCTGCTGGTCCTAATCCTTTCTGCTCTCTTCTGGTTAGAACTCCCAGGGACCCTTGCAGGCAAGTTCCTCTCCTCTCATCTCTCAACCTTTTTATGCCCCAAACCCAGATCTTGGCCTGTCTGGCCTGAGCCCACACCCACAGGCACTCTGGCTGCTGCTGCTTTTAAGTCTTCAAAATGGTTGTCAAATTAGTGCCCTTCTTTGCTTCTCCGTCATGTATCGTCCTAGCCGCAGACACCCCTTACAAGGTGTATTCATTTCCTAGGGCTGCTTTCACAAAGTATCACAAACTGGGTGGCTTAAAACAACTGGAAATTTATTGTCTCACAGTCCTGGAAGCTAGCAGTCTGAAAAATGATAGCGTCAGCAGATCCGTGCTTCCCCTAACATCTAGAGGGCAATCTTTCCTTGCTTCCTCCTGGCTTCTGGTAGTTTGCTGGCAGTCTTTGGCCATCCTCGGTTTGCAGCTGCCTCTCTCCTGTCTCTGCCTCTGTCATCACATAGGGCTCTCCCAAGGGGTGTCTGTCTTGGCCTGGCTGCCATCTTATAAGGGCAGTGGTCATATTGGATTAGGGGCCCACCCTACTCCAGCATTTCCTCATCTTAACAGATTATGTCTGCACTTACTTGGAAATAAGGTCACTTTCAAAAGTGCTGGGGTTAGGACTTCTACGTATTTGGGGAGTGCGGGTAGGGAGACACAGTTCAACACATAACTTGGAGCTGTAGTTGGCTGGCCTCCTCCGTTGTACCTGTCACTCCTCTCAGGCAGATCTGCACAGCACCCAGGGACGGTCTTCAGTTTGAATCCGATCCTGACACATCTCTCCTTAAAGACCCTGAAAGACTTTGACAGGACCTAAGGTAAAAATCTAAGCTGCCTGGTGGGGACGAGGTCCTGT
Source organism: Cryptoprocta ferox (assembly GCA_028646485.1). Taxonomy (NCBI): domain Eukaryota; kingdom Metazoa; phylum Chordata; class Mammalia; order Carnivora; family Eupleridae; genus Cryptoprocta; species Cryptoprocta ferox. Next base: position 25,290,235 of record CM053574.1, read on the forward strand.
GTGGCCAGGAGCCCTTCCAGCTCTGCTGCCCGAAGCCTTTACCCACAGACCCGTTACTGAGAGCTCTCCTGGTTCTATCCCAGTCCACGCCGTCCTGCTCTTTGCCTGGGTTTTGCCTTCCTCCTTTGTCAAAGTACCCCTTGGATGTTGACTCTTCTAAAAGGCCTTCCTGGATTCGTCCATAATCGTGCCCTGATGCAGACTGGTTTTCTCCCTCACTCTTTTACATGCTTATCACATCTGTAATTATCAGAGTGTTTATTTGTTTAATGTCACTCTTACACAGAGGTTGGCAAACTACAGCCAATAGGCTAAATTTGGCCCCAGGCCTATTTTTGAAAGACTCTCAAGAAAAGAATGATTTTTACAGTGTGAGAATTGGGAGTGGGGGTGGGGGTGGGGAGGGGAATAGGCAAACAAAAATATGCTATGGAAACTACACATGGCCTGTAAAATCTCAGATACTTACTCTCAGGATCCTTGTAGAAACTTTTTTGGTCCCTGGTCTTAACCCACTGCCAACACCCAGAGAGCCAGGAGCTTGTCTGTTTTATTCACTGCTGTATCTAGAAAACCTTATAAGGTCCCTGACACCTCATAGGTCCTCCAATAAACATATGGTAGAGATATAAATTATTCAATGGATGGTTGGTTCACAATGACTGTCGGTTAAGCTAGGAGAAATCAATCCTTTAATAACAGCCAGAGGGAATTCTGTAGTAGTAGATTCAGATTTTGATACCTTGGTAATTCAGTCTTTTAATAAATATTTAGGACTGGTAATGTTTAGGAGAATAGTCCAGGTGGCACTGGAAGTGGCCTTGGGAAACTTGTCTAGAAGGGACAAGATACAAAAGTGCAAGGAAGGTTCTAACCAGGGAGAACACTAGTTACAGTGGCTGGCTAAAAGTTCAAGTCCTTTTTTGTGGTAGGGAGGAGGCAAACAGAGGGAATACCCTCTGTAATTTTATTTTCTCAACACACAGACACTTTCCCCTAGTGAAAAACAAATTCTCTTCAAATGCGCCTCTGGCCCAAATAGGACTATCTTTCACGAGTCAGTCCCGGAGTTCATTGCCCTCAAGGTACAGGCTATAATGGACAAAGCAAAACGTTTAGCATTCCCAACCCCAGACTAAGTAAGGAAGTTTAATGTCTTCTTTAGCCCCTGGAAACTCTTGAGGAAATAGCTGGGGGCTGCAGCCACCAGTAGTCAAAGGGCTCAGCCCTTGGTCAGCCACCATCTCTCACTCGGAGGCCTGTCAAGAAGGTTGTCATTTGAAATTTGGCCTCAGCTTATTTGTCTCCCTGATTGCTGCAGTTTTCACGCCTATTTTCAGAAGCAGGTTGAATCTGAGATGCACAATCTGCTGGCTGGCCTGGCTTCTTGTAATTCAATGATTCATTTCAAAACTTCACCTGGTGAGTCTCAGGGAATCAAGCTTAAGGGTAGCATTAAGCTGTACACGGGGCTTTGTTCTTCCCACTTTTGGCTAAATTAGAATCTGTTTGTCTTGGACCTAACTCTAAGCCTTGCTACCAGAACTTACCAGGATCTTTTATTTCTGAACAGAATTTAAATTTTCCCTTAAACACAAGTCCTAGAGAGGGGCCTTTGTCTTCCAAATGTGCAGTTGCTTTATTGGACAGCTGGCAATGCTCTTCCTCCCTCCGCCTCATATGGCTGTCATTTTCCCTTCCTGCAGGTCTCAGCTTCAAAGCCAAGCCCCCATCGTGGGGCCTTTGTTAGCACTAGCTGTGGACATGCCTGTGGTTGAGTCACCCATCCACCTCCCAGCCCAAATGAAAAGCCAAATCAAGTGCCTGTATTCTGGAATATTTGAACTATTTTAAATCATAGTATTTGTGCATAACAATATATAATACAATGAAACTCAAATTCATTTATTCAAATGATGATGGAGACTTTATTTTGTGAAAGAATGTGACACATAATGTAGGCTGCGGGTGAGTTCCTGGCACACATGCCCAATGAGAGTTGCAAGATGTGATCATCCTTCAGTCCTGTCAGGTTCACTCTGTGCCTTTGTGTGGACCCTCGTCTAGAGGTGCCATTAACATTGGCAATGAGAGGCCCGGCCAAACATCCTTCTCGCTGCTTCTCTGTGGCCAAAAGGTCTTTGTCTTCCCAACTGCTTTCCAGAACATTGTGCTGTGTATTTCCTTTAGAGTATGTTTTCTGATTTGCAACTATCTTATTTAATTTACCTGTTTGCATTCTGCCTGCCCCTCCCACTAGACTATAAATTCCCCAAGAGTAGGGTACAGGCAGTACTGGTCACCCTGGCATTCTCAGTCCTTGACCCCCAGTGGACCCCGTGGGTGAGAGAGAGATGGAGCCTGTCCAGTGGTGGGGATGGAAGTGGATTGTCTGCAACATGCAAGGGCATACAGGATGGCTCACCAAGCCTTGCCGTGTTAGGCAGTGGTTCAACACCAAAGCCAACCAGCTGGTCTGGTGACTGAACCTACACGTGTTTGCTCACTGGTGCCTACACTCAGCTCCTCTTGGCTACCTGGCTCCGTGGCTGAGCTAAGCTTATTCAGTTTTAAGATTCTGAATGTGATGAACCATGTAAATCTTGTATCCCCTCAGCTTTGTTTTCCTCTTGTTCTCCTTCCTCTCCTGTTTTCAAGCTTATACAGTGACTCATCTGAGTCTCCCTGAGTTCCACTCTCTTTCCAGTCCCCCAGAATCCCTCTTCATTAACTCCAGCCATCATGGGGCCTTGACCTGTCTCTCTGGGTCCCTGTTGTCAGTGTGGGGCATGGGTTGACAGCGAGCCTGGTATCTGGGACTCCTCTGCTAGCGGTCTTCCACTCCATTGGATTCATGAGCTCCCCATCTGATTGCGTTGTTTGGTCTTTCAATGTTCAATGAGCATTTAAATCAACCTAGAGAGGACATGTATGACTTCTGGAGGTAGGCAGCCTGGGGTTGAATCCCAGCTCTGCCATTAACTAGCTGTGAGTCTTGGTGCAGGTTGTTTAACCTTGCTGTGCCTCGGTGTTCTCACCTGTGAAATAAGGATAGAAACCATATCTTCCTCACAGAGTGCTGTGAGGATTAAATACATTAATATGAGAAATAACCTAGGACAATTTCTGGCATACAGCAGTGCTCAAATGGGTCAGCTTCTCTATCACTCTCACATTTGCACATTCAGCTCAGGAACGGTCTCTTAAAGAGTCCTCTTGCCGGATGCTGGATTATCTATTGTCTGTGAGGTTATCTGTGTACAATGGCAACTGTTTGTTTAAATGGGGGCTTGGCCTGAGCTGCTGCCTATAGAGAAGAGCTGGAGCCCTTAGCAGTGTCTCCTGGGAAGATCGCATCTGCTATCTGGTCTCAGTGCGGTAGAGCACCAGCCACGATGCTCAGGGTGCCTCTCTTCCTGATGGCCGTGTTGTGTGATGGCTGGCTGAGGCCTTGGGGATAGGGAAGGAAACAGCAGAGGAAGCCTAGAGTCTGGGGAAGCCTGAGCTCAAGCCAAGGCCAGGAAGCAACAGGCTGTGATGAACTACCAAGCTGGGAATGGAAGCAAATGCCAAGGAGCAGCGTGATTAGTCCATCAGGCTGGCTCCCTGCTGAATCATTGTCTGATTCAGGAGCAGCAAAGGCAGGTGTTGTCTTGAGAGACAGGCCAGGGCCAGATGCCACATGCCACGTGCCCAGCGGCACGGCAGTGGGATCCAAGCTGTGACCATCCAGAGACCCTTAGCGATGACCGACTCCTCCATGCCTCTTGGATCTTAAACCACTGCTCCTACTGCTCTCAGCCCCATTGCAACTTTATCACTCGGGTATTTATGTGGCTATGGGCGGCTTCCCCCAAGCAGTTCTTACAAGAAGCCAGCAGATGGCGCACATTCTCCTGTGTTCCAGCCAGAGGTTCTCAACTGGCAATGAGTTTTCGCTGCTAAGAACCAGGAATAATAAATACCTGTAACATTTTGAATGTAAAATGTTGCAGGCAAAATACACTGGAGGCTGCAGGTTGGGATGGCAATTTATTTATTTTTTTTATTTTACAAACACAAGATTAAACATACATTAGAATATACAAAAATATTTTAATATGTATTTCACCAGAAACCCCATCAGAATAGATTTTACCCCTCTTTTGAAAAATGGGTAGGAAATATCCGAGTCCTCTATATGCATCTGATTGTAAATTTTACTTTGGCTCATTCGATCCTAAACTATGAGGCAATATTACCATTGCTATAATGATATTGATAATGATAGGAACAAAAATAATGGCTACTATTGTGGATTAGGCATTTTGCATGTATTGTTTAACCCACAGAACATCATGAGGCAAGAATTACACAGTGACTGTACTGACAAACCTTGAGAATATGTCAGTAGCCTCATGCTCACTGTCCCAGAAGAGCATCATCAGACACAAGGTAATAAGAATTAACTCACAGTAAAATTCCTCATCTCAGATAAAAACATGGCAACCTGCCCCCTTTTGCTTAGACAGTAATTCTGCTCCTACTTCAGTACGATGTCCTATTACCTCCTGATTAAAGGAAGTAAATGTAACACAGTACACAGATACAAATGTATCATTTGCAGGTGATACATTAAATTAACAATGGCAACAATAACAGCTATCATTTACTTAACTCTTACTATAGGCTGTGTTCTATTCTAAGAGAATCTTTAAAACCTGCATCAACATTAGTAAGAAGGAACACTTGTTAATCACCACTTCACGGATGAAGAAAATGAGGCCCAGAGAGGTTTAGTAATGTTTCTAAAGTCAAAAAGCTAGCAAGAAACTGTTAACTCCAGAGCAGGCGCTCTTACATCAGCCACTAAGTTAATGGCCTTCGGAATGTAATTACCTGAGTGATTTGCCATTGTTGACTTCTTGGTTTCATAGCAGCGTCTTCGTTAGTGCAAGATTTTCTCAATACTCTGTTCTCTGACTCTACGGAAATAGGTTTTTTTTGTTTGGCTGGTTTTGTTTTTTTTTTTTTTTTTTTTTTTTTTTTTTTTGTCTTTTGAGGTGGATTTTCTTCTTCATTTATGTCCATGCAACTGCCAAATCAAAAATATAGCCCCAGTTGGTTAGTCCAGATTGATGTTTGGGACCCACTCCATATTCCATATTTCTGAATTATTAAAGGGATTTGGTCATTTGGCAGAGCAAATGGGCTTGCAAGATGTTGGCTTTGGCATTGAGTCTGTCTTCTCTGTTTCAGAGGCAAAGGGCACATAGCTCCCTTCCTCAGCAGTTTGAGTCAGTGGTGGGCTCAGAGAGTCCTGTCCCTGCAGCCTTAGACCTCTCATTCTCTCTCCCTTGTCTCCTCACTTCTCTTTCTTTCTACTCCCCTTCCCTTCATTGCTTGTGTGTGCTTCATTTTCAGACACATCTGGGCACCCCATTTGGATGAGGAAGGACTGGTGAGATATGCCTTTCAGCTTCCCTTGTGCCATCAGACACTTTCTTGTTAGCACTTGGATTTTGAAAGTGCATCATTGGCATCAAGGATGGATTTTTGTCAGCAGAGCTAATTTTCAGGCTTGGTGGAAATTTCTATCTGGAGAAGATAGCTGTCTCTTCCAAATCAACAAATAGTGCCTAAAACCTGGTTATAAATCCTGTTGCTCTGCAAATGGGGCTGTTGGTGGTATCCTTGTTACCCCCACTCAGCCTTCCTTAGTGGCTTCATCCCCTTTCCCAAAACTCTCCATTCCTGAGGCTCAGATCAACTGCTTCTTTCCTCTCTCACCCTTCCAGAATAAGACTGTCTGGCACCCAGAAAGGCATTCCGATTAGGGGGTTGCCTGTACAGTGGAGGTGGGGGTGTTGGTGCAGAGCATATCCTGGCACTAAGGGAGGCGTGAGGAGGCAGCAAGTACGGGAGGCTCACTGGTGGCACAGGAATGTTCCCCAGAGTTGTTCCACAGAGTAGTATTGGCAGCCACATGCACACGCGCACACACACACTCTCTGCCACCACTGGGAAGGAAAATGGTTTCCTGCTCAAGCAAGTCCTGGGAGGGTTGAACTAAAATGATTTCTTTTAAAGCCCATGATTACAAAATGGGGCCATAGCTTGGGCAGTTTTCCCATTTTGTAGGCCAAAGAATCTCTTCTAGCAGATGACTTCATGGGGCCAGTAGTCTATGTAACACATATGGATGTATTAAGGGGCATGAAGTATGCAACCTACTCTCAAATAATTGATAAAAACATATACTAATATGTATATGTGAGAAATAAATGTAAAAGGATAGTGAATCTGGGTGAAGAGTATTAAGAATTCTTTGCATTTTTTTGTTGCAGTATTTAGTAAGTTTGAAATTACTTTAAAATACTGTCCAAGAGGGTCATTGCTTAGAGACCAGATTCACCTCTGAGATGTAGAACAAGCAAACACACAGCACCCAAACCGAGAACCTGCAGAAATCGGGGTGCAGATTTGCCTCTGGTCCCCCCAGACTGGGAGTTCCAGTGCTCCGTGAGGTCATTTTCTGGAGATGGATGAAAAGCCAGGTGTCCTGAGCAGGTTTGGGATGGGAGGGCTTAGCCTGTCTTTCCCCAAGGACTTCCGGAGGCGTGGAAGGGCCAGGTGGTTGGAACTGTGACTGGGGAGGAGAAAGAGAGCAGAGGCAACTCAGCACAGCAGCTATGTCAGCGAAGGTTGGGAGATCCTTTTACCTCACTTAGAGAGTTCTGCATGTATTTACAAATACTAACATTATTGCAAAGTATATAATTCCAACCTAGCATTCTTAAACCTCCTGATTCTATGAATATGACATAAAGGCCTAAATGATCAAATTCTATGATCATAGAATAACCATAGCCACCATGGTTAGAAATTGGTCACCCAGACAGTTCCCCCAAATAGTGCTTCACATTTGCCCTTGGATGGTCTATGAGCTCCTGTCCCCAGCTGCCTCCCCTGCTCCAGCTCTCCATATCCCTTATGACCAGATCACTGCGTGCAAACTCTCAGCCATCAGGGTCTACCTTGAGAACTCCAATGGGGCCAATTCTGTGTGTTCCCAAGTCTCTCATTCCCATGGGTGCCAGGGTGTGGCTGGCACCATACAATGGTGAGAAGAACCTCTCTCCCCAAAGCCTGCCATATTTTGTCACTTGGTCTTCAAGGCCACCTTGCTTATGCCTAGAATCTCTCCATTTATCTCAGGAACTGTGATTCTGCTTTGAGCTAGAATTTTGCCCAGCATCACATGGGAATCAATAGGTACACAAATAAAAAATAAACAGACAAAAGACAAAAATGATTTTGTCACTCTTCTGTTGGTAGAATCTCAAACTCAGCCCATTACAGGAGTTGGGGACACACCCAGCACTTTGTACTCCTTTCCCTCCTGTTTTTTCTAGCCCAAACTCATCTTTGTACACAGATACACACATGTTGTATGTTCCTTCTATGTTGGAGCACCTGGGTGGCTCATTTGGCTCAGCATCTGACTCTTGATTGTGGCTGAGGTCATGATCTCAAAGTTGGTGAATTCAAGCCCTGCACTGGGCTCTGTGCTGACAGTGAAAAGCCTGCCTGGGTATCTCTCTCCATCTCTCTGCCCCTCCCCTGCTCATGCTCTCTCTTTCTCAAAATAAATACGTAACAAACATTTAAAAAACCTGCTATGTATATTTAGACAGTGGTTTTAAACAGCTCTCAGAAGATGGTGGTAGAGTAGAAATAATCCCCAAAATCGTAGACATCCCAACTAAGTGAGCACATACACCCCCCCTTTTTTTGCATCCAGGTCAGTGCTGAGTGCTTTATACGCCTTATGTCATTCAGTCCTTCTTATCACTAAGTTCTGGTGTTATCTCTATCTTCCCTATGAGAAAACTGGGAAGGTAATATCTCACTCAGTATCTCACAGTTAGCAAGCATTGGGACCTAAACAACTATCCAGAGATGTCTGACTCCAAAGCCTGTGTCTTTAACCCATTTCATGATTTTGATTCCCTTTCTCCAAACTACAGAATTGATGGGGAGGGGATAGGTGTTGTCTTCCAGTGTCTGGGTTCTGAGGAAGGCTCTCCCAAATGACCTGTTCCCTATCATACCCACCAGGGGAGGTTGTGGGACTTTTCCGAGTTAGAATTAACTGCACCCATAACTGTTATAAATCTTAAGGTGAAGTTTTAAAACTATCCGCCTCTGAGTAATCTAAAAGGAGCCATAAAAATACCTAATTCATTCACAATTGACATTTGACCCTGAAACACATTAAGTATTTTGGGAATAGTATACCCTCTTCCTCTATTTTGTTGGCTCTGGCTGATATTAAACTGTGTTTGCCTTCCCTGGATTTCATTGAGTCCAAGGAAACACGAGTAGCTCAAAGCCTGTTGACTTACCAAGAAAAGTCAGTTCAGGAGTGAAAATCTGTAATAGAAAACCCATTATCAGATTATTCAGAAGTGGATAATGTAGTTGCACATGCTTCTTGCTAAACGGGTTTCAGGTGAGAAACCTGTTGCTTCTCTGTATAGTTCAGTGTCCAATCCATGCCTGAAAATATAGGTAAAATTTCTGTTCTGACAGACTCTCATTTATCCTCTGTTTTGTACCCATATTCTACCCTTGTCTTAATTTCCTCTCAATTATGCTCAGACATTAACTAATACTGACTAACTACAACCCAAAATAATTATTGCTATCTGTTCCCTTTGTAAATACAACTCCAGCACAGAGCTAGAAGAATAATGGCATATTTACAGAAGGCAGCTAATTAAACTGAGTTCCAATTGCTTTCACTTTGCCAGAAGGAGCCATTTTCACAGCAAAAATTGGGTGGATGCTTGCATGCTTACCAGGCACAACTCAAGGTAACATAATTCAGAGTTCCCAAGACAAAAATTCAACACAAGACAAATTTACACAAGCAATAAAAATCTCATTAAGAAAGACATGAAGATCTTTTTACTATAGCCCAACGGTTAAAGGGGGTATCATTTTGGTGGGTTTATTTAAGGAATAGTATATATTTCATTGTTTCATAATGAAAGTAATTGTAAGAGACTCTTAGACAATTCTTGAAGAACACTTTCATTTTTGAATCTTTCTTTTCCGGTTTATGAAACCACTTCACCATTCTCGGCCTCGTAACTTCTAAACTTTCTAACGGATCCAAACATTGTCGAGCCCCATGTTGAAATTGCGAATCCTCCTCTGCTTCTCATTTCTTCCAGGAATTTTGTCTTAAACACAGCTTGACCTCTCATATAGAATTACGAGTTTCTAGTCATGTGATTTCTGGAGTTTAGTTGAGCTCGTTAGCAACAGCCACACAAATGGAATTCCTAAGACACATCTAGATTTGAAAGCACATCTTAAGTTGGCCTTCTCCTCTGGGTTTATTCAAACACAAACCAAATGTAAACCATGGCTTTCCAAAACATCAGAAAAGCAGACATGCCTGACATTGTGTAGATGCCGGGTTCCATCTCAGTAGGGAAGAGTGTGTTTTCCTTGTCCTAGTCTTGGGAGAGGAACTCCGGAACACATTGGTGCTCTCAGACTTGTACCACTAACAGCATCTTTTCAACTGCTTTACTTCACTGTGTTTCTGAATGCTGTGATGATTTTTGTTCCTGCCTGTGTGTCATTCCTGAATCTGCTTCTATCTACTGGAAGTAGTGATTTGGCAGGCATCGGCACTTTCTCCATGTTTAATTAATTCCTCTAATTTTGTGGTAAATGAGAATAATGGGGCTTAATTTTGCTATTTATGTAAAATTGATTGGTAATTATGGAGAGCACAGGAGATTTGGCTTTACAAACGAAAATTAAGTGACCTCTCCATCATGGTGCCTTGGCATGCCTCATTCACTCGTAGGAAAAAGCAGGAATGGCAGCAAAGCAGATGTTGAATGGGAGATGAATGTAGGTTTTGTGACTTCTGCAGAAGTTGAAATATGGAAATCTGTGGGGTCTTGTTTAAAGACCTAAATGAGTTCAAAGCAGAATCATCTCAAAGAGAACATTTGAAGGACAGAAGCCTTTTTGGGTTTTATCATCTCATAATTGGTATGGTTGGTCACTTTAATTCCAATATATTCTAATCTAATGTGCTCGGATCAAAGCAGGGGCAGTGAGTGGGGGGAGAAGAGGTCTTATTTCAAAGTGATCTATGTTAGAGGCAGATATCACAGAAGAGAGTCTCAAGATGGAAAGATTTTAGAATTATTTTCTCCTTGAAACTTTAGATACAACTCCAGATGATCCTTGATTCTCAGTAAATGATACTTAAATTGTATGTATCTGTATGAGAGACAGTTTCCTATAGGTAGAGATCTAAGTATACATGTCTGTATCTACATGGCTACCTCTCTCTATATATATACACACACACACACACACACACACACACACACACACATTTCATCTTTGCTTTCTATCCAAGAAGCTTAAGCACTTTACCACAGCAATGAGAATTATTATCATTCCTAACTATCAGGATTTAGTTGTTATCATGATGGCATTGATTTGTTAAATAAGACAAAAGAATTTGGTTTTGCTTCTGTTTGGCACCACTGAAACTCAATTCCTTGATGGATGACATTAAAATTATAGCTAGATGGTAAGGCATGCATTTTACTCTGGTAGGGGCATGGCAGACATCGAATTCTAGAAGCTGATGTCCTGCCACAAAGCTCAGCTGACATTGACTCATGTTATTTAGCCACATAGAGCTATTAAAAATTATTGACAGGGGTGCCTGGGTGACTTAGTTAAGCATCCGGCTTCCTCTGAGATCATGATATCACAGTTCACAAGTTCAAGCCCCACATTAGGCTCTGTGCTGACAGCTCAGAGCCCGGAGTCTGCTTCAGATTCACAGCTAATGTTAATTGCATGTTGTAAATCTTTAATTTGGGAGCTCTGAGAAAAATAGTTTAAATTTTAATATATATAACTTTGAAATAAGAATGATGCTTTTAGCTCAGTCCTGCCCTTCAGGTATTTGCCTGATTTTGCATTACAATGAAATGGACAGAAATAATCTGGTGGTACCTATTTTCCCCAAAGTTAATTGTTTTCTTCAATGAAGAAATTCACCATACCTGTGCTTTGTAAGTCAACGTGAGGTTATAGGAAAATTCATGTTTAAGAGCGCCTCTGCCTCTAGCCGAGAACAAGAGCAGAATGTCCAGGACACAGTGCCAACAGGATGTGCCCAGGTTTGGTAATTCCCTGACCATGGTCCATTTAGAATCCTCTCACTGTGGATCAGGCTGAGCATTCTAAGTGCTTTAGAACATTCCATCTACTGAGGTTTGAGGTGGAAAACAGAGTTGAGACAACACAGAGGCCTAAGGGATCAATTGCAAATATCACTACAAAATGAAAATTATTTCCTTAATTTTTTTTATTGATCCCACACCTGTGGTCTCCCAATATAGTTATGATAACATTAAAACCCAGAGACATGCATTGCCATCCTGAAAAACAAATTTAAAAGTACCCAGGCAAAAACCCAGCTTCATTCTTTTGGATTTGCTTTCTTCCTCTCAAAAACCTACTTTATGGTAGATCAAATCAAATAATCATTACCTGTTAAAACTTTTGAATCAGGAGATTTGGGGAAGATAGGTGGTGGCAGCAATTTGGATTTTCCTAAATCATCACATATAATCAGAGAAATTAGTTAGTAAAACTAAATTGATGATTTCAGAAGAAATCAAGGTGACAAGGTATGCCCCAACCCACAGAATATAAGCAGGTGTTACCAACTGTGTGGGAGAAAACAGTGGAAAGCAAGGGGGTATCTGCCAGACCTGAAAACAAGAGAAAGAAACCCTGAAAAAGCCAACAGATACTAACTGACAGGCATGTCAGGCCGATTTTAAAATGGCAGCTAAAACTAGACCTGATTTTGCCGCATCCCGTAACAGGAGGGTGCTTGTTAGGTATGAAGGAGCTAAGAGCAGTCTTGTCTGTATGAACTCTCAAAATTAACTCACCAGGGTCCTTTCAGAACATGGCTCTACACCAAGGAGAAATTTCTGGGAGTGGAATAAAAATTGACCAGGACAGATAAAAATAAAATATGAGAGAGGGACAGAGATAGGAAATCTAAAAAAAAAAAAAAAAAAAAAAAATGGAAGACCACTATATTTTCAACACAACATTTAATAGTAATTGAAAGCACTTAATACTACATTAAGTAGTAGTCCAGCTGAACTTCACAGTTTGAGTTAACAGAAACTAATTATGAGTAAAAGAAAAGTATTCAGGTTAAATCTCACACAAAGTTGTGATAAGAAAAAGAAGAAAATAAATAGTAGATTATATCCTTCTAGAGGATAAAGCATGCCAGAAATGTATGCTCAAAAAACAGATTAAAATTGTGACAATTTTATTTCAAAACAATCTAAAAGACACTAAGAAAATGATAAAAGACATGAAAAAACAACAAAAATCAAAATGAGAATAATTGGATGTAGATGACAGTTTAAAAATTAGAAATAAAAATTTAAAAAAGAATTTAGAAATAGGGGCCATACTCGAAGGAATAAAAGAGTAAATAAACACAGTAAATAACATCTTAAGAAAAATAGTAGATGAAAAGGAGTTTTTTCAAAATACAAAAACCCCAAAGAGATAGAAAGGATTCATATGAAATTAACAAATCTCAAAGATAAGCAAAAAATGTTTTAACTATATAGATCATAGGAGTTCCTGAAAAAGAATACTGTAGCAAGGGAGCAGAGCAAATTCTAAAAAGGATAATTAAGAATATTTTTTCTTGGGGCGCCTGGGTGGCTCAGTTGGTTGAGCGTCCGACTTCGGCTCAGGTCATGATCTCACAGTTCGTGGGTTCCAGCCCCATGTCAGACTCTGTGCTGACAGTTCAGAGCCTGGAGCCTGCTTCTGATTCTTTGTGTCCTTCTCTCTCTGCCCCTCCCCTGCTTCATGATCTGTCTCTCTCTGTCTCTCAAAAATAAATAAATGTTAAAAAAAAATTTAAAAGAATATTTTTTCTTGAGTCAAAAAAAAAAAAAAAAAAAAAAAGACAACCAAGGAGGGCCACCTGGGTAGCTCAGTTGGTTGAGCCTCAGACTCTTGATTTCAGCTCAGGTCAGGATCCCAACGTCATGGGATCAAGCTCCACATTGGGCTGCGAGCTGACAGTGTGGATCCTGCTTTGGTTTCTGTCTCTCTCTCCCTCTGTCCCTCCCCAGCTTGTATGCATGCATGCACATACACTCTCTCTAAAATAAAAAAATATTAAAAATTAAAGTGCATATTAAAAAGGCACACTTTTCAATATCAACCAACTGCCAGATACATTCTAATAGAATGTCTAGATTTTAAGAGAAACAGGAAAGGAAAATATATGAGGCATCTAGACAAAAGGAACACATGACTTACAAGAGCCAGAATAATCAATTTCATCAGACTTTTTGATAGCAACACTTTATTACAGAAGAAAATGTAATAAAGAAGATGTGAGGAAAGAGTTAATGTCTACCAAAAAGGATCTTCCAGTAAAAGGTACAGATAAAAATAACATGTAAGAATATCTTCTCATCAGGGTTTTTGTTTGTTTTTGGAAATCTACTAGGGAATTAGCTTCAGATCACCAGAATGACTAGAGACATCAGTGTAAAGACTGGCATAGGACATTAAATGAACTTGTATATCTATGACTAAAAAGAGAAGATTATGCTAAGTAGTAGTTATAAGATCTGACAGTGCAACCAAAAAATGGGGGAAAATTGGAAGACATGTAAAAAAATAACTATTTTCAGGAATAATTGATGGTGTTAGTATTGTTATTCTGAGATTCATGTATATGTATAAAGCTGTAATCTGGGAAAAATATAAGTAAAATTCCTATAGTCCCCAGACTGAATTATAACTATCATTATAAATTCATGATTCAGGCTTTGAGCATTAATTACTACTAACATTAAAACAAACAAAAAAAGTGGAAACAGAACACAATGTGTCTTTGGATTAACACAACACACCAGCAACCTGTGTCTTGCTAAAGGGATCAAACCTAATCTGGGTTTGGCTGTGAACTTGTGAGAAATACCCAGGACAGACAAACATGTTCATTTGCCCATAAGTGTGTAACCAACAAAACCCAGACAGTGGGAATCCCCCACCAGTCAAATGGCCTAGGATCGTCAACACATAAATACTGAAAGATGTATGGGGAAACATCTCGGCTAGGAGACCTTCTCCATCTTGACGGTTTATTGGAAAATATAAGATAAAATTAAGAATTCATGTAAAACTTTTAGAATTATTTAAAACCTTGGTTTTAGGATGAGAAAATTTAGGGAAGATTTGAGGATTCAATTCATGACAATGACAGTAATAGCTATTTATGAAAGCCTATCATGTGACTCGTACTATAATGTATTATCTCTAATCTTCACAATGAATCCATGAAATAGTGACTATTTTCCCCATTTTATAGTTGAGGAAATAAGAGACACTGAAAGGTTAAGTAAATTACACAATAGACTTATAGCAAAGTCAATGTGCTAACCGAGGCCTATGGATTCCATACAGCCCATAATTTTCAGTGACATCATGTAACAAATTATATTTAAAATGTGTTATGAAGCCTACATTGTAACCTTAATGTTACCACTTAGGAACTTAAAAAGGCCATTTGTGTTAATATGTCTTTTGTTATTGTCCAGACATAAAGCTAAGAAGAATGGTGTGGTATTACTACTTGAGTATTAACCATAATGGTATCTAAGCATCCACATATCCAAAAGAATTTATACTGGACATAAATTTTTGGCTCCCTAGAGATGTCATATTTTTAACTCTTTTTCTGTGCTTTGAGAATAATTGTTGGCCACTGCTTCTAAACATTTTATCACTTTCAATCTTACTTTGCACCTCTCAGTTTATGGAAATTTTGTTTAGCTACTTACTTAAAATCTTGGTTTCTGGTTGCATCAGAACAAGAAGATTTTGATGATGCTCCTGATGCAAAATGAGAAATCATTAAACTGTGTCAGTATTCTACAACTGGTCTCTCATACTCTAAGCTTCTTGAAGGAAATAACTGTTGCGCTGTTGAGGCTGACCCAATAGAGCTGGTTCTCTGCTTAGCACAGGCCAAATATTCCATGCATGTTAAACAGGGAGCAGTCTCTTAAAATGGCACTGATTTTCGGGAATTTCTCCTTCTGTTTGACATACAAATTAATAATCTATTTGACCCCATAATATCTTTATTCAGACACCACCCTGGGAAGCAGCATGATCTTTCAGCATCATGGACCACCCCAACGATTTCTGGAAGGGATTGCAATAATAATATTTCAATTTGCTCTAAGGCCAAGAGCTTCATCTATTGAACTTTTCCTTTCTATTTCCTTCCCTGTCCAACTCATTCTCACTCAGCTTAAAGCTCATCTTGAAATGGTGTTAAATCTAATACCACTCTCAGATTTCATCAATCTTTGGAGTTGGCCAGAGCTGCATAGAGTAAAAACGCAAGCAAAAATGGGCCTCTATAAATTAGAGACTGGAAAATACCTATCAGAACACCCAGATTCTGATAAAACTTTCCCCTCCAGTATACAGGGTTTGAAAATTGAACTGGTTTTTCTCCTCTAAAATGCCTTAAAATTTTTTTTAAATCTCTTTTGTAATGGTTTGTGATTCCTTGGGCATCCATTCATTGTTCCATACTACTATTGTAGTTTTTTTTTTTTTTTTACTTTTGATTAAAAAATAAAAGTGATAACTGTTGCTACATTACAGATTGACCAGAATTCTGTTTCTCCATCATCTGCATATTGTGATTTAGTCCCTTTCCTGAAGGCTTTAGAGTCCTACAGAATTGATATAAATGAAGTTGGACCCTTGCCCAGAAGTACAGAGACCCACTGGGCAACAGTTCACATTGAAGGTCAATGCATGTTTAAGGGTATAGAGAGAAAAGATAAGCCATGGGTGTGTTTCACATCGAGGAAAGATGAAGCCAGAGAAAATCATCCTCTCCTCCTTGGAAGAGTTTGGAGGAAGGGGATTCTTAGGAGCTGTTTAAATGATGGGTGAGAGACCACTAACGTCACAAAACTTGTGTATTGGTAAATAAATAACTTCTAATGACTTAGGTATTAAAAGAAGATTATTACAAAAATATGCAGCCAAATCTAGGTTATGAGTGGCCCTTTAAATTTGATCACCCAAACTATTCTTCAGATAATCTAATATTTGCTTCTGAGTGTTGGCATGTGGGTGTTTGTGCATTTATGTGTGGCATATCCAATTTTGGTTGATATGGGCAATAATTTTAAGGACGATATAAAATAAGATCCATAGAATCATTGAAAACTGTAATAAATTTGCACAGTGAAGTGTCTTTGGGATTGATTAGGGCTGTTTTGCATGACTTGGTAAAGGTGAAGAGTCATCTCTCTTCTCTTCAGACAAATGAGTTTAGTTATTTCAAAGAAAGATTTTTATGGAAAATGATCATACTCTTTTCTACTATAAACTTTCGGACTATAATTTTTATAGCAGTCATGTCTCCCTTATTATATTTTATTTGAAATTCAGACTTCTATTTCTCTTTCAGTTTTTAGAGGGAACTTGATAATTCACTTAGTGATTTATCAAAATATTGTGATCTTCAGTAAATACCCATAATCTTGGATTTATTTATTTATTTATTTATTCATTTGCTATAAGTAAGAAAAACATCAGGAACCCCTGAAAGATTTAATCACAGGTTCTATTTTAGACCAAACTGGTTGAGTGGCTTGGGTAAATCACTTAACATCTTCAGACTTCAGCTTCCCCATTTGTCCAAAATCCAAAATGTCTAAAAATTTTATTCTCACCAAATGAATAGGTACATGCATGGGCTGATGCAGGGATAGAAGCATGGGTGAATGCATGGTTGGGTACATAGATGGATGTTTGGGTGTATGGATGGTTAAACGGTTGGATATGTAGTTGGATGCATGGGCAAGGGCATAGATGGGTTCAGGGTTGAGTGCGTGGATGAATGCATACATGGGTGCATGGGTGAGTGCGTAGATGAATGTAAGTTGGGTACATGGATGGATTCATGGACTGAAGGATGGTGGGAAGGAAGGATAGAAAATCACAAATAAATCTTTAAAAAATTGTAAAAAAATGTAACTCAACAGAACAAAACTGTACAGAAGTAAAATTGGAGAAACTGCTAAAATTTATTGAAATGTTTGTTTGCTCCCAAAAGACACTATTGTGCCTAACATACCTTAGAATTAATCTTTAAAACTTTGTGCCAGGCCTCATGCTATATAATGTGTGGTATGTTTTCATTTGTAAGAGGCCTCTGCAGTTGATATGGCTGGCATTTTATAGTGAAAGTCCTCCATCTTTATAATAACAGCTTTGCAATTAACAAGAACAACTTCCTATTATCTTCTATCCAGTCCAGTCTTTGTCAGATCTGCAAAAAGAGATACTAAGCATCAGTCTGAAGGGTTCCTCAGTCCATCAAGGGTCCCATGGTGTACATAAAGCCAACCAGGAGAGCTATTGTTGTGTTAATTTGTTTTGTTAGATTAATGATTCTTCTGTTAATATTTAACCTTTTGTCAAATTGTGATGCATAGGGTTGTACATCTAGATCAATAGAAATGAATAATGGGACAGGCATATTTTTTCATCTCATTTATTTTCCCACTAGTACACAACACTGTTTTATTGGCAATATGTTTCAAATGGCCTGTAATTAATTAAACGGAGAATGACGTATCCTTGTACCACGTGAAAAGAAACACCATTGTGCAGACTACTGTCTTCATTCTTCCTATGAAGCAAACTGGGACTGATTTACAGTTTCCTATGTTTTCTTCCTCTTTAATCTTTCCTGAGGATTTGGAACAGTAAAGGAATCTCTCTGAGGTCTGGACTGAGAGGAGAGAAATGGTATGCTTCATGGAATGCTGGCATGTCAGGTGCAATGCACTGTGTCTAGAGAGGCAAGTCTGAAAGCTTCTATGTCTGTTGGTGATTAGCAACATCTAAGGTGTAATTGGCAATGGTGCTAAGTAAGAAATGAATGAACATCTGGGAATTCCTTTCAATAACATCTAAAATTACAACGCTTTCTCCCAGAATAGACCAGAATGATAAAGTACAGGTCTCCTTAGTCCCTCACAATATCACTTTGTCAGTCATCCTTGTTTACCTGTTCTCTTAATAAAATTTGTCATGGCAAAATCTTCATTCCACAAAGTGCCCAGGCTGTACAACATAATGCCTTGGAACGTGGTATACACTGAATAAATCTTTTCTGCTCTATTATTTTTTAAATTGTATTTCTTTTTTTTTAATGTTTATTTTTGAGAGAGAGAGAGAGACAGAGCATGAGTGGGGGAGAGGCAGAGAGTGAGGGAGACACAGAATCTGAAACAGGCTTTGGGGGGCTCTGAGTTGATAGCAGCAAGCCTCTTTTGGGGCTCGAACTTAGGAAATGTGAGATCTTGACCTGAGCTGAAGTCAGATGCTTACCCAACAGAGTGATCCAGGTGCCCCTTCTCTGCTCTCTTCTTGCTGACTGGTTGTTTCTTTCCTTCCTGAGGAGAGGCATCAATTTTACATCACACTGCTATAATTTAGAGCTTCTTAGTCGTCCCTTACTTGGGAGGTGCTTGAGAGACAGAAAACTTGTAGAACAGCAGTGTTTTTCTTCAGTTATCTTTTCTCCCAGGACAGGAGATCACAAGGTCACTGTCCAGTGCTGCTAATCTGGCTAATAGGTGCCTTTGGTCATGGACTTGTATCTGGGATTTAGCTATGTAAACTTTGCCAGATATGAGAACCTCCGCTTGGGAGCTGTTTCCCAAGACAGCAAATTCCTGTGAACACCAGACCCTTGTAGGACACATTTGTTTCTTTCTGACTTGGGGTTGTGCAACCATGGTCTGCTTTCATGTCCTCTCCAGCTGGAAGGTGTACCATTGCCCTTTCCCTCCATGCTGCCAATCTCAATGACAGGAGCAATCAGGTCCTAATGTTGAAGGGCACTCACATCAACCCCTGTCTGTTTCCACCGACCTGTGGGTACAGGCGTCCTGACTGATGGCTGACCTAGAATCCTAATGAGCTGAGTCCAAGCTGAACTTGCTTCTCTGGTTGATATTTTAGCCATCTGTTGACCCTCTGTGGCTCAGTCAAGAGTTTTTAGCCCTGACAGCACAGATAAAAGAGACATAGGTAGTATTTGCCAACTTTTCAGTATTTTTTGCACTTTTTCCTGTATTTTCTCTCTTTATTTCCCAAATCAGTGGGCAAATTTAAATTGCATAAAATGTCCAGTTTACATACATGGTGCGCTTAGCTATTTCTCCGTCTTAACTATAGGGCCAAGGTGATTCGGGTCTCATTGGGATCCCCTCAAAAATGTTGGGAATAAATGAAGGGATAGGTGAATGAAAAGATAGTATGCAGATGAATCCAAGGTGACTCTGCGTCCATGGTTAATGATGACGTCAAGGATTTTACCCAACATGGAAATATCAACACTGACTCTGTGGTCTGATTTAACTTATTTCCTCTGAAGATAGCACCGTGAACCACATTAGCAGGACAACAGCTTTAAGTTCTCCCGGTTGGTAGTGAGAAAGCCAATCAACACACAACCAATATTATAATAATTAGCATATGATTACAATAATTACCAGTGAATGGCTCCCTAATCACTGTTAAGACCAGTAACACATTTGAATATTGGCCTTTGCCCCTACTTGGTGCCTTCAATGCTAGCTCCCTTCTTCCCAGACCCTGCCACTCCATACTGCTGATGGCTGCCTCCAGAGTTTACACATCATGCTCCAACACTCCAGTGTCATCCTGGGCACTGGGCCTTCTCTCCATGCTTGGCCTTCTTTTGACCCTGTTCCAGTGCTCACACAATGCCTCCATGCTCTTTCTTACGTGGACAATTTGTATGGCTTCAATATAACTGACCCTTTGCTTTGTTGTTCTTCAGATTTGAACAGCAAAGTACTTACCTCAGGTGACTACTCCTCCAGCCCTTCAAGTCAATATTCCAAAGGCTGGCCTATCCCTTAAAAAGGAGGGTCCCACAGGCCTAGACCCAAGATAAAGGGTAAACTGGGGGACTCAGGGGAAAAAAAAGGACTTGAGCAAAGAGTGCCAATGACAGAGAGCTATCAGGCGCACAGCATTATGAGCTCTTAAACTATTTGGGACATGGAATTCCAATTCCTGGGACTCTTCTTTAAAAAAGAAGTGTGTCCTAACACACTGTAAAATTTTGTGCAACAATAGCTATTGCAGTTACTTGGAACACTAACATATTGAACACTTTCTATGACCAAAGTTCTCAATTAATCCTCCTAATACTTTGGCATAGTAAATTCCACTGCATCGGTTTAACACATAAGAACATGAAGCTCAAAGCGATTATCCATCTTGACCAAGCTCATAGAGATAGTGAGTGGAAGAACCAAGATCTGGACACTCAGTCAAGTGTCCTTAACCACTATCCCTTCCAATTCTCCCCCCTCCCCACAAATAAATGGGTCTCACTGGGCAATAGTATCTTCTCATCTATAGAATGCAGAAATAGCTTTGTAGAATATCAGGTTCCTAGGAAGACTGCAAATATCAGGAAATAATGTTGTCAAGCACTTTGCATATAGGAAATGCTAAATCAAGCTAAATTAAATTCAACAGAGTTCTAGACAGTTAAGAAGCCTTTATTAAACCCCTGCTGTGCTGGGCACCCAGCCGTGACTTGGGTTAAGCCTAATACTACTTAATTTATGAAAATGCTGTTATAATTATTCTGTTTCTTATATTTAGGTGCCCTCAAGAAGAAAGTACAATTTACAATTAAATATAAATTATTTATCCCAATTTTCTGACTTCTGTTCCATTCAACAGCCTTTTAGGAGGTACCTAACTATAGTAGACACATTAAAAGGTCTTGCATAATTCATGATTACTGCCCTTTGTCTACAATTACCCCTCTTTGACACTTGTGGAGGTGGGTTACCTATAGCCATGTTTGACCATTTATTCCAGGTAGGGGCAATAAAGCTCACTCTTCTGTGAATTTGAAATTTAAATTTAGAATCTCTTCCTTAGTCTTTGCATGTGGCTGGCATGTGACATGTGATTTATTTAGACAAAGACTGGGGTAGGGAGGTGGGGCAGACTACAGAGGGGAAGGAGAAAGCAGAAGAGAAAGATGAGAAACTTGGTATCTTAAAAGAGAGAGACAGATCTACACAAAGCAAGAGCACACAGAGCCATGAAGAGAAATGTAGAATTGAATGCAGAAATTCGCAGAAGAACCCCTATGTGGTGGTAAAACTGGCCACTCATAATACTACACTTTGTGGAGTGAGGACTTTGTCCTGACAAAGTGTATTAAAAGCATGGGTAACCAACGATGCATTTAAAATTAAGAACTGGCAAAGTGATATTTTGAAGGACTAAGGAGATTTGTACATTATTATTGTTTTCTGGTCTGGAAGAAAGCGTTGAAATTTTAGACCATGAAATTGGATGGAATGCCCAGCTAGTGTTTCACTTCTTATTTAACAATGATTTGCCAGTAATGTCCCAGGTGTTAGTAAAGGACACAGTATTAGGACCAACTGATAGCTTTACCTCCTCTGCATTCTTCCATGTATCCCTTCTGATGTCAAGACTAACGTTCTGGTTGGACTACTTGGGTTTTTTTTTTTTTTTTTTTTTTTTTTTTTGTCTTTGCAGAATATGCTCCTCTGTCTAAGGAGATACTTGGTTAGGTAGGTCCACCTCAAAATCAGAGTGAGGTCATAGAGAAGGTGATGGTGAGGCTCCTGCTATTCTTTTTATACCTCATAGCCTCATCTGGATTGGTAAACCTCTGATACTTTACCTGCACCTTCACCTACTTGAACTGCTGACCTTTTGTGTTGTCTTTTGAAAATTTTCTTCCAAAGTTTCTTAACTGCATTTTTGATATGCTGGTGGCTCTGATCTGGGTGAATTCTTGTTTTGACAGTCATTCCAGAACATTTATGAAGGTCCTAGATTAGGACTTGGGGAGATGTCCCTGTCTGCTGTATTGATGGTCTATGGAAGAGACAGGAAAATTGAC
Organism: Cryptoprocta ferox; assembly: GCA_028646485.1. Lineage (NCBI taxonomy): Eukaryota > Metazoa > Chordata > Mammalia > Carnivora > Eupleridae > Cryptoprocta > Cryptoprocta ferox. Next base: position 25,312,370 of record CM053574.1, read on the forward strand.
AACCACCAGGTCGGGCTGTCTGAGCACATTGGAGGGTTCCTTTCTCAGTGGTATAGAATGTGTTTAATAAGGCTTCCTAAAAGAAGCAGGCTCTACGCTGAGGCTTGAAAGATGAGTTGGAGTGAGCTAGACTGATAAGGTCAGATCAGGAAAGGCCTTGCAAACCTTGTTAAAGGGTTTTTAACCTGAAAGAGTTGGAGAGTGGTAGAAGAAGGAAGGAAGGAAGGAAAGGAAGCAAGAAAAGTCATCCATTTTGATTGGAAGTTTCCAAAGATACAAGTGGCCTTGAGTCCACAGCCACTGGTCAATCAGACTTACTGGATGACACATGTTTGCCTCTGTTGCAGGACCTGTTTTTTTAACCCCAAGAGTCAAAAGTCCCAAGAAATTAAACATAAGTTTTTTCATTTCAGTCAGTTACATTGTTTTTGAGCTGTGACTGCTTCTCTAAATTTTCATGTCCATAGCAATATCTGGAGAGGCAATCAGAAAGTGGAGCAAGCAGGTTTCATGGGATATAATCACTGAAGCAACTTTATGTTTGTCTTACAGAGTCACTTAAAATTATTCAGTGTCCCTAGTTGAAAGCCAAGCCAGTCTCAGAATTTTCTGATTAAAGCTCTGTGGTCACTGTAAAATTATACAGATAAGCTTGGTTATTTAATTTAAATGTTTCAGTCCTAGGTGGACAACTTGCCACTCTCTTCAAGGCTGCTGTCTGGGAAGGGAGATAGCAGGGTCATATTTCTCATCTTCTCCATGACCTGAGAGTTGCACCTTTACTGTCCCCTCTGGCAACACCCCCTCACCAAGACTTGGAGCAGAAGACAGGAAGCCTGGGGGGTAGGGGCGTGGAAGAAAGTTTCTTACTTGGGTGGCACCATCAGAAGATGGCAGGGTGATGTCCTCGCCTGACTAGGCCCCTCGTGCCATGAGCCATACTTTTTATCCCTCTGGTGGCTGGTCTCTCCTGGGCCTCCTTTGCCCTTTCAGGCAGGCTCCAGGGAAGGAGTTAAAATATCTGGAGGCCAGCTCACATCTTCAACCCCACATAATCCACATCTCATTCCTAGAAAAGACTTATGCTACTTTTACCTTAACATATTCTGGGGTGAAGGCCAGTCCCAAATCAGCCATCTTTGTTTAGCCCCCAACCTACTGGAGCCCCATCACCCCTTAGCTGTGGGGAACACGGCAGGCTCTCCCCTGATGAGACCAGCTCTCTACCAAAATATTTTCTCCTTATTTTCTGACTAGCCTTTTTATAGGCCCAAAGTTTTTATAGGGATTCAAAGGTCAGGAAACCACTTTCCAGACATTTCACTTGAATGTTTTGCTTCAGGCGCCTCTTTGTCATCTGGTCTTTCTCAGTCTTGGTGCCTCAATCAAAACTTCCAATGTAAGATTCTGCTACATAGACTTGTCAGCCTACTGTTGCACATTGGTGAGGGGTAAGGCATGTTCCCCATGCTCCTTGCTTCTGAAGAAAAAAAGAATATTTGTAAGATACGGGGAAGAGAGGAATTCACTGGCAGAAGTTATGAAGTGCCTGAAGAGAACTGAAACAGAGAAGGGAAAAATCATAACAAAAGTAGACTTTAAGTGGATCATCTGAGAAACATTTGTTGAGAAGATGGGTCATTGCTCTGGTTGGAAATCATAACTGATCAAAGAAATATGTCCAGTTAGAGTCCTGGTCTCCCGCCTGGAGCTGTTACTTTGGCTTCAGGGAACAGCTCAGTGATTCTTGAGAACATGCAGTTTATGAAAGAGCTTTTAGGTTTGTGAGATGTAGCCTTGCTTAGGATCCCTTAGTAATGAGAGAGACCATTAGCTCCCTCCACCCCCAAGCAACTGTATTTGTATTGCATTATAAACCAACTCATTAAGGAACAGAAGGCTTATGCCAGGCCTAATGATCAACTCTGCAACTAGAAAGCATTATAGTTTTGCTTCTCATTTTATTTTCCCTTCCTTTCACATGCATGAGATTTGTCATGCATGTGATCTCACATGCATGAGATTAGTCAAAAAGTGTCTGAGTGAAGCTGAGTCATCTTGTGTCTGAAATGAGATGTTTCCTGGAATCAGTGTAAGGTGGTCCCAGAACAGAGCGGGAAGCCCCCCCACTCTCATCCAGGGTGGTGATGAGAAGACACGGTTCACTCTCTAGGCTGGCAGAGCATTTCCTGTTGTGTCTGAAGGGTGGAGCAGAAGTCTACATCATAACTCGCCAGGTTTGGGCTGCCAAATAGACTTTGAATGTCAAGATCTCAGTGATAAAAATTTTGGCATTCAGATTACAATTGCATTGTCCTCTTCAGAAACAGGTGGCTCATGTGGATGAAAACTGGAAAGTCAATTTTTATCCATTTTTTATAAAGTTCTTTCATTGACTGAGTCACTTCTAGTTATCTTTATTCAACCACTACTGCCCTGGTAGCCTATTCCTGTTGTGAATACCTTTTAGGGTATCTTTCCAGGTCACTAGTCCCCCTTTAACCTCACCCTCAAAAGCTATGGATCTCTTTCTCCAACAGCCATCCTATACAATGTGACATCCGCTCCAACCTCATCAGACTATACCAAGCTTGGGTACCATTTTATACAAGGTGAACCAGTCAGAGTCCTTTACTTCTAAAATGGAATTGAGATCAACAGAAATCAGGGAGATTGTCCACATGTGGCTGGACATGTAGCATCTATACTCAGGAACTAGTGAAGTTGTCTTTTGCTGTGCAACCTGGAGCAAAATGAGGCAACCTTCAAGAAGGGGGAGAAATGATGCAGATTCACAGAGAGAAACAGAAACAAAATATTAGGAGACAGCATTATATGAATTCCTGGCAGCATCCTGGGTCCAATGTGAACCTTTCCTGAGAACTGGCTGCATTCCTGACCTTGGTTTCCATGGAGGGTAACAGCATAATCTGGTTTGTCCAATTTAATTATAATAGTGCTCCCCTTCACTGTTGATACAATAACCTCCACAGACATCCTGTTTCCTAGGAACCTCAATTTTATTTTTGTAATAGAACACCCCTTTTGCTCTCAAGTTATTTCAAGTTGGTTTCTCTCACTTGAATTACAACCAATGAATATAGCAGCCTTAACAAATAGGCATTTTAGTGAGTTATCTTCATTTTGCAGAATGAAAACCAGTGCTCTTGGGATTTAGGCAAATCGTCCAAGATCAAACATCTAATAAAATGGTGGAGCTGAGGTATCAACCAGACCTGGCCACCTCCAAAGCCTGCGCAGTTTCCATCAGGCTTCAGTGTTTCTCAAGGACACAGACGCCGTTGTTTGTGCAGTCAACAGCAATTTTGTCTGTCTCAGAGCCTCTGAAGACAGATTGGGTGTCCAAAAAATGAATACCAAACTTTTCTGATTAAATATCTGCTTTCCAATTGCTCTTTGAAATATGAGAGAGAAAATGGCAATGCTGATGAAGATGAACTCAGGCAGAAGCCTGAGCTGAATTTGGGAACGATGATTAGTGAATCCAGGACTGGTGAGAAACAAAGAGGTTGTTTGCCTTTCCTCTGTTATCCATGTGTTATTGAAAAGGTGGACAAATCTCACCTGAGAGCACTGTAATGAAAAGGTCTTTTGGATAAGAATCTGAATCCAACAGAGGGACAATAAATTAAAGTATATGTGTTCTTTGTACTGTTCTGGTTTCATTAGCCACTGGACCACATCTTTTTCTATTATTCACCAGGGATCACTACCCAGAACAGCAGTGAATGCAGCCACTGCCTGAGTGTGGAAGGCCCATTAGACACCAATCCTTAGCCTTTTTTCTCCCCAACCAGGTAAAGTCACATCTTTCAGAAAGGAGAGGCATTATATGTGTTTTTAATTAACCTTACCTGGGTACCACCTCTTTTCATATAGGTCAGCTCTGACACAATGAGTACAGTGTGGCTAGATTTTCTCTTCAGGGATGACTGGGTCCTGGTTGGAAATACAGAAAGCCTTTTTGAACTAGACTTCCCTAACACACACAAAGTCTTCTCCCCAGGGCTGGGGTCCACCAGAGGAACACCCACCTCCTCACTACCACCCACAAAATCCAAGCACTTTTCCTGGTACATTCCTTTTTGGCAGAAATGAAAGCTCTTGGAAGCTAAAAAATTCCAAACCCAATAGAGGAGTTCTGCTGGCTTGCTTTTACAAGTAAAGTGCTTATATTTTTCCTTGCATTTCATCCTGTCTTCTTAATGGCAAAGGAAGTGGTGCTAATTTTACTGGTCAGCAATCAGAAGAGATCAATAGAGAGCAGGGGTGCCAATTTGTAGAGGAGGCATTATTTTTAAACAGGATGCCAAACTCCAGAATTATATTGAGTTTTAAGGGCAAAGGATGGGCAAACCAGGTTTAATAACTTTTTATTCTTTCCAGTTTCCAATATGTCATTGTCTCACTTGCTAAATGTAATTTGCTTTTGCTGCTTCCTTAGGGGAGGGGTAGTGGGAAGGAAGAGAAAGAAAGAAAGAAAGAAAGAAAGAAAGAAAGAAAGATGAAGTCGGGGGAGAAGAGAAAAGAATTAGAAAAGCTCCCTAAATGATCAGGGCCCAGAGGATGACATAATACCAACTAGTAACTTTAAATTGTCTGGCAGTATATGCATTGCTGACTCTCTTATTGGCTGGTCCCCACTGAGAAAGATTATTTAATGCAAATGTGTCATTTCATTATAATTCTCCAGCTAGTGTAAATCAAATTTCAACATTTGCTCAACACCAAGCCTAAAGCCACAGACAGAGAACAGATACGGTTCAATGCCTGGGGTAATTTCTCCTCTATCAGTTCCTTTCTCAGGGCAAAGTTGTCCAATTTGGCTATTTTACTGGTCAGGCATTAGGAAAGAAGTCCCGGGACACTGAACCTCCTCTGTATTTACGTAATGGACTCCAGAATGGAATAAGTGGTATGGTGGTGCAGGGTCTGATCCTGAAGGAGAACAGTTTAGAATAAGCAAGATCATTCTTATTGTGCCAGTTGGTAAACAAAGGTGCATTATTCCCATTGATGGGAAATGTACCAATAAACGGGCTGCTAAGACTAGCGGAAGGAACATTTGATTTTTCAGGACATTTCTTCAGATTTTTGTTTGAAGGAAAATATATCCTTTTTGTTTTAACTACTAGATATTCCAGAAGAGGGAAGTCAGATTATTTTCTAACAATTACCTAAAATTGGAAGGGGTGCAAATCGTGCTTAGCTCATATTTGAGGGGGAAATGCAGATGAACAGACCATGCATAGAAAGCTATTCCCAAATGATTCTTTCTGTCTTTAGTTTAAGATATTTCTTTGAGGTGAGAGTCACGCATTCTCAAATATATTTACACTCAATTACTGTACCAACATTTAGATCATTTACAAGTAACAGTATGAAACCAGCAGCCTCAGAAGTATTTATAACTGAGATGCATGATTGGTGGCACAGAAATTGTTTTATAAAATACTCAACCTATCATTTTTGATTGCTGACTTAAGGTGTATGATCTGTATAAAAATATAAATTATTTGTGTTAAGGAAATAGTGATTAAATATGAGCTTTGTGTATTAGTCATTAATCTTTCCATTTAAATGCAAATTCTTCATTTCAACCACTTCTTGAAGATACATCTAATATGAAACAAGTTTGATCTTCTGATTTATTATTTCAGACAAGGTCTTTAAAATATGCATTTTCTTCTCATGGGGAAGGGTGGGTTCTATTCACATTCTTTAAAATGTGCTCTAAAATAATCAGCCAACCAAATATTATTTGAAACTCAATATAAAACTCCCTTGGTTGGCCAAGGGATGTCTAGCAGTGTGTGCCTGTGTTGGGGGTGGGGTTGTGTTTGAGAGTAGGGCATGGTAGTGGATAGCCACTACCCCTCAATGATTCCCAACTCTTGGAGTACTGGGGACCTCAAAGTTATTGTTGGATTTACAAATACTCATGCATCCATCAACCATTCTCCTTTCAGTCAAAAAGTAAATCTATCTTGCCTACATATTTTAATAGTAATTACTAGTATTCGATGGCAGAAATCACCATATTAAACTCTTAACTAGACTCACTCATTGGATCCTCAAAGTAACCTAGTGCTGTGCATGTTATTTTTATCCATAGTTGACAGATCAAGAGGTGCAACACAGATTAAGGAGTTTGTCTAATATTATGTGGGTGTTAAATAAAGGAGACAGAACTCAAACCCAGAACAGCTGACACCAAAGTCTGTGAATTCACCTCAAGACCCTGCTCTCTTCCCAGATTAAATTTTATTTAAAGGCATTTAAATACTGATGTAAAATAAATACAATCCTCAAGTATGAGAAGGCTGAGAGCTCCTGCTCTAATTGAATGAGGGCTTACATCTAACAGAGTTGGTTGTTTTCAGTTCTATCTTCCTGAAAGTAGGAGTTCAAGATGAGGTCTGAGAGAGAGCAACTGAGTGTGTACAGCTTCATTCATTAACTAACTTACCTGCTGCGCAGTGGAAACAACACAAGCCTTCTGTCAGGTTCTCAAGTATCCTTCACAGGGACAAACTATGGTGTCATAACTCCTAATAAGCCATTCTGTAAATTTAGCTCTCCTGTTCTGTATTAGAAAGCTGGGGCAAGATGGCCCCAGAGGAAAAAATAGAAGGTGAAGTCTAGACTAAATTAGAAAATGCAGATGCTGAGGAGTATTTCCTCCTCTGATAATATTGGGGGTGGAAAAAATATTCTGTAACTTGCCACCCTGGGTAAAAATGTTAGTAATATCATCTAGCAGTGTCCACTTAGATCACCCAGTGATACATTTACCTGAGGCATATGGAACATGGGCAAGCTTTTTTAATCCAATGATTTTAGAGGCTGGATGGGATAGAAGAAAGAGTGGTAGACCAGTGATTTGCAAAATTCTTAAAACAGCAAGCCATGGCAGAATTCACGTGGGCTGTTGTCTTGTAGGGGCTGAGTATTCTGAAATAGGCTACAGGCAATCAAGGATCAGGTGCAAAGCCTTTTGTTTGGAGGTGTTGTACCTGAACCACTAGGGGTCTCTCTCTCAGTTCTTCATTAGTGCTTCACCCTTTCTGAAATCAGCTGGAGAAAGAAAATTGATCAATTCATACTGAATAGTACATATGTGGCAGAAATACCTGTGGCCCAGGGATATCTGTCCCCTGCCTCCTCTGTCCTTCTTGGGGACAGCTCTTTCTTGACCATGTTGGGCTGGTGCTTGTGAGTAGTCACCATGGGAGCAATTATATACCCTGGAAATTGGCAAGTTGTATAAAGCAGGACTTCTGCTACTGTTTCCCTGCTTCCTTCCCCCTAACCTCTTCCCAGTCCTTCATAAGTCATACAACACTTGCCAATACAACCTCTGACTCTTCTCTGCCACCACCTGGGTGATTTCTGGTAGTGAAGTTCCTTGCACAGTATTTCCGTTTCTATGTCTATAAAATGAAAATACCGATATTAGTGCCTAATCACATAATTTTAGAGAGGATTAAATGAGATAATAAACGTCAAGCATGCATCAAGGTACTTGGTATTTAGGAAGTACTCAAGAAATTTTGGCTCCTTGTCATCCTCATTACCTTTCATTAACCAGAATAGATGTGATCTCTCTAAGGTAGATTCTTTGTTATTTTCATACTTAAATCCTTCAGTGACCCCACCTGGCCCCCTCCCTGCCCATGACAATTCGCATCTAATCAAACTTTAGTAAAGAAAATGAAGCAAATGACCTATTTGGGAAGCAACCCAATGGCCTTAACCTACTGTTCCGTAGGGAGCCTTTCTCCTTTGCTGGGAATAGCCACAGAGGGTCTGATGCTATTTTAAGTCTCTGTCTTTGTAGTTATTAGGAAACAATGAGGAAAATAAGGAAGGACAAGGGCTCATTATCGTGGGCAAGAATTCCTGCAGGTGTGCAGCTTCGGAGAGGTCACATACTGGCAGAAGCTCATTTCAGAGACTCTTGTACTTTTAGGTAGACAGACTACATTCCACCTCACAGAACTTTGGGTAAGACGATAAGCTACAGGGTCAGAAGGTCTTTAGTTTAGCGTCCACTTCACCATCTAGTAGCTATATGGCTGTTCATAAGTTTTTTTAAGCCTCAGTTCTTCTGTGAAATGGGCATGTGAATGCCCGATTCATAGTCTCATTGTGAGCCCTGAGAAAACACCCAGGAAATCCTTAGCACAATAACTGGTATTAGTTCCATTGCTGCTGCTGAATCCATCCTCCATGGACAAAGTGGTAAATGCAGTGATGGGAAAGGGCAAATTCAACAATTTTTTTTTCCTTTTCATGCTCTGATGAGGCATCTGCTATAGCTACTTCTAAGATTCTGGAAATATTCTGTTCTCTTCAGGCATGAGCAAACACCAGGAAGACCATTTAGTGGCTGCATTTGGTCAAGAAAACAAGAACAGTTCATGGGGGATGTACCTCACTCATGCTGTAGAGATCACTCTGGTCTCTGACCTCTTGAGTATGCCCCAGTTTTACTCACCGGTCCGCCCATCCCCTAACCTGCTCCGAACATTACTAACCTGTAAGTGAAAGCTGGGGCGGGGAGGGGGGTCAGCCTCCAAAAACACAAATAATTGTAAAGGTTGAAGTAGTTCATGGCATTATAATTAACTGCTGAATTAGGTGTTTTACAGTCTTGACACTGCCACAGACAGAAATGTTTAATCAGAATAGAAAGTGCCTCGGAGTTAATCCATTTTCATGGTGGAAATTGCAGTGAAGGTATAAAATCAGGCCAGCCTTCTTCAGATGAAGAGCCAGCCCATTTGCCTTCGGGTTGAATGCTAGTCACTGTCTTTCCCATTGCCATTAGAACTTCTCCCTCAGAACTTTCTGTAAAGCAACTTTTTGTTACTATAGCAAAATCTATTTATCAGCCATTCTTGGAGTCAGGATTTTCTCTCTCTCTCTCTCTCTCTCTCTCTCGAGAGAGAGAGAGAGAGAGAACAAGTGAGTGAAGGGCAGAGAGAGAGAGAATCCCATAAGGGGCAGAGAGGGAGAGGTGTGGGACTCACCCAGGGCTCGTGTTTTACCCGAAGTGGGGCATGAGCTCACCTGATGTGGGGCTCGAATTCACAAACTGTGAGATCATGACCTGAGCTGAAGTCAGATACTTAATGACTGAGCCACCCAGGCGCCCTTTGGGGTCAGGATTCTTAACATGGTTTCCTTGTCAGAGTTTTATAAACCATGGCCTGTGTATAAAAATAGCACAGTGTGTGTCCTGGGTGAGCCAGAAAGAAGTTGAGCTTACCCAGTACAAACTTTGACTTGGACCTCTGACCCTCCCCTGCCCCCAGCCAGCACCAACCAACCAGGAAACGGTGGGAGTTGATGATGTTCTAAAGGTGGCTCTGCCCTTGTTTATAATGACTTCTTCCCTTGTCATTACAGACACACATATGGCCCTTAGCACAATACCTGGCACAAAACTAACCTTCTATAAGTAGTTAGTCTTTTTTAAACAGACTCTACCACTCTGCTACTGGGCTGGGACAAGTTCCTTAAACACTCAAAAATCTCATTTCTTCACTGTAAAAATAACTTTGTGGGACCTGGCGAGAATCAGAGCTAACAGATATATGACCCCTAGGTTACAGTGTGCACCCCAAAGATGGAAACTATTAGGATTGTCCCGACTGTTATAATGAATGAAACGTGTTAGGTCACAGAGTGGGCTTATTATGTGTGCTGTTACTATTTACAGTGGCTACTTTGATAAATTTTGTCCTAGATATAATATAGAGATCATTCTATTAAATAACTCTTATGTTCTCAGACAAACATATGTGCTGATTTCCAAGCCTGTTAGTTTTTGCACTGGAAATAAATGAATATATAAAATAAAAATTTTAGACCCTGACTTTTTGAAGTCACACCCTAGTGTTCTCTTTTAGAATAGGATGTCTCTTCCTTGGAGGTGACTAACTTGTAAGAAGTTAGCCTGTACCCATTCTACAAACAATAGATTTCTGCCTGCCACCCCCCATCTGATGGGCAATTTAAAAATGGTTTCCCACACCTGGGCAATGCAGCGTTACCCATGCAAACAGCTCACTGGCTCGGAATGGGGAGCAAGAAGGCCCCTGATGCAGTCAGGTCAGGAGGGTGCCAGATAATTTCTTTGAACAGTGCATCTCTCCCTATCTGTAGGAGGAGTTTATTTTTAGTTCTCCACACCATTGTTAGCACTATCCCTCCTTTGGAGGCTGACAGCTTGTTCCAAGGATCTTAAACAAGCTGTTAAAAGCAAGAGACTGCTGAAGACAAGGAGGAAGCCTAGCAGCCAAGAAGGTGATTAGAGCAGAGGTCACCTTAGGTGTTAGAGGCAGAGGACAGCTTCGGTAGAGTGTCAAGCAAGTTGGCCAACAAACTTTTAAAAGATGGCCTTGGTGACACTCGCCTGGAGCTTTAAAGAAACAATGCTTGAAAGAAGCTGAGAGCATGAAGGCAGCTGGGTACAGACACCGACGTGGATGTGTGACTTCTCACCAATAGCAGGAAGCTGGACTCCTGCACTCAGATTGCAGATGTGCCAAGGGCAGAAGCAGGGAAAGAAATCCAGGGTCGGTGACATTCCCACTGGGCCAGCTGGTTGGTGCCTGTTCAGGCTAATTGGGATGGCAGGAGGTCTGTGCTTGAGGTCATATCCATAATCATGCTGGTTAGTGTCAGAAGCCTACACCACCCAGACAGTCCCCAGACACCTGCAGGGGACAGAGCTCCAAGGTTAAGGATAAGCAAGGACAGAATCTCTAAGCAAGTTAAGGCCTACCGGGTCAATTTTTTTTGTGGCAAGGAAGGAAGGAGGAGAGGCTGGGAACATTGTCTGGCTGAGTGGAGCCAAGTGTGCTGAGTGTCTTTAATAAATATTAAATAGCAGTGGTGACATCATATCACATCAGGTATGTTTTAGGGATTCAGGTAAGCCTGGTTGAACTAGCTTTAGTGTGGCAGTCACCCAAGGGCCTGACCCCAAGGATCTTTAGTGCGAAAGGGACAGATGGGAAGCAAGGCAGTAAATTCCAGAGACTGTAAGACCAGCTGCAGCTCTCAGACCTGCCAGGACAGGAAAGAGTTCATCACCACAATCACTGGTCAGCAGGCTGTTTGCCTGGCTGTTTTTATGTGCAGCAGATGGGAAGGTTGCAAGTGGCTTCAAGGAATACCCAGGGGGAGACAAGGGAGATGAAATTCTTTCTTTGCAAATGTTCAGAACGCTATGTGGATCTTTGGGCAGGTTCAAAGCCCTAGAGGCAATGGAGAAGTGGGGTTTTGGCTGCTCAAGAACATAGCAAGGGAATGAACACCCTCCTGGTATATCATGAAGACAATATTCTCCACAGCTAAGGGCAGAGCTACAGAAACAGAACACTAGTCTCTGGAAATGGTGGAGCATTTTCCTTTTGAGCCTCTTGTACTGTCCACTCCATGGCCATTTTTCTGACCTTGAGATATGCATTGAGAGTTGAATAACTTGCCTATCATGAAGCCAGTATAACACCCAGGTCACTCTCTTGGCTGTTGGTGAAAGATGTTGGACCTCTAACTCTTAAGTAAGTGACATGACTTACTGATAATTGTGTCACTGGAAAGCTGGGAGGCACTTGTTGGAAGAGGGTGGCCTTTCGAATCAGAGTAAACCTGGACTCGAATTCCATCTTTACTGTTTCCAAGCTCTGTGACCTTAGGAAAGCCACTCAGGCTCCCAGCCTAAAATTTCACATCTATAATGTGGGGGGAAAAATACCAGCTTTGTAAGGCTAAGAGAATGTGTCAATCAGTTGATAAACTATCTGGCAGAGTTGCCATTCAATTAAGTCTATCAATCTATGTTAATAATAATAATAAAATTAAGCAATAAATTAGAACCAAAATAGATATCTTTGGGATCAGAATCCACCAAAGAACTGAAACGGTAAAGCCTACAATTCTAGATTATCTTATGGCATTTAAAATTATGTCACAGTTATTTAAGTATGTGCTGTGGATAATTCTCTAGACCAGTGTATTAGAAGCAAATGACATTATCCCCCAGATTCTAACAAGTTAACAATTATATGAAAGAAAGAAAGCTGGAGATTCTGGGACCACCAAGAAGAACTGTATGTGGGCATGTGTTTTTCAGCCAAACTGGGAATGTAGGTAGGAAAAATAAATTGGTGAAGCTAAGAGACAGAAAGGATACTTTCAGTTAGGGGAAAATGATTAGAGAGGAAGGATTCTAACAGCTGGAATTGGGCCAAAGAAGGGCATAGAAGAACAGAGGCCACTATGTGGAAGGTATCTAAGAGTCAGCCGCCACTACAATGTATAAATAAGCCTCTGGAGGTAGCCAGGCATTCCACATGATGCTTCAGAACATGATCCCTTATGAAGAAGTCACCAGTGCTCGTCCTACTTGAACAAAGAGAGACCATGAATAACCAAGCAGCATCCATCTGCTTGAGCTAGAAGCAGGAGACTTGGGGAGCATGCAGCATATTAAATATAAACCCATATCACTGTAAATATTTTATATGGCTGCATATGGAGAAGGTGACATATTTTATACCTTCACTGTAAATCTAAATACTTTATTATTTCCAGTTTTGCCATTGCCCTCAGCTAAAATGAATCATTTATTGAGATTGACAGGATTTGGTTATATCACCAGGGATCATTCCTGTCAGTGATTGGCCTGATAATCTCTCCAAAGAAAATAATTGTCATCTATTGGAAAACACTGGAGACTTATGGGTGTGTTTGCTTTTAAGTGATTCTAAAATATATACAACTATATGTGCATGTATTAAGAGGGAAGGCCTTATATATTAGGATGTAGAAACTTGAGGAAAATGTTATAAAGGAATCAATTTCTAAGCTTTATTCAAATAAATAAAAGGCAATAAAGGTTCTCAATAAAGGCCTCAATATAATTCATATTTTTGTATAAAATTAGGATTATGAATGAATACACAAAATGTGGTATATCCAATCCATGTAGTAATAGTATCTTGAGCTAAAAAAGGAACACCATACTCAGACATGCTACAATGTGGATAAATCTCTAAAAGCATTAGGCTGAATGAAGGAAGCCATACACAAAATAACACACATTTTTTGATTCCACCTGCAAAAAAATGTCCAGAATAGGCAAATATCTGGAGACAGAAAGTAGATTAGGGGTTGCCCAAGGTTGAGGGTGAGAACAAGGATTCACTGCTAATGGACTTTGAGATCTCTTTATGGACTGACAGAAATACTCTAACATCAGATTGTGGTGATTGTCATACAACTCTGAATATAAGAAACAATTATTGAATTGTGACTTAAAATGGATGAATTTTATGCTAGGTAAATTTTATCACAATAAATCTGTTAAAATGAAAAGGAGTGTGGCTTTTGCTAGATACAACTAGAAGACCTCTTTGGTGAAAAAGTAGGGACAGAAGTTTGCACCCTCCCAAGAAGGATAATAAAATGGGATACAGGCTTAATCTGACAGGCTGAACCACAGACTCTGTCTGTTTTTGGTTTGCCAGTATCCCTCATGGCCTGGCAAAAATGTGATCAGTTTCCCTCAAGGTTGGCCAACTGATACTTAGACTCGTGTCAGTATCCACACTCAGACAGATGCCCTAGCTCAAGAGGGAGTGAGAAAACTAAAACTGAGTGCACCAGTCCCCACAAGGTGGGCAGGGGAGGCATTGGGAGCACCATAAAGGAAAACCAGATCAAGTGTGGATTAGTCCCAAGACAAGAGGGTTTCAGCAGGAGTCAAAAGCCCAAACTGAGTGTAAGCCGGAGACTTAAAGTGTTTATTTATTTTGAGAGAGCATGTATGCAGGGGAGGGGCAGAGAGGGAGAGACAGAATCCCAAGCAGTCTCCATGCCGTCAATGCAGAGCCTTATGGGGTTCAAATTCGTGAACTACAAGATCATGACCTGAGCTGAAACCAAGAGTTGGACACCAACTGAGCCACCCAGGCGCCCCCAGAGCTGAGTTTTTAAGAGCAGCATTTATGCTCTGGTACCAGCATGGAGCAGAGGTGGCTGGGGCTCATCGCACAGCACACTGAGACTCTTCACGCTGGATTCTCCTTCAGTGTGACATCCTGCCAGAGGCGGCAATCTAGCTTGTTATTCATAAATGTGATTGGGAACCACACTTGGGTATTTTTCCCCATCTGTCTAATTAAATGGTAAGTCCCAAAAGGCAGAGACCAGCATGAGCTCTAGCTCATGCTCTCGGCATATTTTTTGGTACTGGAAGAATATTAAACAATAGTCTAGTAATAAAAGACTGGCATTTTCCACAGAGCTTTTGTAGCTGAGAGCAAAGCAATCCTTTGAATGGAGTTGCAGGAGTTCATTCTGGTTTTCATATTTCTCAGTGAGAGGCTTGCTCCCCACTACCAATCACATTTTCATACCTGGTAAACGAAGCCGGCAGAGGATTGTAATTGAAATAGTTTCATGTTGGAGGATAACCATTGAAGACCTCAGGGTATAACTAGTTCTTGTTGGAACTAGGAAACAACTGAAGAGTCAGTTCTTCATGTAGTTCCTCTAGAAGGGGTTGACCCAACTCAACCCAATGCCTAGGGTGGTGCTGTCTAATGGAACTTTCTGGGATTGTAGAAATGTCCTATAATATAGAAGAATATGTACCTGGTGTCTACCATCTTGGACAACCCAACACTAGAGGTTCTTAAGTGGGGAAGATTGAACAGCTTTTTGATTACCCACATTGAAGTATTCATATACAACAGTGAAAAGTTATCACTAGAAATAATTGTCATGGTGATCTCTTCTATCAATTTAATAAATATTTACTATGGGGTTTCTGAGTGCCAGGACCCACTCTAGACTCAGGTGATATCTCACTGAAAAAACCTGGCAAGGCCCCTGCTCTCAAGGAGTTTGTAATTTTAAATCTAGAACCAAAAAAGGAAAATGAAAATAAGAAGCCAATAAGTGAATGGTTACAAATAATAATCCGTGTTTTCAAGAAGCACACAAAGTGATGAGATATATCAAGCTTCTTTGGACAGAGATGAGATCAGTTCTTGTTGAGAGTGAGATGCAGGCTTCAGTTGGAAAAGAAGTGGAAAGAAAAGATCATTCTAGGCAGATGGACTATTCTACAAGGAAAATCCAAAGTGGGGAAAGAGCTTGATGCCTTTGAGAAATTAAATGAAAGCCAGTGTGCCTACACAAGGCAAGTGAAGAGAGATGAACAAGCACATGTTGGTGATGTAGGACAGGAATCAAAGTGTACAGAGCTCTAGATACTAGTAAAGTACATTGGAAAGTCTTGGGGTGACTTCAAGCAGAAGAATGACATTAACAAGATACAGAATTTTATTCTGACTGTAAAGAGGAGAATTGCTTGAAACGGGGCAGAAGAAAGAGTGAGGATGCCAGTCAGGAGGTTGCTATGGTCAAAAAGTGAAAGGCAAGTGGTGATATAGTCCAGGGTATGAGCCTAGATGTGAAAGGAGGAATTGGGAGTTCAGAAATGATTTAGGGAAATTGAGAGATCTGATTGATGGATTGGACATTAGAGTAAAGAGAAAATGGAAGAATCACAGGCCATTCCTAGGATTTTGAGCTAAAAAACTGGTTGATTTTGGCATTATTGGCAATAATGGGAATAGAATGGAAATCTCTCTCCACTGTACCTCTGTATTGGCTTTGTGTATCCACTAGTTCTTCTTGATTGTGGGAGGCTGGGTGACAAAAGTATTGAACTGGATGATCCCATTAAGCACTGATGTGTTTGTGTTTCCAGATATATCTCTTCAAAGTTCTTTTTTGTATTGGCTACATTTAACTTTAAAATATATCATGTAATAGAAATAAGAAGGAATATTTTGG
Organism: Cryptoprocta ferox; assembly: GCA_028646485.1. NCBI lineage: Eukaryota > Metazoa > Chordata > Mammalia > Carnivora > Eupleridae > Cryptoprocta > Cryptoprocta ferox. Next base: position 25,328,273 of record CM053574.1, read on the forward strand.
ACCACTGGTTCCCAACCTTTTAAAATGTGGGACCCCTCTGTAACAATGAAATATGGATTTCTGTGGAATGGAATACTGGCTGTCCCCTTCCTTTAAATGGGATATGGGCTAGAAGAAAGCTGGCAAACACAGCCTCTGTAGGATTAGACTAACCTTGCAGTTTAACCAGCTGAGAATCTGGAAATATAATGAAAACATACAGGACAGGGGAGGTTGCAGCACTTGGAATCAGAGTTAGAACAGTGGGGTTTCTGCAATACTGTCACTCTCCAGGGCTTCTGGAACTAGCTTTTAAACTATGTCCCAGAAGTGCCTAAGCATTTAAATTCAAGGGAGTGTTTAAAGAAATCATAATCTCCCACTTCTTGGCTCACACTCATGATCCCTATTCAGGGGAGAAGACAGAGTCTGTGCCCAGAGTAAGTGACACCACCCTAGCCCTGTATCCTGGAAAGCCCATATCCTGCTCTGTGCCTCATAAAGCACTTAGCCCCAGGCCAGGCAGGGTCTGTATCAAGCCCTTACTTGCATTACCACACTTGATCTTCACTGAAAGATAGACTTCTTTTTTAAATGGTATGAACAGATGAGGGTGCTTAGGTTTGAAGTGGTAAAGAATAACCATTTTATGTGGGGTATCTATTGATTAAGAAAATAGTGACAGGGGCACCTGGGTGGCTCATTTGGTTGGGCATCTGACTCTTAATTTCAGCTTGGGTCACGATCTCATGGTTCGTGAGTCCAATCCCCGCATCATCAGTGTGGAGCCTGCTTGAGATTCTCTCTCTCTTCCTCTCTCCGCCCCTCCCCCCCTCAAAATAAATAAACTTTAAAAAAAAAGAAAAGAAAGTAGTGACAAATGACTATAATAAATTCAACAGTGGTTTTGGATAAATTTATGTTTCATTCATTGTAACAATATCCATCAACATTGGAAAATGAGTTGTCATGCCTTCATTTAATATTTAAACAATGTTTTGAATGTCATGACTTTCAGACCCTCTTACAATTTTCATGCCCTTCCCAGGAGCATGATTGACATTTCTGATCAAACTGGAGCCACTTGTCCCAGATTAGAAAGTTGAAGTTTCAAGAGGGCAAGTGATTTGGCCAAGGGCCAAGAACTTGCCGACGGCAGAAGGGAGCATAGACTTCGTCCTTCCATCTTTCTACTTAAAATTTTTACTCCTCTATCTTATTCCCTCATAAGATGAATGGATCATCTGCCTAAAGATCCTAGAAAAGGACAGTGATTAAATCAGGATCACCAGGAGGGCTGTAAATCCTATTGGTAGGAGTTGCATGAAGAACTCTGTGGAGAAGGATCTTGAGGCCCTAACTGTTTCACTGGAAAACATGGTAGTAACTGATTAATAATGTTTGCCTTCCGTACATGATTGAGAGTTAAGGCTCATGTGCCATACCCTTGGATGTGAACCAGTCATACCTTGACAGCTTTTTAGGTGAATGTAGGCTGGTTGTCCTCACAGTGCAGAGCCGACTTCCACTTTCTTCGTGACTGTCCCTGCCAGGTCTAATGCCTTTAAAAATGAGCAGGAGAATGGTACTAACCCCAGGCATTGAAGGAAATTTGCCATCTCCTTTCTGTCCCACTCACCAGATCATGATTTTTTTGTTAGAAGCAGACACTAGCAAAAGTTCCAAGCCCTGTATGTATATGAAAACCTTCTCTGAGAAGGAAACAGAGGTCATGCTGAACGGAGAGAAATTGGATCATGGAACCTGGGGGGTAGCCCTTGACATTTACTCAGAAATTTAAGTTGAAAAACTAAAGAATGGCATTTTAATTTTTCTCTGCTCCAAACCGTTTACCTCCATTTACCTCCAAACCAGCAATTTATTGCTTCTAAGTCTGAGTACACAGCTGAGTCTGGAAGTAGCATTAGGAAAGCACAATTTTCAGTAGAAAAGTCTGAATCCACAGACGGGGGTATTGACCAGAAATGTAAGGGCAAACTAATTCAATTACTTTCAGTGGAGTTTAACCTATAATCTTCACCCAAGCATATGGGTACCTCAGACAAAGAGAAAGAACTTTTTAAAAATTGATTGTTACTCTGCGAAAGAGCAGGCAGGAAGCTGGCCTTGTGCGGATGAGGTTTCTTTGGAGGGCCAGAAATCTGTTTCTGTCAGCACAGGAAAAACCATCATGGAGCAAGGGAAGAAATGAAAACCAAAGTGGAAGTTAAACACTTTTTTTTTTCAGATGACCTGGTGTAATGATTAAAATGCTGAATTGCTTTTTTAAAAGGTTTTTCCACCAGCAGAATGTCAGAGCCACTCCCCACCCCCACCAACCTGCTCCCTTCTTTCAAAATATCTGCGAGAGAACATAAAATGGAATATATATTTATATACTTTTTTTCTTAAGAGGACTGGTAAACAATTTGATCTCTTTCATCTGAAAGTTTTGCCAATGTTTTCATCAGTTCCTGAGGAGATGGCCTGTGATTCCACTTTTTCTTTGAACAAAGAATAAATTGGATTTTTCTGCACTGAGAAATAGAAGCCTGGCTAAAAGTAAGGACTTCAAAATAGTGCTTATTGTACATTTGGGGAAAGCATATTGAAAAAATAGTGCCTAGTGCCGCTTGTACTGAGAAGCCTACTTTGGCTTCCATGAAGCTGCTGGAATCTTCTGGAAAAAGCCTGTGAGATATGTGTTGGAGACAGTGTTGGTATTTCCATTTGATTCTGATTCATTCACTGTGTCTCCGTTAAGCAATTTATTTTTAATTCAATGTTCTGTGGAAAAGGCATATTGCTGGAAAACAGGCACATCTTATGTGCATATGCCTGACATTAAAAAAAAAATAAATGTAGTACACTCTTACGCTCAAAATAAACAGGCTGTCTTTTCATTTCCCCATCGAACAATATTTATGAACCTCCAAAATGAGATTGCTAATGTATTTGCCACCATCAGTATCCCAGGCCTGGCTGTGTAATGGCTTAGTTCTATTCTTTGAACCACCTAGGTGCCAGAGTCATTAGCTAATCAGGAAGATCAACCTTCTCCAGGTCACCTGATAGATTCAGGACAGCAATGCCTTGAAGTTAACCCAAGAAAGTTCTTACAGTTTACCTGTTCCTCTTTTTTTTTTTTAAGTTTATTTATTTATTTTGAGAGAGAGCATGAGCAGGTGAGTGGCAGAGAGAGGGGGGAGAGGGAGAGAGTGCTAAGCATGCTCTACACTGTTAGCACAGAGCCTGACGCGGGGCTCAAACCCATGGACCGCAAGATCATGACCTGAGCTGATGTCGACAGTTGGAGGCTCAACCAACTGAGTCATCCAGCCAGGCACCCCACAGTTTACCTGTTGGAATCCATCAGATTTGAGATGACTCTGAATTCCACTGTTCTCTGAGATCCTGGTCAGGACTCTTGACTTCTTCGTCTCCATTTACTCATTCGTACTTAAATTCTGTGTTCCAATATATATGTACACACACACACATACACACACACACACACATATAAGGATTACATGAGAAAATGCTGTGTAGTGTTTAGCACAGTGTTGGGCAACTTCTCAGTTGCTAAACCAATGATTAGATAGCATTTTTGACATTTATAAGTAGTTTTGTATTTCACAAAGGTCCTATCTTGAACAGCATCTGAAAAGCAATTTGGTGTCCACATTAACATCCCTCCTTGAATGTGATTTTAATACTACAGATGATTTATCTGGGCCAGATCTCTTACCTCATTTGAAGATAGGTTGACTGCAATTAAACCTACTTCTTCCACATCCCTGACCCACTGGGAAGCCATGATGTCCTGAAGAAACATGTCAGCTGCTACAGATATTGGCCTTGGGTTGAGTCTTAGGGACTCAATCAACTGTGAGGAAGATTTTCTTCTAATAATTAAAAAAAACCTCTAAGCAAAATAATGATGATAATAATGATCCTGCTCACACTTAAATTTGATTCTCAAAGTGAGTCTTAGTACTTCTTCAATTCTAGAAAATTCTTAGCCCTATCTTTTTGAAAACTGACCTACTCTACATTCTTCTGAAATTTGTGTGAAACCTAGAGTTATTGTCCCTATTGTCTTAGAGCTGCTTTTATGTTGTCTCCTTATCTGAGTCTATATTCTGAGTGGTTTCCTCAGTTCCAGAAATCCTATTCTTTTTTCAGGTGTATCCATCCAATATGTTGTTCCACCTGCTCACTGCGGTCTTAAGTTTAATGACTAGATGTTCTGTTGCCAATATTCTCTTTGGTTCTCTTTCAAATCTTCATCATTCTTTAAAAATAATGTTCTGTTCTTTCACTAGGGTTTCTTCTTTATGTTTAATAATTTTGAACACATTTGTTTTATAGTTTCAATCAAATGATTATCTTCCATTCTTGAGATGTGAATTCTCCCACTTGCTGTATCAGCTGATTCACCCTCATAGTACTTTGTGTTCTTGTACGGGTCATCATCTTATTTAAAAAAAATTCATTGGGCTTATCATTGGGGTTGAGGGTGTGGTGGGGTAAGGACTTCTTTACAAGTCATTTATGTCCCAGATGATAGAGATATCACCATGGAACAGTGAAACATGTGATTCTCCTTTACTTCTTTGCATGTTTGTTTCTCAGCTGGGGGTTCCCATGCCATACATCAATTTGGACCTATATTTGATCATCATGTGATGTATAGTGTGGGCTTTGATGCCTGTGTGTGTACCTGTTTCTCCCACCTGTAACTCCACGTAGAATGCAATCACATTCTGCAACCCTAGGCAAAGAGAAAAGGTTTTATGGCTTTCCTCTCACAGAAAAGGAAAGTATTTAAAGGCTCCAGCATTTCTTTCGTGGGCTTGAGTCCAGCTTCTAGCCTCCGATTGTCCAAAAAGTCACCATGGTATATGGTCCATTCAGACTTTGTGACTCTCTTTGTTTTTGGATATTACCTCTCCTTGCAGACTCTGATATGGAGGTACTTATTGGTTTTGTTCTTTTTATATTTTGTGTGTTCTTCCATTCTTTTGTTTTTAACAGGGATGGATGCCCTTCTGTGTTTGTTCAGTGCTCTGGGTTTTCCCTGCATCCTAGAGAGCATTGTTCAAGTCTGCCTGGCTTAACTCATGAGAAGTGGCCACTCAAAGCGTTGAGCCCAGAACTAATCCAATGCTTTGATGATAAAGTTTGGACCTTTTGGTAAAGCTATAACAAAATTACAGCACCACTTTTATTTGTCTGGTATTCGTGTGTGTGTGTGTGTGTGTGTGTGTGTGTGTAAGTAAAAGCCCTAGGCATTTAATCATTTGAAAATACAAAGAACAATTTCTCATGAGGATGCCTCCTTACCTAAAGAATAAACTAGAAGACATTCTTTTCTACAAATCAGCTCCAGATTATCTCAAAATCTAAAAGATTAAATAAAAGCAGTTGGTTTTTCCCCTAGTACTGCAAGGCAGTGATTGTGTTTTCAGCAATAAATAGATCACACCACTGCTGGGCTAATGTTTTCAGAGGGTCCAAATGGCATATAAATTATAAAATCCTTATGAGAATTTTAGCCAACACCCTTTCTTATTGACATAGTAATACTCAGGCATCTCAATAGTTATTAATCTATAGAAACATAATTTGGGTTCCAAAAATATTCTCTTGTAACATTAATAACAAAATAATTCTTACAGAATTTTCTTCCCTCTCTTTACAAAAATATCCTGTGGCCCCAAATAGGCACATTTCCCTGAGGTAGAACCAGGATGAAGGTCAATATTTGGGATCTGAGAAGTGGAAGAAGGGAAGGGAGATAGAAATAGGTTATGGCCCTTTCTTTCTAGCTGAAAGAACAGTAGAGCCACAACCAGATAAAGTAACTGAGGTATTCACCTCAGGCACAAACTTTAGGGGGATTCCAAGAAACTCAGCAATTAAGGTACATGATATTTTAATGCAGTATTTCTTAAAAAGTCAAATTGGCAAACGGTGAGCCCTGGGCTATCCCCTGCTGTGGTGAAAAAGGTTTCATTAGAATCAGGGCCAGGTTAAGGGTGAGGTGAGTGAGACAGAGTTGTCTAAGTGCATGGGCAGATACTGTTTTTATTTACAAATTTGATACTTTGTTCATCGTGGGAGTTTTGCATTAATTTTAAGATATTGCCTTAAATATTACTGATCTTTGTTACCCCTTAAATTGTGCATCCTAGTAGAGTGCCTCACTTCTGTCACCAGGGTCTGGCCCTTTGGTGGAAAACTATCGCAGGGACATGGTGATGTCTGAGTTGTTACATTTGCATGGTTAGTAATGCAGGCACCAGATCTGCACTTTGGCAGGCGTGACCTTCTTCCAGGTACTTCACCTTCAGTTTCTCCCCTGCAAACTGGTGGCAATAATAGTACTTCTCTTACATGATTGTATTGAGAGTTATCATAGGTGGCACAGCACAGTGCCCAGCATATAGGATCAGTGAGTGTAAGTTAGTAGCAGAGGGATCACAATGAATGAGAGGTTCCATAAGCTCCCAACAAAGGCAGATTGTTTAGGACCCTGGTTGTCTTGCTAAGGATTTTGTTTTAATTGTGGTAAAACAAACATCACATGAGGTCTTCCACTTTAACCGTTTTTTAAGTGTACAGTTCCATAGCATTAGTGCATTCACATTGTTCTGTAATTATCTTCAGAATTTCTACACATTTTGAACCCTCTCCTGTGAGCTTGAAAGGACCCCGGAAGGTTTTGGAGCAGAAAACTGGCCTAAAGGAGCATGTGGGGGAAATAAATGTGGGTGGATAATCTAGAATGATGCAGAGTAAGAAAAAACAAGGGGGCAGGAGGTGATTAGGAGGGTCCTTCAGTCTTTCGAATGTGAAGTGGCAAAGTCACTGACCAAGGGGGTGATTACAGTAATAAAGACAAAGGGCAGAGGAGGAGGGTGGGGAAGGTCATTAGACATTGAGAAAAGAGAAGGGTGGGAAGGAATCAGATGCATGAGGTGAGATTTCGAAAGAAGATTCAATTCATTAAAAAGTTGCTTTAAGGCATAGAGACAGTGGAGCTGCGGGTCAGACAGATGCTTCGCTCTCAAGGCAGTGTGCTGTGACCAGCTCCAATCACAAGCAGAACTGAGTCTTAAATTTTCAGGAATTTTATGATAGTTGTTAAACCTAACCAAAATTAAATAGTAAACTTACAGTTGAATAAATTACATTAAAAACAAAGGTTAAAAGGACTCAACAGCCAGCATTTCCTAATTGTGTTATTCCATTTTCATGTCTCTATTTCTGTGGTCCTGACATCTATTGTATCTGTATAGTGGAATGTTCTGTAATGATATGCCACTGAGCATCCCTCGCCAACTCTGTGCTCAGTGACACGGTTTGAGTAGCTGGAAACTGGCCATGGTGGGGACTTTGACACCAGGAAATTGGTAGAGGCTATATGATGGGGCTGGACTCATCATTATCTTGACTCTCTACACCTAGGAAGGTAATGGGAAAATGTTAATGTTGCACCGTATGCTTAAAAGTATTGCATCAGCAGCCATTACACTATAACTACCTGTGAAATCAAGGTGAATGGCTGTGAAGACAAAGGGTCAGCAAAAATCAACAAAATCACTATAGGCCAATCAATTGGAACCAATTGGAATTTAACATGAAGAATGTTGTAAATTTTGTTGTGTGCAAATTGTATACTACATATCCTTTGTATCAGTAAAATTTAAATTTTGAAAATTGTCTATGCACATAAATTTTGGGGGGCAATCAGTTGACCATTTACCAGCATACCACTGACTATAATCTTCAATGATAAAGAAATTTATTGTATCACAGGTATGTATTACTGAATCAACCTTAAACCTGCCTTTCTGAAGGACAAATGACTTATTTTCCAGTCAAAATGGAAAACTGGACACATTCTCTACTTAGGAAAGAGTGAAGTGTGTTTCTCCAGGCAAACCATGGCAATTCCAATGCCTTACTTCTTTGCTCTTATCACCAACAATAGTTACCACTGTTTGAGTGTGACGGTATACCTACCACCACGCAATGTGCTTTATTCACATTTTTGTCCCCACTCAGCTTTGCAAGCTAGGTCCCACAGTCCTGCCATTTTATAGATGGAAAGATCAAGGCAGGCTTCCTCTAAAGGTTGCACAATTGGTAAGAGGTGAGGGAGAGATCTGAATGCAGACCTCTCTGATTCTTTCTGACCTCTTGATTCGGATACCTTCTCTATGTTTCCTTTAAAAAACGTATATATAGAAAAGCTTTACTTCAGAAAGGATATATCTTTGGCAGCAGTTATCGATCACCTGTTAATGTTCCCAGTGCTCTGAGGGACACTGGGCAAGTCTCATGAGAAGTCTACGAAGAGGCTTCCAACTCTCAGTAGTTGATTCTGCTCCCAAGCTCCTGTGGGCTGAAGGCTGTCCTCATCAGCTCTGTCCATTTTCCAAGAAGAGGACTCACTTCCCAGACAAACCGCACCTCTATCACAGCTGACTCCACTTGCATTTCATTTGCTCCAAAGCCGAGACACTCATTTCTTGTGTGTCTTATACTCATGTCCTAAATCCCCCTTGAAGAGTCCACTTACTCCTTTCCTTCTCTGTGTCCCATAAGGTGATAGGATGATGATGCAGAAATCAAGCAGGAGGTACTTCCAGCCAGGAGGGCCTTACAGGTGGTACAGTTTTATCTTCAGTTACAGAGCCTCTAAGAGTCTCCCATCAAAATTTGCGCTGGTTTGCAAGCTCTCAGCTGCTCCATTTGGGTTGTGTCCAAGACGAGACATTTCAAGGGCTGTTGAACACTGTTGTTTCCCAAGTGGATCAGTACAAGAACATTTGACGTCAGAGTCTTGGGAATCTGATACACTGGAGGAAATGTTCAGTCCCAGATGGTCTTAAAAGTCCCCTTTCCCCTGCATTCCAAGTTAAGCCTGCATTCACAAACACCTGAGGCTCAGCTGGCTGGAATGGAGAGCTGAGCGGAGAATTCTTGTTCTTCCCCCTTACTTCCTTTTTCTGTGGCCACTTACCAAGATATTTTCTTTGCCTTCTTCTTTCAAACTAGGCCAGTAATTAAGAGAGAAGTCAGAAATAATGTTGATACGCATCTGTGTTGCAAACAGAAGCTCCAATAAAGCAAGACAGAAACGAGGTCGGCTAAAGATAGAACAGAGATCCTTCTGTTCACCAATGATTGAAAAATAAAGATTCTAAACATTAAAAACAATATAAATCAAATATAAACAAAAATGCATATTGATGTTTATATAAATGTTTAAGCACATACACATACAGTAGCATTTTTTTTTTACTTAAGAGAAAAAGAGAAGAAGGGGCATTTGTGAATAGGAGAACCCACTGTCCGAATGTCCATGTGGGAGTTCCCTATGTTTAGAACCATACAAATATAGAGCGGATGCTTGTCCTTGAGGGGTCTACAGCATCCCAAGTTGGAAAATACATTGTTTTGTACAAGCCCTAGTAATATCACCAATAATCCTTATTTTCCTATTCACCAGCTGTCTTCTCTGTGCCCAGAGAATGAGTGCTTTCAGTGCATGATCTCATTCCCTCTCTCAATCAACAGAAGGAGGAAGCAGGTGATGTGGTTTACATTCTAGCAAAAGGAAGGTGAGATTGCTTAAGCTCTTTGTTCACTGTTACAGAGCTAGTAGGAGGCAGGCTAAGATTAGAGCTTGGGTCTTCTGATTCTGGAGTATGGGCACTTAGCCTCAGTGCTAGTGCTGGGGAAAGGGTCTGGGGAACACACAGACATAGATTCAAAGCCCACCTCTGCCACTTCCCATCTTAATGTAGTTTCAGGGTAGAGGGGGGGTTTATTTTCCCTTCCTGAGACTCAGTTTCCCCCACTGCAAATAGAGCCAATGTTGTGATACTGGAAGAGAATATCAGTGAAGAAAGAGCTCAAAACAGGACCTGGCAGGTGGACAACAGGACTTAGTAACTGATTTGTGGAACTATTGTGAAATGATGTCCACTCTTTAACGGATAAACTTCAGCTCTGAGTAAAGAGACTTATTGTAAAAACCCACCTCATCTGACATTTCTTCATTTATTATTTATTCACTGTTCATCCATTCAACAAATATTATACATCTACTCTGGTTGAGATATTTTCTTCAGTTATTTATGTGTAGTTTTTTTTTTTTTAATCTGAAAACAGCACTGTGCAGCAGATGTAGTTTCTGAGGCAACTTTTTGGCATTTTCCAACCTAACTGTTCATACCACCTGTTGTATTGCAGGCACTGGGCTAGGCTCAGGGATGGACTGAATGCATTTCCCACCATGTTGGGATGAGGGCTTATAGTCTAGCCTGAGAATCAGCATGCAGCATTAGAAGGGTGTGAACAGAATGTGCTGAACACAAAGGAGAGGAAGGGACTCAGGATGACTTTTGAGTGTGTTAGGGAGATAGAAGCCAGCATCGCAGGCCTGAGGACAAGTGAGAAACCCAGCATGGTTGGAGCATCAGGTGCAAGGCAGCTTGGGGGTGGAGTGTCCATTTACCCTTTGGAATATAGTCTTACCGTTGGCATGGCAACTGCTGCAAAATAAATTCAAGGTGGTGCTTCAAATGATGCCTCCAAAACTGTCCAGGAGTCATTTAAATTGCTTGTTTGTTATGTATAAGGATTTGCCTAACCTCCAACCTGCAACTATAGCTTGGCAATATCTTATTTATTGTGCTGATATTGTTTCTTGAGTCATTATTCTCAGTAAATCTTTTATTATTATTATTATTTTTTTTAGCTTTTGCTTTTTCTTTTTATTCTGCCCATCTAGAAAATATGTCCAGGCATTGTGTTGATATTCCTAGGCTCCCTTGAGATACCCTAGGCCTTTCCTTTCTTCCTTTGATGGAAATGCTGCCAGGGTGCTGTTTGCCATCTCATTTCTCACCTGGATCCCTGCACTGAGCTTGGTAGATGTCACGGTCGTTCAGTCCATCATGCCTCCTTCCCACTGTGGATTTGTGGAATGGCCCAGAATTCAGGCTCCCCAGAGCAGCACAGAGGTTGCTCCTTCTAGGATGAGGAATGAGACCATCAGTGCTGGCACCATGAAAGCATCATAGTTACAAACCTGCCCTACAAACCAATGCCACACATATGCTGTCCTTGACTGATAATGAAAAAGAATGCAAAAAAAAAACAAAAAACAAATAAATGACTTAGGGTACCTTTTCCCATTCAGGGTTATAAAGCTAACAAAAGTCTTTGGCTTCTTAGATTGGTGGTAGATTTGCTAAAGCAAAATAAATGTCCAAATCTCTTCCTGCTTCGTGTGTGTGTGTGGGCGTGAGAGACAGACCACCAACCATAGGGGGTGGGGGTAGGGTGTTGGAAGTGGCCAATGTGGCTTCAGCTTATTCGGGAAAAGTTGATCTGTTCACCTTTCCAGGAGAACCTTGAATATAAAACCTAGGCATGAGAAGAACCTTTCACATATGGACTCTATGGGGATTCCATTCACACTCTTCTCTGCTTCCTTTCTCACTGTCTCTTTTGAACTTGAGGGGAAAGCATTTCCTATGCCGCTCATTTCTCTAGCTCTCAGATAATAAAGAGAAAGAACTAAGGGGCTGAAATGTCAAGATTTGTAGAATTTGGCAAACTGACCCCACAAGGTTTGCAGTTTGAGTGATGGGTCTGCGTCAGGCATGGTGACAATGACAGGAAAGGTGTCCAAGAAGGCAATATAGCAGACACTCCTTTAGCCCTTACCTCTGTTCCAGGCACTGTGCTGAGGGCTATTCATTAATTCATCTAATCTTCCAAATGATCTTACAAGGTAATAACAACATTAATGTTATTACATCCTTTTTGTAGATGAGGGAACTGATGTTTGATAGGTAATGTGCCCAAGTTGTCACAGCTAATCTTGACAACTGGGACTTGAATCCTTGCATCCAACTACACAACAGTAGTTCTTCTCAATCGGGGGTGCTTTTGCACCCCCATGGGATGTTTGATGTCTGAAAACATTTTTTAATTGTCACTTTTGGGGGGAGGGCTCTGCTACTGACATCTAGTGGATAGAGGTGAGGGATGCTGTTAAACACCTCGCCCGGTAACAACAAAAAATTATCAATCCCAAATATCCTGGGTGCCTAGGCTGAAAAACCCTGCCCTGGATTTCTCACTTCTTACAGTTCTGGTGATGGAGGCCAAGAACCAGGCATCTAACTTGAAATCAACTGTTTAAGCTGTGAATATCGTCTGATTCCCCCACTGGCTGACTGAGACACTCCACTTCCATTCTTTGGTACAGGGAGCAAGGTTCTCCTGAATGGTATTTTGTTTGGCTTCTGGCTGAATTTGGCATGGAGAGCTTCTTGCTTTTTGCCTGAGCCATCACAGGGGACCTGGGTTTGGAATCTCAAGACCATGAAGTAGGGAAGGAGAAGAAAGCACTCCCAGCAAAGTTATTTTCCCATTCCCTTGTTCTCATCTGCTTTACCCCTCATGCCATCCTGAGAAATTTCCTAAGTGGAATCACTGGGAAATAAAGTCTGTGACTTCACAGGAAACATCTGTAGGAGAATGGGGACCTCGAGCTCCTTTGCTGGGGGATTTTCAAAAAATGATCAAGGTATGGTTTGTTTCAGCATTCTACAAATTAAGCATCCTCTCTAGATTCCCCAAAACTTGCTTCTCTTGACCCAAAAGAGTTTTGAGATTACAATCAAGTTTTCTACATTCAATATAAATCCCCCATGTACTTTTAGGCTTCCCCAGGCATTACCTGGCAGCTTCCCAGAAAAGCACCATCTCAGGCCCTGTCCAAATCTACTGAATCAGAATTTGTATTTTAACAAGGCCTCAAGTTACTCATATTTACTGGTCTATAATGTTTGGATTTTTACTCTGAAAATTATTCTAAGAATCATGGATCCAAATACATGGCAGCTCTCCTCACTAAGCCTCAGATTCCAAAGTTTTACAATGTGTGAGTTGTGTCAGATGGGCTCTGGGACTCCACTGCAATTTACAAATGCCCTGATATCCCAGATTTATGTAATCAAATAGTTTTCAAACAGTCCTACTCATGAATCAATGGAGAAATGTTTGAGTTACCCCACTGGTGATAGTTCATACACTTTGAGTTGACCACCAAGCTCTTTGCAGGAACCCCCTCCCACCAAGAAGGAATATTTCTTATTAACAGCCATTCTGCTTTGGCTGTGGCAGGTTGTCAGCCCTTTGATCTGAGTTCTTCCATCACTCGGCAGTTTCTTAGTTCATTGTGATGTCTTACAAGGGAATGTGAATTAATCTATTTCCCAGTCCTCTGCCACCCAACCCCAATTTTTTCGATTGAGGTCCCATTCTAAAAACCTCATTCTAGGGTTTCTTAACCCTTGTATCCACCCATCTGAATGGGGGCACATGTTTCAATATCACCATAGTGTTAAACTTGCTCTCTTCCCTCTCATTTAAACTGCAAGACTACAGACTGTGCCTTTATCATATAGATGATACTGTCATGCAGACCTTAAACAAGATGGCTGCTGCCCTGGTGAAATGATGGGATCACCAAACAGGTATTGAGGGTGCAGTGAAGCCAGGGTCACAAAAGCACCTGCATGGGCCATTAGAGAAGGGGGAGGACCTGGAGAGACCGTGATAACCTGTAGAAGTGTGTTGGGGGGTAGGGCTACTGCACATGTATAGTTTTAGCTGGTTGTTCCCAGGAGGAGGGGGCATCAGGGCCTTTATGTAATCTGAATTTTTTTTAATCAGAAGATGGCACAAATCTGACTTATGACACTTCATATTTTTTAAACATTGATCATAACCCAGTGTCCTTTTGTTTTTCTGAAAACATGGGTCAAAGAATAAAACACATCTGCAGTCTCAAGTCAGACCATATAGTCCCAACCGTGACCCTCTGGTGGAGATGAATCCATTTACAAGTCTTTAATGGGGCTCTTCTACAGGACTAGTGCCTTGTGTTTCTGTAAGTTTTCTGTTTTTGGGTCACTCCTGGAAGAATCATACAAAATCACCATATGCCCTTTCTGGTCCCTGTCCGGGACAGCCACAATTCTCTGGAATCTTTCAGCATGCCCCTTGGGAATTTCTGAAGACACAGAAGTGTGATTCTTACCAAGTCTGTTGACTTGCAAAATACAAAGAGGTGAAAGAGTAAGGCTCCATCCATCCCAGTACCCTAGAAACTACTAGAGAAAATAAAATTTTTACACAATAAACAATAATTTTAAAAAAATGATGGGGGGCTCAAGCTATGGATTACTCAAATTGATTGCCTTAAGCAGTAGGCAATGGCCATTTTCCCCTGAGTGTTAAAGGCAGCCAACTCTTCAACTGGGAAGCAGGCTGTGGGGGCCTGTATGTACTGATTGAATTTCTAAGCACAGGTGTATAGATGGAGGTTGAAAACTTGGAAGCCTCAGAGGCCAGTTAGGTGATGTGAAGGAGTGAAGCAGGCCAGCGTGAGAGGAATTGGGGAATGGAGTAGGCTATGGTAAACTGGAATGTACATGGTCCCACTAAAGAGGGCAAGTAATCTCTGACAAAGAGAAATAGTAACTAGAGACTAAGTTAAGGCATATTAAACAAAATAATTTGCAGCTACTTAGGCTCTAATTTTATTGGAGATTCAGAAGTAGAGACCTTAGACTGCTTCTGACATTCCCACTAATTGAACAGGTTACTTCTACCTTATGGGTTCTGAGATTCTTCATATATAACGTGGTAGAGATGGTCCATATACAGAAAACCTCCATCACTTTTGTTCATTCTTTCCTGAGAATCAGAGCAATTGTGTTGGTCGATGGTCTTTAAACTTAGCTTTGGCCAATGAAAAGAGCACCAATAACAACAAGAATAATGATCAACATGCATGGAGTAGCTATTGTGTGCAAAACTGGGTGGCCTTCCTTCTAGGAAAGGAGAAGAGTAAGAGACAGGCAGGAAAGAGTACTCATGGTGTGCACAGAAACAAAGAGAAAGTGGAGAAATAGAGCTGAGTTTCTCTTTGGCTAATGGTCAATTTTTTAATGATTATTCCATGTCACAGTAAAAGGACAAAAGCCATTCATTCATTTAACCTATACTTATTGAGTACATGTTATGTGCTAGTGTTGGGTAAGTTAACTTATCCAGGACCAATTTCTCCAAGCTCGCCTCCCAGAAGAAGACTTGACCTCCTTCAGTAACCTTCAATACTCTGTAGAAGCTGGCTACAGCCTAGTACTTCAAAAATCAATCTTGGTGAGTTCCAAGTATGGGACCCCAACTCCCACTACCACCACCACCCCATGATGCCAGGTAAGTGACTAATTCTTCCCCATCCAAGAACTCTGAAGTGACAAATTCTGTCTCAAGCTTTTCTCATTATAGAGCTGCAATGATAAATCTTGGGGCTCAGCTCCAGATCATGGCTCCACATCCATGCTATTCTGCCATGCTATAATGCCCCTGTAACCTTGCCTCTCATCATGCTAGGAGAAGGGCTGGTGCTTTCCTAACCAGGCAGTTGAAAAGACCACACAGCTGGAAGGTCATTGTTGTCCTACTGGGTCTGATCTCTAACCTTGCTCTAGCTCTGTGTGCTGCTCCAGAATACAGTGGGCGGTGAGGATCTGCACACCTACTGCTCCTCTATACAGGACTTTTCTCCAATGATCGCTGCTCAAGCCACTCCTTTGTCATGCTTGGCCACCTGCCTGTGTCTGCATGACTGTCAGAGGCTGGGTATGCAACAGAAAGCAAGTCAGCCGAAGTCCCTGCCCTCATGGAACTTACTTTCCAGTGGAGGAGATGGCCAATACACAAGTGAGCAAATGAGGAGGGGGCAGTGAGGCAGAGGAGTAAAGAGACAAATCACAAATGACCAGTGCTGGGGTAGGAGTGAAGTCTGCTGTGGGAGCAGGGAGAGACCACCGAGGAGGTGGAAGCTTCCCAACAACTTCACTTATTTAACTCCTAATTCAATATGACTTCAATAAATAGCAGTGTATTTATTATTTATTTTTAAAAATTTATTGTAAAGCTAAACATGTTTATTTTCTTCAAAGCTTATGCTGATCCTTCATTTGAGCTGTTAAAATATGCTCTATTTTATATAATACAGTGATATAGTTGATCATTTTAATATCCTTAATATGCAAAATAAAAGTTGCAAAATAAGGGGGAGAGAACTTTCTTTTTAATGTTTATTTATTTTGAGAGAGAGAGAGAGAGAGAGAGAAAGAGAGAAAATCCCAAGCAGGCTCTGCATTGTCAACAGAAGCCAGGCCTAAGGCTTGATCTCATGAACCATGAGATCATAACCTGAGCCAAAACCAAGAGTTGGACACTTAACCAACTGAGCCACCCAGGTGCCCCAAGATGGAGAGAACTGTTTATAAGACTATGAAATTGAAACCTCCTGAAACCACTTTTCTACCAAATATTCTTCCAATTCTATCTACATAATGAGAGAAGCTTATATTTATTAAGCACTAACTACATGTGAGGCACTCATCTGAATGCTTCTATGTGTTCACTTTTTAATTTTAATTTTGTTTAATGTGATCAGTTTTTAAATCTTCAAACGAATCCTAGAAGAAGGGTACTATGATCTTCCCTCTTTTATAGAAGAGATAACTGATAACCTTGGCCAAGGTTATACTGCTAGTAAGGGTCAGAACAAGGATCTGAACCCTGGTTTGCAAATCCCAGAACTTGTGCTTTTATCATCCCTTTCATCCCACCCCACCCCCAAACCAACTAGTAACAGTTTAGAGGATGATAGCCCAAAGCTCTGGCAATCATTTACATGTGTAGCTCCTCTCCTTCCTTCCCTCCCAGCACGGGTTTTGGAAACCATTCGATAAGGTACCATAGAACCAAAGGAGAAGGGGCCCACAGATAGGTAGCCATTCTTGGACATTCCCCAGAGAAGTTAAAACGTTTTGCCGGCGAGCTCACTGTGCATATTTGCTGCTCTCTGGATGTGTCCCAGTTGGGCCAACTTCTGTTCTTGGCTGTCTGAATATATTCTGGCAGCTCAGAGGTGTAATTTCTCCAAATGCCGCAATCCTGCTGAGCCCGCGGGATGAATTGTGCAATTTCAGGTGAGCGCATCTTTAAACCTTAGCAAGGCTTGTAGTTTCTCCCCTCCTGCTTTCACTGCAGGGCCCACTTGGAAGATTGAAGTCCTGACAGCATATGCCAGGCCCTGGGGGGCAGAAGGTGAGGTGCTATGATAGAGATTGAGGACGGCTCTAAGAGGAGTGTGGAGCAGTGTGTACTGCCCAGGCCAATGCCAGGTCCCCACTTTGAGTACCTGGATCGTCTTTAATTTTACAGAGTTGTTGTTCATTTATACATCTACGTGTTGTAAAAATATTTTCTGAGAGTCAGCTATTGGCCAGATACTGCTAGGTCTGAGAGAATGTTAACTGTTAGGAAGACAAGTCTACCTTATTAGGAGCAGGTATAAAGGGAGGGGGGCCTTGACTCCGTCAAGAAGGCCAGAGACGTTCTATGGGGTCAAGTGGGATTAAGCAGTAATCTGAAGGTAACAAGGAGCTAATTCAGCAAAGGGCAGAGGGAACAGCCTCGTGGAAAGTTTCTGGGTCAGGCAGGAGGGTACTAGAGTATATGAGGAAACAAAATGCCAGTCTACTTTCCACTCCATTTCTGAGTGCTGGCCATGTACCTGACTTGGGCTGTGAGCTTTACACCCCATGATGCAGCTCATCAGCATCCTGGATTTTCACACAAAGAAACAGATTTCAAGAAGATGAATAATGTGTTTATGCTACACAAGTAGCGCTAGGTGGCCCAGAAATTCAAATTCAAGTTTGTGTGATTCCAAAGAGGGAGTTCTTAATCACATATTTATATTGTTTTCCTAGACAGACCTCACCACTGGCAGAGACCCACACACCCTTTGCATACTTCTGTCCTGGTTTTAGCATAAGAAATAATGTCCCTGGACTCATTTCCTATAGAACAAAAGGAGAGTAAGATAGCCACCACCAAAGACATTCACAATGGCTAAAATGTAGAGGCTACACAAGTGTCAGTCCATGGTTGAGTGGGTTAACAAAAAGTGGTATATATATACAATGGAATATTATTCAGCCCTAAAAAGAAAGGCTGAATTTCCTGGAGTTTGTTTTCATCCAGAAACCATCCTTGAGTTCTTGATTCTAAGACACAGACTTGGCAATGGCAATGAGAAAGGGACTCATCTCTGCTTATTTACTGAGGTCTCTCTTTGTTCTACAGAGACCCAGAGACTTTTGGAAGTTTAGACATGAAGGACTTGAGAGAGCAGTACTTTTTGTAAATCCACACATTTGGCAAATGGGGACATTGAGGTAGAGAGAGAAGGAGCTTAGCCTAGAATAAATGATAATTAGCTTGGGTTTAAATGATCTTTCCTCCCTCCTTCCTTCCTCAGCATTTTGGTTCTCTTTACATGTCAGGCATTGTGCCAAGTGCTTTCTTGCATTACTCTCATTAGTCCTGCCAACTACCTGTGAGGTAGATTTTCATTTTAGTGCCCTTTTATAGGTAAAAAAGAGTGAGACACAGAGAAGCTAATGACTTGCCCAAGGTCCTTCAATCAGTAAGTCGTGGAACCATTTTTTCTCTCTCCTTTGAGGCTATATAGCAATCCTCCTCTTGCAAGCAGAGGGAGTAGGCAGTCCACCTGGGCACGGCAGTGCCACACCCGGGACATGGAGTCCTGCGTGGGCATCAGTCACCTGTGGGCTGACCTCCAGACCACACACCCCACAGCTCTCCTTGCACCCTCAGCTGGAAGCATCACATAGACTCCTTGAAGTCTTTCTGGGAACCCATGAAACTGAAGCTAGGGGCTCGGGAATCAAGTCAAATCCCAGCTGGGCCACTCAGAAGCAGCATCTTGGTACAAGTTTCATAAACTGTCTGGTTATCATTTTCTTCACTTCTAAAATGGGATATAGTGGAACTTGGCTCATAGGTTCTTGCGAGGATTTATATAAGGTGATCTATATAAAATAGCACAATGGTGCCTACTACTTAGTAGGGGCTCTACACTGGTAATTTCTTCTGAAAGTATCACGGGCATCTTTATCACCCAAGCTGCATGAGAATGGGCTCTGAGTTCCCCTGAGGAAATTGCTCCAGGCCTGCAGAGGGGAGCGGTGAGGGGAGGGGGCACTTCCGCAGCATTGGCAGGCTGGTTTTTTTTTTTTTTCTATTTTATTTATTTATTTATTTATTAAATGTTTATTTTTTAAATTTTTTTAAAGGTTTATTTTTTTATAGTTTATTGTCAAGTTGGTTTCCATATAACACCCAGTGCTCATCCCCACAAGTCCCCTCCTCCATGCCCATCACCCCCCTTTCCCTTCCCCCCTCCCCCTTACCCCCTCCCCCTTCAGCTCTCAGTTTGTTCTCAGTATTCAAGAGTCTCTCATGATTTGCCTCCCTCCC
>CM053574.1:25348221-25363673 GCA_028646485.1 Cryptoprocta ferox
ATGTCTGTTTCCTTCCCCAGATTGGGGAAGTTCTCGGCTATAATTTGTTCAAGTACCCTGTCAGCACCTTTCTCTCTTCTTCAGGAATTCCTATGATATGGATATTGTTCCGTTTGATTGTATCACTAATTCTCCTTTTGTGCTCCTGGATCAATTTCTCTCTCTTTTTCTTGGCTTCCTCTTTTTCTATAATGTGTCTTCTAATTCACCTGTTCTCCTCTCTGCCTCTTCAATCCGTGCAGTGGCCGCCTCCATTTTATTATGCACCTCATTTATAGCATTTTTTAATTTGTCACAACTATTTTTAAGGTCCATAGTCTTTGTAGCAATAGTTTCTCTGATGTCTTCCATGCCTTTTTCAAGCCCAGCGATTAATTTTATGACAGTTGTTCTAAATTCTTGCTCAGTTATGTTGCTTATATCTGTTTTGAGCAATTCTGTAGCTGTGACTTCTTCCTGGAATTTCTTTAGAGGAGTGTTCTTCTGTTTCATCATTTTGGCTAGCTTTCTGTCTCTTGTCAGTTTTAAAAGCTTGTTATGCACTCTGCACTTGTGAGTATTGCTATATTAAAGGATACTCATTGACTGTCCAGGGCCTGTCTGTTCAGGAGTGTTCTTTTAATGGTGTCCCTTGGTCTCCCTTGTTGTGCCTTTGGTTATTTTATTTCCCTACTTATATTGATATTTGGGACTCTCCACCATGTGTACTTTGGCTTGTTTCTTGAGATAGCCCTATGAGGCTGTCTTCTTAGCAGACTCTGTCTCTTCTCCTCCCAGATTCTTGCAGTTCCATGTCTTATGGCTTCAGTCCTTCTTTGTTTGAGAGATGTGGGCGGGTGAAAATTACAGAGCCCCCAACTTTGCCACCATCTTGCCTCTCTCCTAAATCAGCTTCTTAATTGTTTATCTGCAACCTCCAATATAATGTCTGTCTCTTAGGATAGGAATCATCTCTGCACAAGAAGTGTATGACTTGATAGAGCCATACTACCAGCGTCTAGGGAGCAAGAGGTATTTGAGTCATTTTTGTTACAGTAAATATCACCCTAAAGCTCTGGTTAGTCCAGCATCAAAGAGTACCACAGAGCCATGAACTGTCTTCTGAGTTCTACTGAACATTGTTGGTTCAGCAGTGAAGGGTGGGAGAAAAATGACCTAGATGGATGGATTTCTAACATGGCTGAAGTCCAAAAATCAGACGGCAGGGGAGATCCTGACCCAGAAGATGGACTATATTTGGACAGAGCTTGATGTTTAATTGAATACATGTTTCTGGATTCTAAGGAAGCATCTTCTATGACTTTTATAATCTGGGAGCCAAATATAAAGGAGGAATTCTCCTTGTGAGTAGGGACTCACAAGGCTGGAAGGGAGGGGAAAGGATATGGAGAAGAACTGTCCCTGCATGCCTTCCTCATCCCCACTCTTAATTATTTTGTATCTAGAGAGGAAATGGTCAAATGGGAGGAAGAGGAGTAGGGAAAAAAACAGGTAAGGAATTTAAAAAAAAAAGTTCAGCTCCATCAGCTTTAAAATGAAGCAGCCCTACTGTCACAGTAAAGCATAAACACTTTTGGGTATGATCAGCCTAGCAGGCAGGACAAGCGTGAAGCCAAGTCTTGGGGTCCCTGACGAGAGCCTTCATTAGAAGAAGGGGCAGGAGCTACTGTCTCTCACATGCAGCGAGAGAAAGACTCCACACCTTTTTAGTCAGGCAGGGGTTTGGTAGTGCAAAAGAAACAACAGACCCTTCTCACCATGGAGCTTCATAGCACTAGGCCAAGGGCAAGTACACCCTCCAAAGTCCTAGAGGCAAAATCAAGAGTTTCTCTGCTAAGTGCTAAACAGGATGTGTGGCTTAGCATGGAATCCTGGGCTGGTGCTTTGAGAGGTCTGCATTTGGAGGAAGCTTCCTGCCAGAAAAGACCAGAGACCACTTGCAGGAGACAGGTTTATTTGGTATCTGTAGAAATGAAAGAAAAAAAATTAAGTTGCTGGCCTGAGAGCCCATTTGGTGGTCTATTGCTTCACACAACCCCACTCCCCCCCCCAAAAAAAGGAGAGAGAGAGAGAGAGAGAGAGAGAGAGAGAGAGAGAGAAGGATAGAAGGATGAGATGGTAATGGGAAAGAGGCATTTGCTCCTGGTCCCTTGGCTGATGGGATGCCAGTCTCATTGCCCAGACATGATGCCAGGCTGCATGACAGGCTCTGAGTGCCAGGCAAAAGAAGAAGCAGCTTGCTGTATTTTTTTACTCCTCTACCTTGCCAGATGCCCATGAAGGGAGCTCTCCCTCAGCCCATAACAACCGAGACTAATAGAATATCTTTGGCAAAGGTGGTTGGCAGAAACTTTTGCCGTCTCAAACGTCGGGCTATAAGGAAGGACCCAGTTCCCTTGTTCCACAAGCAAAGCATTGGCAAGTAACAGAGGGGAAAAAGACATGGCAAACACATGTACATTTTGGGGGAAACAAAATCAAGCTGAGCAATATTGTATTAATTATCTCTGGAAACATTTTTTTGTTCTATGGGTTTCCAGTTGGAAGACATTTGAGATGCTGCTCTTCCTATCAGAAAAACAGGGATAAGAAGAAATGCCCCCTGCACAAAGGGAAACATGCTGAAGTCCAGGGAAAGAACTGGTCCCTCTGCTCAGGCCTGATCCTCCTCCAGCATTTCTGTAAGGTCAGAGGGTGGGTGGAGCATGTAAAGACCTTGGAAGTCATTGTTTCTTCTAGCATTATGTTAACAGCATGTCTTCGCAGCCCTGGTGAAGGCACTGCTCACTTAGCAAAGTTGATATGTTCCCCTCTACCCCTGTAAAGAGCACCTTGTCTCTGGAGTTGGCATCTAGAATTAGCCATGGGGCAGCCAAGGGCTGTGGATGGTGGCCCAGACTCCAAAGAAGAACTGGTGAGGTTTGAACGGCTCCACCATTCCCTTGTAGTGTGACTTTGGGCAAATTATTTAACTTCGCTATGCCTTGATTTCCTTGTGCCATAGCAGTTTAGCCAAGTAGTTAATAGTGAAAGCCCAAGGCCACGGTGACTGGGTTTAAGTCTCCCATTTGCTGCCCATGGGGTCATGAGCAAAAATGACTGAATCATTCTGAGTGGTATTTTTCTCATCTGTAGAAAGGGGGGTCATAATAGTACTTACCTCATAGGGTGCCTGTAAACCACAGATGAGCTAACCCAGGGGAGGTGCTGAGAATGGCTGCAGCAGAGGCCAATGAGCTAGTCTGAGTCTCAGCCCTGCCCTGCCCTCTCTGGACTTCTCTGTCCTACGGTCTGGCCACTGTCAGCTTCCTTTAGTCTTGAAGCAAGCTATGTTTCTCCTGCCCAAGCACCTTTCCTTGGGCTGTTGTCTCTGCCTGTGATTTTACCTTAACTCTCAATACCCCTTTGCTTTCAGGTCTCAGCTGTCAGGGAGGTGCCTATGAATCCCCTGGACAGGATCAGGAACCTCTTGGGACATATCTTTCCCTTTATCCTATTTATTACATTGTAATAATATCTTAATTTATCACTGGATTGACATGTATTAGATGCTAGAATGTAAATTTGCTTCTTCACCATGACAGCCTTAGCATTTAGTATATTGCATATATTAAGCATTTGTAGAATGAATGAGTAAATGAATGGAGAAATGCACATTTCCCTTGGGCTGGCCTGCCACCTTTCTGTCTAAGGATGAGAATTACATTATCATGTATCAATTACATAAGCTTCATCCCCTGATTTTTGCAAAGAATAGTATGAACAACAGTGTTGCTTCAGCTTTAGGAAGCAGTCACTAGTGATACTCTGAGTTACAGAATATACAGGTATTTGTGAACCTGCAGGTGACAAAAGATGGTCTGGGATTTGAGGAGGGGGTAGGATGGAATCACTTAGAATTTGCACTCTTTGTTCAGACTGCCTAGCCTGGAATCCACGTTAGCATCACCAGCTGTGTGATCTTGGGCAGAATATGTGCCTTGACTGTGTTCTTGCTGATAAAATACTCCCCGGGGTCATTGTGAAGATAAAACGGCATCATGTATATAAATTGCCTGGCACATAGTAAGTCATATGCTAGTAATTTTTTTAATTCAGATATTATTTTTCAGGCACCATAACTAAATCCTAAGGAAAAAGAAATTCTTTGCCTTTATAAATCCTTTTTTCGTTTAATGTGTCAGGTTTCTGACTGTCTAAGTGGAAATGTAATCAACACAGCCATTTAAATTTATATGTGTGCTCAAGATATCTTGGCTGATGTTAATCCAAGCATTTATGATCCCTTAAGGTGTGTTTACATTAGCTAGTGGAAAAAATGTAAAATGCACAGAGTGCATTTGAGAGGCAGGCTTTGGTATCTGCGGCCACTTGTAATGTGCAAATAAAAATTCAGCTTATCCGAGGTGCATGTGTGTTGTGCCTTAAACACATCATTGAAATGCACATGTGTGTCTTCATATGGTGCTTTTCCCTCTGGGGTTGTGCAACTAAGCCCATAAAAATCATGATCTGCCTGGACATTTGGCCAAAGACTATAGATTTCAAACTCTGGACCACTATGAAAAAGCGTTTTTTTCTTTCTGCCAAAATCAACAGTTCTTTAGCCTGTTATCAGTGGAATAATTCTCCATTGTTCCTTCGCCAACATCCCTGGGTAAATTAGGCTGTTCTCTGCAGAAAACAATCACTTAATGATCTGTGAGCATCCCAGAGAGGAGGGGCCCTTCCGGCCTCTGCCCTCCTGGGGACCCCACCAGTCCTGTGCTCATCTGTGATTGCAGACTGCAGGGTAGCTGGTGGTAGTCTCGCTACCTAATTGCACTTCAGAATCACTTGAGCCAGAAAAGTGTCTGGATGGTGCCTAGGAAGACTAATGTTCATTAGTGTTGTGAGCATTCCATATTGGCCTGCCATTGGTGGTGGGTGATAAGCAAAGTGTTTGATTATTTGCTCCATAAACCATATTTATGTATGGATTAAATGCTGGGCATGGGAAGGCATTTTGAATGAAAACTTACTTATCTTTTCCAAACTCACTTATTCCAAAAACATATACTGAGTGTCAACTATGTTGCAGAGATCATTCTAGGCTCTTATTATTCAACGATGACCAAGATAAGCCAGATCTCTGCTCCTAAAGGGAGAGAGGATGATAATGATAAGTTAACTGAAATAAATAAGCCAAGAGATAATTTCAAATGTGGTACATGCCAAGCATTTGAAGAAACTGGATGATGCAATGGGGAGGCAGAGGCTAGGGGCAATTACATTGGGTGATGAGACCAATATGTCAGGAAGGAACCAGAAATAGGGTCTAGGGAAAAGGAGTTCCAAGCAGGAGAAAAGCAAATTCAAAATGTGTGAAGACAAGAATGAACTTGATCCTGTGAGAGACACCAAGAGACTGCCATTATGGCTGACATCTAGTGAGTAAGAAGGAGGCAGTCAAGGGCTAGATCACGCACATCCTCATAGGCCCTTCTCGAGAGTGGGACTTAATCCTGCAGATAGGAGAAGTTTGTGGGGTTTGAACTGAAGTGTGCTTGGCTTGATCAAAATCTTTAACAGGCCACTCTGTAATATCCTGACAATAGGGCTCATATACATACTCAGACCCAGTTCTTCCCCTGATCCTCTTCTAAAGAATGACATAAAAATCAACTACTTTTTACTTTGGAATAGTTATTTAGTGCCTTAATATTACCCAGTCACTATAAAGACCATGTGCTTATGATCGGTTTTCCTGGCTTAGCTTTAGAAATACATTTAACTTCTTTTATCATTTGAACCCCTAGACCCCCATTCCCAAGAGTAGGGGTAAGCCCTTTAATTCCAATGGGAATTTGGGGAGTTCTGTACAAAGTATGAAGTATAGAAAACTGATATAAATAAAGAGAGATAGCCTAAGTAGATGGTGCCTGCAAAAATATCTCAGCTAGTTCACCTCAGCTGTTCTTAATAGAAAGGAATCAAACAAATATAGAATCATAATATATCAGATCATGATTTTCCTCTTTCTGGAGCCTGGAGATAACTAGGCACAAAGCAAATGGGTTTAACTTCCAGCAACAAGAATAGTTTCTCATGAATGAGTGTAGAGGTGACCTCTGGATAATGGATTCAAATGCTTGGTCCCCCCCAGGCTGTAAGGTGTGAGGTCTATTGGTTTTACTCATCTGGTCCATCACTGTGCCTGGCACTGGAATTCAGGTTTATGGTCATGGAGTTTTGAGTGATTGCAGGGTCCACGTTGTGATCTGTGAGCAGGTTTCAGGAGGAAAAGGGAGGAAAGAGGATATTAGAAATGAGAGGTGGGGTTGTACGTGGGTTACTACATAAAAGGCAGAGGTTGGGATGAAGTGGAAGTCCATGAGTCAGATATCCTAATCGCTGAAGGTTGAGACGGAATGACCAGTACAAGTATATGGTAGTGACAAGGTGGTGCTAGATTGGGAGGGTGTTATAATTCAGTGGCACAAGTCTCAAGGATCACAGCATTGTGCGGCTCCTATTGAGTTGAAGTGTAATGACCTGTTTGCTAATTTTTCTGTCCACTAGACTATAAGCTCCTCAAAGGCAGGGACACTCTAGCATCCATTGTAGCACCCCCTGTGCCTGGAATGTGATAGGCATTCAGGATGTATTTGCTGTACTGAGAAAGTATCCCTGGTATGCACACCTGGAAGACTCCTTCACGATTCACCACCTCCTGGTCCACCCTAGCAGTGGGTGTGCAAGTCCTGCACTTTCCTTAGTATTTGTGATTGGTTTTTGTTTGTTTTGTTTTGTTTCATTTTGTTTTTTGACTCTTGTACAAAGCAGCAGGCCCCGGGAGCAGGGATACTGTCCCAGTCATCTCCATGGTATTTAGTAGATGCTAAGTGCCTTTTGTTAAGAATAAAAGACTTTAGTGACATCTCATGTGCTTCTTATCCTCTAAACCTGAAAGATTTAAGTGGAGTTAAGGGTTTTTCTCCCAGAGAAAATATGGTATACCCATATGGGGAACGTGTAATTAAAATGACAGAAAGTCATTTCATAAGTCACAAGGCATGTGCAGAGACACGCTGTTGTTACTTCTTGGAGTCATCCTTATTTGCAGTGTGATCTAACGAGTGCATGCACTTTTCTTGACTACTAAGAGAGAGGGATGGCTGAAGGAGTACATAGAACTGAGAAATGCAGTGAATAGATAGTGGTGGCTGTCTTGAGCTGGCTTTGACAAGGACAAGCAGGAGAGTGAGTAGGACTGAGCTACCCCCAGTGTTCATTGAGAGTGAATTGAGGGACATGCTTCCATTGTGGTTGAAAGCCTGGGTTCATCTTGAGTAAATAAGGCTTTTCAAGATGCCACCAGGAGATGAAAGACACTGAGATCAAATCTGACTTGTGTCAGTCTCAATAAGCTCACCTGCTTGCCACAGAAAGGGCACACTCACTCTATGTCTGCTAGAGTAAACTCTGCTATGTAAACATCTAACTAAATACATCAGGCAATGGGAAGTATGGTCAAGAAATTGTGCAATGCCTGGGACAGAAGGGCCCTCTTCACCCTGGAACCAGTCTGATTTCACACTAAAATGACACTCACCTTGTTCATACCCTACTTTGGGGTTGGCAGGTCCATTTAGGTCAGACCCCAACCTGGTTTCCACTGGCCACCTCCAAAATTTCCCAAGAGGCCCAGATGAAATCCCCGCAAGCCTGTTCTTACTCTAGGAAATATATCACCTTCTTTTTTACCCAGTTAATGAATGTGCACCATACACCCAGTACTAACCAAACATTAGAAGTATGGGGACACTTGTCTGCCCTCGAGATGGTGGTAGGAGAGATGGCGATACAATAAAGTCTCAAAATGTAATAAACTGTGATGTGGCAGCAGGGGCAGCAGTATTGTGTTTTAGCTCCATGTTGCATTTGGCCTGGGTTTCAAATCTTACCTTCCACCACTTACTAGCTGGGTAATTCCAGGTAATTTAAATACCCTCTGGAAGTCTCAGGCTCATCATCCACAGAGCAATGATGATAATTGCTCCTTACACTAAGTAAAATAATGAGTGTGAAGGAATCAGCCCAGTGTCTTGAATTGGTTAATGCTTGGTAAATCTATCTTCTCATCCTCTCTATTATTATTTCTCTCATCCCTTCTGGAATTGTTCTGATGGCTCTGTTATTGTTCCTCCTGTGTAGAGGTGAGAACCAAGCAGAGGAGAGAGTCTGGAGGATGGAACAGGATTTCTAGAGGGCTTTGAGATAAGCAACTGTTACTTTCAGGCCTCGGGATGAATGGCGTTTCACTAGAAAGGAAAGAATATGGAGATAACTCTGGGCAGAAGAATCAGCAGGAGCTACCCACCTGTATATCCCACTTGTTTTTTTCATTCATTAATTGAACACGTATTTATCACACATCTACCGAGTGCACAACATAACCTCCTCAAACTCCTACCCCAACACACTCCAGACAGACAAACCTTGTTTCCAAAAATCACGAGGCACAATTTCTAAAGTCCAATACCTTCCGCGTTATATACATTCTCAAAACGTAACCTGTCAGTGGAGTTTTCATAAATTGGATCACCTTTCATATGGTCCAAGAAAGCTCATGACATGAATCTCATGATAAATCTGGGAAAGATGAAAATCCTTACCTAATGGGAAACATAAGTAGTCTTACATTTATTGATTTATAAATCTAGATACTGGATCCAGTTCTCCTCTTCCCCTAGGTGTGCTGAGACACATGTTTAACCAGATGGTTGGCTATGCAGTGTCAACCATCAGCATAGGAAGAACATATTTCTTTAAGTTCACTCAGAATGAGGTTTTGATGTCATGCATTTTTGAATTGGTTGGCAACATTGGTGTTAAGTTCTTAGAGTAAGCCAATGAAGGAAACCCAGAAGCCAAAGGCTAGGGTATGTGGTTTGGTCTTCGTGGTGCTGCCACCAGCAGGGATGAGCTCGAGATCACAACTTGTGAAAACCAGCAGCAGCCAGGACCATATGTGGGGCTGCTAGGACTAACTAAGCATTTGGGTTTGTGGAAGTTTACTGCTTTTCCTTGTAAGGAGAACCATATGTGTGTGTGTACTCTTAATTATAACTCAGGTGTTGACAGTTCCATACTGAAGAGCATGGAGAAAGGATCAATTAAAGGGTTTTGAGACATTGAGGAGATTTCTAAAATACTTATTTTGGGCTCCTATGTCAGACCATCATATAAACAAAATGTAAATATAGTCCAAAGATAAATGCTGTACTTTGCATATTTTAGGCTCATCATCACTGATGTAGAATGGAATGCAATCAGAATTTCCATACAGGAATATTTAGGGAAGAAACCCCTTTACTGTGTTTCTACTTATGCCCACAGAAGATTTTTCTTTTCTTTAATTAGTAGTCATACAATAATATTGATTATCACTTGGACAATATCAGCATATGCCATATTTATTTCAAAATGTTATATTTATGCATCAAAATAAATACTCTACGGCAAGTTTCCTGTCCAGTGGGGATAGACAGCAATCCAGTCTCTCAGGGGGACATGACATCTTCAATAATTAGGATACCTCACAATTACATGGCCCTTCAGGGTTTATACAAGACTTAGAACCCTGTTATCTTATTTAACCCTTTATTGAACCCTGTGGCTGGCTGGTTCTTACCACCATTATTTTATAAGTAAATCTGAAGCTCACAGAGGTTAAATGATCCAAACAAGGTAACAAAATAATAAGTGAAGTGCCACCAGGTCAACTGTGTCTTCTTTTCCAATATCTAAATAAGAAGTTCATTCGGGAGAAGAAATCATGCTTTCTTTTAAAGGCAGCCACATTCACTGAAGGCCTCAAACTCCAACCTGACCTCGAATATCACTTCTGGGTACTGCTTAGATCTGTTTGTGTCTTGGAGGGTGAACTCCCGTTCATTTAGACATAGAACTCTTCCACCAAATTAAAAGTCAATTTGAAAGAACAAAACCACAGAGCTGACAAATCTGAAAATTTGTCGTTACTATGTTATTTCTCTCAGCATTGAACCTGGGGATAGAAGCCTGGCCCGCAACCCCTCTTGGCCATTAGCTCACTGTTAGTCGCTGTACTTCATTTGTGCTCATTTATTAGTGAAGATTGGAGTCAGCAGTGGATGTCTGTTTTAAATGAGAACAGAGTGAGGTTGGGCTTTCATTTTTATCTGAAGTCCAAGCCAAGTTTATTAAAGATAATTAGAGCTCTGGAATAGTGAAATTACAATCGACACAGTCCTCTTGCCAACTTAGGCAAGCACATTTTTCCAATTACAAAGAAGCATTAACTATCTAAAAGGAGCAAGATGTCTTCAGCCCCACAGGCCTCCTGTCTGTTTCTTGAAGGGACGGAGTTCTTTCCCACTCAGAGCTCTTGCACTAGCTGGAACATCCTCAGGCTGGAGGATCCTGCTTCTAGGAATTAAAAATGACTCCATCAGGGCACCTGAGTGGCTCAGTCAGCTAAGCGTCTGACTTCGGCTCAGGTTATGATCTCATGGTTTGTGAATTCAAGCCCTGCGTCGGGTTCTGTGCTGACAGCTCAGAGCCTAGAACCTGCTTTGGATTCTGTGTCTTCCTCTCTCTCTGTGCCCCTCCCCCATTCATGCTCTGTCTGTCTCTCAAAAATAAGAAAACAGTAAAAAAAAAAAAAACATTAAAAAAGAAATCTGGCTCCATCTTGTCAACCAAATATGAACTGAAATGTCACTTCAAAGAGATTCTCACTGTCCAGGTGATCTAAAGCAGCCAGCCAGTCATTTTATAAATCATATTATATATTAGAATCTGTTGTTTATTTTCATTATTTCTTTACTCCTTGTCTTCCCTTCACTAGACCAAAGTCTGTAAGACGAGGGCCCTGATCCATCTTACTCTTCCTCATATCCTCAGAACATAGTGCTGGACACATGGGGGGTACTTAATACAGATTTGTTCAATGAAGGGAGGGTCTTGAGGACTTAGGTCAAGTCTGTCCTCTTGGATTGCCTGATGTGTTCATTATTGAAATATTAGTAAGTAACCAGCTACCTGAAAACTCAGTGGCTTACTCTAACAATCCTTTATCATTTACTCATGCAGTCTGCTAGTTGAGTGGGTGTTGGCTATCTAGGTTGGGGTTGGCTGGAGCAGCTCTTCTGATCTTGGCTGGGCTGGCTCATATACCCACAGGCCAGCTGGAGTTGGCTGACTTAAGTTGGGCTCAGCTGATGTGGCTCTGTTTGACATTCTAGGTCTGAGGGTTCAGGTCTTCCACACAAGTCTCTCATCCTCTCTGGACCAGCAGGCTACCCAGGACATGTTTTTTCTTAATGTAATGGCATAGACACAAGAAAGCAAGCAGAAATATACAAGGCCTCTTAAAGTCTAAGCTCAGAACTGGCCTGCTGGCACTTTTGCACAGAAGCCATTGGCTAAATAAAGCAAGATGTGTCCCCCAAGTCAAGGAATGGGGACGTGCACTCTGCCCATCATGAGGCTATAACAAAGATATGAAGGGAAGGCTGAAGAATTAGGGCAAATATGCAACGACCACATACAAAGTTGGACATATGTGTGGTATATACCACATCTTTTTTATCCATTCATGTACTGATAGACATTTAAGTTGCTTGCATAATCAGAGAAAGGTACAAAATGGGTGTACACTTAGTAGAAAAGCCCGTTCTCCTCCATTTTCACTGAGTTCCTGGCACTCTCTTTTTCCTGTGCAAATCTCATTGTGTGACATCTGTGTGTCTCTTTACTTTCTCTGTCCTTTCATTGCATGCACTTTTTCTGAATTTTGCATTTTCTTCTATGTTAACATTTTTATATCTTCCTTTAAATAAAAAAAAGTATTTATTTTTAATGGTACTTACTGTATAGTTTTAAATTCCTTCTTATAGAACTTAAGAGATTCATAAACAGTTACACTAAATTCAGGTGCTTTTTATGTAATGTAGGCTTGCATTGATTTTTGTAGACATTACTTATATTCTATATAAAACTCGCTCTTTATCTGACACCGATACGTGCACCTTAAATAAAATGCTTTTTTCTGCCCTACATTGTTGATGAGGATATAAATTGTAAGCCCTCTCAGGTGCGCGATTTGGCAGTGTATCTCAAAATTTAAAACACATGTATCATTGAACTCAAGAGTTCTCATTCCAGAAATTTATCCAACATGTATATTTGTACATGTACTAAAAGGGTGTTCCTTGTAGCACTGTTTATATTAGGGGAAAAAATCTGTAAAGAATTTAAACATCTATTAATAGGGTGCTGGTTACATAAGTATGATACATCTATACAGTGAGAGATCATGTAGTCATTTAAAACAATGGTAGCTCTATATGATAGTTTGAAAAGATCTCTAAGGCATATTAAATGAAGAATTTCAATATATAGAATATTGTATTGAGTGTTCCATGGTGCTTAAAATGGACATAGAAATATGTGCATAAATACTTGTACTCATCTACATATGTGGGTATATATATATATATATTTTTTCATTTATTTCTACACATGGACAATTTCTGGAAAATACATGAGAAACTGCAATGGTTATCTTTTAATGACTGCTTTGAGGGTGGAAGAAAGACAAACTTTTTTCATTGGGTCCTCTTTTAAAATTGAATAACTGTACAATATTTTATTAGTTTCAGGTATACAACATAGTGATTCAATATTTTCATACGTTAAGAAATGGTTAACACAATAAGTCTAGTTCCCATCTGTCACCATACAAAGTTGTAACAATGTTACTGACTATGTATCCTATGCTATATATCATAACCGTGTATCTTATTTATAATTGGACGATTGGATCTTTTAATCCTCCTCATCTATTTCACCTATTTTTCAGTTTCCTCCCTTCTGTAACCATTAGTTTGTTCTTTGTATCTGTAAGTCTATTGTTTTGTTTTGTTTGTTCATTTCGTTTTTTAGGTAATACATGTAAGCAAAGTCATCTAGTATTTGTCTTTTTCCATCTGGCTTACTTCATTTAGCATAATACTCTCTAGGTCTATCCATGTTATCACAAATGGCAAGATTTCATTCTTTTTCATGTCTGAGTGATATTACACTCTGTGTGTGTCTGTGTGTGTGTGTAAATACACATCCATCACATCTTTATCCATTCATCTCTCGATGGACATTTAGTTTCTTGCAACGTCTTGGCTATTGTAAATAATGTTGTGATGAACATAGGGGAGCATATGCCTTTCTGAATTAGTGTTTTCATTTTGTTCTGATAAATACCTTGAAGTAGAATTGCTGGTAGTTCTATTTTTAATTTTTGAGGAGCCTCCATACTGTTTACCACAGTGGCTGCACCAGTTTACATGCCCACCAACAGTCCACAAGGTTCCCTTTTTGTTTGCATCCTCAGCAACACTTGTTACTTCTCATCTTTTTGATTCTAGCCATTCTGATGGGTGTGAGGTGATACCTCATAGTGGTATTGATATACATTTCCCTGAATAGTGATGTTGGGAATTTTTTCATGTGCCTGTTGGCCATCTGTATGTCTTCTTTGGGGGAAAAATGTCCTTTTAGGTCTTCTCCCTACTTTTTTTAAAGTGGATTGTTTGTTTTTTGATATTGACTTTTAATACATTTTGTAGTTTAACCCCTTTTGGGATATATCATTTGCAAATAACTTCCCCTTATCATTAGATTGCCTTTTCATTTTGTTGATGGTTTTCTACACCATGGAAAAGCTTTTTAGTTTGATGTAGTCTTCTCTTTTTTTTATTTTTTGCTTTCATTGTCCTTGCTTAAGGAGACAGGTCCAAAAAATATCACTAAGAGAAATGTCAAAGAGCTTACTGCCTATGTTTTCTTCTAGGAGTCTTATGGATTCAGATCTTATATTTAAGTCTTTAATCCATTTTATTTTTGTATATGGTGTAAGAAAGAATCCAGTTTCATTCTTTGGCATGTAGCTGTCCATTGTTCCCAACACCATTTATTGAACTGTCTTTTCCATTGCCTTTCATGAATGCATGCTTGAACTCCATTTAATTACACTCTTTGCTGTGGACTTGGTAAAGTGAGGGGTTATTGAGTCATCTTGTCCTTTACCACTATTGAAGTCATATGGCAATAAAAGGGAGACTGTCATAAAAATAAAATTTTGAAAGAATGTTTTATGACTTCATTATAGCTTTTGATTTGGAGGACTATAAATTCCACAGTAATCCTGGGGAACTTCTAGATCTTACATAGACATTTGTGGTCTCAGCCTGAAGTTTTGCAATCTTTCCACCTAGACATTTCGACCTAAATATTTACAATTTGAACCGTTGTATTTCTTTTAAGGTTTCAGGACAATGGAGAAGGCTGGCATTTTTAATTAATCATATGCATGATGGCCTAATCCATCTTCTTGACTGTGAACTCCTTGGGGTCAAGAGTCAATCCATAGGACATTGTATCCTGAATATATTATATAAACACTCAATTGATCAAAGGTTAAATGGTCCCTTTAAAAGCCCAGTGTTACCCAAAATTGCAAGTTATGGTTGTATTCTGAGACTGGATGAATTTTCCCTTGAGAAAACTGGCTTGAAAAAAAATCCCAGGCTACTAATTATTTAGACCAATCTATGTAAGTATGGTGAAAACCACCTGTCAATTTTTAAATATTCTAGTAGCTACATTAAGAAAAAAAGCAACAGGGAAAAGGAACAGGGAAAATTTATTTTAATATTTTATTTAACCTTTTATATCCAAAATATTCAACATGTAATCAGTGTAAAAATTATTAGTGAGACATTTTGCACACTCTCTGGTATATATTTTAAGAATAAAAGCAAGAGTAAAGAATAACATAAATGTGTGTAAAATATCTCATGAACAATTTTTATTCTTAAAAAAGCATGTCAATCTGGACAAGCTGCATTTCAAGTGCTCAGTTGGCACATGTGGTTAATGGGTACCACAAAGGACTGGGTAGATTTAGTTGCTAATTGCATTTAAAAACTGATTCATCAGAGGCGCATGGGTGGCTCAGTCGGTTGTCTGACTTCGGCTCAGGTCATGATCTCATGATTTGTAGGTTCGAGTCCCGCATCGGCCTCTGTGCTGATAGCCCACAGCCTAGAGCATGCTTTGGATTCTGTGTCTCCCTTTCTCTCTGCCCCTTCCCCGCTCACATTCTGTCTCTCTCTCTCTCTCTCTCTCAAAAATAAACATACATACATACTTAGATAAAATGATTCATCAGAAGATTTTTCTAAAGAGTTCTTTTAGAGTATTTAAAGTACAATTCAGATTACAAAGGTGAAAGAAAAAAGGAGGGAGGAGGACAAGATGGCGGAAGAGCAGGGAGCTCTGTAATCCGCGCACGCCCGTATGGATTGAACTGAGAAGGCCTGAAGGGATAAAACTTGGATTTGCAAGTGGGGGAAAGAAGAAACAGA
>CM053574.1:25364173-25385949 GCA_028646485.1 Cryptoprocta ferox
CTCAGTGGGTGGGTAGCAAACAGTGTCCGTGCAGTGGTGAAATGCAGCCCTTGAGACCACTGGTGGCTTCCAGACTCTCATTTTGTAGTGGACTGTCATGCAGTGGTCCTAGAGAAATCTTAGACTTTGAGCCAAAAGAACTAGGATCATTCTTTTACTCTGAGACCATAGGCAACCACTTTAGGTGCTATATTAGGGTTCTCCAGAGAAACAAAACCAAGAGAACACTCACACATACACACAGATTTATTATAAGGTATTGGCTCACATGATAAAGAGGCTAAGGAGTCCCGCAGTCTGGAGACCCAGGAAAGGCAGTGCTACAATTTGAAGGCCAGAGAACCAATGGTGTACCTTCGAGTCTGAGGCCAGAAGCACCAAGGGCAGAATGTTGATATCCCTCTCAAGCAATCAGGGAGAGAATGGACCCTCCTCGCCTTTTTGTTCTATTCAGACCTTCAATGGATTGGAGGATGTCCACCCACATTGGAGAGGCCCATATGCTTTACCCCATTCACCAATTCAAATGCTACTTACTATCTTCCAGAAACACCATCAAAGACACAGCCCACCCCCCGAATCCTATTTAATCAGTTATTAGGGCATCCTGTAGCCTAGTCAAATTGACGCTCAAAATTAAGCACCACAGGTGTCTTATTTCTAAAACAAAAGGATTTTATGAGCTCACTTCCAAGGTCTGTGGAGTTTCTAACATTCTATGATTCTTTGTCTCTAAGTGAATTGTATTAGTGGGTGTGGGCGTCTGAACGTATTCTTAACAAAATATGTGGAGTATTAACTCCTGATAGGAGTAAAGGAACAGTTAAACAAAGGCAAAAAATATCTGATAGGGGATGATGTTGATTCAGGAGTGCTCAGAGAAATCAAACTTTTTTTGTCCTTTAAAAAATTACATTAATAATATATAAATAATTCTGATTTCAGCTATGTATAAGCATATACAACAAGCAATGAACATTTTCCTTCAACTTTTCCTGCTTCCTCTATACTCCTCAGAGGTAACTACTGTCATTGGTGTGGAATACATTTTTCCAGTCTCTTTTCTACTCATTTGACTATATATTTAGACATTGCATGCATATTGTTGTTTTTAATATAAATGGCATTGTATTCTATATATTTTACTATAATTTGCTTTTTTTCCACCAATAATATGTCTTAGAGGTATTTTTGTGAGTGTACCTAGGTCTATTTCATTCTTTTGAACAAATCCCACAAATTCATGTACCACAACTTATTTAAACATTCTCCTAAATGATGAGTAGTTATGTCACTTTCAGTTTTTCATCATTATAACATTCCTACACTAAGTACCCCTGAGATCACATTTTTATACCCATGTGTATTTCAAGAGAAAGTTCAAGAAATTACCTTCTACAAAAACCCTTACCAACAATCTATTAAATAGCTTACTTCTTTACAAAAGAACCAACACACCATTATCAATACATTTAAAACCTTTTTGCTAATCTTCTTCTTACTGTTATCTTTACAAATTCTTCAACTTCTGGAGAGCTTAGATTCTTTTCAAATATTTATTGGACTTTTGCATTTTTCTATGAATTGTCTATTGATATTCTCTTCACATGTTTCTAAGAAGTTATTTGTCTATTTACTAATTCACAGGAGAACTATTCATATTCTGGATATTAATTTTCTTTGTCTTGCATAAATATCTTGTATACATTTTTCCCAGTCTCTATTTTTTTTAACTTTATGGGATATTTTGCCATTTAGAAATCCTTAATCTATATCTATTTATCTGTCTAAAGTTTCAATTCTTGCTAAGAACAATATTATTTTGTGATGATTCTCCTGAACTTTTGATGGTATAATACTAGAAAATAAACATATGTGTATTTGATGTATATTATAGTGGTGTGTAAAGAGGTTTCAAAGAGTCTTCAAAATATGCATTATTACTGATATTTCTGAAGATCTCCTATTCTTGCATCCCTTTTTCCTCCTCCCTCCATGGGACATTCCTGAGAGCTTGCCTTCTCTGTCACAGAACAGTCCTATGCACAAGATGAACCAACCTGTCAGTGGTTAAAACTGGCCCTCCCATCTGATTCTCTGTATTTATGGCATCTACATTTACTTGAGCTCCTGACCTCTATATGGTGAGTCTGATTCTTCTGATCTTTTGTTTTCATAACCAGAATATGTTACCGTTTGTCTTTCTGTCTTCCCAAAGACTGTTTTCCTTTTTCTTTCTGCCCTCTCTAACCCCCTCTATTCCTCTTTCCTTCTCTTCCTTCCTCTTTCTTTCTCTTTTTCTCTGCTGTCTCTCTTCCTTTCCCTCTCCTCCTCCCCTCCTTCTCTCTCTCTCTCTCTCTCTCTCTCTCTCTCACACACACACACACACACACAAACTTAGCATTCATAGGGACTTTTCCATGTGCTCTGGGGACACATGATGAACAAAGAAGACAAGTCATGCCATGGTGGAGCTTGAATTCAGTATTATTGATGTTGTTCTTTTTATCAGGGTTTGCAGTCTTCAGAGCTCACACTCATACACACAACAGGGATGGTGAAGGGCATGGATTTTGGTGTCTGGGAGACCAGACTTTAGATTCTGGCTTTGTGTCTTACAACCTGCGTTGGGTCAAGTTCCTTCAGTTCTTCCTGAATCTCAGTTTGCCCTCCTGTAGAATAGGGAGATTAATAGCACCTATCACATAATATTGCAGTAAGGATGGAATAGTGTGAAAGAATTTAGCCCCATGCTAGAATTTAGTAAATACAGTGAGTAAATGGCAGATACTATTCTTATTATCTCACTTTATTCCCACAAACAATCTGTAGAGTGGTGGTTGGGTGGAAATTATCACCTCTCATTTCAGAGACAAGGAAACAAAGACTTGGTGCAGGTGCAGTCACTGAGATCTCTGGGTTCTGGATAGAGTGTGCGACTGCCTCACAGACCCACCTTGGAGTTTTGCTCTCTCTGTGTGCCACCTGTGTTTCCATTTCCTTAATACTCTCTTTAAGTTGATTCATCTTTAACTTGGGTAAATATCCATAATATCTGTGAAAAACATGGGTTTGAAATGCTGGTTATGGTTTATCTCATATACATGGAAAGAAATTCTTCGAGCATTCTAGAGCCATCATCTGAGCCCCACCTAGAGTCTCATCAGGTAACATTGGTGAGATCCATCCCTATAATATATAATGATGTCCCAAGAGCAACACCTAAATCAAACTGTGGTGCATGGGTCAGTGTTCTTTCAGCTCATGAAGAAATGATTCTCCAGTTTGCAAGCTGTGGTGGGGTCACTCTGTCAACCATCCCAAGCCTAGCTGACTTCGTTCAGCCCTAACTTACAGATGGCTTCTCAGAAGTGGAGCTTCTCTTCTCTCTGTTGCCACAGCACCCTGGGTGTCCCTCTATCCCTTCATTTGTGACACTCTGCTATATCTCCCACATTTTTTTATTCCCTTTTCATCATTTACTTATTGAGGACCTACTATATGCTATGCTTCATGTTGTGCTCTAGAAACACAGAGGTAAACACACAATATAGATGAACCTTAAGGAACTTATTATCTAGTAGGCACTGTAGTATATGTCCCATCCATAGTTGAAAAATCGCTATCATATACCATTTGTGATGGATAATGAAGCATGTTTAATACAATATAAAGCCCAATTTCAAGATCGTGAATTCTATTATTTTAATTCATAATAAGAGGTAAGTACTATTATTAACTCCCATTTTACAGATGAGAAAAATGAGGTTCAGAGACATTAACCTCCTTGTTCATGATCAGATGGCAAGTGACAGAGACAGGATTCAAACATACTTCAGAAACAATTGTTGAATAAATGGATTGTTGAAATTAAGACACTCTGCTAAAGAAAACAGGTGTCTAAGCTGCACAATGGGCTTGTCAGATTGTCAACCCTTTCCCCCCGCCCCAAGCAGAGTCTGGATGAAATGCTTCAAAGGCATAGTAGAATCATGAGACATTGGCTAGATGAATTCTAAGACCCTTCCATTTCCAAATTCCTGGAATCTAGAGTTAATCTGCAGATGTCACCCTCTGTTCTCTCAGTGCACTGATGTTGGAGGTTATTCCTCCAGCCCCCTGTGATATTTAGACTATCCTGAGAAAGGAGCTTGAGTTCCTGATTAAGCTACTGGACTGGGCTGCTGCACAGTATAAAAGCAGCCCCAATAGGCATTCTCTCTGAGCCTCAGGTAGAAGCTGTAGATGCTGGAGGAAAGGAAAAGGACTCTTGATCCCAAGAAAACTTGAAAGGCCTGGATAGATTTTTTTAATTATCACTTTCAGAGCCCCTTCTTGCCTCTACTCCAATGGGCTTTTGAGGGAAAAACATGCTTCTGTCTTTTCATGCCCAACTGGACTGATGGGAAAACTTTGCAAACCTGGAACACACTGCAGAGTCAGGAGAGAAATTCTTTAATTTCCCCTGTAACTTTCCCCTGGATAGAGAGACAGGCCCTGTAAGAGTCCGGGTGGAGGTACTGACATGGAGCATAATTAAAGAATAATTAAACACTGTGAATCATTTTTTTCACCTCTGCCTATTAATTCCCCTAAACAGAGTAGGAGGACTTGCCCTGCCTGGTGAGTGGGCAGCACTGCTCTGCCATGCATAGTGATCTGGGAAACGGCCAAGTTGACTGGGGGAGCAGAACTAGTGTAGGTCACGGGTTTGGCCCTCTTCATGCAGGACGTTACTTGCCTGGATGGTGGCCTGGCAGGTGGCGAGCCTCAGAGAGAGAATTGCATCTCCCACTGGGCCAGTCTTTTCAAATAAACCTATCTTTTACTCAGATTAATTTATTTCTTCATCCACTTACATAAAACCCAGTTAGTGCACCAAAACACATACAAAGTAAGCCCATCATACATTTGTTTAAACACCAACAGTAAGCACATTTCATGTTTCCTTTGAGAAGGCTTTTAGGCTTTAGAACTTGATCCTTGTCCCAAATCTGACATTAGCCCTCTAGTTAATGCTCTTCCTGTTTCTCCTGCTATCACTTCTTTTTGCTGTGTTTGACTTCTCTTGCTCTTAATCAAGGCAGTATCTTCCAGAACATAGAAAAAAAAAAAAGCCCAATGCATGATCCGGAACTATTGCTGTGTGCCTTTGTGCAAACTAGGGAAATGTGTTCCTTCCTCTAGATGCAGGAAGCCCTGTGGCAAAATACATGGCTTACAGAAGAGGTAGAGTGGGACTGCAGCCCCCACCCCTCTTTCAGCATGTACCCTTGTCTGAGGGCAGCCATCCATGAGCCTAAATTTTGATTCGTCAAAGGCCAAATAGACCTGAATGGGGATGAGGGCTGAGGGCCACCAGTCTCCACTGAGAAAAAAACTGGATTCTCAAGATCTTTGGTGGTGTTGACATGTAGATTCTTGAATAGTATGGTTTTCCAATTGGCCTTTAAAGACCCTTTATGTTCCAAAGAGGAGCCTCAGGGGCTGATATAAGGAATGAGGTAGGAGGTCAAGAACATATCATTTTATTCAGGGCAATTCAAACTTTTCATCCAGTATAACATAGGAGCTCCTGCATGAAAGTGGTAGAGGGAAGGGGATCCTAAGCACTAAAAAAACAATAGATCGAAGACCATTAGTGCTGCAGATCAAGATGTTAAGTCAGTAAGAAACTTTTGCATGTGGATTATTTGTGTTTGGGAAGATATATCTGTCCTTAATGCTTACACTGAATTTAGATAGTAAAATTCACTGGATAATAAAATTTATCTGGATGCTTGAGTGTATATGGCTCTTGGTTCCTCATCTCAGGGATGGACTGACTATACTGCTTATTACTGTCTGTGTAAGAAGTGCCACCCATGCAACCTAATAAAATTTAATCAACATTAACTATCCCAAGTGCTGGGAAGTGGAACTTGATGTACATTTGCTTGTCTTCAGATGGCGAGTGTCCTAGAGCAAATAGGTTGCTATAGGAAGTTGAAAGATAAAGTAGGAAGTCCTGGTTCACTCCTCCTGGGATTGATGAAACTTCCCTTAGAGCCAAGAGGACAACTCATTTTGGCTGTTTTTACAGATAGTTGAATTGTATTTCCAGCTCTGAGCACTAATCTAATTGTCTATGACATATTACTGTCTCTGTAAAGGAGACATAGGCTCTGGTAGGGTGCCCTCTCTGTCCCACTCAGCTCCAAAATATTTATCTCTAATCACTCAGCGCACAAGCAGCCCCATGGGGGGAAAGGCTGATGAGAAGCTGGGAGGTAAAGGCTGGTTTATGGCTCAGGTTGTTCTGTGTAAAAACTATCCTTGGAACTTAACTTGGGTGTATCTGGAGCTACCTCAGTTGTAGCTAGAAAAACCTACAATAATGCTTCATGTATTCAATAGTTCTATGAGACTTTTAGACTTACTCTCTTACAAGATCTTGAATACAGAGGAGCTTATTTTGCATATCTTGAGATTATTGTAAACTAGGAAGAAAAGAAAGAGGAAAAAAGAGGAAGAGATAAAAATAGAACAGTGGAAATGATTTTGCAACCCCTGAGCATGTGTCTTCCTGTCCCCACTATAAATAACAAGAGTTGAATAATCTCACAACCACCGGTTATTGAGTGTTTACTGTGACAACATTTTGCATGGTGCCTTACAATATTATCTTAATTAATCTAATCATTTATACATTCAACAAGCTTTGAGTATATTATATCCTGAATACTGTGCTAGTGATTGGGGTTTAATAGTGTGCAAAAATAGCCAGGGTTCCACCTTCTTGGAGGTCACATTCCTGGGAAGGAAACTCACAATCAAATGATTTCTCAAGTATAAGTAAAATTGCAAATGAAGTAGGCATTGAAAAGGGGGGAACAAGATAGGATTGGAGCTTTAAGGGGGCATTAACCCAATTATGGGGTATAGTTGAGCTGGGATCCAAATGATGAAATGGGCATTAACCAAGGAAGATAAGCCAGGGTACCTTGTGGTTTGTGGGCATATAGTTAGTAAGCAGCAGCTAAGCAGATACAGATGTACTGAAAGTAACATAGGGTAGAACATGATGGGAATTCAGGAAGAAGCATTCTCTTCCAGCTAGAAGAGACCGTGAAATTCCCCTGCAGAAGTAAATATTGAAGGGTGGCCTTGACTGCTGCAAGAGAGAGGCCCCATATGTAAAGCTGCTACATGAGACATTTGAGTGTGTTTCCCCCCATGCATGGGATTTTGGCACCCTGAGCAATCCCACAATCTCCTAGAGTAGCAGTTCTCAACAAAGACAATTTTCTCCCCAGGAGTCTTTTGGCAAAATCTGAAGACATTTTTGGTTGTCACACCTGGAACTGGGAACAGGTGTTTCTACTGCCTTCAGGTGGGTAGAAGCCAGGGATGCTGCTAAACTTCTTACAATGCAGAGGATATCTCCCCAAAATTAAAAAAAAATATTGGACACAAGATGTCATTATTGTCAAGATTGAGAACCTCTGCCCAATGCTTTAAGCAGGCCATGGGATGGGTACTTAGGAGTCAGAATTCCTGGTTTCTGAAGTACCTTTCAGAGACTTAACCACTTTCAGTATCTTTCCCCCTAAATACTGCTTTAAAAGAATCAGCATCTTTATGTTGTTATTTATTGAAATGCTTATTGCTAAAAACGATCTTATTCATCTCTGTAGCCCCTACCATTGGATCTTGTAT
This sequence comes from Cryptoprocta ferox, assembly GCA_028646485.1. Taxonomy (NCBI): domain Eukaryota; kingdom Metazoa; phylum Chordata; class Mammalia; order Carnivora; family Eupleridae; genus Cryptoprocta; species Cryptoprocta ferox. The sequence goes on from CM053574.1 coordinate 25,371,872, forward strand.
GAGGGAATAAGGAAATGGTTGACTAAGGGAATGGGTAAATGAATGAAGGAGCTGCTCTTCCTTGTGCCCTTAGAATGTATCTTTTTATGTTCTCCAAATACCACAGTAGCATGAAAATCCCAAAAGGAACTCTTCCTTAGCATGGAGGTATCTCAGATCAACTTAGATTAACTTTGGGATCATCTTAGACAATTCTGTTTTTCTTACTCTTTACATCCAATGAATCAGAAAATCCTGTGGGTTCTATTTAAAAATATACCTCAAATTTTTTAATTTTTCCTTTATTATTATTAATTATGTAATAGGTTGACTATGATTTGTGACTTTTAGGAAATATATGTTTGGTCATTTAAATTACCAAACATGTATTTCTCTCTTTTTTTTCAATTCAATTTTGTTAATATACAACATAATCTTGGCTTCAGGAGTAGAACCCAATGATTTATCTCTTACATATGACACCCAGTGCTCATTTCAGAAGATGCCCTCCTTAATGCCCATCACCCATTTATCCCTCACTATTCTTTCTACTCCCTCCACCCTACTGCCTGGTCAGAGCCAACATTAGTTCTTACTTTGATTTTCTGTTCCTTCTCTTTTGTCCCCATAATATTTACTTGATCTGTCTACCAGCTAACTCTTGGAACCCATATCCTCAGCCCTGATGACTCTGCTCCAGACCACTAGCCTCCCTTCATCTTTTTGAACATACATAGCTCTTTTCCTACAACAAGGCCTTTTCATGTGCTCTGGACTCTCTCTGGGACAAACTTTCCCCGGAAATTCTCATGGCTTACTTTCTCACTTTCTTCTTGTTTCTGCTCATATGTCATCTCATCACAGAAGTTCTTCCTGACTTCTCTATGTGAACTAGTAGATCTTATCCTTTTCTACCTCCTTACTCTGCTTTATTTTTCTTCATATCATCCATTTTCACCTGACATTATATTCTATATCTATTCCTCTCTTTACCCCTTCTCTTTCTCTTTCACTGTAATGTATGCTACATGAGGGCCAGGATTCTTAACAAAACAGGTATGTCCACAGTAAATAGAAGCATCATGAATGCTCCATAAATTATTTAATAAATGAATGAAGGATCAGATTCCTATACACAGAAACTAATGAAGCCCTGAGAGGTGGAACAGGAAAGACAGGAGGTATAATAAAGAAGGAAGACATCAGTTCAAGTCTGGTACTGGGAAGTAAAATAGTGTGATGGGTCAGAAAGTCCTTAGATGCTACAGGGACTATGGGAATGCTGAGCTTCTGGTTGAGGGCAGCTGTAGCTGCCCTTTATCTGCAGCAAGAGTACTGGGCAGCCTGTGTCTATTTGGCAATCTTCAGACAGGTCACCTGCAAGCTTTGTCCCCATCCCACATGTCACTTTGCACAAGGTGGCCTTACCTTCTGCCAGGGAGTAGGGACCATCATCTCTTTGACCTTAGCCTAGAACACTGTCAATATTAATTTAATTAGCATTTGTATAATCACTACTTTATCATTTCCAAGTCTAATTTATTTTAATTTCATGTGTGTTGATTTGATGATCAAAGACTTTGTCGAAGCTTTGTTTCCATTCAAAACACAGCGTATTAATCATCCACTTAAAACTATTATTCCCACTCCTCTCCAGCAAGACCTTTTTGGAGCATAAAGAGACATGGCAGATTGAGATGATTCATCTCATTTAGAGTTTCTCTGATAGATTTCTTTTTTCTTTTTTCCTTTGTTTCCTTTCCTTTCTGTAAGCCATCCAAGAGAACCCATTTACAGCAGAGCACTAGTAAAAAAAAAACAAAACGCTGTGTGCTTTTCTACCCCACTAAGTTTCGAGAACCTTTCAAATGGATTCCAGATCTTAAGGCTTTAGTCTCCTGATATGGTCAGAGCTGTAGACAGGACAATGTCATTATTAAGTGTACAATCTTTGGAGTCAGGCAGACCCAAATTCAAATATTTGTTCCTTACTAGTGTGACCTTGGGCAGGTTACATAATCTCTTTAAGCACCTGTTCTTTTTATCCATTGAATTCTCCATCATAAAATGGGGACAATAATAAGAACTTATGGATTTGACATTTACTTATCTGTTTGTTGTACTTTGAATGCCCTATGGAAATAAATGAAATAGAGGTAAATAAATATTTGGTTAACAGTCTGTCAATATTTATTAACAGCTACCATCTTTCTGTTCAGTTTCACACACCCTTACCTTGCAGTTCATCTGTGGCAGGCACGAAGCCAGGTGCAAGGGATACTAGAAATAAACAGGGCACACATATTGCCCTCACTCCCAGTCCAGTGGAGGGCCAGTATGCACACTCATGGTGACAACACAGTGAGCTGAACAAAGTGATTGAGTTCACGGTATAGATACTGTGTTCTAAAGGAGCTCCAAGAATGTGTGGGATAGAAGGGGTTGAGGAAGGCTTCATAGAAGGGCCTGGCACAAATGGAGTAGGACCAGTAGGAGTTGATACAAGAAGGAGAGGAGGGTACAGGGACATGTCACAGTGAGGAGAAAGTGAGTGCAAAGGTTAGCCCAGCACTAGTGTGCTCCTCGAAAGACAAGTGCTGAGAGTGTTGGGCCTCCTAGATACCCAGAAAATGCTAAAGGTAGACTCTACCAAATCAGGCTATTGGACACATTTGTTGTTGATTTAGAGAGATGGTTCAAGATCCCCCATGAAAACATATGTCACACTTAATTTCTAAAGTCCTTGTCCTTATTGATTTCCCATCCTTCTAGAAGGCAAGTGTACTCACAGAGGTTTACAGTAACCAATAGTGATAATCTGGGGAAGTTTCCCACAGGAACTAGACCATTTCCAAACTCTTTCCTATCTGTTCATGCACAAGAGACCATTTCTTTGAGATATCTTGGACTGGTCTATAAGGGATTCAGTATTCATCAGAATATGAGAATTTTGTATTAGATAAATCAAAATCTTTTGATCCCTAAAGGGTTTTAGCCATTTTTTTAAAAATTCGTAATCTGTGTATATTGATTAGAAGGTTCAGTTACCTGGTAGAATTCCAGCATTGACCAGTGACACAGAAAAGTCCAAGTGGGCTCTTCCATCCTTTTTGATGTGTGTGTGTACCATTCTTCCTTCTCTCTTTTGCTTCTTCCCAAGCTAACTTTCTACTTTCCATGATTTTCTTTCCAATCTATGTGGTTGCCCCTCTTATAATGTTCAAGGTTGAGAGGGTGCAAAAAAGATTCAAAAGAATGACAGTATCAAGTATTGCTAAGGATCTAGGAGAACATGAGTTCCCATGTAATGCCAATGGAAATGAAATTGGTACAGCTCTAATAGGGATAATTTGAATGCTTTGATTTTGAATACCATGTAACAAAGTGATGCCACATATAGGAACATCTCTTAATAAATTTTTATCCTAAAGATTTAATCATAGATACAAGCTTGGCTGTCTTATTTAATAAAAATATAAAAATGAAAGGGAAACCCCTAAATATATATTAGTATGGTTCTAATCATTAATCATAGTCTATCAGAAAGGAAAATGTTGGCTTGTATTTACTTAAATTGAAAAAAAGTTTTCTTCAATGCTCTACTGTTAGGTGACAAAGGCAGATTATAAAACACAATGTTGAATGTGAGACCATTCGAATTAAAAAACATATAGAACTCACTTTTACTATCCTTTAGCTATAGACTGAGAAATAGAGAAATGTGAGTACCTTTTTTCCTTCTATATACTTTTTAAGGATCTTTTTTTTTTTCTAACAAGCGCGTATTACTTTTAAAATCCAAAGAAAAAAGACTCTGTGCAGTTTAAAAAGAAAAAGTGTGCTCTCACCTTAGCCAAATTTGGCACTAAGTCTTCCTGAGCAGGTACTCTAGAAACCATTTTTATTGTGCCTTCTTGTCAACATAGAGAGTTCAGTGTCTAGACTTGTCTTAGAATTCCCTAAGTAATGGCCACCTTGGGGGAGTGATCAGACTTTTCCCCAGGAAATGTGGAAATAATTTTCCTCTCTCTACTCTGCAGAGGGAATTAGGCTCAGCAGACTCATGTGAATCTAAATCTAGGAACTGAGCCTGATGGTTGTTATACCCCTGGTTATGCTGAGCTTATCATCCAAGTTTAAAAGAAGGCCTTATTTTATGGTCACTTAATGATAAATTTTAGCACATGCATGTATTGTCTGCTAGTGCCATGCTGTTCTTGTAGTCTAAATAAACCCTTGTCCTGCTATAATTCCTTCATAGTTGCCCAAATCCAGATTTCAGTGTGTTCAACATGTAGGTGCGGTGAGGAAAGCTCTTTAGAGAGCCGGCCACGGCTTCTTATATCAGCAATTCATTTTGTAGCCTGGAGCTTAATATAATCTCCCTTCTACATGATCCATTGAACTTGTAGGATTTCAGATCTGAAGTGAAAAGGAATTATATGACTAGTCATATGCTCAGTCCTTATAACACTTTGCTGGTCTCTTTATGGGGGGAAGAAAAACAGGTTTGTTTGTTTTTTTTGTTTGTTTGTTTCTTGTTTGTTTTTGTAGTTAGTGTTTTTCAATAATTTCTGTAATATCCTCACAATTAAGGGCAATGACAAACATTAATAAACATTTTTCTACCAATTTATAATTTACCATGTGCTTTTGCACTCATCACTTCATCTAATTCTTAAAAAAATTTTTTTAAATGTATGTTTATTTTGGAGAAGAGAGAGACACGGACTGTGAGTTGGGGAGGGGCAGAGAGAGAGGGAAACATAAAATCCAAAGCAAGCTCCAGGCTCTTTGCTGTCAGCACAGAGCCCAACCCAGGGTTCGAACTCATGAAAGGTGAGATCATGACCTGCACCAGAGGTGGACACTTAACTGACTGAGTCACTCAGGCACCCCTACTTCATCTAATTCTTCTAAGCACTCTCTGAGTATGGTATAATCACTGCCATTTTTCAGGTAAGGGAACTGAGGCATATAGAGGCTGTTATCTGCCCAAGTGTATTAGTTAAGACTCCTTTGGTTGCAAATCCTAAACCACACATACATTTTGCTCAAGCCAAAGAAAAAAGTGTGTGTGTGTGAGGGGGGGTGGAATTTATTAAGTCCAAGGGTAGATCTTGGCTTCAGGCACAGATGAATCTAGGCACTTGAGTGATATTGTCAGATTCACAGCTTCATGTCTAGGCTTTGTTTTCTCTGTGTTAGTTTCATTCTCAGCAGATTCTTTGCATACAACGTTGAACAGCCACCACAGCTACAGGCCATGTCCCACCAACAAGGCAACCCCAGGGGGAAGATATCTATTTCCCAACCCAATTCCTGAGACTGACTATTATGTGGCCCAGTCTGGTCCTTTCTGTTCAGCCATGCACCTGTCACTGTGCCCAGGAAATGGAGTGTTCCAACTAGGAGGTCTTAGTTGGGGTGAATTTAGCCCTACACTATAATGTGAATTGAGAGGAGAAGAAGTTTCTTCAAAGTGAAACATGGTACTGTGCACAGATGGGGCATGAACAGAGGCAGACAGAAGCACCACACTGTTCTGTACCAAGTTGGAAGCTCATAAGTATGAGTTGGCACTCCTTATGGAAGTCTGGACTATGACATGTCACTTCTGAGAGCCGCAGGAAATGTGAAGAACAACTAGAAGCCACAGGCTCTACCACAGTTCTCAAACCATGCTCTCTGACTCTTGACCTTAAGACCATTGAATTATGTGGGTATTCTTGAAGCCATATATTCATTCAACATTATCTTCAGAATTACAAATGTATCATGACTAGTTCACATGACCACTTTTTAAATACATATGTATCGCTATGATTAATAAAATATAAATTCATTTTAAAACATCACTGAATTCACAGGGGGTTAGTCTTAATGTTTATTTCTAATTTAGATAAAAAAAATCCATGTGTTATCCCGTTAAGGGTTTTCAGAGCATTTTCATCTCTAAAAGGTTCTATAGGAAGTCCTATAATATTCAAATATTAAAACACCACCTGAACAGGGGTTAGGAACCCATTTTGTGCCATTATTTCTAGTGATTTAATGTTCCTTGGGTCTCAGTTTCCTGACCTGCACTATGGGGATAAACTGTCCTGTCCACATAAGATTATTAGTGAGGCTCTTATATGGAAGTGAACTGTTAGGAAGTATTTTTAAACATTTGTATATGGTATCATCGGTATTTTTTTTTATTTGACTCCATGCTCAAGGATATTGCTCTTAATGGGTTCTGCAAACCACTAATGGCCCCTGATGCAAAATGTACTTGTCCATTTCTAATATGATTGTGCAGATCAATGAAGATCTGTCTTCCTCTGTAATAAACTGCAGGCTTACAGATTTTGTAAAGATCCCTTTCTTCCAATGGTATATATTCCAGTAAGCACATTTTATCTTTCTTATGCCCCAAACACACTCGTGACTGCAAAAAAGTGATCAACCATTTAAATTTTCTCTTTAATTTTCTATTGTGGTATAATATACAGAAAAGCACATATATCCTACGTATGCTTTTGATTAATGTCCACAACTGGACACAGTTGTATAACCAACACCCAGATTAAGAGAAAGAGCATTAATAGTTCTCCAGAAACCCATGTTGTGGCTCCCTTCCAGTTGCTATCCCTCAAGGATAACCTCAACCTTACTTCTAAGAGCACACATATGCTTCATTTGTTTCTTTTATCCAACTAAATGAACTCATTTTGTTCATGGTTCTTTCTTTCAATGCTGCATTTGTAAGATTTATCCATTTTGTTGTGTAGAGTGACAGATGGTGCATTTTTTATTGCTGCACAGTATTCCATTGTGTGCATGTGTGCATGGGTGTACTTATTTTTCACGATATATACATTTTATTCATGAGCATTTGAGCATTTTGCAGTCTGGGGCTACTCTAAAAAGTGCTACTATTAATATGCCATATATATCCTTGGGTGAGCACATACATGTAATTTTTTGAAGGGGGAGCAGGTTACAGAGAATGCATAAGTTTGGCTTTACTAGACATTACCAAACAGTTTTCCGAAGCAGGTATACCAGTCAACATTCCCCTGAGCAGTGTAAGACGGTTTTGTTTTCTCCACATGCTTGCTGATATTTGGTATTTTCTGCCTCTGTAATTCTAGCTATTCTAGTGAATGTGCATGCTTTTAATTTGCAATTTGCATTGTGGTTTTCATTTGCATTTTCATAATGAGTAATGAAGTTGAAACAATTCTTCCTATGTTTATTGGCCATTTGGACATCCTCTTTGGGGGCACTTACTTATTCAAATATTATGCTAATTTTTCTTTGGATTGGTATCTGTTTCTTATTGGTTTGTAGGCAGTGGTTAACCATTTGCTGTGCCTATTTTATTGGTGGGAAAATTTTTTAAGTTTCAATATTTATTTTTAAATATAAAATTGAACATGGCTCACCATGCCATTTCATTAATGATCCATTCTCAAAACAGAACATTAATTTGGTACCCAGTCTTTGCAAAAACAATGCTAGTGTTAAGCATGCAATGGTAAATAAAACTGATGTGGTCCCCACCCATATGGCACTTGCCATCTAAGGATGAGACAAACAATAGATAAATAGAGATGAACACAATTACAAAAGTACCATGAAGCATTCAAACAGGGTAGAGGGAGAGATTAAAAGGGCTTCTTTTCAGTTCTGTAGACTTCTGTCATTTAATCTGAGACCTAAAGCCTAATAAAAATACAGCAAAAACAAAAACAAAAAACAGCAACAAAACAAAAAAAAACAAGGGAAGAGTATTCCAGGCAGACACAAGAGCATGCGCTATTCCCTGAGGTGGGAAAACACTTTGCATGTTCTAAGATTTGAAAGGAGGTAGTTGGTCTAGAGTATGGGTCAACAAACTGTAAAAGGTAAAATAGGAAATGCCTTAGGCTTTGCATCCCTATTGCAACTACTCAACACTGCTGGTATAGCACGAAGGCAGCTGTAGACTAAAAGTAAATAAATGAACATGGTTGTTATTTCAATAACCCTTTATAAGAACAGGCAATGGGCCAAATTTGATCCATGGGCCATAGTTTGCCAACCTGTAGTCTAGATTATGGAGAAAAATATCAGTCTCTTATCTGAACTACCTTGGTGGGTCCCTAACTAGCCTTCCAGCTTCCACTGTTACTAACCTACAATGCATTCCCTGCACAATGAATTCCCAGAGCAAGTATTTGAAAGTCCTAAATTAGATGATGATGCTCTTCCCCAATTAAAGAAATCTGATTAACTTTTTGGAAGTTCCTTATTGAACATAGAGTAGAATATAAAGCTGAGCTGGGCTTGGGTCAGGGATTTGTAAACCATTGATTTGTAGCCTTGATTTTAGAACGCAGTACTGAAATTTGCTGCATATCCATGTGCATGCGATCTGGTGATAACTCTGAGCACGGGGAAAAAGGGAGCATGACATAATGTATGGTTTCCAGCTGCTCTTTAGCTGAGAGAAATCTCTGCCTTCTTAAAAATGCACACGGGGTGCCTGAGTGGCTCAGTCCGTTAAGTGTCCAGCTTTGGCTCAGGTCATGATCTCGTGATTCGCGGGTTCGAGCCCCACGTCAGGCTCTGTGCTGACAGCTAGCTCAGAGTCTGGAGGCTGCTTCGGATTCTGTATCTCCCTCTCTCTGATCCTCCCCTGCTCACGCTGTCTCTGTCTCTCAAAAATAAATAAAAAACATAAAAAAAAATTAAAAAAATCCACACATACCTGACTTTGTGCACATCTCATTTTCTACCTTCTATTACACGTTAATAGGAGAATCCCTATAATTGCTGAGTCTTGTCTGGCCTTATATTCACAGTCCAGTAGCAGATGTGCAGTACTTGAATGAATGGATGGATATGATTGTGCTCTATCTCTCTGACACTTAGAGAATAAACAGTTAAATAAAAGAATGAATGGATTGAGTTTTGCAGAAGGAAAAAAAATACCAACAATGATCCTGGAATTTTTAGGCATGAATCACCAGGGATGGGTGTGTCCTAATCAGAAATTAGAAAGTCAGGAGAAGGTTCCGATTTTCAGGTTTCAGATATGATAGATCTCTGGTGTAAGACATCATTAGTGTGCAGGGGACAAGTAAAAATGAGTTCTGGGGCTTGGGAGAGAGATCTGGGATGGATTAAATGACTAAAACTAGAATTGTTTAAATGCTGATAGAAGGAAAAGTGGTCCAAGGACCAAAAAGTAGGTTGAAAGGATGAGAAAGAAAAATTTTGCATGAACGGCAAAACTGAATAACTATAAGATTTCTAGATTTTCAAATAATAAAATCATTCAATAGGAATGGAAAGCTGTATAGGCCCTCAAGGTCAATGCTATAGTTATTCATTACATTGGTATGAAGTTGCATTAAAATTCACAAAATAGCGGGGTAGTCATTAATCTAGATTCTTAACAAGATACTCATTTTTTAATTAAAAAATTAACCATCTCCTCTTCTTTCTACATCTTACTGTGAAAAAACACAGAATAAAATATCTTTATAAAACTAGATTTGGAGTCAAGCAGGGCTTGAATTCAAGTGCTAACCCTGCTACTCACCAGCTATTTGACCTTAAAAATTATCTTAGCTGTTCTAAGCTTTGGTTTCAACACCTTTAAAGTAGCATGGCTAATAGTGTTTTTTCTCAGAGCATGGTTGTAAGGACTAAATGAGATTATATGAGTAAAAGCCCCTGGCACCAGTAGGACACAAAGAAATGGATGTTAGCAATTATGACTTAAAACTCATCTTCTTATCATGTCCATGCACTCTGTCTCTGGAAGCCCTTGATTGGAAGCGACCATACACCATAAGGATATGGTTTGTGTAGTTAGCTGGCAGGAATTATATCCTGACTCTGAATCTTACAGCTGGGTGACCTAGGCACCTAAGTCCTTCCCTGCCTGTAAATGGATAAAATAGTTGTACTTCCGTCCTAAGAATCAGAGAGTTGATACATTTAAGGCTCTTAAAATAGACCCCTACATAAAAATTCTCCATAAATATTTTTTGTTAATTTTATCATTATGGTTGTTACTATTAGCTATGTAGCCATTCTAATGCAAGACACAAGGCAAATTTTATTTAGCTCCTATTTGAGATCATCTTGGAATTATATCAGAAGGATTATCCTAAAATTCAACATGTCAAACTCTACAGTTATTTCTGACAGCAAAGTTCACACATTTGCCCCAGTCCAGGTAGCCAAGTTAATAGGAACTTATAAAAGGCCAATTGCCACACAAAGGAGCTCCCCAACTCTGTGCCTCAGTTGTTCTATCTCCAGCTGTGAGATCCCCTCTCGTTCTCTTTGTCTCCTGTCTGCCTCCTAATGGAGAGAGCTGCCTTATACTCTGTGGAGTGTTTTGGACAATAACCCACAGAGAGTTTGTTCAGGTTAGAGCTGAAGATTCCACATTAGGCATCAAGGAGCTGGCAGGGCATGGCAGGAGCAAGGTGGGACTCAGAGCCCCAGTAGAACACTGAGAATTGAGGGGAAATAGGATTCCAGCATTGAGAACACTAAAGAAAATTATCCTGGGGGGAGGGAGCTTTAAAGAGGACCTTAACCAAAGTGGTAGATGAGGTGTTGCAGAGAATCAGCCTGGGAGGATGTCAGGAAAGAGGAATTCCCACATCCTGCCTTAGGATGAACTACAAACCCAGTTCAGTAATTGGACCATTGAGTCCCTGCTGGGCTGCACAGCAGCATCGGAGGTTCCCAAATGCCTTTCTGTATCTCAACTGCAATAGTAAAGCTCACGGACAGCCCCAGCCCCAGGCTTTTCTCTGTGCTGTGAGACTCCTCTGTGCCTCAGTTGCTCATATGTAACATGGGAATCATAATTGAATCCACCTCATTAGGGTTATTGGTGGACTACATACCTGAAGAGTACAGAAGAGAGCGTGCCACATGTGTTTGCTATAACTGTCATTGTTGCCATTGCATCATTATTATAAGGGCAAGTCCTTAGAGGAAGCTTTAGTTCTAGAAGAGTCAAGGGTCCAGGTGAAGCCTTGGGGAAGACAGAAGTGTGTTGGTTTAGACTAGGGGCCTTGTAGTTAGGCAGAGATCTCACTTTTCACATTTACTAGCTGAATGACCTAGGATAAGTTATTTATCACTTGAGGTCAGTTTCCTCATCTGAAAAAATGGGGATGATAATCATACCCACTTTACATTATTGAGAGGATTACATGACAGGAAGCATAAAAAGCACTTCGAACTATGTCTACATATATCAGGTGATCCATAAAGAATAGAAATTATTAAAATTGAGACTGAAAACATCTTTCCCAGCTGTAACTTGAGTGTGAAGTGGAGAAGCAGAGGCCTAGAGCTGAGCAGGGGTCCTGGGCCTCTAGAGTCAGACTCACACAAGGTGAGAATTGGAAAGGCTGTCCCATGCTGCAATGGTTTTTGCAAAAGGGACTTGGCTTTCCACTTTGTGCTGTCAAAAGATCAGTAGCTAAAATAAATAACTGTTAGGGCTAATCACAAAGGCTGTGTGGCTGCATATCATTGCTAGGCCAATGGATGGGGGAGGGGAAGTGAAGGGGGGCACAGACTGCTTCAGGGTCACCCAAGAGGCAGTGGTTATTTTTTAAGGTGGGTTCATGGCCTCTATCTTTGCGGCAACTACTCCCACATGCCTTACAACTAACACAAAACACTTTTCCCTCATTGCTGAAAAAAAAGATTCATAAGGGAATTAATAAACAAGCCAAAGAAAATTCTCGTCTGCCTTTTAATTATAGAAGAGTGATTGCTATGCTAATCATAATCAGCATCAAGGTCAAACGTTTCCACCACTCCGGAATGAACATTTAGAAAATAAATTAACTAGAATACCAATGCTATTTCTGAACTCCCAGCTCACGTGGGTTTCAGATAGAATGCTGTATCTTTTAAAAGGATCCATATAATGCTGATACATTTTTTGGATAAATGTCACTCTACAAATCTGCTAATGCCCAAGGTAGAGGGGAGGACCATTAGGAGACCGATAAATTTGTGTGATTGCCTAGACTGCCAAGGTAAAGACTTGTAATTTGCTGTGTTGAGTAAGATCACTTGCTTCATCTCTGGCAGGTATCACTACAGGATGTGCTGAAAGTACTTGGTCTCAGGTTAATGTGAGTGATGAAATATTAATATATTTGAATACTTTTTATCTATTTTCATTTCCTCCTGGGTATTGGTATGTACAATAAAAATAATGCTTAAATGTCTATGATGTCACAAAGTTAGACCCCCTACCTCACACCATATACAAAATAGATTACAATTGTAAGACAAATAAAAGTTTAAGAATATTAATGCAACAAAATATTCAGCCATAAAAGGTAATGTAGCACTGATATGTGCTACAACTTAGATGAACTTTGAAAATATTATATTAAGTAGAAGCCAGACTCCAAAAGTTATACATATTGTATGATTCCATTTGCATGAAATGTCCAGAACAGGCAAATCCACAGAGACAGAAAGCAAACTACTGGTCGCCAGGGGCTGGAGGAGGGAATAGAATGTAGCTGCTAATGTGTATGGCATTTCCTTTGGGGTGATGAAAGTGTTTTGGAACTAGATAGAAGCAGCAGTTATACAATATTGTGAATCTTCTAAATGCCACCAAATTGTACATCTAACAATGGTTAATTTTATGAGTTGCATCTCAATTTTAAAATGTTTAAGGGTGTTAGAAAAAATGTAGGTTAATATTTGTACAATTTGGGGATGGGGTGTACTTTTTTAAAGTAAGGTAGAGACCATGGGGTGCCTGGGTGGCTTAGTCGGTTAAGTGTCTGATTTCAGCTCAGGTCATGATCTCAAGCCCCACGTCCAGCTCTGTGCTGACAGCTAGGATCCTGGAGCCTTACTTCAGATGCTGTGTCTCCCTCTCTTTCTGTCACTCCCCTGTGTTCACCATCTCTCACTCAAAAATAAAAACATAAAAAATTTTTAAAAATATAAAGTAAGGTAGAGAACTCAAAGCCATCAAGCAAAAAAGGAACCAATTTGTACATATGAATTAAAAGAATTAAAAGCATTTGTATTACAAAAGATACCATAACCAATGCTAAAACAAGTATAGACAAACAGACTAGAAGAAACTGACAGGAGACATTCAAGGCTCTGAGAGACTTTCAGATATTACTGAGCTCACAGATCACCCCCCCCCCATACCTGATCTGATGCTTCTATATCCAATATAACCTCCTCCTTCCATATCCAATATCTACCAGAATGCATTTCATCCTGGGGAGCTCCTCCCTTGTGCAGATGGCCTAGTCCTTATTCAAGCAGCCCTATTATCTTGAAAATGTTTTCCCATGTTGAGTCAGATTATCCTGCTTAAGGATCCCAGTAACTGAAATGGTTTTAGAGCACAGGCCTTGCATTTAGAGAGATTCAGTTTTGTGCCCTGGCTCTACCACTTACCACTCTGTACTCTTGGGCAGGTTGCTTAACCACTCTGCACTTCCATTCCCTGATCTGTAGAAGAGGGTCATGTGCCCCTCCCTGGGGTAGTCAGGAAAATTAAGTTATATCCTGTCCGTCAAATACCTACCAGAGAGCTTGGTACATTGTAGACTTTCAGTAAATGGTGGCTGCTCTGATGAGTTCTGGAGACAGAAAATGGCTCCTATCTGTCCTAACACATGGCACCCTTCATTCAATAATTCTCTCATTCATTGAGTCATCGATTCTTTCACTTCTCTTCCCTTTACTTCTTCCCTTCTCTCCCTGCCTTCTCTCCCCCTCTTCTCTCCCCCCTTCTCTCCCCCTTTCTCTCCCCCTTTCTCTCCCCCTTTCTCTCCCCCCCTTCTCTCCCTTCTCTCCCCCAGCTCTCTCCCTTTCTCTCCTCCCTTCTCTCTCCCTTTCTCTCCTCCCTTCTCTCCTCCCTCCTCTCCCCCCTTCCTTCCCCTTCCTCCCCTCCCCCCTCCATCTCCTCCCCCCTCCCCATCTCTTCCCACCCCTTTCCCTCCCCTCTTCTCTTCTCTTCTCTTCTCTTCTCTTCTCTTCTCTTCAGGATCTAAAGACCTTACTATGGCTACAAGGTCCTATACAATCAGGTC
>CM053574.1:25386049-25403986 GCA_028646485.1 Cryptoprocta ferox
ATTGGGCATGTTCCTGCCTCAGGGCCTTTGCTCTTATTGTTGGTTCTTCCTGGAATACTCTTCTCACCAGTCACTCACTTCATTCACTTATCTGCTCACATGTTACCCAATGAGAGAAGCTCTCCTAGACCATAACACTACCACCCATTATTCTCCATGCTCCTTCACTCTGCCTTATTTTTCTTCAAAGTACTGGCATCTATCCATTTACTTATTGGCTCCTTTAATTAGAATGTAAGCCTCACAATGATAGGGACTCTTTTTTCTCCTTTGTTTTCCTAGTGCTTGGCGAAGAACCTGGCACATAGTAGGCACTTTATAGATAATGGCTTGTTAAATGTGTTAACCAAAATATGTGAGTACTTCCTGTGAGCCACGTGTGCTCATGCAGAGGCAAACAGCAAGGTGCTTTCAGCTTCAGTTATAACAATCCTGTCCTGACACAACATGGTTTTAACAAGCCAGCTAGCAGACTGTCATAGTAAATGTTGTTTATGTACAAGGCATCTTTATGCTGAGAGTAATAAAACAGCCCTACGGCGCCAAAATCCTCAAGTTGAGTGACTGGTTAACTGTTAGACCATAAATAATTTGAGTTGGCGAGAAATATTCTCACTCTGTGTGGCGGTACACTGTCACTTCTCTGGATTCCATCTGACACGTTGGATTATTTTAGATTAAATAATTCTAAATGGACTGTGGCCTAGCAACACAGGCCTGAGACAAAGGAGATAGGACCCCAAAATGGGGAATGGGGGGATGTGGCCATGGCCAAACTCACAGGCTATGTTCACTGTGTGCACTTGTGAAGGCAACTACACTCAACCCCTGTTTTGTCCCCCTACCTCCCCCCGGTGTGCACTGAGTAAGCTATAATGACAAGGGCACTCACCATGACTGGCCCCAAGGACTCTCCTGCTGATACTTGTGGCTATGTCTTTACACCAAGACTGCCAACTAGACAGCAAATATCTCACGTACTCAGCATTTTCAGCAGTTCAGAGTTGGAACAAGACAGACCTGGATTTGAATCCAGGTTCTGCTGTTTTCTAGATGTGTGACCTTGAGCAAGTTAGTTGACCTCTCTACGCATCTATTTCTACAACTCTAAAAGGAGATGAAAAGAATTCTGATTTCATTATTAAGGAATAAACATGATAGTGCACATAAAGCATTTGGCAAAGTGCCTGGCACATCACAAGGGCCCAGTTATCACAATTGTGACTGTTCAAATGAGCCTTAACATCTGATTTAAGAATCTCTTCCCACATCCTAAATGGATGTTTGCTTGTGTGTCACATAAGACAAATAAGTCTCAACACAAGGAAGATACGGGAATGTTTCACTGACTTCCTAACACAAGAAAAATGTGTCATTAAAATAGTCTTCAGGAATGTATTCAGGGAGCAAAGAATCACTGTGGAATAAATATGATCAGTGATGCTCCCAGTCAATGGTATACCAATTCAATTAAAGTTTGAAACATGTCAACTTAGTGATTCACAGTTATGGAATAGACATGCTTTAGCAGGACAGCCAGTGTGGAGGTTGGAGGATAAGGGCTCTCCATGACCACTATATAGTCTTTTGGAGGCCCCTTCCCCTCTGAGCCTGGTCTCTCAGTTAAAGACATTTCATTTTTAAACAGTCTTAGAATAGCATGTACCCTAGATCCCCATTATTGGAAACAGACCCAATACTTAAATTACTCCTTGTAATTTAACTTGTAATGCATGTAACATGCATTCTAATAAAGAAAGATTAATATTAAAATAGAATACAGCAAATGGCAACACGCAGGAACGTCAGCATTTTTGTTCATTCCTTCTCTACCTCTGGAGAATTGAGTTATCTGAAAAGTGGATTATTTGAAAATACCCACATTTGCATACAGACTGATTTTTTTCCCCTGTATTTGCTCTGGCTTGGTGGTCCTCAAACTGTAGTTTGTACAAAGTTTGCTATAGATTGTTAATCATCTAAAATAAACAGTTTCTACTTCCTGGGTATTTAAGGGATTTTTCATAGTATTTTGCCCATTACGAATTTTTTCTCTGACTTTAGAGCATAACCTCCTAGGAGAGTGGGGACCCACAATGAAAAGAAAACATTGAACCAGATTGTTTCTATTGTTTCTTTCCTGCCAAAAATTAAAGGTGATGGTATAAGGGTTTATTTTAGAGAAAAGATACTGAACATCAAATTACGTCACATCCATAAAATCTCCTGGCAAGCTGTTTCATAGGAACGTTAACTGCTGGAACGGCCTGGGGGCAGGTTGTAGCACAGAAATTTTTGAAGCACCTGAGCTGCACCCTAAATTTGCAGCTAGGATAGGAGAGTGACCTGGATAGGGCTGTGTTTGGAAACCCCAGTGGAAGAGGGACAGTTGTAGAGGGTGGGGTCCCTGGCCTAAGGAGAAGAACTCGGAAAAGGATGGTGAGGTATGAACATTGCCCTTAGGAATCAACAGGGTGTCAGCAGTTGAAGAACAGCTCTATTACTTTTGTCCTAGCCCCATAGGGCTAGCAATTTGGGGGGCGGGGTGGGGAGTATAGGAGAGTCTTCAAGAATCTATTCTAAAACCAGGGTATGTGGCTCCCAGGCATCTTAATGACATGTCTCCCCATAATTGTCTTTTTCTCTTGCTTTGAAGAGCCTACATGTTCAATTATAGATGTAGGCACATGCCAAGAGGGGACCTCAGTCCTATAGGTAGCTGTACCTTACAGGGCCATTGAGGCCAGTTCCTGTCCCAGCAGCAAGTACAGACATGCTTTCAAGCTCTGAATACTTGGGCACCCCTCGGATGGGGTCATTCTCCAGAGAACTCCAGGAAGTATTTTGGAAGATCTTCTACATCCTATCTCTTCTACTTCCTAGCTCTATCATGTGGAGATGTGAATAACAGCATGCAGCTGTGGTGGGAAAACGAGCTTCTTGGCAGTTTGAACAAAGCTGGAGGGAGAGATACCATTCAGGAAGAGGGGGAGACTTCTCTGAGACTGAGTTTGGTTCAAGAACCAGCAGAGTCCAGGGGCGTCTTGGTGGCCCAGTGGGTTAAGCGTCTGACTTCAGCTAAGGTCATAATCTCACAGTTCGTGGGTTTGAGCCCCATGTCAGGCTCTGTGCTGACAGCTTGGAGCCTGGAGCCTGCTTCAGATTGTGTCTCCCTCTCTCTGCCCCTCCTGTGTGTGTGTGTGTGTGTGTGCGCGCGCACGTGCGCTCTTTCTCTGTGTCTCAAAAAAATAAAAATAAAAGAACCAGCAGAGTCCAGTGTTTACACACATTCCTGCAAACTGAAGCACAGAGATGGTTATATGCTTCCTTAAATGGTGACATAAGCATAAAAGTTAAAAGGGCTATGGCCTGGGGGCACCTGGGTCATTCAGTCAGTTAAGTGTCCAACTCTTAATTTCAGCTCAGGTCATGATCTCAGGGCTATGAGATTGAGCCTGGTTTCTGGCTGCATGCTGAGAGTGGAGCCTGCTTGGGATTCTCTCTCCCTCTGCTTGCCACCGCCCCCCACTCCCCATCTCTCTCTTTCTTATTGAAAAAAAAAAAAAAGGCCATGGCCTGGCTCAGTGTGGGTGCTGAGGTAGGGCATCTCTCTGTGCCAATCTGAGGCCCAGCTGAAACCCTATACTAACTCCATGGGTTAGTATGAAAATTAAATGAAGCCATGACTATAAAGCATTGAGTATAGTTTCTAGAATATATTGTGTCTAACTAATGGGAGTTGTTGCTATTGTTCATCAAGTGTGAATTTCTGGGAGGGTAGAGCGAGTTGAAAGAAGATAAAGCAACCCGATTAAGGGTCTGATTCCTCTCTCATTACCTAAATCCCTGAGGGCCAGGAAAGCCAATACTCTGGCATCCATTTTGTCTAGGATATGGCTCAAGTTCAAGATTCCCTTTCTTTCCCTAAGTTGTGGACTCTCTCAGTCTTGAAAGATGTTTCACAGAGTTTGGGAGAGAGTTGAGCAGAGTGGGCCCCATGAATCTCAAATGGCAAACACCTCCTTCACCCAAGGATTGACTCTCCCTCATGTCTCCCATCACTTGTCACCTGTTTTCTAGAATTGAAAATATCTTTCCCTTCATCCCGTGACTTCGGGAAAACCTTTCATACTTCAGTGCCTGCATGCTTGACACAAAATGGTGTTACCTCCTGCCATTATCTTTTAGTTCTGCTGGAACACAAACACAAACCATACCCAAGGCCCTTGCATTTCTTGCTGGCCTATCAGGATGCGCTGTCTTCTCAGACCGAACTGACAATATGAAAAGCTTTGCCCTTGTCCATTTTCTGGTTCAGTCTCTGACAGCAGTACCTTGTTCCCAGACTACCATAATGGGAAGTGACAAGGACTTTTTCCCAGCAGTCCAGGCCATAGTAGAAGCAGGAGCTGCCAAAGAATGCATGTAGACCTCAGACAAGTCCATCCTCCAGGTGACAGGTATCAGACCCATCAAACTCGTAGGGAATCTCTTCCTTTGTATCTCTTCTATATTAGTTAACTGTTTGAATTGTGTTATAAGCAAAGGAGCCCACGTCTGGTTGAACTGTGCAAAAGATTAGCAGATTACCTCTACCTAGAGGTAGAGAAGGATCGCTGATAGAATTGAGAAAAAAGGACCAACAGACCTCAGAAAGGACAGACTGGAACAGGCAGGAAATTGAGTAGCATAAGAGCAGCCATTGGGATATGTCTGTACCATGCTGCTTATGATCTAAGTTCCCTGGAGTTAGACTGATTGACTCATGGGTTCCCAGGCCCAGTGGACAATGGAGAAATTCCCCACAAGAAATCTAAGTACTGTTCCCAGAGAGGCAGTGAAGAGGCTGGTCAGAAAAGGCAAGGGTTCCCACTTGAGGGACAGCAACCAGCCCTTACTCTGAGATTCTCCAGTGCCATTCTGTACATATTCTCCAGACCAGGTTAACTGGGATAAGTCAGAATGCTTTCCACTGCTGCCATCCCCTAGAGAAGAAGGTAAGGATGTTCCATGGGGCCTGCACTGCCCATTCTGAATCTTCTGTCCAGAGCAGTCTTCCAAAGGGGATCAAAATTACACATTCTGCATCACTCCCTCAAGCTCTGCAGGACTGAAATCTGTTGTCAGTTTCTTCCTTCCTTCCTTCCTTCCTTCCTTCCTTCCTTCCTTCCTTCCTTCCTTCCTTCCTTGAGAGGGGGAGGGGCAGAGAGAAAGGGAGAGAGAGAATCCCAAGCAGGTTCCATGCTGTTTGCACAGAGCCTGACTTGAGGCTGGATGTCATTAACTGTGAGACCATGACCTGAGCTGAAATTAGAGTCAGATGCTTAACTGACTGAGCCAGCCAGGCACCCCTGCTGTCAACTTCTTTCTGTATAACCTCAACCTCTTCAGCTATTGAGTAAAAACTTTTTTATAAAACAGAATCTATAGGGCAGGGTGGGATGAGGGGAAGGAATCCTGTATTTCCAGCCCAAAGGCCTGCCTGTCTTCTGAACCTGTTTCCTGGGATGTGAAATGGAAATGGCCATTTCTTGTGCTACCTTGCAGGAAGGAGGTGAGAATGAGTCTCTTGAAAATCCTTTGCTAACTATGAATGTGATGTGTCGGGGAAGAGAGAACTTGATCAATATTCAAGAACAACAGTGAGGAAAGTTGTGTTTCATTAAACGACTGACCACGGAAAACAGCAGAGGGATGAAACAGCAATCTAGATAAGTGTCATATACCTAAAGATCAAATTTCAAGAAATTGTTAGGGATTCAAGAAAATACTGGAAAGCAGGAGAGGGGAGGAACAAAAGAAGAAATTAATTTGAGATAAAGAGCCTAGGAGATCACATACCTTCCATTCCTGTGTTTGTTTATTCACTGAATAGACAGGAGCTGTTACTTGACAGACATGAAATCAGGAAAGATAAGAGATGAATAAAGTCTTACCCCCTTTCTAAAGTCCTAAAAATTGAAGAGGAAAGTTGGGAGTTAAGTCCCTAAGGAATATTTTTAGGATTTGTTAAAAATAGAGGCAGTTGTCTTGATTTCTTTTTTAAGAAACGGGGGGGGGGGGGCGGGGGAAGAGGTGATGCAAACTATTGAGATACCTAATGCCTTGGCTTTTCTGTCTGTGGATCTGTGAGGCAGAACCTGAGTTCTCAGGCTCAGCCTTTTGGATCTTAGCCCCCTGAGCCCATCATGACATGAATAAAGCTGCTTCCAATAAAGAAAAGCCTCGGTGTCCTGACTCTATGTGTGACTCACTGCTACAGTGGGGTCCAGAGCCAGACGGCCAAGAAAGAATTCTTGAGGCATCTTTGGTGCAAAAAGGTGATTTTATTAAAGCCAGGGACCAGATAATGGGCAGAAAGAGGTGCCCCTAGATTGTGAGGAGTGCTGATTATACACTTGGGATTTGGGGGAGGTAAAGGCAAAGGGAAGTTTCCAAAAGGGACTTTCAGATGCTAAAGAAGACTCATAGACACTGGAGCCCTAGGTATTGTCAAGCTAAGGTTGTTTTTCTAGCAAAGCATTAACATTAAGACAGTAGGGAGTTCCTGGAGAAACACTTTACTCTGCCTGCTTCAAGTGTTTGTCAATGGACTGCAGGTTATAAAGAAATTTAATTTTATCTACCGTGTCCTTGTGCCTTTGTTTCCCACATCAATCCCAGCTATAGAGGCAGAATGAAAATTTGAATAATAAACTGCCTATTTCTTCATCTTTGAAGCTAAACAAAAGTGCCCTAACCTTTAGAATCAACTGTAATGTCAACACCCATAGCAGTGCGGCAGATGTATAATGTATAAGTTAGTGGATTTCTTTAATTGAGAAGTGAGCACTTTCCAAGCTTGGACTTATGTGTATTTTGATCAATCTAAGAAAGTAATTGGAACCTCAAGCTAGTCTTCTGCAGGTCCTATTCTGTCCAGGAGAGAAGACTCAACTAAGAGAAATGATTTTAATTTCCCTGTTGTTAAGGTAACATTTAGGGTCATTATGTACTTATCAGAAGCAGTTAACAAAGGACAATCACTGCAATTGTGGAACCACTTCCTGAAAATGAATCCAATTGTCTCTATAATACATTTGATCATGTCATTTTCTAAGAATGGAGATGATTGATTATTCTATTATTTGACCAACCACAACTATGACAGGCAATGTCATATATGTGCCTTTGTAATCTCTAGTCTAATGAAAAGTGTAATTAAACCAAAAGGGAACTTTCACAAATGAGTGCTTTGGGACTGATGTAGAAAACTTTTAGGAGTGTGTGTGTGAGTGTGTGTGTGTGCATCTGTTTAACCAAAGAGATTTGGAGCAGATAAAGAATCCCTTGATGGTGTTAAACCACACAATAAATTAGAGCGAGCTGTCTTCTGTAGTTTCCTGTGAGTGATATAAGTGTATTGACAGTAGAATTGACCCTGTGGGATGTGAATGTGATAACAGGACTCCTTACAGTAAGATGCTTGTGAGTGCAACATTTTAAATGGAATGTTTAATTACCCTTGGCTCTCTTTCTTTTCTGATCTCCCCTTTGCCCCAGTAGGGAAATATAACACAATGAAGGATATTTTAGAGAGGAAGGGGAAAAAATAAAACCCCTTAAAAAAACAAATTAGCACATCAGTGCTCCAAACATAGTAAAGTCCATTATCTTTTTATATTTAAAATTAGTTTGCCCTCTGTATTTGACTACTATTTTATTACAAATAATCACCTCAGTTTGGTGCCTTCTGTGTTCTTCAATCCATTGCAACTAAAATCCCAGTTAAGATTTTAAGCGAATGCAAAATTCCATCAACTTGCTGAGAGTGTGGTCTCATTTAGTGGTAATGAAATTTTATTTTAAGCAACATTATGGATATTCTGATTTGCTAGTTTAGTCACTTTAAGTGGGCAATGGAAGCTCCAGGATGTTACCATCAAGTAAATCAAACATGACAGTTTTTACTATGCTAAACACTGATGTTTAAAGTCACAAAATAACATCCTTTAAATTTTGGCAAAAACAAGTCTCATGAGCACTTCACTCTGTATGGGTAAGACAGCTGACCTTTCAGGGATATTCACTCTCAATATTTGAGCAACTAACATATGACACAGAAATATCCACTGCCAGCTCACTATCATCCCCTGCAAATTCCCCTCCAGAGATTCCCCCAGGTCATAAAGAGGGGCAGTGGTGCTGAAACTCAGTGATGAATTGCATGGGACTCTGAGGCTCACCAACTTAAAAACATGGCTGTTTCCTCCAGGCACAGCAGTGCAAGTGACAGCAATTCTTCTCTTGAACATGATAGGATTATAATAATTGTTGGGAATCCTATTAATCAAACTCTGTTACTAGCTAAGAGTATTTATGGTCTTTCAACACTCAGTTGTGTAAGGAAGTTACCTGTTCCCAGCTTCACCAGCCAAGTGGCCAGCCCTTCCCACAAATGAAAATGAAAGATGTTTTTAGGAGGGAAATAAAAGCTATCTCCTGGGATGTTTCAGAGAAGCCATGAAGTGCATGAACCTTTGTGATGCACCCTAGAAAGTCTTAGCCTGATGTGACAGATTCGCAGTCTTTTGCTCAGAAGTCTCTCTGCTACTGTTGACTTTTCTAGATAAAATAATAGAAATGAAGCCACTTCACAGTCTTATTTGTCTACACTCTGGACTCAAGTTTTAGATTCAGATAAAAATGTCAAAGTCTCTTCCTGTTTCTAAAGTGGCTTACCAAGGAATATAAGATAGGTTTAAAAATGCAGTTTGTGTTCTCATAATGAGATATTTCTGTAAGAGGTATGATGAGGCAGGAGGGTTGAGACCAGGCTTTGCCATTTTGTGACTGTGGCTCTCAGCTTCTTCCTCCATAATGTAATTCAGTGAGATGCCATGGAGACATGAGGTGACAGTTCATATCATTAGAGAAGAAAGAGTGGCTGGTGTGCTGAGCTGATAGCCAGGTGGCCTAGACTCCACTTTGGCTCTAGAGAGCTTGTTCTTGGTCTTGAGAGGCTACTTCATCTCTCTGGACTTTTTCTTCATTTTCTTTCTTTTATTTTTAGTTTATTTATTTTGAGAGAGAGAGAGAGAGAGAGTGAGAGTGCAGGTGCAGGTGGGGTAGGGCAAGAGAGAGAGAGAGGGAGGGAGGGAGGGAGGAGGGACTCTCAAGCAGGATCCACATTGTCAGCATAGAGCCTGACACAGGGCTTGAACTCACAAAATGTGAGATCATGTCCTGAGCCAAAGTCAATGGGAGGCTGGGACCAGGTGTCCCTGCTCATCCTGTGACTCTCTGTTACTATTCTTTATCCACCCTGCTTGAAAAGGCAAGTTTAGGAGTCCTTAGTGCTTTCCAGTGGAGGGAATGGTGGTGGAACAGCAAGGATTTCAGAATCAGTTGCAACTGAGTTCAAGTTTGGACCTCACTACACTAAGTAATATGGCAGCGAGTAGATACCTAGCATCTCTGTGGCTCTGTTTCCTCATCCATGGAGATCACAATGACATCTTCTCATAAGGCTGACAAGAAGATGCAACTTATATTAAAAAAGGCAAAGCACTTAGCCTAGGGCCAGGCACATAGTAAATGCATGTATTGGTTTCCTGGGGCTGCCTTCACAAGTGACCACAATCTTAGAGGCTTCAAAGAACACACATTCATTATCTCATGGTTTTCTAGACTAGAAGTCTGACATGGATCTCAGTGGGCTAGAATCAAGGTATCAGAAGGGCTGTGTTCCCTTTTGAAACCTATCATCTAAGCTGTATTCCCCAAAATTCATATGTTGAAGACCTAAACCTCTAGCACCTCAGAATGTAATTGTGTTTGGAAATAAGTTGTTTAAAGATGTGATTATGTTAAAATGAGGCTGCTAGAGTAGGTCCTAATCCAGTGAGGTTGGTGTCCTTCTAAAATGGGGGAATTTGGACATACAGAGTGATGCCAGGGATGCGTGTACAAAGAAGGCCATGTGAGGGCACAGCAAGAAGGCACCATCTGCAAGCCAATGAGAGGCCTCAGGAAAAACCAAACTTATTCACAACTTGATCTTGGATTTCCAGTCTCCAGAACTGTGATCAAATAAATTACTATTGTTTATGCCACCCAGTCTGTGGAATTTTATTATGGCAGCCTAAGAAAACCAACACAGAACCTCTATGGGAGAATCTATTTTCTTGTCATTTCCAACTTTTAGAAGCTGCCTGTATTCCTTGGCTTGTGGCCTTCTTACACCATCTTCAAAGCCACCAACAATGGGTGGAGTTCATCTAACACTGTGATACTCTGACCTCCTCTCCTGCCTCCCTCTCCACTTATCAGGACCTTTGTGATCACATTAGGTCCATCTGGATAACCAAGCATAGTCTCCCTATCTCAAGGTCAACTAATTAGCAACCTCAAGTCCGTTTTCAAACTTTATTCTCCCTTGTCACATAATATAACATATTTATAGGTTCAGGGATTAGCCTGTTGACATTTCTGGGGATATTATCCTGCCTACCACAACTTTCAGTTAATTTTAGCTGTTGTATGGAATGGAACTTTTGCACCAGCTTAGCTTACTTTACTGATTCCATCAATGGAATGGAAATTATCAAAGAATTAAATTTCACTGAGTAGAAACTGGGGAATCATGCTCATTCTGTAGTTTGCCTTTGCTTCCTCCAATACAGCACAAGCTTCTGCTGACATAAGATCCTGGTGCACAGGATAAGTGATATTCCAATGAGCTGGAATTTTAGCATTCTGAGTCAGCTGATATTTCTAGCAAATTGTTGACCTAGTACTATTTATTCAGGGGTTTTCTGGTCTTGGTAGAGTAGCAATTCAAGTCAAGATTCGTCATGCCATTTCTCACACATCTGCTCTTTTTACCTTTAGAAAAAAGGGTTTCTGTTTTTATGGGGAGACCAATGTTGTATGGTTTCCATTGCATATTTGGCCTCAATGTGTCCAGAGAAACAAAAAACTCAAATAATAGAAACCTGGATGATTGTATCCTTCAGAAGTGTTCCCAGGCACAAATGAAGAAATCCAACTAACAGTGGCTTAAATTGAAGTGGGAATTTATTAGTTTGCATAACTACAAAATCTTGAATGGATCTTGAGTTTGGCTAGAAACAGGACTACACAGTATTGGGAGGATTAGGAGTCTTTCTACCCCCATTTCTATGCTTCGTTTGCACCTACATTGGTGTCACTCCAGGGAGAGAGCCCTCAGGACTCTGGCCCTTGCAACTCTGGCCTTGGATTAGCCTTTCAGCAAGCAAACCCAATGCAGAGAGAGCTCTTCCTTCTCCAAAATCCAAGAAAGTCATAGGACTGAATTTTCTTAGATCAGTTCAGGTCATGAGACCATCTCCACACCAATCAGTCTGACCTGGAGGCACAGTACAATGATTGGCCAGGGTAAGGTCAAAGCTACCCTGGAGCCCTAAAGACTGGAGGAGGCTCAGCTCCACCCCAAACTCATGGATGGAGAATGAGGAAAAAAGATTCCCAAGAATAATAAAAATGACATTTCCAGAAAATGGGTACCGAATATGTAGTATGCAAAAATAACTGATGTCCACCTCAGGTGAGGTTTTTATTGTTGCTCTGAAGAATGAAGCTTGTTATGTCTTCTGTCTTACTTGGGCACCAAGCATCCCCTGCTGGACACAGGGCAGGCTTTCCCAGAAACTTATGGATGTTTGGACAAATGACATATAGGAACCAGCAGATATGAAATAAAGTTTATTAATCATTTATAAATAGCCAAAGGATTCAGAATGAAGCAAGAGGAAGGAGGGAGAATCAGGTGGTTTGGGGGATTTTTTTGGTGCTTAAGGGATAGGGTTGGGGTAAGGGTTTCCTCTAAAGACTGGGATTTGAGTGGAATGAACTTCCCTGCCAGGTCTTGAAGTTCTTCATGGACTTGCCCAGATATGGGGCAAGTCATAAAGGGGGAGGAATAGGGTTTGAAAGCTATTAGTCAAACCTCAAACATGGACTTAGACTCTTTTTTTAAAATTTTTAATGTTTTATTTATTTTTGAGACAGAGAGAGACAGAGCATGAGCAGAGGAGGGGCAGAGAGAGAGGGAGACACAGAATCCAAAGCAGGCTCCAGGCTCTGAGCTGTCGGCACAGAGCCTGATGTGGGGCTTGAACCCACGAACTGTGAGATCATGACCTGAGTCAAAGTTGGATGCTTAACCAACTGAGCTACAGGTACCCCCCTGGACTCTTTATTATACATTTTTACTCTACTTTGGGGTTTAAAAAATCGTAGAAGTCAAGAGTTTGAAATCCTGCCTACCCCAAACAAGTCTTGCCTCCATTTGTTTCGATCAGTCTTGGAAAGGGAGTGTGTGGAAAATTTCCAAGCCACCTCCTGTTAGCAAGTCTTATAATACACAAAGGAAAAGGGTATGCTTTGTACATGTGAGTTTCAATTAATAAGCAATAGCAATATATCTTTTCTCAGAGGAAAATGGTTATCATGGAGATAAAACAATAGATATCACTAAGCTCTGGTGGCTGCACGCTAAGCATGATGCTAGGGTTGATATTTACAAAGATAAAAAAAGCCTAATATTCCTGTCCACAGGAGCAGGTGGAGTGGTTCATGAGATCAGTGCATGACTCCTAAGAGCTGAAGTGTGGATGGGGTCCTGCAGATTAGATACAAGTGATATAGGGGGTGGTGAAATTATTTCTGACTGAGGTCTTATCGCTACCAGGGGATGTTTTAAAAAGGTGATATTCGACATGATGCTTGACAAACTAGATGCATGTTTATGCTCTAAGACTGGATAGACATATAGAATAGGTAAAAAATAACATCAATTACATAACCATGCAAAAGAACAAACCGTGTACTCCACAACCTGATGGAAGCTCACAGATGGTGCATCGAACAAAAAAGTTCATATAGTATGATTTCACTCATATGTACTTCAAGAATAGGCAAAAGTAATCTATGACAATGAACATAAACAGTTGCTTCAGAGTAGAGGTGGGTACTGACTGGGAGGGGCAAGGTAGCCTTTGGAAGGTGGGAAAGGGGCTCTAAGTGTTCTCATCTTGAGAGAGCTTATAAGGGTGCATATATGTAAACACCCGTAAACTGAACATTTAAGATTGTTAGTATATGTGCATTTAACCTAAGTGGAAAGGAAACAAAGGGCAGAAATAGCCTAACAGTAAAAACCATACTCCTGTGCATGTGGAAGGCTGAATAATGACCCCTGAAAGGTGTCCATGTCCTCTAATTCCTAGAACCTGTAAATATGTTACCTTACATGGTAAGAGAAACTTGACATATCTTGATGATTTTGAGGATCTTGAAGTGGGGAGTTTAGCCTGGATTATCCAGGTGGGTCTGATGTAATCACAAGGGGGCATTATAAGAGGAAATAGGAGAGTCAAAAGAAGAAGAGATGGGAGATGGGAGAACGGAAGTAGAGGTTGGAGTGGTGAGCTCTGAGGATGGAAGAAGGGACCATGAGGCCAGGAATACCAGTGGTCCTTAGTAGCTGGGGAAAGACAAGGAAACAGATTCTCCCTAGAACCTCCAGGAGGAATGCTGGCCTGCTGAGACCTTGATTTTAGCCCACTGAAACCGACTGATTTCAGACTTCTGACTCACAGAACTGTAAAATAATAAATTTGTGCTGTTTTAATCCACCAGGTTTATGGTAATTTGTTACAGCAGATGTAGGAAACTCATATCATGCATATTATTTTCCAGGGACAGAATTATACCTGTATGTTATTTCTAATCTTAATTCGTCTTTGTGACTGCCCTTTGAGGGTGATAGTAATATTTAACCTCATTTTGCAAAGGAGAAAAGTGAGGCTCAAACAAGTGTCTCCCAAATAAAAGAGGTGGAGAAACCATGATTTGGGTACAGACTTGAGAGCTCAAGGTTTTCCTCACTCAGTTTTGCCCTTGCCAAGCAGAAGAGGCAGCAGCAGCAAAGCTGCAGAGGTCAAGGTTTGGAAGAAACTAGAGTGCAGGCCATTCCCCAGGAGCAATCCCACGGCTTGCTTTCTAGTTGGCATGTTCTGCCTGCAGAACTCTCAGTCCAGCCTCCTCCAGGGTCTCTGGCCGTGAGAAAGAGGATATGGATTTGTCAGTTTGCTGTAAAAGCTTTGGTGACTGGAGACTTGTTTCAGGACCATGGCAAGCAGTTGAAATATTTCACTTGTGTCCATTGGGCATCACATTTCATGAAGATGGTGTGAATTAAGTTCACTAAAAAAAAAGTCTCTCCCTGAATGTCTAGTACGGAGTTGATGCTGTCAGCTATATTCATGTACACACATGTATATGTGTTTGGTTTTATTAGGGAGTTGTACCAAGTTATTGGCTCTGTCTCCCCAAATCCTAGGATGCCACCAAACCCATCTTTATTTTATGAATGTGTAGTCAGAAGACTGTTCAATTGAACTGTACAGAAAATTACATCAACTAATATATTATCCAAACCTGTGATTCTGGTTTCTGGAGCTCCATATTTAATGCTACTGAAAATAGGATATGACTTGCCCAGCTAACTGAAGGAAGTGCTCATTTTTGTTTAAGCCTTCTGGATGGTTCTGCCAGGTCATGCAGTGAATGGCTGTGGTTTCTACTTTGCCCAAAGAAACATACTGGTTAGGACTGAAGGCTTTGTGGTCAATTAGAATACCGGCTCCATCTCCTACCAGCTGTGTGACCATTACAGGTCTCTACCCTTCAAATATATGTCATGTATCTGAAACAAAATGTTTTTATTCTTCCAAACCTAGAAAGAATGTCAGATCTTTCAAGAACTTCAGGGATCATCTAGTTCAATTTCCACCTTTCACAGATGGAGAAGTTTGGCAAAGAACAGAGGTGAGTGAGTAGGCAAATGTCCAAGAGAGAAGTGAGTGGCCATTTCAACTGTATGGGCACTGTCAGTGCGAGGTTAGCTGATCATGAAAAAGCATTACCGTCAGAAGCATTTCCGGTAGACTATTAAGATCTATGATATGGTAATCATTTGAACAACTATGGTTATTAGTCTTATTTGCAGACACAGTGTTCAATTATGCAGAGCACTCAAGTGTAACAGTCCCATGGAAATTTCTCAGCCATCAGTGCAGAGAGACTATTTTAAATGAATATATTCAGTGGTTCCCTCAGACCTACTTATCACACACAGGAGACCAACTTCCCATGGAAAATCAGTTCACTACAAGGGGAGGCATGGGAGCTTTAAAACACTTCTTATTGCACAGTAGCCAAGTAATGTTTTGAGAAAATAATCTTACCTTCTTGCCTTCTAGTCTGTCCAGAAGGCTGTATGCAAATCTCCAAGTAAGCAGAGGTTAGTTTCTCGGCTATGTCCCAAGGAACATCCCTATACAGAGAAATCGATACCTCATTATCCATGGAGCCCTCCTGATGCTCAGAAGCTGGTTTTATGCATTTATTTGCAATGTGAAGGGAAGCAGGCTTAAAATAAATACTTATAAAAAGCCCACAGCACATCACACACAAATACGTGATTCAATAACTATATCATATGGACACTCTTCTGGAAATCTTAGAACTAAAAATATTCTGTTGGATTTCAAACACCTGTCAGAGTCACTGCTCTCACTATTAGAGACTTTTGCCAAAATTTGCTCAAATTCTCCTTTTTCTGGTTGTGTTTTCTAACATCTCTGCTGCAGACTGTGAAAGCCAGAGCCACTCTGATGAGTCTTGAATGAGGCCTCTTCCCATTGGGAGCTTGTCAAAGTTTAGGAAGGGTTGACCATGGGAAAAAAGGGGCAGGGCATCCTATCTGGGACTTGAGGGATTTTTTTCAAAATGATTTCAAACTGGCCTAAGTGGTGTAAGAGGGTAAGGGATGGTGCTTGAGGTTGGCCTCTCAACTGAACAAAATGCATTCTACTGCTGAGTGTGGCTTCAGTGAAACATCAGGAAGCAAAGCTCTGGATTTGACTTTGTGTAATAGGGGGGAAGGTTTTCAGACCCCTGAGCCCAAAGCCTGGAATGATAAGCTGTCCAGGCCTGTGCACTCAGCTGAAGAAAAGACTGCAGCCAGACGAGAAAAATTAAAAAAAAAAAAAAAGAAAAAAGAAAAAAAAAAGAACCTTTTCTGTAGATTCCTTTTAGCCTAGAAAGGATTTCATTCAGCAAAGAGTCCATGAATAGGACCTCTGGGGACACTCCTTAAAATAGTTCCAGATATTCACGCATGGCTTTTCCTTTGGGTAAGCCCACACACAGATTTTAGAACTACCTTTCCCATAAAGATCCCATCTTTTTATACCCTCACATGCTCCCTCTGTCAGCCTCTAGCCTTGGCCTGCCCATTGCATTAGGGATTCTTGACGTTTTCTTAGCAAGTAAAGAATGGTGATAGGATGTCTCCCATTACTCAGGAGCTTGTCCACCTTAGGAATATATCACTTAGTTTGGATGCATTGGTGTAGATTTTCAGTCTTGGAGAAAACACATGGGAATACTTATTATTCTAAGGACATTTTTGTTTTAGTTCAGTTGTGCAGTTGCTCTGTCCTTTAAGAAGTCCTGTACTCCAAGTTTATGTCCCACTTGTCCCACTTATGTACAAAGGCAATTGTGGTAGGGTGAATGCAAAGGCTGTACTGTTGTTCGTTCTTTATTCGTTTATCCAATCAGTGTGTGTGTGTGTGTGTGTGTGTGTGTGTGTGTGTGTGATGTATGTGTGTGATATATTAAATATATATAGATATTTTTTAAGACTAGTGCTTCTTAAATGTTTATTTTTGAGAGAGAGAGAGAGAGAGAGAGAGAGAGAGAGAGAGAGAGAGAGAAGGAAGAGGGGCAGAGAGTAAGGGAGAGAAGAATCCAAAGCAGGCTCCATGCTGTCAGCGCAGAGCCTGATACAGGGCTCAGACTCACAAACCACAAGATCATGACCTGAGCTGAAACCAAGAGTTGGACACTTAACCAACTGAGCCACCCAGGCACCTCAGTCAGTATATTCTTATTCAGAATTTACTATGTGCCTCTTTGCTAAGTGCTGGGCATATAGAATCAATAAGAGAATTCATTCCTTGCCCTCATGCAGCTTCTTGCTTTCTAGTGATGGAAACAGAGTAAACACATATAGTACTCTCTGGACGTGGTAAGAAGAAGGAATGAAATAAACAAGAGGGTGATGTTGCCAGCACTGTAGAGGAGCCTGATTGACTGTGGGCACAGAAGGTCTCTTGGAGGAGGCAGTATTGAAGCTGAGACTGAAACCTTGGAAGAAAACCACCTAAGACTGGAATCAGGAAAATAACATTCCAGACAGAGGGAAACAAAGTGAAAAGGCACTGGGGCAGGAGAGAAGTTGGTGAATTTGATATTAGAAGAAGGAAAAGCTGTCTAGTAAAAGAAGAACTTGGCAAGGAAAGAGGAGAGCAAGTGTCAGAGAGGTGGGCAGAGGCAAGATCCTAGAGAAGCTTATAGGCCAGGAATAGGCATTTGGGTTTTATTTTATGTACAGTAGAAGAGATTAAAAGATTTTAAGTGGAAAATAATGGGCTCTGGCTGACACCTTTTAGTGAAATGTGATTCATGTGGAGGATAAATTAAAGCATGGAAGCCAGGAGGAAGGGCTGGGAGATTGTCCCCAAAGTCAGACCAGTGTTGATGGTGGTTTGATCTAGAGCAATAGTAGAGGAGCAAGAACAGAGAGATAGGTAGAAAGACAGAGGGGCAGACTATGAGTCTAGAGACGCACTAAGCAAGGTGATAGACTTGGTGTGGGAGGGATCCCTAAATGTTAACTTAATGGATGGAACAAAATAGATGCTCAATGAAGGTTTGGTCTGAAGTGAATCAAGTTTAGAGTTTTAGGCTCAAATTCAGTCTTTGCTTCTTATGCATATTTAGGCTCTAGGGGAGGAAAATTGATTTCCCCTCTACTCTTCTGGACTCTTGGCTGAGATT